>OX155704.1:7084135-8284135 GCA_944547425.1 Eupithecia centaureata | reverse complement strand
AGGGCGGGTTGAAAGTGATACTTGTCAGCCGTAGGAGAATCGTTTTCAACTGACAGCTATCCCGTTTCTATTCGTATTGAACCATGATAATGACAGAATGTGAAAAAGAATAAATAAATATCCCATCAATCCATCCAAACTTCCGCATTTATAAAATTAGTGTGCTTGCAAACAAGATTTTTTGAAAAATTATCTCAAATCATCAAATCCTGAGTATTTGATGATTTGAGATAATTTTTATTTTAAGAGTATCGTTTTTGAAAAAAAAATCGATTAAAAATGGCTATCCTGAAAATTGGAAAGACACCCGCCACGTATTTCTCGTAACATTTCCATAGCCGTGAGTTGGGAAACCTTATCGCAAGCCGTGGAGCAGCCAGTGGAAGCCGGAGAATGTCAGAGGCCAAGTAAAGGCGAGACGCACAGGGTTTCACAATCAACAGTGGAAGCACACGGCTTCTCTCACACCCATATAAGTACCTCGTAGGTATATTTTTAGAGATTAGTTACTAGAAATCAATAAAAGAAATATTTGGGTTTAAAAAGTATTTAGACAAGTCAAATGAAAACTTAAAAAAGTTATCAAAATAACTAGCAACCTGTCCAGGCTTCGCACGGTTTTCTTATACGTATAAACCTTCCTCTTGAATCTCTTTAAAAAAACCGCTTCAAAATCCGTTGCGTAGTTTTAAAGATAGTGAAAACGACTTTGTTTATACTATGTAGTGATTATTCTCGGTGTTGGACGTCCACATCCATTTTTGAAGTCAGTTAAAAAGATCTCGACTAACCACGATTGCTTGGGCCCTTGTCGAATTGCGTCATTGACACACTGCCTTCCTTAGCGCGTGTTGCAACAATAACCTTGACAGCGTCGCCATAGAGTGCACAATCGAATGTCAGGTGTACTGGTGCAAGGCCGAACCTTGGAACTATGGGCAATTGTGCTAACATATTTTAATTTTCTAAAATAAGGTAAAGTGCGTCAACCGTATCGATACAGTTCGAAACACACAGAAGCCGGAGGCGGAGCGGAGCCGAAGGCGTGCGAGTTGTATTCCATGGAATCCTATGAAAGCCTACACACACACCGCAGGCGGTGGAGGCGCGGTGCTATAGGAAAAACCGCCACGCCGCCTTTGCCTCCTCTCCGCCTCCGGCTTCTGTGTGTTTCGAACTTGAATGTCTTATCTTATGTCTTATCTCGATTAATCCTCTAATCAAACTCGACCGTTACCTCAAAGTAAGAAGAATTTGCATGGAACAAGAAAGCTGAACAAACAGCAAAAATTCAATAATATCTCAAAACTTTTGGACTTCGGCAGGATTTGAACCCGCTACCTTCCCACAGTCCGGGACGCACTTACCACTACGCACTAGGTACCACATACCTGCTATGTCCAGCTGTGGACTAATATAAACTGACTAGCGACCCGCCCCGGCTTCGCACGGTTTTATTTTACGTATAAACCTTCCTCTTGAATCACTCTATGTATTGAAAAAAACCGCATCAAAATCCGTTGCTTAGTTTTAAAGATTTAAGCATACATAGGGACAGAGAAAGCGACTTTGTTTTATACTATGTAGTGATGATGATGAGGGTTTACGCACTATAATTACAAAATGCATAGCAAACAGAAAACAAGAGAGCTAAAGGTACAAAAGTACATTAATTAAGGCAATTAACGCACAAACTACAGCGGAACCCTGATAACTGCAGTTTCAATAATCGGAACTGGTACGTAGGGGCGATAACGAGACCAACAAGACCGACAGTGTTGGGTGAATTGTATGTAATGTACCAATTTAATTTAAAAAATTCTTTATTAAGGCGGTAACCCGAAGAACTCTAAGGATCTTTAGTAACAAAGAATATTATAATCAAGGAAAACTAATTAAAACTAGTAGGGAGCTTACTGCAGACAGTTGCAAACAGTCCAGAGGTAGCTCAACTGATCCATGTCAATACCAGTCTGTGCGTCCCCAAGACACTGTCTGCATTACCACGCTGTATGGCAATGCTGAATGACCAGACGCTCAGATAATAATTTAAAAACTCAGAGTCTCGGTATCCCACGGACCTAGGAATACAACAGACATTATTGGCGTTTTTATAGATAATTGCACGGAACCCTTCCTACGCGAGTCCGACTCGCACTTGGCCGGTTTTTGATCCCTGTTAAAACCTAATTCGTTGACTTACGTACGACATCCACTGGCTTGGCCCGACGGATCGATACTTCCAGACGTACATTCATTAGGTAATTTACTCACAAACTACCCGCAAAACCGCAGTTTCAATAATCAGAACTGGACGTAAATTAACGCTTTCGACACAGTGCTGGTTAGTTTCCATGTTTCACTATAAAAGGCATAAAAATTGTTTAAAATATTTGCCTTTTATATACGACCTCTTTGGCGCAGCGGGCGAAGGTCCGCCTGCGACTCAGGATGTTGCGTGTTCTATTCCCCCTCGGAACAACTGTTATTAAACTGGGTATAAACTATGTACTGATTTACACATAAACACATCTACACAGACATCTTTCACACATCACAGATTTCCTCCGGGTGTTTTCTAAGCATAGTTAAAACATACATAATTTTAAATGTACTTAAGTGGTAACTAACTATATTAGTTATCTAGTACGTATGTTTATAGATGATGCTCTGTGAATTGTCAAGCATTATTTATTTATACACGGAACGTCTAGCTAGGAAGAAAACATGACATTTCACATAGTGCTAGCTCCTAAGTAAGGTAGATCATGTATTATGGTCACAAGATAACAGGTTGTTAAAGTTATCCTTATAAACCTAATCCGGAACAAATACTTGCAGATCATATAAACATTATAAACAATCTGCGCCTCTGGTGAACCTTCGCTCACTACTCTACTAATATAGTCAAATAGTCACCTAACGATGTAGTTTGCATAATGCCCTAAAAGCATATCATTTTTTTTTTATTTATAGAGGTGGCCCGAATAAGAAGCCTTGCGTGACACTTTTGCAAACTTTCAATTTCGTTATGGTTCAAAGTGAAAACTTTTTACTTTTAATAACTGGTGGCCCAATTTGTTTGAAATTTACAGCGAAAACTAAAATTATAAAATTACTGAACACGTGTTTCAGGGTTTATAAAAAACTCTTAAGAATGTGGTAAAAGGGGTTATTAAAGTTTGACATTTTTATCGTAATTTAGCTCCGTATTGAAATGTGTGTTAATTTTGAATGAAGGATGCTCATGACCTGAAATTAAGTATACTGATAAAACCATAAATTAAATTACTCTTTCTATGGTAGGTTCACTTAAGATTTTATCCTACTGCCGTGATTTTGAATCGCGTCTTCTAAAGGGCTTTTTTTAGCAATATATTTTGTACTCGTACGCAGGCCATTCTATCATACACTACGTCTTGCGTTTTGCGATTTCGCGACGCGTGGCATTTAGGAATCGTGCTACAAAACTGCAAGACACAAGACGCGTTTCAAAATCGCGGCTGTCGGGAGGCTTTAGTCGACTATTACGACATCCGCGGTCTGAGATGAAGGGATCGATATTCTTACGCCTTCTTAACCCACGCGAAATAAGCCATGAAAGTCTTAAAAATGTTGGTTGGCTTGGCACAGTTGCCGACTGTATCGAAGGCCTCGCTTGAATCAAAGTATTCGTCGACCCAATTTTCTAGATTTCGTCAGCCAAAGTCATGTTCAAGGTTATTAGAAACTAGGCTGCAAATGTAATAATGTGGTTTAGATTGCCCAGATAGGTAATTACTACCGATACCAACGGTTTCAAGTTTGTGGTCGACAATTGATAGAGGTCAGGTTTTGCAATTTGTTTGTTACCTCTGAGTCGCCTTTGGCTCAGAGGCGTTAGTTGATTTGCCTGGCTTAGGACGATGGTGAACTGGGCTTTCTGTCTTTATAATGTGTAAGCAAGGGCCGGTTTGATGACATGTAGTCACGAAGCTGTGAGAACATTTAACTTATACCTATTGTAGTAATAATAACTCAGTGGCCGTGAAAAACATGTTGCGTTGATTTTCATCATCACAACACTCGAAAAATATGTATGGCGAGACTTTTGAATAGATTTTGTTAGAAAAAACTAATTCTGCGCAGATTAAGTCTCAGGGAGCAAATCAACTAATTACACCCCTCCCCCCACCTTTTTGAGTCGAAGTGGTTATAACCGGTTATTAATTACATAATTTAGCTACCCTTGACTAGGCTCAGATAGTTTTTACCTGATACAAGGTGCAAGGAAAGCGCAGTTTCTCCCATCCTGCCGCAAACCGGAACACGCCGCAAATAGACTTGCGAGACGGTTACATTGACTCTGCCATGCGGCGTGGATCTAGACACCTGGGCGCTTTGGGCTTAGGTCACAGCTCTGATACTAGGTTGCTTGTGTTATGGGTACTAGATAGTATGTAGTACCATGGACTATGCTAGTACCCATAACACAAGCATTACTTAGGTACATTCGGACTATTCGATGCCATGTGACATTATTATTAATTTACTACTATGTGACCTATCCAGCATTATTCTTACCCTAGTATATGAGTTGTGATCTAAGCCTAATCAATATATCTGGTAGATACACTGATATTTATTTCGTTACTAGCTGCGCCCGGCGCCTGGAATTTTATTAAATTTGTGTGGAAATTTATGTGTCAAATAGAGAAGAATAGAAATGCACAGTCTAGGCGTTGTTTTGTCAAAATAATCAATACGTGATTAATTATTTAAAGAAGAAAGTAAAAAAAAAGATTACGACGAATTGAGAATCTGTCCTCCTACTTGAAATAGTTTAAAAGAAAATTGTTTTCACAGTAAAGAGCCCAGGTTCTCGAAGTAGGAAGTAGATAGTGTTGTAGGAACAGAAAGATGTATATTTCTGTGGTTGTAGGTAAATGTTCCTTCTTTCTACAAAAGGCTTTACGTCAATGTTTAGCAACCGCTTGCTTAATTAGAGGGAAACAGTTTCCTCGCCCTTGAGCTGCTATTAACTCGAATCCTTTAGCACGCTGCATCCGAATCCGCGTCCGTTCATAATCCGAGCCACAGATCTTCATCACTACATAGTATAAAACAAAGTCGCTTGCTCTGTCCCTATATCCCTATGTCCCTTTGACTGCTTAAATCTTTAAAACAACGCAACGGATTTTGATGCGGTTTTTTTAAATAGAGTGATTCCAGAGGCAGGTGTATACGTATAATAAAACCGTGCGAAGCCGGGGCGGGTCGCTAGTCATATAAAATTTTAAAAAAACCAGCCACGTGTGAGTCGAACCCGCGTACGAAGGGTTCCGTACCGTACTTACTTCATCACTAATATTATAAACCCGATAGTTTGTTTGGATGTTTGTTACTCTTAAATAATCGTAGTATTCCAGGGCTAGAATTCCTGGAATAACACATAGGCTACTTTTCATCCCATATAATAATATCAGTTCCCACGGGATAAATTCAAGGCAAATAACAAAATCTCAGCCCGGCCGTTCTTTCGTGAAAGAAGAACAAGCATCAATACAAACTTTCGCGTTTATAATATTTGTAAGGATGATTCTGCGACTGAACCATTGTCATAGTAAAGCAATTGGTTATCAGAATTCAGCCCCGAACTATCGCTACGTGCTTGACCAATAACAAGTACTAATCGTGACCGACTAAAACTCATATTGCCTCAGCAAGACGTGCCTTATTCACCCCAGACAATCAATGCAATATCAGCTCATTTGTAAGTACCTAAGGTTCATATTCAAACGTGCTCTCTTCTGTTTGTGTTGTCGAGACTATCAAAGGAATAAGCTAGGTTGTAGGTGCAATGGGATATCATCTCAGTTGTTGTAACTAAAGGTTGACTTTCAAACGTGCTCTAGGCAGGAAGCGCGTGCGAGATACCTTATCGCGAAGGGATAAGGTTCTACTTTGTATCAGTTTAAGCGGCTTGTACACGAGAAAATCTTAAAACGTTATACCGTCTACCTACAATGTTGCTAAGTTAATAACAAACAAAACTCTAATGAAATGAATAAATAAAAAATTCCGGACCGTCCACGCAGCATCATCTAGCCCCAAGCAAATCAGAGTTTGTGTTATGGGTATGGCATGGTATGGCTATTACATAGATATTTTTTATTATATACATGTACTAGCGACCCGTCCCGGCTTCGCACGATTTTATTTTAAGTATCTAAACCTTCCTCTTGAATCACTCTATCTATTAAAAAAAACCGCATCAAAATCCGTTGCGTAGTTTTAAAGATTTAAGCATTCAAAGGGACATAAGGACATAGGGACAGAAAAAGCGACTTTGTTTTATACTATGTAGTGATTATCCTAATGTGAAAAAAATCGAGTCTAACTTCATTCGAAGTTAAATGTTACATTTTGAAAATAACACATTGTACTATCATACTCGTACTTTCACAATTAAGTCTATTTGATTGATCAACTTGGAGCAATCCGATAAATCGTCTCGTCTAAAAAGACCTTTATGCTGACCAAGAGTTCCAATGATACATTGTTTGGATAACACAGAGATTATTCCGAGAGCGGCCGTGCAGTGCGCTAAGTGTACGATACGGCACAGAGCGGAAGCAGGCAGTTGATAAGGAACTGTTGTGGTTTCCGATACTATTACCACCGGTATCGGAAAATTATCAGTCAACTGGTGTGTCAAAGCAAAGACCCAAACAAAATATTTAGGTTTTTATGACGACCGATGTGGGCGAAGGTCCGCCTGCGGCGCAGGAGGTTGCGGGTTCGATTCCTGCCACGGAACAAATTTGTGTACGATCAGAAAAGATGCAGAAATTTGTTCCGTTGGTCTGGGTCTTTAATATGTATATAAAAATATCTCATTATTTATAAAATGTATTAAAAAAGTGACCCGCCCCGGCTTCGCACGGTTTTATTTTAAGTATATAAACCTTCCTTTTGAATCACTCTATCTATTAAAAAAAACCGCATCAAAATCCGATCCGTAGTTTTAAAGATTTAAGCATTCAAAGGGACATAATAATATATGGGGACAGAAAAAGCGACTTTGTTTTATACTATGTAGTGATATATCAGTTATCTAGTACCCATAACACAAGCTTTGAGTAGCTTACCTTGGATGTTGTTTAGATGTTGCTGTGTGGATTGTCTAGCATTATTTATTTATTTAGTTTTTATTTTTAGTCTTAGACCCGCTTAAAGGGGTTTTACACTACACGATATTCAGGGACCCTAACCCTAACTAAGAGTGGTGTAATAAGATTTAGGGTCTCTAAGAGACGGACCCGGACCCGGACGATATTCAGGGCCTGGTAGTTAGGGCCCTGAATAACGTGTAGTGTAATACGGCTTTTACGTCTATAATGAACTCCATTAATGTCAGTCGTAACACCATGGCCGCAAGTGTTCTGCTAATCAGCGTGTCGCAACTGGGATAAGTTGCGTACCGCGAGACAAAGAGATGACGTCAGCGCGTTGCGTCAGACTGACTCGTTACGGCGGTTTTAACGTTAGGCGTTACTTTGTTTTAACACTGTTGGTTGGATGCAAACGAAGTAATGCTAGAATCTTTGGTTGGATGTAGGTATTAAAACTCGTGGATTTCAGTTGACAAGTGAGGATTTTTTTTTATCATAGACTAAAAGAACAAGACTTTACCGTAAACAAAATTCATAAAGACTGGGACTATGCACAAGTTACTTTGAATGATCGCTAGATGGAGATAATCAATATGTTGATATCAATCTATAACAGCAGGCGATATTTTTCTGTATCCAACTAGAAATCAAAGTGCTTGCCTTAAGGCGCTAACTAGAGCTACACTGGCGCCACCATATAATTACGTTAAGGCGCAAACAGCACCTAAAGTGGCGCCACCCCAACTTATTTTATGATATAATTCCGTTAAACAAAGTAATTTCCAAAATTCACACGTACAGTTTGTTAAACCTATCATAAGCTTGTAATGCATCTGTAGTATTATTATTTTGTCTAGTTTAGGAACAGATACGAAGTTGCCTTTGGTGGCCACCAAACACCCAATGCAATAGAGTACCACATATTAACAAAAATCAGGCTTATTAATAAAATGTCAGTGTCAAAATGTGAAGTCTTTATTAACATGCAGTTTTCTTTCGTCCACAGTGATGGCAGCAGCGCCGGCAGTCCCAAAGAGGTTTGCGTGGCGCAGTCCCCCCCGCCCGCGCCCGCGGCGCCTCCCCCCGCCAAGCGAGACGTGCGAGACATGAGGCACCACCCCGACCAGCGCCGGATGAGTATAGGTCAGTCTCTCTGGATGAGTAAAGGTCAGTCTCTCCGGATGAGTATAGGGCAGTCTCTCCAGATGCGTAAAAAGCCCGCGATAGTTACATCATCATCAGCCTATATTAGTCCACTGCTGGACATAGGCCTTACCTAATGAGCGGCATAGCTGATAGTTATACTCGATCGATAAACTTTAAATATTAACAATCCCCAAAAGTAAAAATGTGTCAGAAATCAATCACGTTTATCTCTTAAGTTCGAAACACACAGCAGCTGGAGGCGGAGCGGAGGCGAAGGCGTGGCGGTTTTTCCTATGGCACCGCGTCGCCACCGCCTGCGGTGTGTGTGTAGGCTTTCATAGGATTCCATAGAATACAACTCGCACGCCTTCGCCTTCGCTCCGCCTCCGGCTTCTGTGTGTTTCGAACTTTAAGGCTTATAAAATAACCTGTAAGATAAGCCAAATTCTCTGATCAATTCAATTGTTCACAAATGGAAGAAGTGAAAAAAAATACATATACCTAGAGGAAAAATATATATTCTTTTCTTGATAAAATCAGTTCGATTTGCGAAAGATTTTGCTGATTCCATCAGCCAGATACACCTCTTGCTCTAGTCTACTAGAAAAGTTTAGATGCCTGCTAAAATACACAAAATCATGAGGTTCCAAACTGTCGATGGACTGATTCCAACTCTCTTATCTCCAGGGAACGGCGCTGGCGGCTCGAGGCGACCCGAGCGCCGCGCAGCAGGACCCTCGGAGAGGAGAAGACCAGGTAATGGATCCCTATTGCCCAGAGACACAACGTGGATGTTCTATTTTTAACAGGGTTTTGAATAATTCTGCCATCAGTATCAATAAGTCTTACATTGCTAATCATATTCTGTTCTTTCTTTCTTTCTACGCGAAAAATATTTTATTTACATCTCAATCTTGTACAGGACAACTAACATAACTGTATAACAGTACATATAACCTATACTTAACAGTAAAGCTTAAACTAGAGTTTTTTTTACCACATACGTACATAATTGAGGAGAATGGTAAATGGTAACAATATATTTCTTTTTATCCTGGCTTCCCAGGAAAAGGAAAAGGCTTCTGAAAGGATGCCATTGTAGCCGCCTACTATCCAGGAGATATGATGAGTTTCACACAATCTTCACACAGGCACACTCCAAAATGGAGTGTGCCTGGATGATACACATGTTTGATTGTGCCACATCGATTGCAATTAGTTGACTCAGATTTGCCCATCATAAACCAAAGGATTTAGTGCACAACTCGGATCTTGGCCGCAAGTTTTCTTGGTTCTGAGCTACTAGCGTTCACAAAAATTGGCTTCCACTTCGTCAAATGGCAATCTGTTTCATTGACGAAGCGGGATTCAATACTCCCAAAGTTCCTAAGTTTATGAGTGTTTTCTAGTAAAGGGTGTCTCAACGCCGATTTTAAATTTCAAATTTGAATATCTTAGCAACCAGCAGCGGGGCGAGCGGGAGGAGAGGGTAGCGTTCTGTAGATGATTAGTGCGGATTTTTCAGTCGCCATGTCGCAGTGGTCTGGCACGCACCGCTCGCTTTTCTCCCGCTTTCCTCCCGCTAGCCCCGTTGGTTACCAAGAAATCCGTGTTTAAAGTTTAAAAGTTTCGCCGAGACACCTTTTATAACCAACTCCGACCAGAAGTAAAAACTTTTCTGGCTTTCTTACTTCGTATTGACGTCGTTTCTTTCATCACATATTTTCTCTACTGTTGTTGAAACTGACCATAAGAATATTCTATTTGTAGCGATTTGCTCCGCTTTCACATGCGTATTTGTTTCTAAAGATTTGCTGACAATGCATTATACAAATAATGTTCTATATAGATTTGGGGTCAGTCAACTAAATATTGAAGAAAGCGTGCATTGCACAGACATCTTGCGCTAAAGCAATAGTGATTATGTTCTGGGATGGTAATACTCCGAAACAGAACAAGCTGCCTTCAGCCTTATAGTTCCTATACAATTTTGTAGCAGAAGTTGATCTTGCAACATCTCATATCGACCATCGCCTACGATAACAATCTATCTATTTCAGCAATGGTATCTATTTTATTCTCTCTCTTCTCGAACCTGATTTCATTGTCCTTCCGTAATTTTATTAACTTTACGCATGACTCCAGCTGGTGAGTATCTGGCACAGTGCATCCGCATTCATCTAGGGATGCTTAGGACTGGTATTGATATTGGATCAGTTGAGCTAACTCGAGATAATTAGACAACAAGGTGCTTATGAGGCAAAGTCCTGCATTCAGCTGTGGGTGGACCATTATTGATCAGTCTGTAGATGCATTTTAATCCTTATCCTTACTAATATTATAAACGTGAAAGTTTGTAAGAATGTATGGATGTTTGTTCAAAAACTACTGAAAGGATCGGGCTGAAATTTGGAATAGACGTAGGTCTAACCCTGGAATAACATATAGGCTGTTCATACCATAAATCAGTACCCTTGGGATTTCTTTTTCTAAAACTTTATTTATAGGACGTTTAAAAGTATGTCAGTCCTATCATAACCTAAACTTATAAGTAATCGCACACAATAAAACAGTAAAAAAATCGACCAATCAAATTGTATGATTAATTAATTTATTTGTTTTTAATTATTCAAAGGATGTCACTAGAAAAAGCCTTGTAACGTTTTCATAGAAACAACGCATGTGAACCCGATGGCAGCTGCATGCTGTAAGACAATGTCAACATTGGTGTGTATGTTTTGTATTCATGAGTAATCTTATCTACTTCCAGAGCACCGCACCAGCCCGGGCGCGGCGGGACCTTCCAACGAGCCGCCTCCCATCCACCACCAGTCCCACAATCCGCACCAGTCCCATCCGCCCCACCACCACTCGCTCCACCCGCATCACCAGACCCATCCGCATCATCAGAGCCACCCGCATCATCAGAGCCATCCGCATCACCAGCATTCGTCGCATCAGTACCAGCAGCATCATAATAATATGGTGAGTTTTAGCTTCTGGTTTTCTTTGAGAAACGGTCTGATTATTTTAAAAATATTTTGAATCTATTGTGTAACACAAATAGAATAGTTTGGATGGATGGATGGATATTTGTTACCTCTTTACCCCAAAACTTATGAACGGATCGGGTTGAAATTTTGTACAGACTTCATTCTAAGTCTAGGTAAAAAGTAGCCTTAGTACTTTTCATCCCATAAATCACTTCCTTAAAGGTAGGAATAGCCTTGAACTAGGCTGAACATGACATGTTCAGTACACGCTGAGCCAACCCCGATTTCGAGTTAGTTTAAAACTTGAACCACCATTTTGTGCCACTTACCTCCACGTTATATTATGTTTTTGTTTTTTAATGTGTGTTTTGTAAGTACACACATTAAAAACACAGTGCACAGGTACTTGTCTGTGTCCAAATAAATGTCTATTCTATTCTGCTTTATTCTACAAAGGCTATCCCTCGGTTCCAGGACACGAATCCCCTGCAGGCGCCCGCGGAGCCCTACCGCCTCGCGGAGCACCACCCGCTGGGCGAGGCGGGCGCGGCCGGCTCCTCGGACGGGGAGCTCTCCTCCAAGCACGGGGACAGCCCCTCCAGGAAGCGGCGCCGCATCTCCAGACATCTCTCCTCAGGTGGGTACACGAGCCCCTGCAGGCCCCGCGGAGCCCTAGGTACCGGAGCCGAAGGTTGCAGGCGGACCTTCGCCCACCGCGCCACATCGGTCGTCAAAGTAATTGACGAGTTCAAGACACGAAAATAACTTAGCATAAAAGATGACATTGGAAATGCATGCTTTTAATTTAATTGATCATTGCGCATTGGAAGATATGTTTAAGATTCTGGACTGGAAAGGTAAGGGCATAAACATAAACGGCAATTACATCTCACACCTACGATTCGCTGATGACATAGTTTTAATGGCGGAGTCGCTAGAGGAGCTGACCCACATGCTGGACGGCCTAGCTTCAGCCTCGCGACGCATCGGTCTTGGCATGAATTTGGAAAAAACCAAAGTCATGACCAATTGCCAAATTGATCCGGGACCGGTAGTTGTAGAAGGCCACCATCTCGAAATTGTTTCCGAGTACACTTACCTTGGGCAGATTATGCAGTTAGGTAAAAACAATTTCGAGAAGGAGGCCAAGAGAAGGATCCAGCTGGGCTGGGCAGCGTTTGGAAAACTACGTCGAGTCTTCTCGTCATCCATACCACAATGTTTGAAAACGAAAGTTTTCAATCAGTGCGTCCTACCCGTAATGACCTACGGAGCTGAGACGTGGACACTCACGGTAGGGCTGGTCCACCAGTTCAAAGTCGCTCAGCGAGCTATGGAAAGAGCTATGCTCGGAGTTTCTCTGAAGGATAGGATTCGTAATGAATACATCCGACAGAGAACCAAAGTTATCGACATAGCTCAAAGAATTAGCAAGCTGAAGTGGCAGTGGGCCGGCCATATTTCGCGAAGAACCGACCACCGTTGGGGTAAACGTGTTCTTGAGTGGAGACCGCGACTTGGCAAACGTAGTGTGGGACGCCCTCCGGCTAGGTGGGATGACGATCTGCGAAAGACTGCTGGCAGATGCTGGATGCGTCAAGCTGAAGACAGGGCGCTATGGCGCTCATTAGGGGAGGCCTATGTCCAGCAGTGGACTAATGTAGGCTGATGATGATGATGAATTTAATTGATTGTCTTTATTTATTTGTTTGAATTTAATTTTAATTTCCCAATTTCGTAATAGTTATAAGTAGTGTAATTAATGATATTCATACACGATTTAAATTGTTTTTGAATAAATGAAATGAAATCTCAAAGTCTTTATAGCACCTCTTGCTTAGTTCTGAGTCCTCTAACATGGTCCTCTCTGGTTTCAGGTGAACCCAACGTGTCGGTACCACCGCCGCCCGTGGAGCGACGCACGCCGCGACACTACCAGCCGCCGTAAGTCTTCTAACTATGGGAAGTAACTTAAATGCGATTAGGAAAGACGTCGTTTTCAATCTCATACCGTAAGAAAATAAATGAAGAAAGCTGGACAATCCACACAGCGTCATCTAGCCCCAAGCTAAGCAGAGCTTGTGTTATGGGTACTGGAGGGTGTAGGTTACGAAAAGGGGTTCTAAATAAAAAGAAGTACATGCACAACCGATGCGAGCTGCTTGCAGCTCGCGCACATATAAAATGCTATTTTTATTATAGATAGAAAACACCCAGAACTCTAATATTAACCCAAATATTTGCGGATCGTACAAACATTAATTTGTCCCAAGGCCGGAATCTATTGATATTGTTGAGAATTGGTAACTAGCGACCCGCCCCGGCTTCGCACGGTTTTATTATACGGATAAACCTTCCTCTGGAATCACTGTATCTATAAAAAAACCGCATCAAAATCCGTTGCGTAGTTTTGAAGATTTAAGCATACATAGGGACATGGGGACAGAGAAAGCGACTTTGTTTTATACTATGTAGTAATGCCAATGTGCTCAACGACGGTTGAATCGCAGTTAATTTCTACTCCCATATATAAACATCACGTACATTGTATGTATGTCTGTATTCCAGTCGACGCATGCGCTACGTAAACAACAACGTGTGGACGCACGACACGCGTCTGCTGGACCAGCACACGCCTCTCCTACTCGACATCAACCCGGTATGTTCTATAACTGAGAGAGAATAAGGTTAAATCGGACTACGAACTATATAGTCCCATGCCTATGCCACATGGAGGGAAAGTACCTTAAGGCTGTGTCCCCAGTAGGCAAACTGTTACGCCGCAAACTCAGTCGGCCGCTAACAGTTTGCCTACTGGGGACACGTCCTTAATATTGTAGATGGAACATTGGACATTTGGATTTGATTTGGATGGAACATGGGACACCTGTACTTACTCCTAGTCTCTCGTTCACTTCAGTTTCGATATGCTTGATCGTATTTGAGTATTCACGAAGCATCATGAGCCAGGAGGGAGGGAGGGCGTTGCAGGCATTTGTGTATCATGGTGGGTCCAGACTAAGCGAACGCGAGCGAGCGAAGGCTAACAAACGAACGCGAACGAACCAGGGGCCGAATTCCACTAATGTCAAACCAAAGGTCTCAATAGTGCTATTCAGTCAAGAGGATTAAAATGATGTTTGCGCAAGCGAGGGCTTTCGTTCGCCTTCGTTCGTGATCCGTAGCCGCGCCGCCTCTCGCTGGGGTTCATTCACATGTTCGTTTAGTGTGGACACATCTGTGAAAGCGATCAATCGTCAAATCACACTCGTTTGCTTTCGCTCGCTCTCGGTCGTTTGTTCTGGACCCACCATAAGGTGCACATAATAAAAAATTGCAGATCCAAATTAATTGTGTATAAATAAATATTTATGTATAAATATTATTTTTTGGGAATCAGTGCACATTCATGATAATATATGTATGTTACATAACGTATCTCTAATTTTACGTATCTCTGATTTAAAATTAGAGAAACCAAGAAAATAATAAGATTTTATGTTATTTTAGTGCGTAAGGCTCTCAGGGTTGAAAACCCAACGAAGTTGAACAAGTTTATATGAGTACTCATATTTTATCTAGAAGGAATTGGATTAACAAATTGGCTAGGGCGGCCTCTTAAGGCGAATTAAGTAACATAATTACTTATGAAAGTTAGGTAAAAGGAAAAAAAATACTATTCAATCAAATCATGGTAAATTCGATGAAGACTTTATTGACTGTCTGAAAATATCGTTGTTTGTTTGTTAATTCAGTTTTTTAAGCCGTTATTCGATATATTAGATAATTATGTACAATCGATACGACAAAAGCTTACACTTTGTTTCGATGTAAATCAATTGTGTCTAACGATCTGTGTCCATGTGTTTCGTGTTTTCGTCTTCTTTTCTTTTCTATCAGCCATCAGTAGACTCTTCTAGCCATAACCGCTTCCTCATCTCATAAAATACTCACAATTGTCTCTAATTCTTTACACAATCACCGATTTTAACACATTTTCTACCTTCGCACTTTTACCTGACTTTTAGTCGTCTTTCCTTTACCGGCGCACTTTTCACTTTTCCTCTCACCATTTACCGGTATAATACCGGTACCGATATTCTTGTGACAACTGCACCATTGCACCTTCCTATCAGTTATCGGTATTAACCTCATCACAACCGCAACGACTGCACGATTCCTTTCTACCATACCGGTATCTCTGTTGATATCCATTGCACGTTTCATCTACCGGTAATACCGGTATAATACCGGTATCAACCCTGTTGTGATGGTACACGCGGGTTATTCCAGATGTCGCTCCGCAGCGCTCGGCTGGGCGTGAACACGCTCGGCGCTGGCGTCGCGTGGCCGCACCGCGAACACGCGCCGCGGACCCAGGTACCACACTAATACATTCACGTCCCAATACAGCTCTACGGATGCTTAAATTATTCGATTTTTAAATTTGTTCAGAATGTAATCACAAATGTGTTCGGTACTTTAATTTGATACACATTCGTTGAAAGGCGTTGTTTTAACAGTACCTAATTTTATTGAAAATACAAAACTCGTCGCATAGCCTTCTCAAATCAGTAACCGTTTTGAGGATTCGGAGTATTGTCTTTTACGTATGCAATAATTTGTAATCTTCGTATTCGTGTATAGATAGAATCTTTTTGATGGATATTTGAAATTCCAACAGAAAAGTGCAATATTGATAAAAGTGGTCAAAGTACAGATATTCTATTTTTTAGGGATTTCATCTAATCAAGATGATAATGTCTCTGAGTATGAGGAATGTACTTTTCTAATACCTTTTCACACGAAATAAACACCAATAGTTCCAGAAACGAATATAATTATAGTAGATCCCTATGAAGAATACTCTACTCAAATGGAATATTCAAATTTGCCTACACTACACTCACGAAAACCGTAGTCTCGAGCCGTTTTGTATTGTTTTCAGAGATTTTGTCTTTTAGTTTACTAGCAAAGGCTTGGGACCACATTTCAAAAATGTTACAGTTTCCAAATCAAAAATTGTGGTTATTTTTAGTTACTTAACTTTTATGTTCATACTTGAAACCAGAAGAAGAGCTTATGACGAACATGAGATCTGGGCATAGCATAATAACTAAGTTTATTTAGCCTGTAAGATTTGATGATTTATGTTAGTTTTAAGTTAATTTTAGATGAAGTACAATGAAAGGCAACATTTCGTTCAAAACTGAGTTCATTACTGCTAATAAAAAATCAACTCACCCCTATTTTTGCTGCATTATGCATTAAATTTCAAATCTAAGCTTTCGATTTAAAGCTAGCGAGTGTGGGTCGCTTCTTTGTTGATCAGTTTAATTCTTTGAATGAATACAGATGAACAAAATTTGGTCTCGCAATGTACAAAATCTAGTGATAACGTCACTAGATCTGGGATTTGAAACTAAGCGTCAAAAGTGATTGTGACAACCCTTTGTCGTCGGCTGAGAGACCGATTAAAATCTACGAAATAAACTATTGCAAACATTTAACTGGCAAGAATGTTGTTCAAATTGAAGGTACCAAACGAGGTTTTTCTAATTTTTATTCAATTTGGTGACCCTACGGAGTCAACTTCCTACTAACTACTATACGGAGTCTCGACATTGTCTTGCCACGATCACTAGAGACGCTATAGTCCAGACTCCAAAGCTGAACTGAGGGCGGGTTCAGGTGGCGGCTGCCGCGCCGGAGCTGTGGGGAGCCGTGCTGCCGCCGCTCTACCAGGTACCGCGCTTCACGAGCTAGGGATGTGCTGGGGGGCCACTGACCAAACTACACAATACACTACACATCACCATCAAACAACAGTCTACTGCTGGACATAGGTCTGCCCTAATGAGCGCCATAGCGCCCTGTCTTTAGCTTGCTGCATCCAGCAGTCTTTCGCAGATCGTCATTCCGCCTGGCCGGAGAGCTTTACTAAATACAATTTAAAATACACGGTTTACTTTGAACCATCATAGCACTAGAATGGCTGTATCGTTTTCTTTAATTGATGAAAAACGCATCGAAAAAAATTTGAAAGATTTTCAATTTATTTGGGAGTTCCAATTCCTGATGTAGTCACAACGATACATAACGATTCTAAATAGGTAAAATCCCTGCTTTTTTGGTTTATTAAAATAGTTGGTTAATGTGCGATTATTTACCATACAACTTTCTTTAACGCTCAATGTATTCGAGCCTAAAGCCATACTCAACATAGCCTCTTGAACATAAACAAACACTGATATCGTCATTGTACATGCATAGTCAAAGATGTGCAAGAAATTAGCAATAGTAAGCCATGCATCTTAAGACCTAGAGATATCTGCCCAGTGTTGCCAACTCGGATTTTGAAAAAGGCGTAGACCACATTAGAAATTTGCGTAGAATTAGGAAAATTTGCGTATGTAAAGTTCGTAAATCTACGAACTTTTTTTCAGAGTGAAATGAAGAGGGTAGGGTAGGTAAAACTGAACAAAATGAGTGTTTTGTTTTACAATTTATTCATTTTCAGGCAAATTAAATTTATACATAAATTTATTAAAAATTTTAATAAGTTCTTGTGAAGGTTCGCAGTTTTTTTTAAGCCACTTTTCGTGAAAAGTAAGCCTGTTAGCGTTTACCACACACAGATCGTGCACAAATCATACGAGCTGGCTGGCGATACGAGACGTTTCGTTTTACACAGTCACAGCTCTATGGAATGGAATGAGAACTTTGTTTATAAAATGACTGAATGACGCAACGCAAGTGTTGGCGAAGCGAGTTTGCGTTAGATAAAGTTCGAAACACACAGAAGCCGAAGGCGGAGTGAAGGCGAAGGCGTGCCAGTTTTTCCTATGGCACCGCGCCGTCACCACCTGCGGTATGTGTGTAGGCTTTCATATAATTCAATGGAATACAACTCGCACGCCTTTGCCTCCGCTCCGCCTCCGCCTTCTGTGTGTTTCGTACTTTAAACGGAACGTCCACTAACTTTTTTTTGCGAATGACAGGGAAATTATGCCCATTCAGCATAATGAATATTATTTTACAAAATTGTACAATTTTATAGAAAATACTTAGATTCTGGGACTTAAGTTCGTAGGTTTGCAGGAAAGGCCTGAAGTACGTAGATCTACGTAAAAAGACGTAGAGTTGGCAACGCTGTATCTGCCCTTCTCACATACTTTGTAGAGACAACACTTTATATCCCACAACTCATAACCAAACTAACCGCGTTCAGTGAGCTCCCCGCAGCACTTGAGGAACGGGCCGCTTTGTCATGTTTTGATGTGAATAGTTTTGTCGTCTGGCTTTGGGTCTACAATCCGTCACTAATCGCTTAACACGAGAACCATCTAGATTCATTTTTATAAACTAGAAACGTAACCCCTAAGCTTGTTCACGTTATGTTCAGTCTCTAACTTCACCTAGTCTGTTTCCTCTGAGAGATTCTCTGTGATCCTTTGTTTTACTCCTTGTATTGCACGCGGGGCTTGTGATACCGGTATTATTAATTTGCTTAATCGTTATTTACTACCGTTTTACAAAGCTATAAATATACGATACTGAACAATGGTTTCCAGTATCAGCTTAAACAGGTTTATAAACAATAACGGTATTGGAAAGAGAAAAAACTGTTTAGGAAACGATTAAGGTATTAAACGGAACATAAACAGGTCCCAAGCCCCGATTGCACGTTTATTAAAGGTTCCCTCGGTCTTTTCGTGCATGACACGCCCGCACCGGTACGTCGATTAAGACGTCTCTGCATCGTTGGCTTCAGAGTGTTAGAGTTTAGCGTCTTGGCGCACTTCTTAGTCGGAAATTATGCTATTTTATACAACCGTTACTTATGTGATTTCTTTGGCTGGACATGTTGCTTGATCTGATAACCGACTGCTGGTACCTAGATTGTGAAGCTGCGTTTTTCCAACTGTTTACTGATATAGATTATGTTACACTTTACATTTTTGTACATTGACGTGTAGTATCGGGTTTGCATGATCACGTGTTGAGCTTAGCTGATACTTTGTTTCTATTCTAGATTGCTCAAGTAGCCTGCACACTTAAAACCGTCGGTTTGTCTATAATAGCTACTTCTTTTCTTTTCCCACGTTTTATCCAAAAATTGGTTCTCAATTTTAACGTCAACGTTTTGTTTACTTTAAGCTACACAGTTGTGTACACTTGCTTTACGAATCTTACCTTATGAACAGGATTTATATCAGTAAATGGTGTGGAGAAGTGACTCCGGTCCGTGTCTTGTGGTCTAGGCTTTAGGTTCCGGTTGCTTGCGTCTCTGGAAGGTCCACCGCTGTTTTTAGCTCTGTGATTCTGATGGTTTTATAATCCTCTCTATGTGTTTTAATGTGGAATCAGTGTGATATCTTTTGAATAGGAAACGGTAACCGCTTTTGTTTTAACCGCATTTGGAGATCGCAATAGTATTAACCGTACTTTTTGACATTAATAGCTTGATTTAACTGTTTAAATTGCGGTAATAAGGCCAAATAAATTCACTTTAATATGACACCTCCACTGCGATCACCAATATGTCGGTTAATCGAGATGATTACGGCAAAACCCTCTGTTTGGGAGGTGTGTATGTTGAAGTATTTAAATTTCTTTTGTTTCAAAGCCATATTAAGACACTCAGTATCACGCTGGTTCCACACCCATTCCAGTTTTGGCGTGCTATTGACCTGGTAGAACTTAGCTACGACACCCGCAGGAGATTCACCCAAGCTTTGAGAATTCTGACTTCATTGTTATCTTTGTTATGGTACTGTGAGAGAATAAATGTAAACTGCAAATCTTCCTGTTCAATTTCAAGTAGTTTGTCTGCTAGTTTCTATTTGACATATTAGTTCTTTTCCCTGCTGAATTTTCATTGCTTGTAATTAAATTTGTTGTTTTGCTTTATATCTTTCAAAACCCTGCCTAGACTTCAAAATAATAAAGGTTTTTAAATATCCCTCGAGGGTTAGCAAGAATTATAGTTTTCCAAAATTTGTCTGCAATTTCTTGTGAATCTAAAGTAGTAAGTTAGATAACTCGGCTTTTAAAAAATAATTTTAATGGTGTGAATTTTAGAATGCTCCTTAGATTCTAGATGGAGTTCATCTTTAAAAATGAATATCTTATCAATGGACACCGGGAACGTCATTTAATTTTACAGTTAGCTTGACAAATAACTTACAGCTTGTGAGATCTAGCTAAACTCAGAAATATCTTTGCTCTTTTCAGTTTTGGTTTACATTTGTTCTCTCTGTAACACATCCATTCTATGTTAACGAGCACACAATATGCATGCCCAGATATACAAATAATGTGATTAATTTATTGTAATTATGAAGTTGGAGGAGGTGTTAATGTTTTGTGATTATAAGTGTGCTTGGCTGAGCCGTTCTGACACTTATCCCTTCGGTTGGAACGGCAATGCGTCTCGTGTAAACGTAGTTATCTATTTTAGTATTCTACGCTCGTTTCTTTAAGATAATGTTTATATTGTTATGTACCGGACGGTGTTCGAAAAATACCTAAATCGATCAAAAAAAGATTATTTTACTGTTCGCGAAAATACGACCACTAAGGCCAGACCATAACAAAACCGGTGTATTGCACACCTAATTATAGTTTGTTGCGATAATACCGGTATTTTGATAGTTGATTTTCGGTGATACTTGTTCACATCATAATTTTCGAGCACCGTCCGACCTTTACTAGCTGTATCGGGACAGGTGACTAACTGCGGTCTCACTGAAGCCACACGCTTCACGCCACATTTTACATTTACGACTAACACTCAGTGAGACCGTTACATATCTCACATCCGCCGCAACAAGCACAGTAGCGACCTCAGCTTGGCGATTACGAAACGATTCTCGCATCTTACCCCTTAATAGAGCTTGGTATTTGTTGGGATGCGTCCCTTTGGATTTTAACTACATAGAAAGGTGGCGGTAGGCTGCATAGTGCATCACTCGAGATGTTATAGTGTGCACAGTGCTTGACTTTAGGTTTGATTTGTACGATGAGGGTGACGTGATCGCCGGCCAATGATATGCATTTGAGACGATCGCTGATTGGTCGGCTATCACTTGATTTTGTCGCTCGAACCGTGCCTTTTAAATACCTTTGATTTATCGATGTTTTTATTCATTCTTACACTTGTACTTCTGTTTTAGTAATTGGTTTTTTAAACAACAAATATTGTGAGTAAGTGTTGACGCCACTCCATTTAAAATATTTGCCTTAATATGGCGTCAGCGCTAGTAAAGCATGCTTCCAAATTTAACACTATCTGCTCAGTACATTACATACCTAAGTGAGTCCTATTCCAATAGTAAAAATCCGGACTTTACATGCGTACTAGCGAGAGGCCCACAAAGGCCGGTAGCGTCCTTCAAATATCTTAGCTACCTAACTTTCCCCCACACTGGGCGTTCAAGTTCGTGTTACGCATGATTTTTGACACTTTGGTCCCCTGTGAATGTGTTACGTTTTCTACGAATTTCTGGTGAGGCTATCAACCCTTGTGCACCGATGATAACGCTTGCTCGCGGTCAACACCGACGCGGTACCGCGGGTTCAATGACCGTTAGCGCTCGATGTCGCGCTCTCACGGGTGGATATCCCACCGCTGCCACACTTTCAACTGCCGCTAGCAACTGAGGCTTGTTAATACGTAGTAAGTTTTATAATGAGAACAAAATGGCTGGATGCTTTGATAGAACTTGGCTGAAGCTCAGTTTATTGTGAGAAATAACAATTTTGGATTATGTGGAGTGTCCTAGGGTGCGGATATTAACACGAGCTATTTAATTTTTTAATAGTTTTAGCAAGTTTTTCCTCGTTTTATGACCACGCTAGGTGCATACTCTAAGTTGTATATAAGTATTTTATTATTTATTGATGTTTAGATGCTTGTACCCGACACAAACGTTATAGATTATTTATTTATTGCATTAAATAATATTTATAATTTTTACATTTTATTCCAATACACTTTTACACAATATTTTAAAACAAAACAAATTCAAAGTAAACCAGATAATCCGAATAATTTTACTTATTCAAAATAATTATTGGTTTATATTCTTTTACCATAAATATTAGTCTTATGTTTCCCTTCCTAAATAATGCTTCAAATGAAAAATAATGGGAAAATTAACTCATGAAGCTACAGCACAATTAATTTGTTGAAATATCCTATTTATTTTGGTATTTGGTTGTCCAGACCGAGTATAAAATACTGAAATGATGTTGTTTTGATTTCATTTTTTCCTGTCATATTCTTGCATGTAAGTTATGTCCACTGTTCGCTTTCCACTATTTCCAATGGTAATGCAAGTAAAGTAATTTATGCTCGGCCTGAGCGTTCGTTTAATATTTCCTGAGATGCAACCTTGAATAAACACGGTACTTTTATAATATACCGGTATCGGTAAATATAGCCTGGTGTCCGTTGTAAAATACCGGTATTGAATCAAAAACTAAACCCTCGACTATGAAATTATTTGTGACTTAAACAAGCACTTAAGCAGCCTTTGATCGTATAATTTTCAAAAACCTTGCTTACCTACTCTCAAAGTGTTTATTCCTTGTTACGTTACTCCTTAAAACTCTGGTCTTCTGTGAACGAACCTTCCAAAGAGGTTATGGTTTTATGTTTCGCTTTGGTTGGTTTCCTCACTACTGCCGTAGACTGTAATATTGTAGAGCTACGTTGGACCCATGAAGGCACGCGAAAATTTCTAGTTAGTAAAAATACCGGTATTTTTGAAAGCGGTTTTTCGCTCAGTGTAATTATGACAAACATTTTCAGTCTTACCACAAAAAACAAAATCACGACTTAGATACGTGTTTAACAATTGTTTAGCAAAAGTCATCCTACAAAACCATGTTAAACAACTGTTAAACACGTGTTTAAGTGCTAACTTTTTTTGTGGTATGGCCGCTTATGTCTTACTTTTGAAAGTAATAATTGTGATCTTGATTCGTTAATTTCACGGGGTTTTTATTTATACGCATCTGTTAAATAAACGCGAAAATAATCCATAATTTTAAACAATAACTTTGTAACTAAACCTCACCACGTGAATGCAATCCTATCGTCCATGGGTCTATCGTATCTCTCCATACCTCTCCGTTGTTACAACGCGCTGGTACGCACAGATGGGCGGCGTATACGCCGGCCTACAATACGCCGGGGGGTTTGCGCCGCGCGGTCCCTTCGCCTCGCCGCCGCACTCACATGCGCATCACCACCACTATATACCGCATACACAGGTGAGTAGAGTATCCTACTAGTAATATAAACGACAAAGTTTGTAAAATTGGATGTATGGATGTTTGTTACTCTTCACGCAAAAACTACAGAGATAGTTATCTCTGTGCCAAATTTCATCCTTATCCGTTCTAAAATCAAAAAAATATAGCCTACTAGCGACTCGCCCCGGCTTCGCACGGTTTTATTATACACTAGCGACCCGCCCCGGCTTCGCACGGGTTTATTATACGTATAAACCGTCCTCTTGAATCACTCTATCTATTAAAACGTTTTCGTTGCGTAATCTTAAAGATTTAAGCATTCAAAGGGATATAAGGATATAGGGACATAGATACAGAAAAAGCGACTTTGTTTTATACTATGTAGTTATTCGAGACTATAATCTTATAGTCTGGAATAACACATAGGCTATATTTTATCCCGGAATTCCCACGGGAACGGGAATAACGCCGGTGCTTGTCTATATTATTGTGGTGTCATACACGGCAGGCGGACACAGGGCAGCGGTGGTTGATTGTCTCCTTTGAAGACATGTTAGGTGTTTAATGAAAAGACTGTTTTGCGGACTGTAATTTAGTATATTGAGTGAAAAAACGTTAGCTAGTTGAGAGCACAGTACATTTATGGAAGAGCCACGAACAGAAGAAAGTTGTCACGATGAATAGTGTTGCCATCCATTTTATGTACACTTGCGAGCTATAAACTGGAATCACTTCATCGCTAGTTTCTGCAGACCATTTCTAAAATTAGGGCTTTACAGTCATTCAAGAACCACAACTGAACACGCCATAAAGACATTACCTTAAGTACTTTAGAACAGATGAAATGGTCGATATGTGTTTGTTTGTTCGCTACCAGCATCTCGAAGGCTATTTACCGCTGCACTGGTAGATGATTAAACGTAAGGGGTATAAAGAAACTGCCCTTGTTTTGGAAGGAATTTGGATAAAGACTGCCTCTAAGCCTATTTCTGTTGCCAAGCAAAATGTTGCTCACATGCATAATTATGATAATGATAATAAGCATCTATCTATCTATACTTATAATAAAACTGTAACAGGTCCAATTCTGTACATTGAAGATATTTTGAAAATTTTTTTTGGAGGGCACTTTATTATCGATTCTCAAGCCAAAACTGTATTTTTTTTCATTCATGTCTGTCTGTCTGTCTGTCTGTATCGTAAACGCGCATCACGCCGAAACTACTTGATGGATTGAAATGAAACTCGGCATGATTATAGGCCATACTACGAGGAAGGACATAGGATACTTTTTATCCCGGATTTCAGTAAGGTTCTCATGGGAGAGGGTATGAAAGTAAAATTCCTTTACCGCGCATCACGCCGAAACTGCTTAATGAGTTGGAATGAAACTCGGGACGATTTGAGTTCATAGTACAAGGAAGGACATGGGATACTTTTTATCCCGGAATTCGGTAAGGTTCCCCTGGGAGAGAGGGTGAAAGAAAAATTCTTTAACCACGCATCACGACGGAATTGAATGAATTCGAATGGAACTCGGGACGATTGAACATGGGATACATTTTATCCCGGAATTCAGTTTGGTTCCCCTGGGCTATACGGGTTTTCAAAAATTTCTCACAGCATCTGAACGACGCGTACACACGCGTCGTTCAGTGATGCTGTGAGAAATTTTTGAAAACCCGTATAGCCCAGGGGAACCAAACTGAATTGAACTGATAAACGCGAAAGTTTGTAAGTATGAATGGATCGACGGATGGATAGATTGATAGATGGATGGATGTTTGTTACTCTTTCACGCAAAAACTGCTGAACGGATCTGGATGAAATGGCACAGAGATAGATTATAAGCTGGAATAAGAAATAGGCTTTATTTTATCTCGAAAATCCCACGGGAAAGGGAATTACGCAAGTAAAATCGCGAGTACTCCAAATACTAATCATGCGCAGACGAAGTCGCGGGTACCAGCTAGTACTTATAATAAAACTGTAACAGGTCCAATTCTGTACATTGAAGATATTTTAAAAATTTTTTTTGGAGGGCACTCTTTTATCGATACTCAAGCCAAAACTGTATTTTTTTTCATTCATGTCTGTCTGTCTGTCTGTCTGTCTGTCTGTCTGTCTGTCTGTATCGTAAACGCGCATCACGCCGAAACTACTTGATGGATTGAAATGAAACTCGGCATGATTATAGGTCATACTACGAGGAAGGACATAGGATACTTTTTATCCCGGAATTCAGTAAGGTTCCCATGGGAGAGGGTATGAAAGTAAAATTCCTTTACCGCGCATGACGCCGAAACTGCTGAATGAGTTGGAATGAAACTCGGGACGATTTGAGTTCATACTACAAGGAAGGACATGGGATACTTTTTATCCCGGAATTCGGTAAGGTTCCCCTGGGAGAGAGGGTGAAAGAAAAATTCTTTAACCACGCATCACGACGGAAGTGAATGAATTCGACGATTGGACATGGGATACATTTTATCCCGGAATTCAAAAATTTCTCACAGCATCTGAACGACGCGCGCGCGTCGTTCAAATGCTGTGAGAAATTTTTGAAAACCCGTATAGCCCAGGGAAACCAAACTGAATTGAACTGATAAACGCGAAAGTTTGTAAGTATGAATGGATCGACGGATGGATAGATTGATAGATGGATGGATGTTTGTTACTCTTTCACGCAAAAACTGCTGAACGGATCTGGATGAAATTTGGCACAGGGATAGATTATAAGCAGGAATAACACATAGGCATAGGTTATTTTATCCCGAAAATCCCACGGGAAGGGGAATTACGCAAGTAAAATTGCGAGTACTCGAAATACTAATCATGCGCAGACGAAGTCGCGGGCACCAGCTAGTATCATATAAATCCCACCTTTTCCTCAATTTCGGCACTCTACGCATCGCAATGGGATCTCATAAAAATCTCGATTTTAAAGTAGTTAGGTAGCAGTAAATTCTACCTTATTGCAGCACTGCATAGGGACCCGATATATAAAGCCGCGTACAGACTGTTGTAACGTAACATGCAATCTAACTGCGCGTTAGAGAATTTACGATTTAAAGAATTTACCGTCCACACTGTCGGTCGCAACGTATCATGCAATGTAACAGAAATCCCATAGTGTGGACGCCTCGTGCGCACGAACCGCGCACACTACGCGCACGAACAGAGCATTTCAACTCGTGCGCGCCGCGATCCGCCATTTGTCGGTTTTTTCGCCGAACACAAAGGGGCGCGCAGTGTGCGCGGAGCGCCAGTGTGGACGGGTTTGTCTGCTGCGGTACGCGCGCGAACCATGGAAGAAAACACAGCTACGGCAGACTGAGCTATGTTCGCCGCGCGCATGCCGGAAAAGATGCGAACACGTACGTGCTCAGTTCGTGCGCGCGCTGCGTCCACACTTATGAAATGCAACTTTCATGTTACATTGCATGTTACGTTACAGCAGTCTGTACGCGGCTTAAAGGCAGACGCGCACGTACCACTGAGTTGTCATGTATGGAAATGTATGAGACAGGACACACACACTGCTTGCGTAACGTAGACGTGCGCGTCGACGTAATGCGTAGCCCTACGCAACGCAGCTCCCAAGACACAAACAGGCTGCGTGGCGTACGCCGTACCTTACGCAGAGCAGAACGGCAACGTCGCGTTGATGACGTTGTATTCAATAGTGCACCTACGCGGGTGACTACGACGTTGTTACTTGTAGTCACGCATACGCATCCGGTCTGCTCCAGCCTTTAGACTACGATGATGATCCTATATTGTATTTGAGCCTACATTTGGTGTTGCAGCGCGTGGAGTCAGCGCGGGTGGACATGCTGGGAAGCGAAGGCACAATCTCGCCTCTGCAACCGGAACTTCACCACGCTCCGCTGTTGCTGGCTACTGAGGTAATATTACAAGCATTTATAACGGGATATTAAGCTTAAAAATAATATATTATTACTAGCGACCCGCCCCAGCTTCGCACGGTTTTATTATACATATAAACCTTCCTCTTGAATCACTTTATCTATTAAAACGACGGTATTTTTTGTGTTACATATATTTTTCTGGGTAAACCGATTTTGGATATTTTATTTGAAATTGTGCTTCTGTATTTCAATTTGATCAAGATCTTACCGGTAGATAATGAGCTATCCATAATAATGCGTGAACTTTTAAGTCGGTTTTAAGCAAAAACCAAACGAACGTAAAGACATCTAATCATCGTAACCTTTTTTTTACATATCGGTTTCCGATTAAACCGAATCAGTTTATATAAAGGGTTGCAATGTTTTTTACAAACATGTTTAATAACTGTTTTAATCAACGTAACAACAACTAAGTGCAGGTCTCGACAGAGCCTACGCATTTGCTCCCCTTGGAGTCGACACCATAGGTCCGTGGGGTACCGAGGCTCTCCGGGTTTTAAAAATATTATCTGAGCGTCTGGTCGATGCGACGCGTGCCCCTCTAGCTGGTGAGTATCTGTCGCAGCGCATCAGCATTGTCATACAGCGGGGGAATGCAGACAGTGTCCTGGGACGCGACCACTGGTATTGATATAAGATCAGTTGAACTACCTCTAGACTGTTTGTCTTCAGTTAGCTCGATTGTTTCAATTATAAATACTAGTTTTCATTTGTTTCTATTCCTTGAATGTAATTCTCTTTGTTAATATAGTTTATTACTTATATTATTAGTTGATTAATTAGAACGATCCTTTTAATTTTTTCTACGTTATCTATTGCATGATGCTGTGTGGATTGTCCAGGGTTTTTTATTTATACGACGACCGATGTGACGCGGTGGGCGAAGGTGCGTCTGCGACACAGGAGGTTGCGGGTTCGATTCCCGCCTCGGAACAAATTTGTGTACGATCTGCAGAAATTTGTTCCGTTGGTCTGGATCTTTTCTATGTATAATAAAAAATATCTATTTATGTAATGTATTGTATTAAGTATATCAGTCATCTAGTACCCATAACACAAGCTCTGCTTAGCTTGGGGCTAGATGCTGTGTGGATTGTCCAGGGTTTATTATATATTAGAGTTGAATGTGTTTATGTTCCAGGCGCGAGGAGCCGCCATTGAGCTGATGGCGCCTCACCACGCGCGCCACGCCGTCTCACACACACACCACCACCATATACATGTGAGTCACATTTCCACTTACATTTGCAGGTCATTTATCCAATGGGTATCGAACCTGTCACACCACAGGCGATATGCCTGTGGCATTTAAGAGTCGTAGGCTATGCCATAGAAAAAGTAAAAAATCGTTTATGATTGATCCCTCGATATTAATAATTTATAAGGTTTGCTTAAGATTCTTGGCGCTCATAAGGGGAGGCCTATGTCCAGCAGTGGACTAATATAGGCTGATAAAATAAAGTAAATTAAAAGT
Organism: Eupithecia centaureata; assembly: GCA_944547425.1. Classification (NCBI taxonomy): domain Eukaryota; kingdom Metazoa; phylum Arthropoda; class Insecta; order Lepidoptera; family Geometridae; genus Eupithecia; species Eupithecia centaureata. The sequence continues at coordinate 8,255,172 of OX155704.1, read as the reverse complement.
AAAGTAAAATGAGATGGAACATTTTAACTGAACAGCATTTTAATAGTCTTTACTTTCACGGAATTAAGTTTTGCACAAAAGTTTATTCAAACATAAAGGTGGGTACTGACCAACGTTACGAGTTCAAGAGAATCGAATCGTTACGTTACAAAGATTCTAGCAATACTACGTTTCCGTAACACGACGTACTGACTGCTCGCTGTGTAATATGTTACATTACACCTCGTAACGTTGGTCAGTACCCACCTTTAGACGGGCATTAGGTCATGACTGTTCGAGGTAATGAATAAGCTCACCACAAGTGTTTCAATCGCTTACAATATTTTGCCTAATTTTCAATTTTTTTTGCATTCAAAAAACAGCAAAAGAGCGGCTAAACGCATCACGAATACGTGTGGGTTGACCTTCTGTGCTCTGTCTCGTTTATCGTTCTCGAAGGTTCCAATCCAACTCTGTTTAAAAAAGTACCAACTACGCTTTTGCTATTCTAAAATATGCACAGCGCAGCGGTGTTCCTTTGCGGGTCAATAGTATTAACACTCAGAGCTTAGGTATTAGTTTTATTATTCTACTAGCTGGTACCCGCGACTTCGTCTGCGCATGATTAGTATTTGGAGTACTCGCGATTTTACTTGCGTAATTCCCTTTCCCGTGGGATTTTCGAGATAAAATAAAGCCTATTTCTTATTCCAGCTTATAATCTATCTCTGTGCCATTTCATCCAGATCCGTTCAGCAGTTTTTGCGTGAAAGAGTAACAAACATCCATCCATCTATCCATTCATACTTTCAAACTTTCGCGTTCATCAGTTCAATTCAGTTTGTTTCCCCTGGGCTATAAGGGTTTTCAAAAAAATTATGGACTATTGGAATATAAAAATAAAAATTATGGAATATTGGACATGGGATAAAATGTATCCCATGTCCAATCGTCCCGAGTTCCATTCGAATTCATTCAATTCCGTCGTGATGCGTGGTTAAAGAATTTTTGTTCCACCCTCTCTCCCAGGGGCACCTTACTGAATTTCGGGATAAAAAGTATCCCATGTCCTTCCTTGTACTATGAACTCAAATCGCCCTGAGTTTCATTCCAATTCATTCAGCAGTTTCGGCGTGATGCGCGGTAAAGGAATTTTACTTTCATACCCTCTCCCATGAGAACCTTACTGAATTCAGGGATAAAAAGTATCCTATGTCCTTCCTCGTAGTATGACCTATAATCATGCCGAGTTTCATTTCAATCCATCAAGTAGTTTCGGCGTGATGCGCGTTTACGATACAGACAGACAGACAGACAGTCAGACAGACAGACAGACATGAATAAAAAAAATGACAGTTTTGGCTTGAGTATCGACAATAGAGTGCCCTCCAAAAAAAATTTTCAAAATATCTTCAATGTACAGAATTGGACCTGTTACAGTTTTATTATAAGTATAGATTAAAATATATTCCCAAAGGAAAAGATCCAAAGTTGCTCTTGGTGGACACCAAACTCTTGTTTCTGTTCCGTTTGTTCGTTACGGTGTGTAAGTATTGTTATATGTTCAGTGTTTGATGGCAGTGATGAGGTTGGCAGTGAACGCCTTATGTATAATGTTCTATGTCCAGCGGCGCAATAACGGCGGTAACGTGGCGGTGGGCGGCCCGGGCGTGGGCGGTGTGACCGCAGGCGCCGGCCGCGCGCCGCGCCCCTACGTACGACACCCGCCGCGTTGGCACCATCCTATGCATCACACGCATATACACACGACGGTGAGTGTACTTACACAACATACCATCATCTAAAGCTCAGTACTCACATACGGTATTACTCGATCGAGCTAAACTGTCGAGTAAAACCCATGGTATGGGCTTTCGTCCACACATTGAGCATTGATCTATCGAGTGAGGCGCGCCGTTCAGTATTCACCGAACCGTTCGAGCCAAAGGATGTCCATCAAAAATCCATTTCTTTCAAAAAAACGTGTTTCAATCACGATAAACAATAGCGGACTGACGCTCGCCTCGCGCCACTCGCAGTCACGTACACACGTTCTAGTCAAGATTGACGGCTCGCTTCGAGTAGGTTCGAAGGAAATTACTTTCATTTAATTCCATCGAGCCGGCTCGGTGCGATCCTTCGGGCTGTGAGTTTTGCGGTCCACATGTTGATTTTTACTCGACTTCGAGTAATACCGTATGTGAGTACTCGACTTCGAGTAAAACTATCGAGTAATACCGTATGTGAGTACTCGACTTCGAGTAAAACTATCGAGTAATACCGTATGTGAGTACTCGACTTCGAGTAAAACTATCGAGTAATACCGTATGTGAGTACTCGACTTCGAGTAAAACTATCGAGTAATACCGTATGTGAGTACTCGACTTCGAGTAAAACTATCGAGTAATACCGTATGTGAGTACTCGACTTCAGCTGTGTGAACCTGGCAACCAACTTTAAGATATTCATGTTTTTTTGATCCTATTCGATTGTACCGGGTGTGTACCCGATTGTACCGACAAAATTTTCGTTTGTACCCTAAGGGGAAAAAAGAAATGGGGAGGGGGAGGTTTTTCAACTGTCGCTTTTGATCTACGTAGGTAAAACGGTTGATTGGACTTCAAAGTTGAATATTTCGTGAAACTTAGGCAATACCATCGATAGACCTTGAAATCGCAAAATTATTTAAGGTTAAATAATACAATTTTAGGTAGAAACAAACAAAACACATGAACGTAAACATTAAATTATGTTGATAACATACCATATTTTGTAAATCGATAAAGTTTGTTCAACAAATCATAAGTCAGGATCTAGATAGGCATGTTTTTAGATAGATCTTGAATGACGTAACATAAATCTTGCTTAACTGGAACGAAACAAACGGGTACAAACGATAAACTTTGACTTAAAGTATCAAAATTTTATCAAAAAATTCCATTCTAAGAAAATCGATCAAGTTTATCCAACAAATCGTAGGCTAGGTTCTAGATATGCATGTTTTTAGATAGACCTTGAATGACTTAACATGAATCAAGCTAAATTGGAGCGGTACAAACGGGTACAAACGAAAACTTTTACTTAAAGTATCAAAATTTTTCAACAAAACCCATTCTAGGAAAAATCATCAACTTTGTTCAACAAATCATAATCTAGGTTCTAGATATGCATGTTTTTAGATAGACCTTGAATGTCTTAACATGAATCAAGTTAAATTGGAGCGGTACAAACGGGTACAAACGAAAACTTTTATTTTAAGTATCCAAATTTTTCAACAAAACCCATTCTAGGAAAGTTCATCACCTTTGTTCAACAAATCATAATCTAGGTTCTAGATATGCATGTTTTAAGATAGACCTTGAATGACTTAACATGAATCTAGCTCAATTGGAGCGGTACAAACGGGTACAAACGAAAAATTTGGCTTAAAAAATCAAAATTTAATCAAAAAAATCCATTCTAGGGAAATCGATCAAGTTTATCCAACAAATCGTAGGCTGGGTTCTAGATATGCAGGTTTTTAGATAGACATTGAATGATTTAACATGAATCAAGCTAAATTGGAGCGGTACAAACGGGTACAAACGAAAAGTTTTACTTACAGTATCAAAATTTTTCAACAAAACCCATTCTAGGAAAATTCATCAACTTTGTTCAACAAATCATAATCTAGGTTCTAGATATGCATGTTTTTAGATAGACCTTGAATGACTTAACATGAATCAAGCTAAATTGGAGCGGTACAAACGGGTACAAACGAAAAGTTTTACTTACAGTATCAAAATTTTTCAACAAAACCCATTTTAGGAAAATTCATCAACTTTGTTCAACAAATCATAATCTAGGTTCTAGATATGCATGTTTTTAGATAGACCTTGAATGACTTAACATGAATCAAGCTCAATTGGAGCGGTACAAACGGGTACAAACGAAAACTTTTACTTAAAGTATCAAAATTTTTCAACAAAACCCATTCTAGGAAAATTCATCAACTTTGTTCAACAAATCATAATCTAGGTTCTAGATATGCATGTGTTTAGATAGACCTTGAATGAATTAACATGAATCAAGCTCAATTGGAGCGGTACAAACGGGTACAAACGAAAACTTTTACTAAAAGGATCAAAATTTTTCAACAAAACCCATTCTAGGAAAATTCATCAACTTTGTTCAACAAATCATAAGCTAGGTTCTAGATAGGCATGTTTTTAGATAGACCTTGAATGACGTAACATAAATCTTGCTTAACTGGAACGAAACAAACGGGTACAAACGATAAACTTTGACTTAAAGTATCAAAATTTTATCAAAAATTCCATTCTAGGAAAATCGATCAAGTTTATCCAACAAATCGTAGGCTAGGTTCTAGATATGCATGTTGTCAGATAGACCTTGAAAGACTTAACATGAATCTAGCTCAATTGGAGCGGTACAAACGGGTACAAACGAAAACTTTTACTTAAAGTATCAAAATTTTTCAACAAAACCCATTCTAGGAAAAATCATCAACTTTGTTCAACAAATCATAATCTAGGTTCTAGATATGCATGTTTTTAGATAGACCTTGAATGAATTAACATGAATCAAGCTAAATTGGAGCGGTACAAACGGGTACAAACGAAAACTTTTACTTAAAGTATCAAAATTTTTCAACAAAACCCATTCTAGGAAAAATCATCAACTTTGTTTAACAAATCATAATTTAGGTTCTAGATATGCATGTTTTTAGATAGACCTTGAATGACTTAACATGAATCAAGCTAAATTGCAGCGGTACAAACGGGTACAAATGAAAACTTTTACTTAAAGTATCAAAATTTTTCAACAAAACCCATTCTAGGAAAAATCATCAACTTTGTTCAACAAATCATGATCTAGGTTCTAGATATGCATGTTTTAAGATAGATCTTGAATGATTTAACATGAATGTAGCTCAATTGGAGCGGTACAAACGGGTACAAACGAAAAATTTGGCTTAAAATTTCAAAATTTTATCAAAAAAATCCATTCTAGGAAAATCGATCAAGTTTATCCAACAAATCGTAGGCTAGGTTCTAGATATGCATGTTTTTAGATAGACCTTGAATGACCAAACATAAATCTAGCTCAATTGGAGCGGTACAAACGGGTACAAACGAAAACTTTGACTTAAATTATCAAAATTTTTCAACAAAACCCATTCTAGGAAAAATCATCAACTTTGTTCAACAAATCATGATCTAGGTTCTAGATAAGCATGTTTTTAGATAGAACTTGAATGACGTAACATAAATCTTGCTTAACTGGAACGAAACAAACGGGTACAAACGATAAACTTTTACTTAAAGTATCAAAATTTTTCAACAAAACCCATTCTAGGAAAAATCATCAACTTTGTTCAACAAATCATAATCTAGGTTCTAGATATGCATGTTTTAAGATAGACCTTGAATGACTTAACATGAATCAAGCTAAATTGGAGCGGTACAAACGGGTACAAACGAAAAGTTTTACTTACAGTATCAAAATTTTTCAACAAAACCCATTCTAGGAAAATTCATCAACTTTGTTCAACAAATCATAAGCCAGGTTCTAGATAGGCATGTTTATAGATAGATCTTGAATGACGTAACATAAATCTTGCTTAACTGGAACGAAACAAACGGGTACAAACGATAAACTTTGACTTAAAGTATCAAAATTTTATCAAAAATTCCATTCTAGGAAAATCGATCAAGTTTATCCAACAAATCGTAGGCTAGGTTCTAGATATGCATGTTGTCAGATAGACCTTGAAAGACTTAACATGAATCTAGCTCAATTGAAGCGGTACAAACGGGTACAAATGAAAACTTTTACTTAAAGTATCAAAATTTTTCAACAAAACCCATTCTAGGAAAAATCATCAACTTTGTTCAACAAATCATAATCTAGGTTCTAGATATGCATGTTTTAAGATAGACCTTGAATGAACTAACATGAATCAAGCTAAATTGGAGCGGTACAAACGGGTACAAACGAAAACTTTTACTTAAAGTATCAAAATTTTTCAACAAAACCCATTCTAGGAAAAATCATCAACTTTGTTCAACAAATCATAATTTAGGTTCTAGATATGCATGTTTTTAGATAGACCTTGAATGATTTAACATGGATCAAGCTCAAATGGCGCGGTACAAACGAGTACAAACGAATAATTTGGCTTAAAAAATCAAAATTTTATCAAAAAAATCCATTCTAGGAAAATCGATCAAGTTTATCCAACAAATCGTAGGCTAGGTTCTAGATATGCATGTTTTTAGATAGACCTTGAATGACTTAACATAAATCTAGCTCAATTAGAGCGGTACAAACGGGTACAAACGAAAACTTTGACTTAAATTATCAAAATTTTTCAACTAAACCCATTCTAGGAAAAATCATCAACTTTGTTCAACAAATCATGAGTCAAGTTCTATTTAGATAAGTTTTTAAATAGATCTTGAATGACCTAACTTAAGTCTAGCTCAATTGGAGCGGTACAAACGGGTACAACCGAAAAATCTGACTGAAATTATCAAATTTTATCAAAAATCCCATTCAAAGAAAAGTCATCTACTTTGTTCAACAAATCATGAGCCAAGTTCAAGATAGGTAAGTTTTTAGATAGATCTTGAATGACCTAACTTAAATATAGCTCAATTGGAGCGGTACAAACCGGTACAAACTAAAAATTTGGCTTAAAGTATCTAATTTTTTCAAAAATCCCATTTTAGGATAATCATCAACTTTGTTCAACAAATCATGAGCTAGGTTCTAGATATAATAATAATATAATAATCTTTTTATTCAGACACAAGATCCACATAATTACAAAGAGCACTAAATATTACAGATAGCTCATTTAAATAAAATTAAAATAAAAACACATACAAAATAGTACAGTACAAAATATAAAAATTACAATGTGTAATTATATCTGATACTACATTAGGATGCGAATTGCGATTAACACCCATCGTTTATACATCGATATCAAAAAGATTCTCTCGGCCAGGCTAGCTATGACAGAATTTTTACATCTGTCAACTCTAGAAATGAATTTGGCAACCCTGTTTCTTTGAATGGCGTTAAAGGAATCTACCCGAGCTTCGAAAAACATGCCAGAAGCACTGCAGTATCGCTCCAATCCCAAGAGCTGCCTAAAGATATTATTATAGGCAACAAGGATACCATTATGTGCCTTCTTAGTATAGTTTGTCCAGAGCTGATAAGTATAAAAAGTCTGACAGAAGGAACGAAATAGAGTCAGTTTGACATCTTGAGCCGATTTCGCAAGCTTTCTGATGATCATATTGCCAACAACGCACTATAATCTACGCTGTCGCTCAATATCATCATCGTCTCTAGCACTTGACGTCAAAATATGGCGAAGATACTTGAACTGTTCAACCTTCTTTATAGATTGCCCATTCATCAAGACATCAGGTACAAAATCTGGACCTTTTCCGGCTCTACATACTATCATCTCCGTTTTCTTGACATTATATGTCAAGTTATGGTCTTTCGAATATCTCTCACAGATCCTAATTAGCGTCCTCAAACCCTTGCCCGTTTTTACCGCTCTAATTAAGCCAGTTTTAAGTTAAATCTTTAATGATCTATCTGAAAACATGCATATCTAGAATCTAGCTTACGATTTGTTGTACAAATTTGATCAAATTTCCTAGAATGGGTTTTGTTGAAAAATTTTGATACTTTAAGTAAAAGTTTTCGTTTGTACCCGTTTGTACCGCTCCAATTGAGCTAGATTCATGTTCAATCACTTAAGGTCTATCTAAAAACATGCATATCTAAAACCTAGCCTACGATTTGTTGGATAAACTTGATCGATTTTCCTAGAATGGGTTTTGTTGAAAAATTTTGATACTTCAAGTAAAAGTTTTCGTTTGTACCCGTTTGTACCGCTCCAATTGAGCTCGATTCATGTTAAGTCTTTCAAGGTCTATCTAAAAACATGCATATCTAGAACCTAGATTATGATTTGTTGAACAAAGTTGATGAATTTTCCTAGAATGGGTTTTGTTGAAAAATATTGATACTTTTAGTAAAAGTTTTCGTTTGTACCCGTTTGTACCGCTCCAATTGAGCTTGATTCATGTTAAGTCATTCAAGGTCTATCTAAAAACATGCGTATCTAGAACCTAGCCTACGATTTGTTGGATAAACTTGATCGATTTTCCTAGAATGGGTTTTGTTGAAAAATTTTGATACTTTTAGTAAAAGTTTTCGTTTGTACCCGTTTGTACCGCTCCAATTGAGCTTGATTCATGTTAAGTCATTGAAGGTCTATCTAAAAACATGCATATCTAGAACCTAGATTATGATTTGTTGAACAAAGTTGATCGATTTCCCTAGAATGGGTTTTGTTGAAAAATTTTGATACTTTAAGTAAAAGTTTTCGTTTGTACCCGTTTGTACCGCTCCAATTGAGCTAGATTCATGTTAGTTCATTTAATGTCTATTTAAAAACATGCATATCTAGAACCTAGCCTACGATTTGTTGGATTAACTTGATCGATTTCCCTAGAATGGATTTTTTTGATAAAATTTTGATTTTTTAAGCCAAATTTTTCGTTTGTACCCATTTGTACAGCTCCAATTGAGCTAGATTCAAGTTAATTCTTTTAAGGTCTATCTAAAAACATGCATATCTAGAACGTAGCCTACGATTTGTTTGATAAACTTGATCGATTTCCCTAGAATGGATTTTTTTGATAAAATTTTGAATTTTAAGCCAAATTTGTCGTTTGTACCCGTCTGTACCGCTCTAATTGAGCTTGATTCTTATTAAATCGTTCAAGATCTATCTAAAAACATGCATATCTAGAACCTAGAATTTGATTTGTTGAACAAAGTTGATGATTTTTCCTAGAATGGGTTTTGTTGAAAAATCTTGATAATTTAAGTAAAAGTTTTCGTTTGTACCCGTTTGTACCGCTCCAATTGAGCTTGATTCATGTTAAGTCATTCAAGATCTATCTAAAAACATGCATATCTAGAACCTAGATTATGATTTGTTGAACAAAGTTGATCGATTTCCCTAGAATGGGTTTTGTTGAAAAATTTTGATACTTTAAGTAAAAGTTTTCGTTTCTACCCGTTTGTACCGCTCCAATTGAGCTAGATTCATGCTAAGTCAGTCAAGTTATATCTTAAAACAGGCATATCTAGAATCTAGATTATGATTTGTTGAATAAAGTTGATGAATTTTCCTAGAATGGGTTTTGTTGAAAAATTTTGATACTTTAAGTAAAAGTTTTCGTTTGTACCTGTTTGTACCTCTCCAATTGAGCTTGATTCATGTTAAATCATTCAAGGTCTATCTAAAAACATGCATATCTAGAACCTAGATTATGATTTGTTGAACAAAGTTGATGATTTTTCCTAGAATGGGTTTTGTTGAAAAATTTTGATACTTTAAGTAAAAGTTTTCGTTTTTACCCGTTTGTACCGCTCCAATTGAGCTAGATTCATGTTATTTTATTCAAGTTCTATCTAAAAACATGCATATCTAGAACCTAGCCTACGATTTGTTGGATAAACTTGATCGATTTCCCTAGAATGGATTTTTTTGATAAAATTTTGAATTTTAAGCCTAATTTTTCGTTTCTACCCGTTTGTACCGCTCCACTTGAGCTTGATTCATGTTAAGTCATTCAAGGTCTATATTAAAAACATGCATATCTAGAACCTAGCCTACGATTTGTTGGATAAACTTGATCGATTTCCCTAGAATGGGTTTTGTTGAAAAATTTTGATAATTGAAGTAAAAGTTTTCGTTTCTACCCGTTTGTACCGCTCCAATTGAGCTAGATTCATGCTAAGTCAGTCAAGTTATATCTTAAAACAGGCATATCTAGAATCTAGATTATGATTTGTTGAACAAAGTTGATGAATTTTCCTAGAATGGGTTTTGTTGAAAAATTTTGATACTTTAAGTAAAAGTTTTCGTTTGTACCTGTTTGTACCGCTCCAATTGAGCTTGATTCACGTTAATTTATTTAAGGTCTATCTAAAAACATGTATATCTAGAACCTAGATTATGATTTGTTGAACAAAGTTGATGAATTTTCCTAGAATGGGTATTGTTGAAAAATTTTGATACTTTAAGTAAAAGTTTTTGTTTGTACCCGTTTGTACCGCTCCAATTGAGCTAGATTCATGTTAAATCAATCAAGGTCTATCTAAAAACATGCATATCTAGAACCTAGATTATGATTTGTTGAACAAAGTTGATGATTTTTCCTAGAATGGGTTTTGTTGAAAAATTTTGATACTTTAAGTAAAAGTTTTCGTTTGTACCCGTTTGTATCGCTCCAATTGAGCTAGATTCATGTTAGCTCTTTTAAGGTCTATTTAAAAACATGCATATCTAGAACCTAGCCTACGATTTGTTGGATAAACTTGATCGATTTCCCTAGAATGGATTTTATTGATAAAATTTTGAATTTTAAGCCAAATTTTTCGTTTGTACCCGTTTGTACCGCTCCAATTGAGCTTGATTCTTGTTAAATCATTCAAGATCTATCTAAAAACATGCATATCTAGAACCTAGATTTTGATTTGTTTAAAAAAGTTGATGAATTTTCCTAGATTGGGTTTTGTTGAAAAATATTGATACTTTAAGTAAAAGTTTTCGTTTGTACCCGTTTGTACCGCTCCAATTGAGCTTTATTCATGTTAAGTCATTCAAGGTCTTTCTAAAAACATGCATATCTAGAACCTAGATTATAATTTGTTGAACAAAGTTGATCGATTTCCCTAGAATGGGTTTTGTTGAAAAATTTTGATACTTTAAGTAAAAGTTTTCGTTTGTACCCGTTTGTACCGCTCCAATTGAGCTAGATTCATGTTAGTTCATTTAAGGTCTATTTAAAAACATGCATATGTAGAACCTAGCCTACGATTTGTTGGATAAACTTGATCGATTTCCCTAAAATGGATTTTTTTGATAAAATTTTGATTTTTTAAGCCAAATTTTTCGTTTGTACCCATTTGTACCGCTCCAATTGAGCTAGATTCAAGTTAATTCATTCAAGGTCTATCTAAAAACATGCATATCTAGAACGTAGCCTACGATTTGTTTGATAAACTTGATCGATTTCCCTAGAATGGATTTTTTTGATAAAATTTTGAATTTTAAGCCAAATTTGTCGTTTGTACGTTTGTCTGTACCGCTCTAATTGAGCTTGATTCTTATTAAATCGTTCAAGATCTATCTAAAAACATGCATATCTAGAACCTAGATTTTGATTTGTTGAACAAAGTTGATGATTTTTCCTAGAATGGGTTTTGTTGAAAATTCTTGATAATTTAAGTAAAAGTTTTCGTTTGTACCCGTTTGTACCGCTCCAATTGAGCTAGATTCATATTAGTTCATTCAAGGTCTATCTAAAAACATGCATATCTAGAACCTAGCCTACGATTTGTTGGATAAACTTGATCGATTTCCCTAGAATGGGTTTTTTTGAAAAATTTTGATAATTTAAGTAAAAGTTTTCGTTTCTACCCGTTTGTACCGCTCCAATTGAGCTAGATTCATGCTAAGTCAGTCAAGTTCTATCTTAAAACAGGCATATCTAGAATCTAGAATATGATTTGTTGAACAAAGTTGATGAATTTTCCTAGAATGGTTTTTGTTGAAAAATTTTTATACTTTAAGTAAAAGTTTTCGTTTGTACCTGTTTGTACCGCTCCAATTGAGCTTGATTCATGTTAAGTCATTCAAGGTCTATCTAAAAACATGCATATCTGGAACCTAGATTATGATTTGTTGAACAAAGTTGAAGATTTTTCCTAGAATGGGTTTTTTTAAAAAATTTTGATACTTTAAGTAAAAGTTTTCGTTTTTACCCGTTTGTACCGCTCCAATTGAGCTAGATTCATGTTAGTTCATTCAAGTTCTATCTAAAAACATGCATATCTAGAACCTAGCCTACGATTTGTTGGATAAACTTGATCGATTTCCCTAGAATGGATTTTTTTGATAAAATTTTGAATTTTAAGCCTAATTTTTCGTTTGTACCCGTTTGTACCGCTCCAATTGAGCTTGATTCACGTTAATTCATTTAAGGTCTATCTAAAAACATGTATATCTAGAACCTAGATTATGATTTGTTGAACAAAGTTGATGAATTTTCCTAGAATGGGTATTGTTGAAAAATTTTGATACTTTAAGTAAAAGTTTTGTTTGTACCCGTTTGTACCGCTCCAATTGAGCTAGATTCATGTTAAGTCAGTCAAGTTCTATCTAAAAACATGCATATCTAGAACCTAGCCTACGATTTGTTGGATAAACTTGATCGATTTCCCTAGAATGGATTTTTTTGATAAAATTTTGAATTTTAAGCCTAATTTTTCGTTTGTACCCGTTTGTACCGCTCCAATTGAGCTTGATTCACGTTAATTCATTTAAGGTCTATCTAAAAACATGTATATCTAGAACCTAGATTATGATTTGTTGAACAAAGTTGATGAATTTTCCTAGAATGGGTTTTTTTAAAAAATTTTGATACTTTAAGTAAAAGTTTTCGTTTTTACCCGTTTGTACCGCTCCAATTGAGCTAGATTCATGTTAGTTCATTCAAGTTCTATCTAAAAACATGCATATCTAGAACCTAGCCTACGATTTGTTGGATAAACTTGATCGATTTCCCTAGAATGGATTTTTTTGATAAAATTTTGAATTTTAAGCCTAATTTTTCGTTTGTACCCGTTTGTACCGCTCCAATTGAGCTTGATTCACGTTAATTCATTTAAGGTCTATCTAAAAACATGTATATCTAGAACCTAGATTATGATTTGTTGAACAAAGTTGATGAATTTTCCTAGAATGGGTATTGTTGAAAAATTTTGATACTTTAAGTCAAAGTTTTCGTTTGTAACCGTTTGTATCGCTCCAATTGAGCTTGATTTATGTTAAATCATTCAAGATCTATATAAAAACGTGCATGTCTAGAACCTAGATCATGATTAGTTGAATAAAGTTGATGATTTTTCCTAGAATGGGTTTTTTAGAAAAATTTTGATACTTTAAGTCAAAGTTTATCGTTTGTACCCGTTTGTTTCGTTCCAGTTAAGCAAGATTTATGTTACGTCATTCAAGATCTATCTAAAAACATGCCTATCTAGAACCCGGCTTATGATTTGTTGAACAAACTTTATCGATTTACAAAATATGGTATGTTATCAACATAATGTAATGTTTACGTTCATGTGTTTTGTTTGTTTCTACCTAAAATTGTACTATTTAACCTTAAATATTTTTGCGTTTTAAGGTCTATCGATGGTATATCCTAAATTTCACGAAATATTCAACTTTGAAGTCCAATCAACCGTTTTACCTACGTAGGTCAAAAGCGACAGTTGAAAAACCTCCCCCTCCCCATAATTTTTTTCCCCTTAGGGTACAAACGAAAATTTTGTCGGTACAATCGGGTACACACCCGGTACAATCGAATAGGATCAAAAAAACATGAATATCTTAAAGTTGGTTGCCAGGTTCACACAGCTCTCGACTTCGAGTAAAACTATCGAGTAATACCGTATGTGAGTACTCGACTTCGAGTAAAACTATCGAGTAATACCGTATGTGACTACTCGACTTCGAGTAAAACTATCGAGTAATACCGTATGTGAGTACTGAGCTTTACACTTGATGCCATCATCTAATTCTCAAGTGGAAAAAACAAACCAAAGTCATCAGTGTAGGAAACAAATCTATAAATTAAAGTAGGTTTGGAGTTTGACTGGTTATCTTAGAATAAGAAATTTTGTGCAACTTGGACATGGATGAACAATCTAGCTAGAGAGTATTATGTAGGGCGTTAAGGCGATATCAGACGGTTCACTTTTCGTTCATCTTTGTCTTTCATTGGGCATCTTTCACCCGAAATGATTCGTCTGAACCCCAAATGAAACAAGAGTGCCGAATGAATTCACTAATGAACCGATCCGACGATGTCAGATTTTTTCATTCGTTATCTTTCACCCCCACTCCGAATGAACGAAAAATGAACGGTCTGCACACAGAGAGAAAGTTCACTTGGATTCGGCTATTTTGTCACGAGCCCGGTAGCAGACGCACGTCCCGTTGCGCCACGGAAAATTGGCGGCAAAATGGTAAAAACGACTTCACCCGATGACATATTTAAAGTACAGATGAACGTTCTTTTCTTTGTCATTCGCAGTAAGTCGTGAGAACATGGAATGAAAGAAAAATGAAGCATTCATTCGAGTGAATGTTCTTTCGAGTGAACCATCTGATATCGCCTTTAGAATAAGAAATTTTGTGCTAGCTAGCAGAGAGCTAGAGAGTATTATGTGGGGCGTTAGCTTTTTTAGGTATGAATATTCATTTCTTCGTGTGGTAATGACGTCTTGTGTGGTCTTTGCGATTGGTTCTCGCCTAAGCGTCACATCATGGCGGCTGCATTTTACTGGCTAAAATATGACGTTTGAGCCGACCGTAGGGTAGGGAATGATTGGACGCAGAAGCCTCGTAGTTGTGAATTGCTGATTGACGTTATCTCCTTCGTTCGAAAACTATTCACATAAAGGTGACGCGTCAGAAATTGGCGTAAAACCACAATGCGTTATAGTTTTTTTCCACCAAAAAACACAACGATATATAAAAAAAAATTCTATACAATCTATAAATGCATGAGTAAGATCTCGGAGTCTTCAAATCCAGCAGTTCATGTTATGATCTCTACCTATTTTTTTGTCTGTTTCTTTTTTATATTGTCTATGTTTGTGAGCGAAATACATAATATATCTATCTATATCAGTATGTAATGTAACGGTTGCAGAACGGCAGCATGGTGCCGCACCATCAATTTACAACACGATCAAATGTCTGTAGATAGAAACATTTGTCACTGAGCGGGAATCTAAAGGTACAATTAGATCTGTTCAACATAGGGCGATTTTGTGGAAAGCAACATGTTGAAAACACTGTTGCCGTTTGAAGAATTCGACCGTTCTACAAAATACGACATGTTGAAACGTGTTGCTCTTGTACTTTAGCTTGTAAATACAACTGTAGAACGTATGTAAAATGAAACTGTCGAATCAGTTGCTGTAACAGATGTTGATCATTGTTGAACATACAACATTGTGGAACAGTGTTGCGTGCGACAATCCGTTGCTTCAACGAATTGTTGAACAGATCTAAATTTACCTTAACCCGCCGTCTGCGCCTCTGAGATTGTTAATTGAAAGGTAAAAAAGAAAGAAGAAGAAAGAAAATTCGTTCATTTGGCCCTTATTTCATAAATAACAATAACAGTTATAAATAACATATACAGATTCAGAAACAACTGGTATGTAATATAACGGTTGCAGAACGGCAGCATGGTCCCTCACCTGCCGCCGCACGTACAAGCTCAGCTGACGGTAGCGCACGCCGCGCCGCCGCTCTCGCTGCCGCCGCCGCCGCCCACCTACCAGGTAACATACCGCTATTGTACCGGTATTATGACAACCTGTCGCTCAATAACCGGTATTTATATCGGTACTACCCATATTGTTGATGGAACAATAGTTTATCTATCATCAGAACCACTTTTATAACTTGATAGAAATGCTGTCCAAAATCCATACTTTTGTGTAAATCCTAATCCAATGTTTCTCCATGACCGTTCTTTTTAGTTGAATAAATAAAATAATGAATTAACGAATCTTATAGTATGTGTCACTGACTCTGATAAGCTATAAGCTGTTTGTGTATTATAGTGTTGATTCTCTTTGTTGAAAGGTGTTCCTAAACCTGCTGGCGATGTTCCCTCTGTCTCCGTACGCGGAGGCGCGCGGCGGCGACGAGGGCGCCGAGTCTCCCGAGACGGAGAACTACGAGGCGCTGCTCTCGCTCGCCGAGAGACTCGGGGAGGCCAAGCCTCGCGGCCTGCAGCGCCAGGAGATCGACACCCTGCCCAGCTACAAGTTCTGTCAGCAGACGCACCAGGGTGAGTTACACTAGTCTTCCAAAGGCGAGGAGGGCGCCGAGTCTCCCGAGACGGAGAACTACGAGGCGCTGCTCTCGCTCGCCGAGAGACTCGGGGAGGCCAAGCCGCGCGGCCTCCAGCGCCAGGAGATCGACACCCTGCCCAGCTACAAGTTCTGTCAGCAGACGCACCAGGGTGAGTTACACTAGTCTTCCAAAGGCGAGGAGGGCGCCGAGTCTCCCGAGACGGAGAACTACGAGGCGCTGCTCTCGCTCGCCGAGAGACTCGGGGAGGCCAAGCCGCGCGGCCTCCAGCGCCAGGAGATCGACACCCTGCCCAGCTACAAGTTCTGTCAGCAGACGCACCAGGGTGAGTTACACTAGTCTTCCACGATATTCAGGGACCCTAACCCTAACTAAGAGTGGTGTAATCAGATTAAGATTTAAGTCCCTAAGGGAATCCTATGAAAGCCTACACACACCGCAGGCGGTGACGGCGCGGTGCCATAGGAAAAACCGGCACGCCTTCGCCTCCGCTCCGCCTCCGGCTTCAGTGTGTGGAGAGTTTCAGAGAGGTGTAATAAGATTTAGAGGTCCCTAATTAGGGCGACCGGACGGACCCGGCAAGCCTTGCTCCCTAATCGCCCTAACTACAGGCCCTGAATAACGTGTAGTTTAATACCGCTTTAAGACGATCTCCATACTGCGAAGGTCCGATTACGACGCAGGACGGTTCGAATCCTGTCTTTATACGAAAGTTTGTACCATCTGCAGAAATTCAAATCTAAGGCCATTCATGTCAATGAGGAAGTGTATGGGTCCTTGATGCTTCCCTGAAGTACTCCGATAGTTACAAGGATAAAGTTGTTTGAAGGATAATTCAACAATTCGCGTAATATTTTCTAATGTTAGCATATTTTATGGGATTATTTATTTTTCCCTTTGCATAAATGTGTATCTTGTTAAGCTTATTTAAGCTTTGCATAAATGTGTATCTTGTAAAGCTTATATTAGAAAAAAATTAAACAGACGGTGTCAAATGCCTGAGCAAAGTATAGGTGAAACGAAATTAATATATTTTAGGGTGATCCTATTTTTATGGCTTATTTGAAAGCCGGTGTATCTCGTGTGGTCCCATTTAAATTCGATCAAGATCTGACTAGTAGTTTTTGAGTTATCCATATTTATAAAGGATAAAACTAGATGACTCCTCGAGATCTCAGTAACTACAAGAGCTACGAAGCTGAAAATTTGCTTAGAGGTTCCTTTTAGAACGTACTCACCCGTTAAGATAGACTTTTGGAACATCGTATTCTAAGGTACTTAAAATGGGGTCAATAGGGGAATTACAAAAGTCAGCGCGAATGAAATAGCGAGTGGGTCAGCTAGTCCTTAATAAGCTATGAAATTGGAAGTAGTTTGTGTACGAAATACAATGTAGTGGGTAAAATCTTAGTTGTCCTACTTACAGATTCTTGTTTAAACAGTTCTTTATTCAATACATTATATATTGTCTTCCTTTTCTAGTGGCCAAGATGTACAACGTACAATGTTATTCAGAGTGAAGCAACATGCAAAAACTATATCATTTTAATTCCTATATTTTTAGCTTAGCAATGTCGATGTAGCCGAACGTGTAATGCGTGATGTTTATCGTTTTACGTGCTTTCCATGTTCTGTATTATATCTTCATGTTAACTAAACCTAATCAATAAACCAGTTGCGATCTACACGCCGTTGTTGGAGTTATCCTTTCTATCCCGATACCTCTAACAGTTTGTGTAATAGAGCTGTAATGTTTGTGTGCACAGGTGAGCAGACGTCGTGCGTGGTGTGCATGTGTGAGTTCGAGGCGCGGCAGACACTGCGCGTGCTGCCGTGCGCGCACGAGTTCCACGCCAAGTGCATCGACAAGTGGCTGCGGGTGAGTGAGAGAGACGCACTATACATATCATAGTATTCTCGCATACACCAATCACTACATGATGTAAGCTACTCAAAGCTTGTGGGTACTGGATAACTGATATATTAAATACATTGTATACATAGATAGATATTATTTTTATTTTATTATACATAGAAAACAGCCAGATCAAAATATCTGTCATTTCTGTTAATTGTAGCTTGGGGCTAGATGATGCTGTGTGGACTGTCCGGAATTATTATTATTATAATTGTTCCAGTCTAACCGAACCTGTCCTATTTGTCGCGGCAACGCCATGGAATACTTCGGCAGTGCGGACTGACGGCCGCCGCGCCGCCCCTAGGGTCCCGCATCACTCCAGGGTAGGTTATGTATTGTATGTTAACTAGCGACCCGCCCCAGCTTCGCACGGTTTTATTTTATACGTATAAACCTTCCTCTTGAATCACTCTATCTATTAAAAGAAACCGCATCAAAATCCGTTGCGTAGATTTAAAGATTTAAGCATTCAAAGGGATATAGGGACAGAGAAAGCGACTTCGTTTTATACTATGTATTATTATTTTTACTATCTGTGCACTACCTACCCGATTCTTATATCTATGTTTCGCTAAATATAATGTTGTTGAAATCGCTCTCAGCGATAAGGCCGCCTTTTTGAACTTTGTTAAATTTTTTAAATTAGATATAAGCTCTTTAAATGTATTTCTTCAGTACAATAAAGTGTTCATTCATTCATTCATTCCAGGGAGACGAGAGCCGACGTCACTCTGTCTTATAAGACATAACAACAATGGCTATCAAACTTAAACTTGGAGCCTCCTGTATTCTACACTCAGATATGTCACTGTCAGAATCAAGGTCTGAGTCGTAAAATGGAGATTCTATTTCTATCTGTCACTGTCAGAAGAATCATGGTCGCATAATGTATGTTTTATTTCTATCTGTTAATGTCAGATCTGTCACTGTCAAAAGAATTACTGTCGCAAAATGTATGTATTATTTCTATCTGTCACTGTCAGAAGAATTACTGTCGCAAAATGTATGTATTATTTCTATTTGTCACTGTCAGGTGAATTATTATCGCAAAATATATGTATTATTTCTATTTGTCACTGTCAGAAGAATTATTATCGCAAAATGTATGTATTATTTCTATTTGTCACTGTTAGGTGAATTACTGTCGCAAAAGGAATCTTTTTATTGTACTGCCATATTTGACGACCGATGTGGCGCGACGGGCGAAGGTCCGCCTGCGGCGTAGGAGGCTACGGATTCGATTCCCGCTTTGGGGCACATTTTTGGACGATCTGCAAATTTGTTCTGGGGTTCTGGTTGTTTTCTCCTGATGATCTATCACTGATTGTCAGAGTTAATGACAATCCAAAATGAATCTTGCGACTGACTTTTCCAGATATCTCTTTACATGGGCCCCACAATCGATGCTTAAAAAAATCAATGGCTGTTTAAACTAAACCAGTAAGACTCGGTTTTGAGGCAGAAAAAATGAAACATCTACGCCCAAATTGTATGATTTCTGTAGAGGTGTTAGATTTTGTCCCTGTTAGATTTTGGGACCAGATTTCATTCCCAAAGAACCTTTGCGATGTCCGACGATTCTAAAGCTTATGTATACGCTAATTAAGTTGTGATTAAACTGAAATGGAGTCTTCTTTCACTCCGTATACGTAGGGTGGTTTAAAGCAATAATTAAATAGCTCGAAGGACCAACAGTGTACGAAATGGATAAGTTTGATGGACCATAGGTGGTTAGTGTCGAACTAATGTCAGGGCTCGAAAGACCAATTTGGATCTGGCTCGAAGGACCAAAGGGCGGCCAAGTTTATTTTGTTACTAACATTTGCTTTTGTTGATTGTACATATTTAAACATTCATGTTTTTCAATATTCATTGTTTAAAATGTAAACTAATGATAGATGTTTTATTTAGAAAGAAAATCATGAATTTTATATTCTTGGTCTTCCTGCGTGCTTTACTGCCTCATATCCATGTTTCACTAAAAAGTGAAAATATCTACTAAAAGGCAATAATGTGTGAAAAAGTGTATATGTTGCTGAAAAGAAAGTGTATGAAATCTATTAGTGTGAAAAACTATAAAAGTATGTATAAAAAGTGTGAATTTATTGTGTAAAAGTGTGAAAATGAGTATACTTTGGACTTGGTACTTGATATAGTGTTTAAATAAGCAATAATGATTTAATAGCTGCTAAAGGAAGGCTTGTAGGTGAAAGTTGCTTCTGTCAAATGTATTGCCAAAAACACTCTTAAAGTTACAGCTTTATGGTTTAAACTTGGCTGTTCTATTATTTCTAATGATTTTAACAGAAGTTATGAAGTATCTGCCTTATAGTTTTAACATAAGGTCGAAATTTGACTGTAAATTTCACAGAAACAGCTTTTTGGAGTGTCGTGTGTTGCCAAAACGTCATGTGTATTTAGTTAATGCTTAGTGTTGGGTATAATGTGTGTTTTGTATGGAGCTTGATGGGTTTGACCTTTAAAAACAAAGACATAAGGTTGATTTTTGTGTTATTTGTTTATAGAAGGTAAAGCACCTCAAAAATACCCTCAATTTTATAAAAAAATCCATCAAACTCCATCAAATTAGTTACAAAAAGTTAGTTTTACGTTGTTTTCGACAATAGTTACCGATTCACCACAATAATCCGTATATATAATGTTTGTTGTAAGTTTGTACGTCCTTGTCCGAATGCGAAGTTTATGTTCAGGCCAGTTTTAATATTTTTTTCAAACACTTGTTTCAAACACTGGGGGAACGTATTTATGAGTTTTACAATGCAAATTGTTTTATGGTATATTCATCATCATCATCTGCCTATATTAGTCCACTGCTGGACAGAGGCTTCCCCTAGCGCCATTTTTTTGTACATTAGAAAAAAGAAAATTACAAAGAGTTTGGTCTTTTTATCCGGGTTTATTGCTTTTTGAGTGTTTCTATATGATTGGCGGTCACTATAACTTAGAATAATCTAAACGGCTAAAGCGATTTTGATAAGTGAGGTACCAAAACACTCGTCTAAATGCCGAGAGTATTCTTAGCTACATTTTGAATTATTTTGAAAAGTGAACTCTGATCGAGCGGGTTTTTAATATGTGGGTACTTGTTAAATTAACTGTAAATAAACTTAACTAACTTTACTTGGGTACAATTATCATTATTTCAGTGAAGTCCCCGCTGATGCCTTTAATTAATTATCTGTCCATTAATAGAATACAATCTAATAAACCTAATCAAAATCTTCCAAGAATTATCCTAAATTTTAGAATTTCTTAGAAATTTTACCAAGTGCGTCATACTACGCACTATAATAATAAAAAAACGTAATACAATCTTCTTACTTCACCTAGTAGGTTGTGCGTTCAATGCGCCCAAGATAAGATGTCCCTAAAATAGTTTAATAAAACCGGCGAAGTGTGAGTCGGACTCTCGCACGAAGGTTCTGTACTATCTATAAAAACGCCAAAAAAAATCCCCCCTTTTTTGTACGGACTAACCTACTATAGTTTGTAGAGAATCCTAAAAACGGTTGAACCCTCGCCGAGCATTCAAACTGTGCCCTACGATACTCAGAGATACGTCCCTCCAGTAAAGAAAGCTTTCTGAATTTCTCGCTTTGTTTGTTCTATTCTTACAAGTAGTTCGGTTATGCACTTTGGTTAGTTGATTTTATTTTAGAAATTGAACTAATCTCTTGATTCTCAGCCTAAAGATTTCAATAAAAGTCAATTCTAGATATACATTTACATCTAAAATGCTGGAAAACTTCCATCTATTATAGTTTTAGTAAATATATGCTGGGACAGAAACTAACTCAAATTTCTTAACTTGCGATTGATATTGAATGAGATTATAGATTCCGGATGGAAATATTAATTATGTAAGTAAGTTTATCTGTTGTCTATTGACTAATTTCTTACATAATAGATCGAATATCTATCTATTTATGTAATGTATTAAATATATCAGTCATCTAGTAACCCATAACACATGCTTTGAGTAGCTTAGTTTGGGGCTAGATGGTGCTGTGTGGATTGTCCAGCATATTTATTTTATTTATTTATTTAAGAGAGTACCTAGATCCTAACATTTGTAAAATAAATCCAAGTCCAGGAGAACATACAACTTTCAAAGGATTCGAAGTCTAAAGCTGCTGATAGAAGCTAGTTTATGAATATTTAAAGCCCAAAATATTTCTAAATATAACAGATATTATCCAAAGTGCATTGTCTCGAACTCAGTAGAGAAGCTTTATGCGTGGAACAATTGATAATTCAGAAATTGTTCATTGATTTTATTCGCTCAAACTGAGGATTTAGTGGTTGCTTTACCCGGATTGTAATTTTTCTGGGAGTAACTTACCTTTTGGCTTTAATTTCAGCTGTGTTTAATATAGGAAGGAGACAAAAGTAATAACCTAAAAAGATGTCCATCTTAATTGCACCAATGTTTTTTCTGTCAATTTAGTCTTCTATTGAAAAATTACCTACAGACTTTATAGAAATCTGTCAAGCGTTACAGATACGACACAGATGCATTGCAAGATGGTGGATAGGCCGCCATGTTGTTTATAATATATAAAAAATATTTTGCGCGATTTGAAATATATTTTATAAAAATAAATTTTAATGCGTTTTTTTTAATAGATAGAGTGATTCAAGAGGAAGGTTTATACTAAAACCGTATATAATTAAACCATGCGAAGACGGGGCGGGTCGCTAGTAAAATATAAAACAATAAAAAAATTCAACAACATTCTGATTTGTCTTGTAAATATTTTGAATCCGCGAGACATTTGCTTAGGTCAGCGGCTCAGATTCGTTTGTCTATTTCGGTTTACGAAATTTATATTGAGACAAAGAAAGATATAAAAAGGTATATTACCTATGCTTTAAAAACAAATCCTGAATACGCATTTATTATGAATACTCAATTTATTGGTACTTTATTAAAATGAGAAGAGTTTCAAACGCATTTCTACCGGGTCATAGGCATAGTTGCGTTTATCTCCATCCTTTATTATCACAGCTACCTACGTATAATGCATTGTTAATACTGTTTTCTATTCTAAATATTGTTTTTGTTTCTTATAAGAATGCTATTTTAAGTATATTAATTATCATTATACTTTGTCGGAATTGTATCTATAAATCTTAGAATTTTCTTTAAACAACCGCCAGAAGTTTACCACAAAATTATCTGTTTACTGAATACATAAATCGCTAATAATAAATTAAATACATTTTATTAACTCTTCACAAACCCTAGCCCTAGCCTTTCAGTTAATAATAATCAGAGAAAAACTTGAAAATTACAATCAAAGAATAGAAAATAATAATAATTAGAACTAGTGTTAACAATTTTGGGGGTAGACCCCAACGTAATCTACTTTTTGCACTCATACCTTTTGTTATTTCATTTGTGGTTCAGCTCACATCATGCTAGAGGTCTCTACAACAATAAATTGAACCAACGTCTAGAGAGCTCAACTGATCCAAATCAATACCAGTCGCAAGCCCAAGACACTGACTTTAAACAGATTCACATCTCGTTTCTTGAGCCAGTCAGAATCACTAACCAGTTATCAATTGATTTCTTTCAAAATCAGTCCAATAAAGAATTCAAAAAAGCATTTAAATTATAGTGTTTATTTGCACGCGATAAAAATTCAATAATTTTCTTTGGTATTCCCTGCGTTAGAACATGATTGAATTAAACCGGCCAAAATAATTATTGTATTCTGTATTTGTAGCTCCAGAAATACATCATCACTACATAGTATATAACAAAGTCGCTTTTTCTGTCCCTTTGACTGCTTAAATCTTTAAAACGACGCAACGGATTTCGATGCTGTTTTTTTTTAATAGATAGAGTAATTCAAGAGGAAGGTTTATACGTCTAATAAAATCGTGCGAAGCCGGGGCGATAGTCTGTGATAATTTCAACTGTCCAACTATCACGGTTCATGAGATACGGCTTGGTGACGGATAGCGGAGTCTGAGTAATACGGTCCCGTTTTACCCTTTGGCTACGGAACCCTAATAACTTTTTTTTTAATATATACTTTATTAACAACGAAAATTACAAGCAAGGAATAGAAAAATTACAACTAGTATTTACAATTGAAACCATTGAGCTAACTGCAGACGGTTGCAAACAGTCTAAAGGTAGCTCAATTGATCCATGTCAATACCAGTCGTCGCGTCCCCAAGACACTGGCTGCATTACCACGCTGTATGGCAATAATAACTGTATACATATATAATAAAATGGTCACTTCTGGCGGCTTGCATGTTCATTGTTTTTTCATGTCTGTTTCCGTCTATGTACGTTACGCTTTAATTAAAATGCAATAGTTTTAATGTTAATTCTTACGATGGACTCCGATGTACAAGGCAATGTTGGACTCTAGATTAATAATGCTGAATTATTCACGCAGAATCAGCCTCAAAGCAGCAGAGAATCCCAAAACATCAATTTTAGTAGGTTAAAAATAGCTAAAGACAACATTGAAAATATAGTACAAATTGTGATTATCCTATCAGATAATAGGCGAATAAGCCTTATGTAATGTTTATAAATCTAGTATAATTATGATGTTTTTGCTCATTACATGTAAATACAATAAACAATTAATGATATTTTATCTGGAACGGTCTGTGATTAATTGCAACTCTGGTGACGTCACACGAAACACAGTTGTTGACTTGTTTACTTGCATGTGACGTCACTTGTCATAAGACCAGCGCTATTACAATATTTTTGGCGCGAGTTTAGAAATTTAGCATATGCAGTAATAGATCTCTTAGATGTATTAATGTTTTGTGCTTCTTATGTAACAACATACATAAAAATACAGTCGAACATAGAAACCGGCTCCTTTTTTCCAATTCTGTTAAAATGTTAGGTAATTAAATTACAATAAAACTGTGATCTAGTAAGTACCCACAACACAAGTTCTCTGCTTACTTTGGTGCAAGATGATGCTGTTTGGATTTTCCACTGCACTCCACTTGACTTTATAGTTGACGTGTTCAAGACTCATGAAATGTCTAAAGGAATAAAGCACTTTACTATACAAACAACGTTCGTGTCATGTCTTTCGGGGTCCAAGTGCCATGTGAAAGCTTCCGTACGCCGTGGTTTGTTTTATGGCGAACTTAATGTATGTGTACTTTGTGTATTTTAGAACTCTGATCAAACGAAATGTGAGGATACGTAAAATATATTTATCGATAAAAATCAGAAAGAAAAATATGCTAGCTATCACAAAAACAAGACGATGTGTTTTTTTTAATATAACTAAAATCCTCGTTACTTCTTACTAAAACCTTCCGAATATTATGTCATAATCATTAGGTAGTTCGCCATTTTGTACGATACGGCTTAGTTAATCTAGTTTAATTATTGTTTATGGATCAGTTTAACTCGGTTTAGTTCGTTTATAGTTCACGTGCATTTTTCATTGTTAAGGCACATTATTTACTTGCAGTAAGGCAACTAATTATTTTTTCATAACAGAAACGTATGTAATATTATTAAAATGCAATTTCAAGTAAAATAAGCCAAATAGAAAAGTAGGTAAACATGGGCAAAACTGCTCATATACCTACATACGAAGCCTATTGATTTCTCAAACTTACTTTAAACTTATTTTAGTTGTATTACTGTGTGTAATTATGCTGTGGTTAAGCGCTTTCATTTATAACTAAGCTTTCTTATTATTATGTTTTAATTAAATGTTTTTTTTTGTTTTCTGAAATCACTATTGTGTTATATTATAATTCCATTTAAGTTGATTTGTTTGAAAGAACCTGAGGTACCTGAAGACCTTAATGGTGAATATAATGATCGTTTTTTTGCTGAAGTGCATGAATTTGAATTGGACACCTTTTATATGGTTTTATAATTATAAAATATGCCTTATTCTATAAAAATAGAGTTGAAGATTGCACCGCTTAAAAATGTTAAAATGGAAGTGTATTTTTTCATGTCTAGTTCATTTAAAAGTAATTTCTAACGCAATAATAGGTAATAACTAAATAAGAAAAATGTAATTTTGTCAACCTTTTTTTCTCCTCTATTTGTTTTTATCTCACGTCTTCACTCTTTGTATTCGTCTTAAATAATATGGAGGTGTCAATTCTCAAAGTATCATTCGATATATTATCGAACGACGACGTTGAGAATAGGCCCCTGTCGATATAACGTCGCTTACCCGCAGCGCGCGGTTTGTATCTTACAAGTGAAGAGACGAAATTGTTGGGTTATTACAGTTTTGCTCAATTTTGTATCTGTTCTTTCACTATTTTAACATTCTTTTAATAAATGTATTATTACGGTTTCAGCTTGTTTTTTATTGGGTTCAACCTACTACCTACCTTTCCTTTTATAAATACAATACAATACAAAAACTCTTTTGCATACTAAAATATATATGCAGGACAGGAAAAAGAAAATATTTAGTTGTACAATGGGCGGCCTTATCGCTATGAGCGATGTCTTCCAGGCACTCTTTGAGTGGATAGAGTGAAAGCGTAAAAGAAGACTGGATGGCGTGTTAGATAAACTAAACAAAAGCGGTAGGTCCCTTTTGTTCTATGGAACATGACGGATAGGTATCTTACAATTTGAGAAAATATTGTCCCTATTTCTATTTACTATAGAACTACATAAGGTCAGTTGGGGGAAGTGCGGCGTATTTTATTTTAAGTTCACTTTGCACTCGAATTGTGTACCTATACTGTGAACATTTTTAAATAATTTATTTCATTACCACGTTCCCTGATGAATTATCTCCAAATGGAACCTGCAATTTTAAAGTTCTGAAAGAGTTTTCTATGTATTTCATTGGATTTTTAACAGCATGTCCATAGCCACACTTTCCCAGCGAAATGGGGTAAGTGGGGCAGGGGTCTCCAATTGCCAGTAAATGACTCTTTTTTTTTTAATTTCAACGTGAATATCAGAAAGAGGAACGTTCAAATAAAAGTCTCTATTCGACTCTTGGATCCTAGAAATAAGGTTCACCAAAAAAAATTCGAAAATTGTGAAATGGGGGAAGTGTGGCATAATTCCTAAGGAACAAGCTATCCAGTGGTGCTAAACATTTATACCTGACTGCCCAAGAAGGAAGATAAAGGTAATGGGATGTATGTACCTACTAGGTATTTTTTTTTACAATAATGATCATAATGATGATGCTTATGTACATTTTAAAAAATCCGTCTATTTTTTAAGTTCCTTTTTATTGATTGAAATAGCTTTTTAAATGAAAAAAGAGTTTGAGTTATTATTTTTTATTAATTTAACTTATTGAGATTACTATAATCAAATAATTCTCAAAAATTAAGAAACACGTACAGTATCAAAATAAACTTAATAAAAACTAAAAATTTAATAAATTAAGTTTCATATTTTTTTAAATAGCTATAAGAAATTTATGCCTAATTTTAGCATTCGTTGTTTTCTTACAATTATAAGCTAATAACTTTAGTCTCTCATAAGTTCCTAAATTAATTTAGTGACTATAT
Source organism: Eupithecia centaureata (assembly GCA_944547425.1). Lineage (NCBI taxonomy): Eukaryota > Metazoa > Arthropoda > Insecta > Lepidoptera > Geometridae > Eupithecia > Eupithecia centaureata. The sequence continues at coordinate 8,227,732 of OX155704.1, read as the reverse complement.
GATTTATTATTTTAAAAAAACTTAATTTATTAAGTTGCCATAGAAAATAAACGTTTCAATAATAAATCTCGCCTAATATTTTCTAGATTCAGCCTTTCATAAGTCCGAAATATTAAGGCGATTTGAAAACTTAATTTTGCATATTATTATAACGACATTCAGTCTATCTTACGATTCCTCCGGCTGACCAAATATTTAAAATGAATAGGTACCAATACATTTACTCCCAAAACATAAGGTTAAAAAGGTTGAAAACCGCTTACTTTGGGTAAGTGCGGCAAAGTGCCGCACTTCCCCCAGGCATGGTAGCCGCACTTTCCCAAACAGTGCAACTTGAGGTGAAATTTTTGAACTGGGATTAAAGCTTATTTCGCGTAGATACGAATAAAATAACTACATAAATACGAAACTTCGGATCTAAAGAAAACACTAACGTATTACAGATTATCCAATCTAAGCAAAAAACTTGTTTTTGTAGCACAGCAACGCACACGTATCAACTACGATGTGTATTGAAATCCGAGTGAGAAATAAAAATGGCGATAACTCCTATTTCCTTCAAGTGACGCTCCCAATTTTTTTTCTGGGAACTAATTTTTTGTCTCTTGTCATGACTAGATGGCGGTTTTAGCAATAACATTGCTTATTTCTTGGATAATGATGCTTGCCGCACTTACCCCATAGCCGCACTTCCCCCAACTGACCTTACATCAATGACGTCAATGCTTCGCCAGATGTCGCTCAGTTCAACACCGACAGTAGTATTTAATTTACTTATATAAAGGTGGATTACCACTCACTGACTCACTCATTGACATAATTGTTCTCCCTGTTGGTGGATGGGGAGGTATGGTTTTTTTTACGGAAATGTGTAGGGGAGGTGGGGGTGAGTATGGGAAAATTCCAACTTTTCGAGATTTCCCCCTCCTTCCCCCTCAAAAGGGGGCAAACGCAAAGGTCGATTTTTCTCAGAGACGGTGATAGATGGAATGAAAATTTTTGCGGGGGGAGGTAGGAGGGGGGCTCGCGAAGCGAGCCCGCACCCAAAAAAACTAGTTATATTATATAAAGCTCGATAACCACTCACTGACTGACTCACTGACATAATTGTTCTCCCTGTTGGTGGATGGGGAGGTATAGTTTTTTTTACGGAAATGTGTAGGGGAGGTGGGGGTGAGTATGGGAAAATTCCGACTTTTTTAAATTTCGAACCCCCTCAAGGACCCCCCGGGGGTTCTTCGGCCGTGTAGGGGGGTGGGTCAGATTTTTTTGTGGGGTCGTGTAGAGGGTTAAAAACCATTGTGGGGGGTGAAATTTTTTTGACCCCCAACACCCCCCGAGACCCCCCGCTTTTGAATTGCTACCGGATGGAGGAGCGATAGAGGGTTTTGGATGACGGCATCGTATAGAGGGTTTAGTCTTTAATCGGAAGAAAAAAAAAATAAACCCCCCCCCATGACCCCTTTTTAGACCCCCCTTTCGTATCTCCCGAACGGCTCGCGATGGAAAAAAAATCTTTTCGCAGTCGCGTAGAGGAAGACGAATAGTTGCGGAAGCCAAAAAAAGTTTGACCCTTTTGAACCCCCAGACCCCCTTTTTAAAAAAAAAACCGTTTTTTGACCCATTTTTAGGGTTTTTTTTTGGGGTGGAGCATCGAGGCGAGCGAAGCGAGCCGAGATGAGACACCGGGAACCAGCACGGCGAGCGAAGCGAGCCGTGCTGCGTTCCCCCCGACGACCCCCCCACCCCCCCCCCTGGGAGCATCGCGGCGAGCGAAGCGAGCCGCGATGCGACCACGGGGGCTTGAGGAGGGGCAGCGGAGGGGGAGTCGCAGCACGGCGAGCGAAGCGAGCTGTGCTGTGACCCCCAGCGCTGCCCCCCCTGAACCCCCCCCTACCAAAAAAATTTATATGGGTATCGTTTTCGACTAACTCGGGGGTGAGGATTTCGAATATGATGTCGGCGGGGAGCGGCGAGCGAAGCGAGCCGCGATCCGACCCAGCAAGGCGAGCGAAGCGAGCCGCGCTTCGTTTCACACTGCAAGGCGAGCGTAGCGAGCCGCGCAGTGTGAATGCACGGGTAGAGTCGTATTGCGGTGAGCGAAGCGAACCGCAATGCGACGACTGAAACCCAGCAAGGCGAGCGAAGCGAGCCGCGCTTCGTGTCCCAGTGTGGTAGCATGAGCGGAGTCGTATTGCAGTGAGCGAAGCGAACCGCAATGCGACGTGTGACACCAAGCAAGGCGAGCGAAGCGAGCCGCGCTCCGAGACACACTGCAAGGCGAGCGTAGCGAGCCGCGCGGTGTGACCGCACACCCCTCATATGGGTATCGTTTTCGAATAACTCCAACCCGATAAGTACGATTAAGACGTCCATTTTGTAATCCAAAATGGCTGACATTTTTACATCGCAGATTTCCGACATGGGTATCGATTTCGAGCAAAACGAGGGTGTAGGTTACGATAAGGGGAATAAAATTGCAAAATAAACAGTCTACAAAACCGACGCGAGCTGCTTGCAGCTCGCGCACGCCTAAAAAACTAGTCTATAATATAAAAATGAATCGCAAAATGTGTTGGTAAACGCATAACTCAACAACGCCTGGACCAATTTGGCCAAATCTTTTTTTTAAATGTTCGTTGAAGTTCAAGGATGGTTTTTACGGCGAGAAAAATATGATATTTGACAAATAAATAAATTTCCCCGCGGGCGACGCTGCGGGGCGCAGCTAGTTATTTATAAAACGAACAGTGAATTAGTTAGACTCATAAGCTACAGACGTGTAAGTTATACACGTTTTTTTTTCGTTACTTCCACAAGTGGACAAAAGATTGAAGCGATGATGGGAAATCAATTAGGTATCACTTTATTTCTTATATTATTTTGATAATTATGTTACCTTTAGTATAAAAATGTGACTTGTTTAGGTGCTTATTTTGTAAGCCTAAAGAAATAAAGATATTCATTTACTTGATCACTACATAGTTTAAAATAAAGTCGCTTTCGCTGTCCCTATGTCCCTTTGTATGCTTAAATCTTTAAAACTACTCAACGGATTTTGATGCGGTATTTTTAATTAGAGTGATTCAAGAGGAAGGTTTAAACATATAATAAAACCGTGCGAAGACGGGGCAGGTCGCTAGTTTAATAATTATTTGAATTTATCCACGGGTCTAATCTTGGACGAACGAAATCTTGGAAGATGGCAATTTTTTCTTCATTGACATGACAAATAGTGAAACCGGAAGCTAGGTACGGGTAAATAGAAGTTAATGCTTTGATTGAAGAAGCTATAATAATAAAATTACACACTAAGTACCTACTACATTTAAATAAGTATATTATGTATCCACAAACTTTATATGGATAACTATGTACATTTATCTGAGTAAATTAAATTATTGAAGGGCTTCAGCTCATAGTTTAGTCCCTAAGATTTTGGTGATAACAGGAAAATGCCTTCCGTGTGTAGAATTTGTCTCGCCGACAATACGAATCCACATTCCGTGGTAAATGACCAACTTAGAAGTTTTTACGAAACACTGACTAACGCCAAGGTAAATATAGTGTAGTTATTTCCGATTTTGTTGTAAAATGTGTATCATTATATATAACTCTGGAACCTGAATAAATGAGTAATAAAAGCAGAATATATGTTTGCTTGTAAGATATAACTTATAATCTCAAGATTCCGCGCTACATTACACGCTTTAAAGCCGTCTGTGTGTGAACACAGAAGGCTTGCGAGTTGTATCCTGTTGAATCATATGCAAGACTACACATACACCGGTGGCGGTGGAGGTGGTTCGGTACTAAAAGGATACACCTGCTCACTTTTGCCTCTGGCCTGGCCACGGCTTCAGTTTGTGGCGGCTTTTAAACATACTTATACGATAGATGTATGTTGATTTAGATGCAGCTTTTTTAAATTCTGTTGTAATTTATGGTAACTGTATTATCAACAACAATAGGTAAAATGGACATTAGAAGATAATTTATGAAGCGACTTGAAGTAGTCCTTGTACTTGCTGCTTCAGATTTGATCAACAACCGGAGGGAGATCAGACTTTATTGAAGAGATATTTGAGCACAAAGAGTATCGTCAGTTTTGTGATATCTCCTGTCGTAGGTCAAACATACGGAACCATATATTTGTTCCAAACACTTTCTGTTGAGTTTGATTTTGAAGTTATCAATTTTTAATTTCAATCGAATTCTCATTTTAAATGGACTGTATAACAAAAGGAAAAGGTTCAGCTGTATTTCTTTTTGTTTTTAACTTTGTTGTAAGTTGTTATTGGAATTGATCATGATAAATCCCTATCTATTTCTGTCCCTTCCCAACCTAAAGTTTATCAACTATTTAATACAAGCTCAGCTTAGCTTGGGGCTAGATGACGCTGTGTGGCTGATGGTGTCTCTTGGGTTAAATCTGTTCTACAACATCTTGTATGATTTGTTTCAGTTGAACTCTGATGATGCAAGGCCGAGAGTGCTATGCTGTTTTTGTCACCAGAAGCTGCTTAGATGCTACACCTTTACTCAAATGGCTGTCAGATCTGAAAAGCTCTTCAGTCATACTTATGATGGGGCTCTCGAGGTACCTACAAATCCTTTTATAAATATTTAAAAAAAGCAGAGTAGATTATTTATGAGAAATAACCCCCTCAGATATTTCAGAGAATTTTTCGAAATTATATTAGCAATAGTGATTGTAGAACCTAAACTATCTTAATGAGTTGAGTAGTTATGGAGACAGGTCTTAACAATTATTCAAACAGACATACATATTTATATTAGTAGTACTGAGCTAAGTATGTTTAAAATATATACCAAATCATAGGAAATATAAAATGAAATAATTTCAGGAAACACATGAATATATTACCGAGGTCAACCTGAACATGAAACAACGCTTGTCTGTGGCCGTCATGTCGTTTGTTAGCATTGATGCCTCTAATGCAGGTTCACAAGTAAACATCAAAGAAGAACCACTACCTAGTACTGATATTAAAGAAGAGGTGACCTCAGAAACAGATGAATTGCCGGAGCATGAGTCTGTACCTGAAAGAAGTACAGGTGAAGAAGCTAATGATGATCAAAAGAAGGAAGCACTACTTTACAAAATTCATGTTGAGCAAACCAAACCAGATGATTCAAATACACAATTCAGTTGTGACAGTTGCTATAAAATATTTAACATAAAAAGGGAACTCATTTCACATATAAGGAATTCGCATTCCCAAGTTGAAGGAAAACAACATTCCTCTGCCAATAAGCATATTGGCACAATAAGTAATAGTATGATTGGAGACAAATCAATTCACTTTCAAAATAAAAAATGGGCCTGCTGCGAATGTGATAAAACTTTTGCATACAAATCTACTTTGTTTCGTCATAATAAAACTCACTTAAGTGAGAAGCCATTTGCCTGTCATGTATGTGATAAACGATTCAATGAAAAAAGTAATTTAGTTGTACATATGAGAACTCACACAGGTGAGAAACCATTTGCCTGTAATTTATGTGATAAAGATTATAATCGAAAAGATGCTTTAGTAGTACATATGAGAACACACACAGGTTTGAAACCATTTGCCTGTCATGTATGTGATAAACAATTTCATGGAAAAAATGATTTAGTTAAACATACGAGAATTCACACAGGTTTGAAACCATTTGCCTGTCATGTATGTAATAAACAATTTAATGGAAAAAATGATTTAGTTAAACATACGAGAATTCACACAGGTGAGAGACCATTTGCCTGTAATTTATGTGATAAAGATTATAATCGAAAAGATGCTTTAGTTCGTCATATGAGAACTCACACAGGTTTGAAACCATTTGCCTGTCATGTATGTGATAAACGATTCAGTCATAAAAATAATTTAGTTGTACATATGAGAACTCACACAGGTGAGAAACCATTTACCTGTCATGTATGTGACAAACAATTCAATACAAAAAGTAATTTAGTTTTACATATGAGAACTCACACAGGTGAGAAACCATTTGCCTGTAATTTTTGTGATAAAAAATTCAATCAAAAAAAAAATTTAGTTGTACATATGAGAACTCACACAGGTTTGAAACCATTTGCCTGTCATGTATGTGATAAACAATTTCATAGAAAAAAAAATTTATTTAAACATACGAGAATTCACACAGGTTAAAAACCATTTGCCTGTCATGTATGTGATAAACGATTCAATGAAAAAAGTAGTTTAGTTGTACATATGAGAACTCACACAGGTGAGAAACCATTTGCCTGTAATTTATGTGATAAACAATTCAATCAAAAAAATAATTTAGTTGTACATATGAGAACTCACACAGGCTTGAAACCATTTGCCTGTCATGTATGTGATAAACAATTTCATGGAAAAAATGATTTAGTTAAACATACGAGAATTCACACAGGCGAAAAACGATTTGCCTGTCATGTATGTGATAAAGATTTTTGTCGAAAAAATGGTTTAGTTGTACATATGAGAACTCACACAGGTGAGAGCATTTGCCTGTAATTTATGTGGCAAAGATTATAATCGAAAAGATGCTTTAGTTTTTCATATGAGAACTCACACAGGTTTGAAACCATTTGCCTGTCATGTATGTGATAAACAATTCCATGGAAAATATGGTTTAGTTGTACATATGAGAACTCACACAGGTGAGAAACCATTTGCCTGTCATGTATGTGATTAAAAATTCAACATTATTAATTAAGTAAACAAATTTAGAGGAAACAATAAACAAATTGTCAAAAAGAAAGCATCCAGGAGGTGTCTTTGATGATGGATAGCATCCAGGAGGTGTCTTTGATGATGGAGAGCATCCAGGAGGTGTCTTTGATGATGGAGAGCATCCAAAAAATTATTTCATAATAAAATAATTTCATAGTATATTAAGTTTAAATATAAGTTTATCTCTTCTTTCTATTATGTGTTCACACTAAGGTTTATTTTCATGTCTAATCTAATAAGTTATAGAGATTTATATATGTTTATCTTTGTTCTTTCATGAATTTTTGATGTATCTGTAATAAGCACCACTAACTATCAGTGAACCTATAAAAAGCCAGAGGATTGAGCCCTCGTGTCTAAATACAAGTTAGCAAACTTAGTTAGAGCGAGGTGTCATTATCTTTGACCCTAAAAGGTTTACTACAAGTAGGTACCTGTATAATACATGAAAACAGTGAAAAAGGACCAGGATTTATTATAAAGTAGATTATAAGTTCCTACTCTGTAAACCCATTTTTGAGAATAAATATTTTTATTATTATTATTATTATTATTATTATCCAGGAGGTGTATAGGATGATGGAGAAAATCCAGGAGGTGTCTAGGATGATGGAGAGGATCCAGGAGGTGTCTATGATGAAGGAGAGCATCCAGGAGGTGTATTTGATCAATAATCAATATCTTTATTTCTTTAGGCTTACAAAATAAGCACTTAGACAAGTCAAATTTAATTCACCTCAATTTTTTGTCCACTAGTGGAAGAGGCGAAATAGAAACCACTAGCATGTGTATAACTTATGTGTCTAATACATGTTTGCCTTATAAATAATTACATACTATTGTCGATGTGGAACTGAGCGACATCTGGCCAAGCACTAACGTCATTGATGTAATCATTTATGGAGTAATATGCCTTCTTGATAAGATTTAGTTTTAAGTACTGTTTAAATTTACGAATAGAAAGTTCAGTTGCTTCAGATGGAAGCTTATTATAGAAGCGCACACAATTACCCATAAATGATTTCCCCAGTTTTCGTAATCTAAATGAAGGGATGTGTCCTTGTTTCTTGTATTTCTATTGTGAACATCACAGTTTTTCAAAAAGTTGCTCTTGTTTTTGTGTGTATACATTAAATTTTCATAAATATATTGCGAAATTACAGTTAGAATATTTATTTCTTTAAATAATTCCCTCAAGAAGTCACGTGGCTTTAATTTATAAATTGCACGCACCGCCCTTTTTTGAAGAACAAAGATAGTCTGAATATCAGCTGCCTGTCCATGTTTGATGATGAAGAGCATCCAGGAGATGTCTTTGATGATGGAGAGCATCCAGGAAGTGTCTAGGATGATGGAGAAAATCCAGGAGGTGTCTAGGATGATGGAGAAAATCCAGGAGGTGTCTATGATGATGGAGAGCATCCAGGAGGTGTCTATGATGATGGAGAGCATCCAGGAGGTGTATTTGATGATAGAGAGCATCCAGGTGTCTTTGATGATTCAGTCAAAAATTTAGTTTAGTTTTACATATGAGTACTCACACAGGTTTGAAACCTTTTGCCTGTCATGTATGTGATAAACAATTTAATCAAAAAACTCGTTTAGATTCACATGAGAACTCACACAGGTAAAAAGCTTAGTGCTTGTCATTTTTACGTTTTTATTTTATTGACGTAATTTGAACGTCCTTAGGCCAATTTTACATTTTCTAGTTTTAAAAAGACTATCACTACATACTATGTAGTGAGATAGTGTTTTTAAATCTGTAACGAATATTCGCATTCGCGAATAATCGCAGGATTTTCAATATTCGCATTCGCCAAAATCCTTGCGAATATTTGCCGAATGTTGATAGGAAAAAGTTATAAAACCGGAATTATGAAAAAAAAACTGCACTATTCGTTAAAATACTATTTATTTTAATAATAGATGCGCCCCGCGGCTTCGCCCGCGAACCAGAGTTGTTTTTTTCGTACTACAAATTTCAGAAATTATTGGCTCACCCTCATGAGTTATTATGTAAAAATAAAAAGACGTGTTTAATTATGCACTCCATAGTTTATTTATACCTAGTTTTGAGTGAATCGAACCAAGGATTTTTTTTTTCCATACAAACTTTACCACCCTATTTAACCCCCTCAGAGGTTAAAATTTCCAAATTTTAATAGCCTGTGTCTTATTCTAGGTCCTAAAGTATCAACGTACCAAATTTCATCTAAATGACTTATGTAATTACGGAGATTACTTATACCAAACATTCACACAGACTTTCCCACCACTACATAGTATAAAACAAAGTCGCTTTTTCTGCCCCTATTTCCCTTTGACTGCTTAAATCTTTAGAAACGGATTTTGATGCGGTTTTTCTTAGTGATTCAAGAGGAAGGTTTATACGTATAATAAAAGCGTGCGAAGCCGGGGCGGGTCGCTAGTTTATTATAATAGTAAGATGGATCTCTGATTACCTACATACTCTTTTATTTCTGGCTTTGCATATGGTTTGATAAGATTCTGTAATATTAGTTTCAAATTCTGTTGTAATCAGTGTTATCAATTGTCAAATCCAAGAACACGGTTCGCCTTGAAAAACTAACAAAACTAAACACCTTTTGGACGAAAGAATGTCTCTAATCAAAGCTGGTCGGACACAAAGTCGAAGAAACATGCAAAGAAACAGTAGAAAAAGACATCGAAGGATTTTGAGAGAAGGCTGTCCAGAACATCATCGAGAGACAAGGGTTCGAAATTGTTTAAAAGTTTAAAAACCTTAACCCAGTCACACCATAATTATAATAGGGGAAAGTATGTAAGTACCTATGCTATTGTACCGTTTGATTAATGATACCGTCCACACATTTTATAATTAATTAAATGCATGGATTTATATATTCTGTCAACACAAAAGTATTAGGTGGTTACACTTCAGAAGCCATCAGTTTTTCAAATTGCTGTTATGAATACAAAGACCTACAATACTGAAATTACTAACAAGAGACGGAATGCTAAAGTTTGCCCTTAACCAATCACTTTAAAATTTGCCTTTGTAAATTAATTTTATTTATTTCTTGGTCCGTTCACTTACAAGTAGTTACAAGACTCAACTCAATGGCTAATTTATACGCACTCAACTATAGTAACTGTAAAAAAATCTATTATAAGTACACTTAAAAGTTTATCCTACGATGGTTCAGAGAAACTTCTAGAAATAAACAAATAAATTGTAAGCTTAATTCATAACCTTAACCTAGTTAGAATAGTGATATTTTATTCAACTGTAAACGTTCCTCATATTTTATACACTCGTCTGTAATATTATTTTGTAAAATATCAGTTAGTTAATTATTAGGGGAGAAGGAGGCACATTAGGACACTTTTTAAAGAATAGGTCATAGATTTTTTTGTTTTTAAAATTTTTGTATGTTTTATGCGGTAAAACCTATATTCGTATTTTACCTTTACAAATCAATAATAAAATAAACATGTTTATTGAGTAGATTATGCAAAATTTTCATTTTAGTAAGACACTGACAATGTCCAAAACTGCCCCCCTTGGGGGGTAGTTTGGGACGCTACTGGGTATGATAATATGATAGTAATAAAATCTTTAAAATTAAATATTTGAGTAATTATTTCATTATTATGAAATGTTTTAGTTAAAAACTATAAATTCTTCAATTATCACAATTAAATTCGTACATAACATCAACCAAACTTAGAAACTATGAAAATGCAGTTACTCAAACATGAAATCTTTAAATATGTAAATTATTATGCGTCATTTATTATTAGGATAAATAACGCACACAGTTTAAATCTTGAAAAATCTAATCTAAAAGTATCGCAGCAGTTCTGGAAGGGCTTTCATTCATTGGGTGATGGGAGCTTTGTCAGGATGATCCAATATTAATATCAACCACTCATCTTCTTTTCTTTTCTACCATTCAATACCAGCAATTTTATTCATTTCCCAAGCCTCTGTGTATTTTTTAAATCCTTAGTACATTGGTACGCCAACTAACTGGTTTAATTGATATTAAACCATAATTTATCTTTGATGATTTTAAAATACTTATATTTTTCCATCATAACTTCTTCTTTTGTAAATAACTGATTGATGCTATATTTTTCTTATATTTGCTTCGGCGATAAGCAACTTAAAACAAATGAAAACTTTTTATATTACCAATCACACACTTTATGACATGTCCTAAAGTGCCCCCTAATATCTAGTCCTAACCTACCCCAAGGGGTCATTTAAAAAACTTTGTGTCACAATTTTTTTTTATTACTTTAGAAACTAATACGGTAGGCTCTATCCATGCATGGATACCCAAACTTAATAGAAACTATAAAAAAACATATAATTTATTCTCAAAGTCACCAAATAAACCCTTACGGAGTTCAGATGAATAATTTACTCCAGCCAACGGAAAGCCCGACCTGCTAATAAAATCAGTTTTACAGCTGACAGCGTGGTGAATGATATGTCATAGTTTGTAGTAGTAGTGTTGAATACTAAAATGCATTTTCTTCCAAAAATATGTCGATGGTTTTGGAGTAATCTCCAATGTCTAAAGGTGCCCCTGTCCTAAGCTACCTCCTTCTCCCCTACTCAATGTTTGAGTTAAGCACTTTTTCGCATGAAACACAGGATTACCTAGTTCAGGCTAATTTGTTATACTAGCCATATTTAGATAATAAGTGTACTTACCTCTTGTTTTATATTTAGTTCTACAAGTTTTTGAATAAATATTTATTGATTTAAGTATTTATTTTATTTAAAGACTAGCTGGTACCCGCGACTTCGTCTGCGCATGATTAGTATTTCGAGTACTCGCTATTTTACTTGCGTAATTCCCTTTCTCGTGGGATTTTCGGGATAAAATAAAGCCTATGTGTTATTCCAGCTTATAATCTATCTCTGTGCCAAATTTCATCCAGATCCGTTCAGCAGTTTTTGCGTGAAAGAGTAACAAACATCCATCCATCTATCAATCTATCCATCCATCTATCCATTCATACTTACAAACTTACGTGTTTATCAGTTCAATTCAGTTTGGTTCCCCTGGGCTATACGGGTTTTCAAAAATTTCTCACAGCATCTGAACGACGCGTGTGTACGCGTCGTTCAAATGCTCTGAGAAATTTTTGAAAACCCGTATAGCCCAGGGGAACCAAACTGAAATCCGGGATAAAATGAATCCCATGTCTTATCGTCCTGAGTTCCATTCGAATTCATTCACTTCCGTTGTGATGCGTGGTTAAAGAATTTTTCTTTCACCCTCTCTCCCAGGGGAACCTTACCGAATTCCGGGATAAAAAGTATCCCATGTCCTTCCTTGTATTAAGAACTCAAATCGTCCCGAGTTTCATTCCAACCCATACAGTGGTTTCGGCGTGATGCGTGGTTAAAGAATTTTTCTTTCACCCTCTCTCCCAGGGGAACCTTACCGAATTCCGGGATAAAAAGTATCCCATGTACTTCCTTGTAGTATGAACTCAAATCGTCACGAGTTTCATTCCAACTCATACAGTAGTTTCGGCGTGATGCGTGGTTAAAGAATTTTTCTTTCACCCTCTCTCCCAGGGGAACCTTACTGAATTCCGGGATAAAAAGTATCCTATGTCCTTCCTCGTAGTATGACCTATAATCATGCCGAGTTTCATTTCAATCCATAAAGTTGTTTCGGCGTGATGCGCGTTTACGATACAGACAGACAGACAGACAGACAGACAGACAGACAGACATGAATGAAAAAAATTACACTTTTGGCTTGAGTACCGATAATAGAGTGCCCTCCAAAAAAAATTTTCATAATATCTTCAATGTACAGAATTGGACCTGTTACAGTTTTATTATAAGTAGGTATAGATAGATGGTGAAAAAATAAATTAAGTTTACAAAACGCTTCATGCAACTTTTGACCTTAAAAACCTAACTTTAGAAAGGGTTTCTTTTCAGGAATTCGATATTGCATTATTTATGTTGATTCTAAATTATTATCCTTTTAATCTGTGTAACTTTAACGGTGCAGAGGTAAGGATACGATAAGATTATTTTTCAAAATTGGGTAAGTACCTACGTCTTCCAGTATAATTTATTAAATAGATTTTCCCTTCCTTCCTATTGTTCTATTTTTAGTATTTTGTAGATTTTTATGAGATTTAAATCAGGACTGTGATTAAGTTGTAAAGAACAACAAGATTTCATTGATGATGACCTCAAAACAAATAAATTGTTAAAAGGAAGGGATTTAGTATTAGTGGATATTTACGAAAAATCCTTAATGAGCTTCCATCTGAAACAACTGAGCTCTCTATTCGTATACCTATACCTAACAGTAGGTATAAGCATAAAACAAAATTTTATCAAGAAGGCATATTACTCCATAAATGATTACATCAATGAAGTCAATGCTTGGCCAGATGTCGCTCAGTTCCACACCGACATTAATTAGGTATTTAATTATTTATAAAACGAACATTGAATTAGTTAGACACACACTTATGCTACAGACGTGTGGGTAAGTTATAGGTACACGTTTTTTTTCGTTACTTCCACAAGTGTTCATAAGATTGAAGCAAAGGGGAAATCAATTATCACTTTATTTCATATATTATTTTGATAATTATGTAGGTACTTAGGTACCTACCTTTTGTATAAAATATGACTTGTCTAAGTGCTTATTTTGTAAGCCTAAAGAAATAAAGATATTCATTTACTTGATCACTACATAGTTTAAAATAAAGTCACTTTCGCTGTCCCTATATACCTACCTATGTCCCTTTGTATGCTTAAAAGTGTATAAACACTGAAACCGGAGACGGAGCGGAGGCGAAGGCGTGCGAGTTGTAATCTATGGAATCCTATGAAAGCCTACACACTCCGCAGGCCGCCGGCCGCGGCGACGCGGTGCCATAGGAAAAACCGCCACGCCTTCGCCTCCGCTCCGCCTCCGGCTTCTGTGTGTTTTCAACTTAAATCTTTAAAACTACTCAACGGATTTTGATGCGGATTATTTTTAATTAGAGTGATTCAAGAGGAAGGTTTAAACGTATAATAAAACCGTGCGAAGCCGGGGCTAGGCTAGGTCTAGTTTAATAATCATTTGAATTTATCCACGGGTCTAATTGTTCGTCTTGGACGATCGAAATCTTGTAAGATGGCAATTTTTTCTTCATTGACATGACAAATAGTTAAGTGAAACCGTAACCTAGGTACGGGTAAATAGCTTTGATTGAAGAAGCTGTATTATTAAAATTGCACTCAATGATTACTATTTATCCACAAACTTTATACGGATAACTACATTTTATCTGAGTAAATTAAATTATTGAAGGGCTTGACTTCAGCTCATAGTTTAGTTTAGGGATTTTGGTGATAACAGGAAAATGCCTTCCGTGTGTAGAATTTGTCTCGCCGACAATACGAATCCACATTCCGTTTTAAATGACCAACTTAGAAGTTTTTACGAAAAACTGACTAACGCCGAGGTAACTATGGTGTAGTTATTTCCGATTTTGTTGTAAAATGTGTATCATTATAACTCTGGAAACTGAATGAATGAGTAATAAAATCAGAATATATGTTTGCTTGTAAGATATAACTTATAACCTCAAGATTCCGCACAACATTACACACTTTAAAGCCGTCTGTGTGTGAACACAGAAGGCTTGCGAGTTGTATCCTATTGAATCAAGACTACACATACACCGGTGGCGGTGGAGGTGGTTCGGTACCAAAAGGATACACCTGCTCGCTTTTGCCTCTGGCCTGGCCACGGCTTCAATTTGTGGCGGCTTTTAAACATACTTATATGATAGATGTATGTTGATTTAGATGCAGCTTTGTTAAATTCTGCTGTAATTTATGGTAACTGTATTATCAACAACAATAGGTAAAATGGACATTAGAAGATAATTTATGAAGCGACTTGAAGTAGTCCTTGTACTTGCTGCTTCAGATTTGATCAACAACCGGAGGGAGATCAGACTTTATTGAAGAGATATTTGAGCACAAAGAGTATCGTCAGTTTTGTGATATCTCCTGTTGTAGGTCAAACATACGGAACCAGATTAAAACAAGATACAAAACAACAACCATATTGTAATTACTGCTGGTATAAAAAAATATATTTATAAATATTAGATTTCGGGGATAACAGATTGCACATATGATAGGTCTGTGGTGTAAATGCTCTCTCGCCATGCCAAGCATGGTGATTAAGGGAAAACTTGCATATTTTATGAGGCTTACAAACTACATGTGGCAATGTCTGGTGATACCTAAGGATGGTGTAAAATTAAAGTAAAGTGTTGAAAATCTAAAAGAGTCATAACAAGACTTCTCAGAGGAGGCCGATGTCCAGCTGTGGACTGGTAAAAGCTGTTGATATGATTTTGTTACAAAATATATATTTGTTCCAAACACTTTCTGTTGAGTTTGATTTTGAAGTTATCAATTTTTAATTTCAATTGAATTCTCATTTTAAATGGACTATATAACAAAAGGAAAAGGTTCAGCTGTATTTCTTTTTGTTTTTAACTTTGTTGTAAGTTGTTATTGGAATTGATCATGATAAATCCCTATCTATTTCTGTCCCTTCCCAACCTGAAGTTTATCAACTATTTAATACAAGCTCAGCTTAGCTTGGGGCTAGATGATGCTGTGTGGCTGATGGTGTTTCTTGAGTTAAATCTGTTCTACAACATCTTGAATGATTTGTTTCAGTTGAACTCTGATGATGCGAGGCCGAGAGAGCTATGCTGTTTTTGTCACCAGAAGCTGCTTAGATGCTACACCTTTACTCAAATGGCTGTCAGATCTGAAAAGCTTTTCAGTCATATTTATGATGGGGCTCTCGAGGTACCTACAAATCCTTTTATAAATATTTAAAAAGCAGAGTACATTATTTATGAGAAATAACCCCCTCACCCTCAGATATTTCAGAGAATTTTTCGAAATTATATTAGCAATAGTGATTGTAGAACCTAAACTATCTTAATGAGTTGAGTAGTTATGGAGACAGGTCTTAACAATTATTCAAACAGACATACATATTTATATTAGTAGTACTGAGCTAAGTATGTTTAAAATATATACCAAATCATAGGAAATATATAATGAAATAATTTCAGGTAACACATGAATATATTACCGAGGTCAACCTGAACATGAAACAACGCTTGTCTGTGGCCGTCATGTCGTCTGTTAGCATTGATGCCTCTAATGCAGGTTCACAAGTAAACATCAAAGAAGAACCACTACCTAGTACTGATATTAAAGAAGAGGTGACCTCAGAAACAGATGAATTGCCGGAGCATGAGTCTGTACCTGAAAGAAGTACAGGTGAAGAAGGTAATGATGATCAAAAGAAGGAAGCACTACTTTACAAAATTCATGTTGAGCAAACCAAACCAGATGATTCAAATACACAATTCAGTTGTGACAGTTGCTATAAAATATTTAACATAAAAAGGGAACTCATTTCACATATAAGGAATTCGCATTCCCAAGTTGAAGGAAAACAACATTCCTCTGCTAATAACCATATTGGCACAATAAGTAATAGTATTATTGGAGACAAATCAATTCACTTTCAAAATAAAAAATGGGCCTGCTGCGAATGTGATAAAACTTTTGCAAACAAATATACTTTGTTTCGTCATAATAAAACTCACTTAAGTGAGAAGCCATTTGCCTGTCATGTATGTGATAAACGATTCAATGAAAAAAGTAATTTAGTTGTACATATGAGAACTCACACAGGTGAGAAACCATTTGCCTGTAATTTATGTGATAAAGATTATAATCGAAAAGATGCTTTAGTAGTACATATGAGAACTCACACAGGTTTGAAACCATTTGCCTGTCATGTATGTGATAAACAATTTCATGGAAAAAATGATTTAGTTAAACATACGAGAATTCACACAGGTTTGAAACCATTTGCCTGTCATGTATGTAATAAACAATTTAATGGAAAATATGATTTAGTTAAACATACGAGAATTCACACAGGTGAGAGACCATTTGCCTGTAATTTATGTGATAAAGATTATAATCGAAAAGATGCTTTAGTTCTTCATATGAGAACTCACACAGGTTTGAAACCATTTGCCTGTCATGTATGTGATAAACGATTCAGTCATAAAAATAATTTAGTTGTACATATGAGAACTCACACAGGTGAGAAACCATTTACCTGTCATGTATGTGACAAACAATTCAATACAAAAAGTAATTTAGTTAAACATATGAGAACTCACACAGGTGAGAAACCATTTGCCTGTAATTTTTGTGATAAACAATTCAATCAAAAAAATCATTTAGTTGTACATATGAGAACTCACACAGGTTTGAAACCATTTGCCTGTCATGTATGTGATAAACAATTTCATAGAAAACAAAATTTAGTTAAACATACGAGAATTCACACAGGTAAAAAACCATTTGCCTGTCATGTATGTGATAAACGATTCAATGCAAAAAGTAGTTTAGTTGTACATATGAGAACTCACACAGGTGAGAAACCATTTGCCTGTAATTTATGTGATAAACAATTCAATCAAAAAAATAATTTAGTTGTACATATGAGAACTCACACAGGCTTGAAACCATTTGCCTGTCATGTATGTGATAAACAATTTCATGGAAAAAATGATTTAGTTAAACATACGAGAATTCACACAGGCGAAAAACCATTTGCCTGTCATGTATGTGATAAAGATTTTTGTCGAAAAAATGGTTTAGTTGTACATATGAGAACTCACACAGGTGAGAGACCATTTGCCTGTAATTTATGTGGCAAAGATTATAATCGAAAAGATGCTTTAGTTTTTCATATGAGAACTCACACAGGTTTGAAACCATTTGCCTGTCATGTATGTGATAAACAATTCCATGGAAAATATGGTTTAGTTGTACATATGAGAACTCACACAGGTGAGAAACCATTTGCCAGTCATGTATGTGATTAAAAATTCAACATTATTAATTAAGTAAACAAATGTAGAGGAAACAATAAACAAATTGTCAAAAAGAAAGCATCCAGGAGGTGTCTTTGATGATGGAGAGCATCCAGGAGGTGTCTAGGATGATGGAGAGCATCCAGGAGGTGTCTATGATGATGGAGAGCATCCAGGAGGTGTATTTGATTATGAAGAGCATCCAGGAGATGTCTTTGATGATGGAGAGCATCCAGGAGGTGTCTTTGATGATGGAGAGCATCCAGGAGGTGTCTAGGATGATTGAGAGCATCCAGGAGGTGTCTTTGATGATGGAGAGCATCCAGGAGGTGTATTTAATGATGGAGAGCATCCAGGAGGTGTCTTTGATGATGGAGAGCATCCAGGAGGTGTCTTTGATGATGGAGAGCATCCAGGAGGTGTGTTTGATGATGGAGAGCATCCAGGAGGTGTATTTGACGATGGAGAGCATCCAGGAGGTGTCTTTGATGATGGAGAGCATCCAGGAGATGTCTTTGATGATGGAGAGCATCCAGGAGGTGTCTTTGATGATGCAGAGCATCCAGGAGGTGTCGTTGATGATGGAGAGCATCCAGGAGGTGTCTTTGATGATGGAGAGCATCCAGGAGGTGTCTAGGATGATGGAGAAAATCCAGGAGGTGTATAGGATGATGGAGAGCATCCAGGAGGTGTCTACGGTGATAAAGAGCATCCAGGAGGTGTCTTTGATGATGGAGAGCATCCAGGAGGTGTATTTGATGATGGAGAGCATCCAGGAGGTATCTAGGATGATGGAGAGCATCCAGGAGGTGTCTTTGATGATGGAGAGCATTCAGGAGGTGTCTAGGATGATGGAGAGCATCCAGGAGGTGTCTTTGATGATAGAGAGCATCCAGGAGGTGTCTTTGATGATTCAGTCAAAAATATAGTTTAGTTTTACATATGAGTACTCACACAGGTTTGAAACCATTTGCCTGTCATGTATGTGATAAACAATTTAATCAAAAAACTCGTTTAGATTCACATGAGAACTCACACAGGTAAAAAGCTTAGTGCTTGTCATTTTTACGTTTTTATTTTATTGACGTAATTTGAACGGCCTTAGGCCAATTTTACATTTTATAGTTTTAAAAAGACTATCACTACCTACATACTATGTAGTGAGATAGTGTTTTTAAATCTGTAACGAATATTCGCATTCGCGAATAATCGCAGGATTTTCAATATTCGCATTCGCCAAAATCCTTGCGAATATTTGCCGAATGTTGATAGGAAAAAGTTATAAAACCGGAATTATGAAAAAAACTGCACTATTCGTTAAATACTATTTATTTTAATAATAGATGCGCCCCGCGGCTTCGCCCGCGAACCAGAGTTGTTTTTTTCGTACAAATTTCAGAAATTATTGGCTCACCCTCATGAGTTAGTATGTAAAAATAAAAAGACGTGTTTAATTATGCACTCCATAGTTTATTTATACCTAGTTTTGAGTGAATCGAACCAAGGAATTTTTTTTTCCATACAAACTTTACCACCCTATTTAACCCCCTCAGAGGTTAAAATTTCCAAATTTTAATAGCCTGTGTCTTATTCTAGGTCCTAAAGTGTCAACGTACCAAATTTCATCTTAATGACTTAAGTAATTACGGAGATTACTTATACCAAACATTCACACAGACTTTCCCACCACTAAGTACATAGTATAAAACAAAGTCGCTTTTTCTGCCCCTATTTCCCTTTGACTGCTTAAATCTTTAGAAACGGATTTTGATGCGGTTTTTCTTAGTGATTCAAGAGGAAGGTTTATACGTATAATAAAAGCGTGCGAAGCCGGGGCGGGTCGCTAGTTTATTATAATAGTAAGATGGCTCTCTGATTACCTACTCTTTTATTTTTGGCTTTGGATATGGTTTGATAAGATTCTGTAATATTAGTTTCAAATTGTGTGGTAGATAATCAGTGTTATCAATTGTCAAATCCAAGAACACGGATCGATAAAAAAAAAGTTTAACATTTTTTGTTGCAAATTAAATTCTCTACAACTTTAGTCCTGTAACTTTTTGTCGTAGAACTAAAAATAAAAAAGTTATAAGTGAAAATTGTTATTATTATTCCTAACCTCGAATAGCTCATAACATTGTGTTGATTGAAGTTGTCGTTTAACCTGTCTTTTGGTTGTGTCAGAAGCGTAGCGTGCCTTGGCGGGGCCCCGTATAAAAATTTGTTCGGGGGCCCTTAGGAAGGGTAGGTACTAAAGATTTGTTATAAAAGAAAAAAAATGTTTGCAAACTAAAAGAAATATTTATTTATCAAAATAATGATCTATCTGTCACTTTTTCCAAAAATTTTAAAAACATTTGAAATTAAATCCTTGCCTATTTTCGACAAACTGATTTATTAAATCGCTAGCTGGTGCCAGCGACTTCGTCTGCGCATGATTAGTATTTGGAGTACTCTCGATTTTACTTGCGTAATTCCCTTTCCCGTGGGATTTTCGGGATAAAATAAAGCCTATTTCTTATTCCAGCTTATAATCTATCTCTATGCCAAATATCATCCAGATCCGTTCAGCAGTTTTTGCGTGAAAGAGTAACAAACATCCATCCATCTATCAATCTATCCATCCATCTATCCATTCATACTTACAAACTTTCGCGTTTATCAGTTCAATTTCTAACAGCATCTGAACGACGCGTAGGTACACACGCGTCGTTCAGTGATGCTGTGAGAAATTTTAGAAAACCCGTATAGCCCAGGGGAACCATACTGAATTCCGGGATAAGATGTATCCCATGTCCAATCGTCCCGAGTTCCATTCGAATTCATTCAATTCCGTCGTGATGCGTGGTTAAAGAATTTTTCTTTCACCCTCTCTCCCAGGGGAACCTTACCAAATTCCGGGATAAAAAGTATCCCATGTCCTTCCTTGTACTATGAACTCAAATCGTCCCGAGTTTCATTCCAACTCATTCAGCAGTTTCGGCGTGATGCGCGGTAAAGGAATTTTACTTTCCTACCCTCTCCCATGAGAACCTTACTGAATTTCGGGATAAAAAGTATCCTGTCTTTCCTCGTAGTATGACCTATAATCATGCCGAGTTTCATTTCAATCCATCAAGTAGTTTCGGCGTGATGCGCGTTTACGATACAGACAGACAGACAGACATGAATGAAAAAATTACAGTTTTGGCTTGAGTATCGATAATAGAGAGCCCTCCAAAAAAAATTTTCAACGACCTGTTACAGTTTTATTATAAGTATAGATTTATAGCTGATGATACTTTAGTTTTTATAAAGCTTTTGCCTCTATGGACAAAAGTTACAAGTCTGACAGGCGTTCCTGTACCATTGAAGTTCTTTTATTATCATCGTATCGTATGTACCTACCTAGTTCCAAAAATTCCAACTTATGAACGCAAGCTTTACGCGGGGAAAAAAGATATTGCTTATTTTTTACTTTTTCCAAATCTGAAAAAAATGGTACCTTTTTTACATTTCTGCTTAGGCACGTTGGGGGCCCCCGTGGCCCCGGGGCCCCGTATAATTGATACGGCACATACGGCGGTAGCTACGCCCCTGAGAGACCCGCTATATATTATAATAGTTAGATAAGATATCAGTCATCTAGTACCCATAAATACAACAATTTCGTACAATCCCCATCTGTTCCCCCGGCTATCGGATTTTTTAAGTCGAAACAGACGAGATAATACTAGGCTAAGAACACACCCTGTAAAAACAACACTAATGCAGAAAAGTATCGTTGGTGATTCTACTAAAATCTATCTATCTATCTATACTTATAATAAAACTGTAACAGGTCCAATTCTGTACATTGAAGATATTTTGAAAATTTTTTTTGGAGGGCACTCTATTATCGATACTCAAGCCAAAACTGTAATTTTTTTCATTCATGTCTGTCTGTCTGTCTGTCTGTCTGTCTGTCTGTCTGTCTGTATCGTAAACGCGCATCACGCCGAAACTACTTGATGGATTTAAATGAAACTCGGCATGATTATAGGTCATACTACGAGGAAGGACATAGGATACTTTTTATCCCAGAATCCAGTAAGGTTCTCATGGGAGAGGGTATGAAAGTAAAATTCCTTTACCGCGCATCACGCCCAAACTGCTGAATGAGTTGGAATGAAACTCGGGACGATTTGAGTTCATACTACAAGGAAGGACATGGGATACTTTTTATCCCGGAATTCGGTAAGGTTCCCCTGGGAGAGAGGGTGAAAGAAAATTTCTTTAACCACGCATCACGACGGAAGTGAATGAATTCGAATGGAACTCGGAACGATTGGACATGGGATACATTTTATCCCGGAATTCAGTTTGGTTCCCCTGGGCTATACGGGTTTTCAAAAATTTCTCACAGCATTTGAACGACGCGCGCGCGTCGTTCAGATGCTGTGAGAAATTTTTGAAAACCCGTATAGCCCAGGGGAACCAAACTGAATTGAACTGATAAACGCGAAAGTTTGTAAGTATGAATGGATAGATGGATGGATGTTTGTTACTCTTTCACGCAAAAACTGCTGAACGGATCTGGATGAAATGGCACAGAGATAGATTGTAAGCTGGAATAAGAAATAGGCTTTATTTTATCTCGAAAATCCGACGGGAAAGGGAATTACGCAAGTAAAATCGCGAGTACTCCAAATACTAATCATGCGCAGACGAAGTCGCGGGTACCAGCTAGTACTTATAATAAAACTGTAACAGGTCCAAATCTGTACATTGAAGATATTTTGAAAAATTTTTTTGGAGGGCACTCTAATATCGATACTCAAGCCAAAACTGTAATTTTTTTCATTCATGTCTGTCTGTCTGTCTGTCTGTCTGTCTGTCTGTCTGTATCGTAAACGCGCATCGCGCCGAAACTACTTGATGGATTTAAATGAAACTCGGCATGATTATAGGTCATACTACGAGGAAGGACATAGGATACTTTTTATCCCGGAATTCAGTAAGGTTCCCATGGGAGAGGGTATGAAAGTAAAAATCCTTTACCGCACATCACGCCGAAACTGCTGAATGACTTGGAATGAAACTTGGGACGATTTGAGTTCATACTACAAGGAAGGACATGGGATACTTTTTATCCCGGAATTCGGTAAGGTTCCCCTGGGAGAGAGGGTGAAAGAAAAATTCTTTAACCACGCATCACGAGGGAAGTGAATGAATTCGAATGGAACTCGGGACGATTGGACATGGGATACATTTTATCCCGGAATTCAGTTTGGTTCCCCTGGGCTATACGGGTTTTCAAAATTTCTCACAGCGTTTGAACGACGCGCGCGCGTCGTTCAGATGCTGTGAGAAATTTTTGAAAACGCGTATAGCCCAGGGGAACCAAACTGAATTGAACTGATAAACGCGTAAGTTTGTAAGTATGAATGGATAGATGGATGGATAGATTGATAGATGGATGGACGTTTGTTACTCTTTTACGCAAAAACTGCTGAACGGATCTGGATGAAATTTGGCACAGAGATAGATTATAAGCTGGAATAACACATAGGCTTTATTTTATCCCAAAAATCCCACGAGAAAGGAATTACGCAAGTAAAATAGCGAGTACTCGAAATACTAATCATGCGCAGACGAAGTCGCGGGCACCAGCTAGTACTTATAATAAAACTGTAACAGGTCCAATTCTGTACATTGAAGATATTTTGAAATTTTTTTTTGGATGGCACTCTATTATCGATACTCAAGCCAAAACTGTAATTTTTTTCATTCATGTCTGTCTGTCTGTCTGTCTGTATCGTAAACGCGCATCACGCCGAAACTACTTGATGGATTTAAATGAAACTCGGCATGATTATAGGTCATACTACGAGGAAGGACATAGGATACTTTTTATCCCGGAATTCAGTAAGGTTCCCATGGGAGAGGGTATGAAAGTAAAATTCCTTACCGCGCATCACGCCGAAACTGCTAAATGAATTGGAATGAAACTCGGGACGATTTGAGTTCATACTACAAGAAAGGACATGGGATACTTTTTATCCCGGAATTCGGTAAGGTTCCCCTGGGAGAGAGGGTGAAAGAAAAATTCTTTAACCACGCATCACGACGGAAGTGAATGAATTCGAATGGAACTCGGGACGATTGGACATGGGATACATTTTATCCCGGAATTCAGTTTGGTTCCCCTGGGCTATACGAGTTTTTTCAAAAATTTCTCACAGCAACTGAACGACGCGTAAAGCGTCGTTCAGATGCCGTGAGAAATTTTTGAAAACCCGTATAGCCCAGGGGAACGAAACTGAATTGAACTGATAAACGCCAAAGTTTGTAAGTATGAATGGATAGATGGATGGATAGATTGATAGATGGATGGATGTTTGTTACTCTTTCACGCAAAAACTGCTCAACGGATCTGGATGAAATTTGGCACAGCGATAGATCATAAGCTGGAATAACACATAGGCTTTATTTTATCTAAAATCCCACGGGAAAAGGAATTAAGCAAGTAAAATCGCGAGTACTCGAAATACTAATCATGCGCAGACGAAGTCGCGGGCACCAGCTAGTCTATAATAAATTACCTAGACAATTTAAAGACATGAATTTACAAATGTTTAAATTAAATCTTAAAAAAAAATTAATTACAAAATGTTATTATAGTCTTGACGATTTTTTTAATGATGAATTATAAAATTAGCTGTTAAGTTTTTGCATGATTAGACTATGTGCATGCCATCTCTCCACCCAATTTGCATACCTTTACCGGTCAAGCATGTTGTTTCACATATATTTTTGTACATCTTTTTTTTTACACATGTTTTTTGCAAATAAATATCTTTGAATCTTTGAATCATAACACAAGCATAAAGAACTCTACCTACTAGATGACTGATATCTTACCTTACTATTAGATATAATAAACTAGCGACCCGCCTCGGCTTCGCACGGTTTTATTATACGTATAAACCTTCCTCTTGAATCACTCTATCTATTAAAAAAAACCGCAGATCAAAGGGACATAGGGAAATAGGGACAGAAAAAGCGACTTTGTTTTATACTATGTAGTGATGGCAAAGTCGTGAATGTTTGTTATATGTAATCTCCGTAATTATTTAAGTTATTTAGATGAAATTTGGTATGTAGATAGTTTAGGACCTAGAATAAGACATATTAGGCTAATAAAATTTTCAAAAATTATCTCTGAGGGGCTTAAATAGGTTGTTAAAGTTTTTATCGAAAATTATTATTCCTTGGTTTTATTCACTCAAAACTTGGTAGGTATACATAAACTGCAATGTATTTAATTAAACACGTATTTTTTTATTTTTACGAGACTACCCCTAGGAGGCGTGCAATAAATTTATGTTAGAGTCCTTTTCACGAAAGAAGTCCCCTAGACGCGGCGCTGTAGTAGTTCGACCGAATGAAGCCAGCAAGCATTATTATAAATTTCAATGCGGGCGAAGCCGCGGGGCGCAACTAGTACTTATAATAAAACTGTAACAGGTCCAAATCTGTACATTGAAGATATTTTGAAAATTTTTTTTGGAGGGCACTCTATTATCGATACTCAAGCCAAAACTGTAATTATTTTCATTCATGTCTGTCTGTCTGTCTGTATCGTAAACGCGCATCACGCTGAAACTACTTGATGGATTGAAATGAAACTCGGCATGATTATAGGTCATACTACGAGGAAGGACATAGGATACTTTTTATCCCGGAATTCAGAAAGGTTCTCATGGGAGAGGGTATGAAAGTAAAAATCCTTTACCGCGCCGCGCATCACGCCGAAACTGCTGAAAAATGCGGGTAGACGCTTCGATCAATCGGATCATCTCATCAATATTTACTTTGTTTAAAAATAGTTATCGGGCGTGAAATAGCAAAATTAACTTTGAACATTGCTCGTAAGGCTGTTGTATAGCTGTGAAAGTGTTATCAGTGCTTTAAACTTTCAAAAACCACGTAATTCAAGTGATAAAAAGACACGACAAATTCACCACAGTTTCTTATAGTAAAGCAGAACTAAGGGGCTTGGAACAATTGGAACAATCCAAGTAAGCAGTGCTTTGCTCTATTCCGTCCCTGATAACTTGTAATTAAAATAATGGTTAATTTTTTATTGTGTGCATTATTGCTAAGACATTAATTGTGACTTTTAATTGGAACTAAGTGGTGCCATCTCTGTACGACCTCCCGAACTAAGACAACAAGCACTTAGCTTGCCGATAATCGAGCGGTGGTGGTTCGTGGTGGTCAGTAGCGATGAATAAATGCGGCGGTTGCGGCAAATTTCTAACAGGTGGCGCTACCTGTACGACATGCAAGATTATATATCATAAACAATGCGTCAGCCTGTCTTCGAATCCCGTACCCAAGAACTGGCTTTGTCCAGCTTGTGTGGTGCGGGCGCCACGCAGAGATAATACGAACACCCCGGGACTCTACTTGAGGAAATAAGAGCGCTTAGAAAAGATATGAGCATTTTCCGCAAAGATTTTATGAGCTTCAAAAGCGATGTCAGCTCGGAACTAAAGGAGTTACGGAGCACATTCCAAAGTAGTTTGGGTGAACTGAGTGCTCTATCAGAGCGCCTTGATACTCAGGAGGCCAGACTGCGCGCGTTAGAAGCCTCCGCCAAGAACGTGGAAGATCTTGAGCAGCAGATACGTGATCTTAAACGAGAAATGGACAACAGAGAGCAACTTTGTCTGCAGAATGACATCGAGATTAGTGGCGTTACGGAACAAAAAGGCGAGAATATCATGCACGTCACTGGGCTGATCTTGAATAAGATCGGTTTGTCAGTAGATGAACGAGATATTGTAGAGTCACGACGAGTAGGTCCGGTGCACCTGGATCACGAAGGCAAGCAGCGGCCGCGCCCGATCGTACTGCGTGTGACACGGCGCGCGGTGCACGAGCAAGTGATCCGCAGCGCGCGAGCACGGCGCAACATATCGACGGGCGACATCGCATTGGCTGGAACACCGAGGCCTATTTACATCAACGAGAGGCTCACCAAATACACCAGACTTCTCTTCGGCCGGACCCGCGCACTGTGTAAACAACACAAATGGAAATATGCCTGGACGAGAGAAGGCAAAATACTTGTCAGAGAAGGAGAAAACAAGCCAGCGTTTCGTGTTCGAAACGAAGCCGACCTCGACCGAATTTTTAAACCGCAATCAACTCATAGCGCGACTAATTAATCTTGAAAAAGTTTTTAAACTGTCATTTCGCATCTCAATTGTTTCCATAAAAGTTACAAGAATGTTATTTACCATAAACCTTTTATTTTCATTTTTTCATGCATGTACTTTACTTAAAATATTATTACGTTTCAGTTTTGTTGTAATCTTTGTTAACTTTGTTTTTACTTGTGCTCAACCTTCCTATTTGCATAAACATGTAATTTATTATGAATTGTGTCTAACTAGGGCAGGACTTAACTACATTTTTTTATGTATAGCCAAGTTATTCTCCTTCTGTTTAATTAGGTTACATACATATTATATCCATTTACACACACACATTTATTTTATCAAAGTACGAACACTACACACATACACAATAACTCACCTAAACACCTTTTTAGAACACTGCAGACAATATCGTATCACTGTAAATACTGACATAATTAAGTATGTTTAACGCAACTAAAAAAAACCGTTTAGTACTGGGTCTTCTGAACGTGCAATCTTTGAACACAGGTAGAGACGAGCTAGAGGCAAGCGTACTAACGCACAAGCCCGACATCCTGGCTTTAAATGAAACCTGGGTCAAAGACGAAAAAATAGCTCCAGCTCTACCTGAGTACATGCTAAAACTTAGGTCTCGTGAGAAAACGGGTGGGGGCGTTGGCTTTTATGTGAGAAAGGGGTTACGTGCTAGAGTTCGTGCACACCCTTCATCGGATTTAGAACAGCTCTGGCTTGAAGTTTCATTACCGGGCACTCGAATGGCTATAGGCACTGCTTACAGGCCAGAAAAGGTCAGAGTTACACCGGCTCTTAGCTCTCTTACTGAGTCAATATCTACCTTTTTAAATTGCGACTATATCTGTGTTCTGACTGATTTTAATGTAGATATGTCACAGCCTAACACTTCAAACGCTCGTGAGCTAACAATGTTTTGTAAACAACATAATTTGGTTCAGCTGGTTACAGTGCCTACTAGAGTTACGAATACCTCGGCAACTATTATAGATTTAGTTATGACTAATATCCCCGATAGATGCAGGGAAGTAACTGTGCTACCCAACAAAAACCTTAGTGACCACGCTATGGTCTTAACATCTTTCAACATTAAAAAAGAGAAAGCTAAGCCTCGTTACATTGAATCTCGAACATTGAATAGTATAAACGCAACACAATTCGAATATGATTTAATATCCATAAACTGGCAGGAACTTAATAGAAAGGATGTTCACTCTATGGTAAGTGGATTTAATGGAAAAATTATTGAATTATTTGATTCACACGCACCTGTAAAACGTAAGAAAATGGTAGAGTCTCCAAAACCGTGGCTCACTGAAACCGTTCGTCTTATGATGTATTTACGTGATAGAGCTCTGGTTAAAGCGAACTTAAAGAAGACGGAGTCATCTAAAGACTACTATAAAAGTCTAAAAAATTTAGTAACGGGAGCCTTAGAGAGAGAAAAAGCGGCCTTTTTCGTGCACTATATAAATAAAAACTTAGGATACCCTAAAAAGCTATGGAATTACTTTAAAAAAATTAAAACATTTAACGATACTACTCCCCCGATTCCTAACCACTTAATGAATCCAAATTTAATCAATAATCATTTTCTTAACGTGCCAGGCTCAGGAGAAATTGACAATGAGGTCTATCTATTTTTTAAGTCAAACACTAAATCGAATAATACTCTCCATTTGCAACCGGTTTCAGAAGAAGCGGTTGGTAAGATTATTTTAAATATCGACACCAATGCATCTGGTTACGATGGTCTGACCGCGGAAATGATTAAACTGACCTTACCAGAGACATTAAAAATAATTACCAACATTGTAAATACCTCTATCTTGTCAAATCAGTTCCCAAACAACTGGAAGCGCGCCCTGGTCAGACCAATACCCAAGTCCAGCTCAGTTGAAGAGGTGAAAGACTTGCGACCAGTCAGCATTCTCCCAGTCTTGTCCAAAGTTTTAGAGAGGATAGTGCTCTACCAAATAGAAAACCATCTTGCACGAGAGAATATTATTCCTAAATATCAGTCAGGTTTTCGGAAAAGTCATGGCACTGAAACCGCACTACTAAGGGTCATAGATGATTTGATAACTGCGTCGGATGCTGGGCTCTGCTCTGTGCTTGTTCTCCTAGATTTTTCGCGCGCTTTTGACTGCATAAACCATGACCTACTTGTCGCTAAACTGGGATATTATGGCTTTTCTGAAGATACCTGCAAGTGGATTAAATCTTATTTGTCATGTAGAGAACAATATGTAGAGTTACAAAATCATTGCGGCGAGAAGCTATGCTCTGACATGACAGAGGTCCCTACAGGCACACCGCAGGGGTCCATATTGAGCCCAATCCTGTTCTCAATTTTCACCGCTGACATGCCTGAGCACATAGAAACCTGCAAATATCATCTTTATGCAGACGATACACAGGTATACTACAGTTTTAAGCCGGAAAATGTAACCGAAGCGATGGATCTTGTAAATGCAGATCTTGAAAAGATATTCTCTTGGGCCACCAAAAACTCGCTTTTTCTTAATCCCGCTAAGTCTAAAATGATGTTTCTGGGTACAAAGACGCAAATACAGAAAGCGCGTAATGGTAACCCGGAACTGAAAATAAATAATACGGTTATTCCCATAGAACAGGACGCTAGGAATTTAGGACTTGTTATAGATGGTGAAATGAGGTTCGTCAAACATATAAACGAGAAAATAAGGAACGCTTTTTACAAACTTAAAGTCCTCTACACTATCAGGAAATATTTATCGGAAGAGGTTAGACTGATGCTGTGCGACCTTCTTGTTCTTTCTCCATTTAACTATTGTAATGCCGTTTATGGTCCTAGGCTCTGGGTAAAGACAGAAGGCGCCATCCAGCGAGTGCAAAATGCATGTATGAGGTTCTGCTTTTCTATACCTAGAAGATCACACATTAGTCCATACCTAGCAAAAAAAGGTATCTTAAACATGAAGGACAGAAGAGAACTTCATTTAGCATGCACTGTTCAAAAAATTCTCTATAACAAGAAACCAGAATATCTTTTTGATAAGTTTACTTGGTCCAAGGATTCACATGATCGCAACACACGCTCCAAACATACTAATCTCCTTGCCATCCCAAATCACAAGACGAATGGCTTTAAGGGTTGTTTCAAATACAGGGCTTCAAAGATCTGGAATAATCTACCACCTCCATTTAGAATTAAAATAAGCGTTGTTACATTTAAAAGAAAAGTAAAAATATTCCTACTCTCACGACAGAAGCACATGATAGAAACAACCTTTAAACTTTCAAACCGCTCTTTCAATACCCCATAAAACTACAGTACACGCACATCTGAACACTTAGGCACATTACTCACGCACACAAACACACCCTCAAACAAACACATACACACACATGCGCACGCACACACATACACACACACACACACACACAACACACACTCACTCATAAGGTCTCCGGTTGCCCAGACTCTCATGAGACTGGTGCCTCAGGAGAACTATCACACAAATAAATTCAAACTAGAGTGTAATAAGCCCAGTTTGTATAAGTATCTATAACAATGTATTATTTATGAAACCTTCCACTATTAAATAGAAAAAATATGTAAAGGCATGAGCACACTTTAGAAGTAACCATTGTCTTAAATAAGTAAATATGTTATTTGTGTAGGTATATGTAAGAACTTAGGTTAAACCCGCCACCACATAACTTCTCGGTGACCACCTATCCGAGGGGAGTAGATTTAAAATCAGCGCCGCATGTTTCCTGCATGCAGCACATAGCTGAATCTACTCCCTTTGCCTATGATCAGTTTTTTTTTATTTATGTTTTTAATTCTAGTGTAGGTTAAGAAATGTAATAGGCAATAAATGATTTTTCTTTCTTTCTTTCTTTCTTTCTTTCTGAATGAGTTGGAATGAAACGCTGTCCCTATATCCCTATGTCCCTTTGTATGCTTAAAAGTGTATAAACACTGAAACCGGAGACGGAGCGGAGGCGAAGGCGTGCGAGTTGTAATCTATGGAATCCTATGAAAGCCTACACACTCCGCAGGCCGCCGGCCGCGGCGACACGGTGCCATAGGAAAAACCGCCACGCCTTCGCCTCCGCTCCGCCTCCGGCTTTTGTGTGTTTTCAACTTAAATCTTTAAAACTAATCAACGGATTTTGATGCGGATTATTTTTAATTAGAGTGATTCAAGAGGAAGGTTTAAACGTATAATAAAACCGTGCGAAGCCGGGGCTAGGCTAGGTCTAGCTTAATAATCATTTGAATTTATCCACGGGTCTAATTGTTCGTCTTGGACGAACGAAATCTTGTAAGATGGCAATTTTTTCTTCATTGACATGACAAATAGTTAAGTGAAACCGTAACCTAGGTACGGGTAAATAGAAGTTTTTGCTTTGATTGAAGAAGCTGTATTATTAAAATTACACTCAATGATTACTATTTATCCACAAACTATAGAAGGATAACTACATTTATCTGAGTAAATTAAATTATTGAAGGGCTTGACTTCAGCTCATAGTTTAGTTTAGGGATTTTGGTGATAACAGGAAAATGCCTTCCGTGTGTAGAATTTGTCTCGCCGACAATACGAATCCACATTCCGTGGTAAATGACCAACTTAGAAGTTTTTACGAAACACTGACTAACGCCAAGGTAAATATAGTTTAGTTATTTCCGATTTTGTTGTAAAATGTGTATCATTATAACTCTGGAAACTGAATAAATGAGTAATAAAATCAGAATATATGTTTGCTTGTAAGATATAACTTATAACCTCAAGATTCCGCACAACATTACACACTTTAAAGCCGTCTGTGTGTGAACACAGAAGGCTTGCGAGTTGTATCCTATTGAATCAAGACTACACATACACCGGTGGCGGTGGAGGTGGTTCGGTACCAAAAGGATACACCTGCTCGCTTTTGCCTCTGGCCTGGCCACGGCTTCAGTTTGTGGCGGCTTTTAAACATACTTATTTGATAGATGTATGTTGATTTAGATGCAGCTTTGTTAAATTCTGTTGTAATTAATGGTAACTGTATTATCAACAACAATAGGTAAAATGGACATTAGAAGATAATTTATGAAGCGACTTGAAGTAGTCCTTGTACTTGCTGCTTCAGATTTGATCAACAACCGGAGGGAGATCAGACTTTATTGAAGAGATATTTGACCACATCGCATATCCTCAGTTTTGTGATATCTCCTGTCTTAGGTGAAACATACGAAACCAGAGTAAAACAAGATACAAAACAACAACCATATTGTAATTACTGCTGGTATAAAAAAATATATTAAAAAATATTAATTTTCGGGGATAACAGATACAGAACTTCCTTATTTTGAGAGACTAACAAACTACATGTGGCAATGTCTGGTGATACCTAAGGATGGTGTAAAATTAAAGCAAAGTGTTGAAAATCTAAAAGAGTCATAACAAGACTTCTCAGAGGAGGCCGATGTCCAGCTGTGGACTGGTAAAAGCTGTTGATATGATTTTGTTACAAAATATATATTTGTTCCAAACACTTTCTGTTGAGTTTGATTTTGAAGTTATCAATTTTTAATTTCAATCGAATTCTCATTTTAAATGGACTATATAACAAAAGGAAAAGGTTCAGCTGTATTTCTTTTTGTTTTCAACGTTGTTGTAAGTTGTTAATGAAATTGATCATGATAAATCCCTATCTATTTTTGTCCCTTCCCAACCTGAAATTTATCAACTACAGTCGAAACCGCTTATAACGACATCGTTTACAACGACCTATCGGTTATTACAGCCAGATTGTAAAGTCCCGCCCGAATCTGTAGTAAACTGTTAAGCAAACATACCGCCTAGAACAACATCGGATACAGCGACATATCGCTTATAACGATGAAATGTATTGATATTCATCGACTATAACGACCAATCGCTTCTTGTCCCAGCAAAACAAAACAATACGGACGATTTTAAATCTTATTGATAGGCATTGAAGGAATATTTAGCGCGTATTATTACCTACGCACTTTCTCCCACCTCATCCGAACCTCTTCCCGGCTATTTGACCTTGCATATTTTACACCAAGTGCGCGTGTTATTTCTTAATAAATATTTTTACTTTTTTTCTAACATTTCATTTGACAACAAGTTCACAAACATAACCCATATACTAGATAGATATGTACCTACCTATAAAAATATAACTACACAACTAATGTAACTACATATGTATGTATGTATGTGTATTGCTTATAACAACTATCGGATATAACGTCGGCAACTATACGGTCCCTTCAATGTCGCTATATCAGGTTTTGACTGTATTTAATACAAGTTCAGCTTAGCTTGGGGCTAGATGATGCTGTGTGGCTGATCGTGTTTCTTGAGTTAAATCTGTTCTACAACATCTTGAATGATTTGTTTCAGTTGAACTCTGATGATGCAAGGCCGAGAGAGCTATGCTGTTTTTGTCACCAGAAGCTGCTTAGATGCTACACCTTTACTCAAATGGCTGTCAGATCTGAAAAGCTCTTCAGTCATACTTATGATGGGGCTCTCAAGGTATCTACAAATCCTTTTATAAATATTTAAAAAAATCTGAGTAGATTATTTATGAGAAACAACCCCCTCAGATATATCAGAGAATTTTTCGAAATTATATTAGCATGTGTGATTGTAGAACCTAAACTATCTTAATGAGTTGAGTAGTTATGGAGACAGGTCTTAACAATTATTCAAACAGACATACATATTTATATTAGTAGTACTGAGCTAAGTATGTTTAAAATATATACCAAATCATAGGAAATATAAAATGAAATAATTTCAGGTAACACATGAATATATTACCGAGGTCAACCTGAACATGAAACAACGCTTGTCTGTGGCCGTCATGTCGTCTGTTAGCATTGATGCCTCTAATGCAGGTTCACAAGTAAACATCAAAGAAGAACCACTACCTAGTACTGATATTAAAGAAGAGGTGACCTCAGAAACAGATGAATTGCCGGAGCATGAGTCTGTACCTGAAAGAAGTACAGGTGAAGAAGCTAATGATGATCAAAAGAAGGAAGCACTACTTTACAAAATTCATGTTGAGCAAACCAAACCAGATGATTCAAATACACAATTCAGTTGTGACAGTTGCTATAAAATATTTAACATAAAAAGGGAACTCATTTCACATATAAGGAATTCGCATTCCCAAGTTGAAGGAAAACAACATTCCTCTGCTAATAAGCATATTGGCACAATAAGTAATAGTATGATTGGAGACAAATCAATTCACTTTCAAAATAAAAAATGGGCCTGCTGCGAATGTGATAAAACTTTTGCATACAAATCTACTTTGTTTCGTCATAATAAAACTCACTTAAGTGAGAAGCCATTTGCCTGTCATGTATGTGATAAACGATTCAATGAAAAAAGTAATTTAGTTGTACATATGAGAACTCACACAGGTGAGAAACCATTTGCCTGTAATTTATGTGATAAAGATTATAATCGAAAAGATGCTTTAGTAGTACATATGAGAACTCACACAGGTTTGAAACCATTTGCCTGTCATGTATGTGATAAACAATTTCATGGAAAAAATGATTTAGTTAAACATACGAGAATTCACACAGGTTTGAAACCATTTGCCTGTCATGTATGTAATAAAAAATTTAATGGAAAAAATGATTTAGTTAAACATACGAGAATTCACACAGGTGAGAGACCATTTGCCTGTAATTTATGTGATAAAGATTATAATCGAAAAGATGCTTTAGTTCGTCATATGAGAACTCACACAGGTTTGAAACCATTTGCCTGTCATGTATGTGATAAACGATTCAGTCATAAAAATAATTTAGTTGTACATATGAGAACTCACACAGGTGAGAAACCATTTACCTGTCATGTATGTGACAAACAATTCAGTACAAAAAGTAATTTAGTTTTACATATGAGAACTCACACAGGTGAGAAACCATTTGCCTGTAATTTATGTGATAAACAATTCAATCAAAAAAAAAATTTAGTTGTACATATGAGAACTCACACAGGTTTGAAACCATTTGCCTGTCATGTATGTGATAAACAATTTCATAGAAAAAAAAATTTAGTTAAACATACGAGAATTCACACAGGTAAAAAACCATTTGCCTGTCATGTATGTGATAAACGATTCAATGAAAAAAGTAGTTTAGTTGTACATATGAGAACTCACACAGGTGAGAAACCATTTGCCTGTAATTTATGTGATAAACAATTCAATCAAAAAAATAATTTAGTTGTACATATGAGAACTCACACAGGCTTGTAACCATTTGCCTGTCATGTATGTGATAAACAATTTCATGGAAAAAATGATTTAGTTAAACATACGAGAATTCACACAGGCGAAAAACCATTTGCCTGTCATGTATGTGATAAAGATTTTTGTCGAAAAAATGGTTTAGTTGTACATATGAGAACTCACACAGGTGAGAGACCATTTGCCTGTAATTTATGTGGCAAAGATTATAATCGAAAAGATGCTTTAGTTTTTCATATGAGAACTCACACAGGTTTGAAACCATTTGCCTGTCATGTATGTGATAAACAATTCCATGGAAAATATGGTTTAGTTGTACATATGAGAACTCACACAGGTGAGAAACCATTTGCCAGTCATGTATGTGATTAAAAATTCAACATTATTAATTAAGTAAACAAATGTAGAGGAAACAATAAACAAATTGTCAAAAAGAAAGCATCCAGGAGGTGTCTTTGATGATGGATAGCATCCAGGAGGTGTCTTTGATGATGGAGAGCATCCAGGAGGTGTCTAGGATGATGGAGAGCATCCAGGAGGTGTCTTTGATGATGGAGAGCATCCAGGAGGTGTCTAGGATGATGGAGAGCATCCAGGAGGTGTATATGATGATGGAGAGCATCCAGGAGGTGTATTTGATTATGAAGAGCATCCAGGAGTAGTCTTTGATGATGGAGAGCATCCAGGAGGTGTCTTTGATGATGGAGAGCATCCAGGAGGTGTCTAGGATGATTGAGAGCATCCAGGAGGTGTCTTTGATGATGGAGAGCATCCAGGAGGTGTATTTAATGATGGAGAGCATCCAGGAGGTGTATTTGATGATGGAGAGCATCCAGGAGGTGTCTTTGATGATGGAGAGCATCCAGGAGGTGTATTTGACGATGGAGAGCATCCAGGAGGTGTCTTTGATGATGGAGAGCATCCAGGAGATGTCTTTGATGATGGAGAGCATCCAGGAGGTGTCTTTGATGATGCAGAGCATCCAGGAGGTGTCGTTGATGATGGAGAGCATCCAGGAGGTGTCTTTGATGATGGAGAGCATCCAGGAGGTGTCTAGGATGATGGAGAAAATCCAGGAGGAGTATAGGATGATGGAGAGCATCCAGGAGGTGTCTACGGTGATAAAGAGCATCCAGGAGGTGTCTTTGATGATGGAGAGCATCCAGGAGGTGTATTTGATGATGGAGAGCATCCAGGAGGTGTCTAGGATGATGGAGAGCATCCAGGAGGTGTCTAGGATGATGGAGAGCATCCAGGAGGTGTCTAGGATGATGGAGAGCATCCAGGAGGTGTCTTTGATGATGGAGAGCATTCAGGAGGTGTCTAGGATGATGGAGAGCATCCAGGAGGTGTCTTTGATCATGGAGAGCATCCAGGAGGTGTCTTTGATGATTCAGTCAAAAATATAGTTTAGTTTTACATATGAGTACTCACACAGGTTTGAAACCTTTTGCCTGTCATGTATGTGATAAACAATTTAATCAAAAAACTCGTTTAGATTCACATGAGAACT
Organism: Eupithecia centaureata; assembly: GCA_944547425.1. NCBI lineage: Eukaryota > Metazoa > Arthropoda > Insecta > Lepidoptera > Geometridae > Eupithecia > Eupithecia centaureata. The sequence goes on along the minus strand of OX155704.1, from coordinate 8,191,013 downwards.
CACACAGGTAAAAAGCTTAGTGCTTGTCATTTTTACGTTTTTATTTTATTGATGTAATTTGAACGGCCTTAGGCCAATTTTACATTTTATAGTTTTAAAAAGACTATCACTACATACTATGTAGTGATAGTGTTTTTAAATCTGTAACGAATATTCGCATTCGCGAATAATCGCAGGATTTTCAATATTCGCATTCGCCAAAATACTTGCGAATATTTGCCGAATGTTGATAGGAAAAAGTTATAAAACCGGAATTATGAAAAAAACTGCACTATTCGTTAAATACTATTTATTTTAATAATAGATGCGCCCCGCGGCTTCGCCCGCGAACCAGAGTTGTTGTTTTCGTACAAATTTCAGAAATTATTGGCTCACCCTCATGAGTTAGTATGTAAAAATAAAAAGACGTGTTTAATTATGCACTCCATAGTTTATTTATACCTAGTTTTGAGTGAATCGAACCAAGGAATTTTTTTTTCCATACAAACTTTACCACCCTATTTAACCCCCTCAGAGGTTAAAATTTCCAAATTTTAATAGCATGTGTCTTATTCTAGGTCCTAAAGTATCAACGTACCAAATTTCATCTAAATGACTTAAGTAATTACGGAGATTACTTATACCAAACATTCACACAGACTTTCCCACCACTACATAGTATAAAACAAAGTCGCTTTTTCTGCCCCTATTTCCCTTTGACTGCTTAAATCTTTAGAAACGGATTTTGATGCGGTTTTTCTTAGTGATTCAAGAGGAAGGTTTATACGTGTAATAAAAGCGTGCGAAGCCGGGGCGGGTCGCTAGTTTATTATAATAGTAAGATGGCTCTCTGATTACCTACTCTTTTATTTTTGGCTTTGGATATGGTTTGATAAGATTCTGTAATATTAGTTTCAAATTGTGTGGTAGATAATCAGTGTTATCAATTGTCAAATCCAAGAACACGGATCGATAAAAAAAAAGTTTAACATTTTTTGTTGCAAATTAAATTCTCTACAACTATAGTCCTGTAACTTTTTGTCGTAGAACTAAAAATAAAAAAGTTATAAGTGAAAATTGTTATTATTATTCCTAACCTCGAATAGCTCATAACATTGTGTTGAAGTTGTCGTTGTCGTTTTGTGTGGTAGGTTACCTACCACACAAATAAAGAGAATAATACACAAAATACTACAAACTAAGTAATACCTACTACAACTAAAATACTTAAGACTAAGTATAAAGGGTGGCCTTATTGCTAAAAGCGATCTCTTCCAGGCAACCTTTGGATGGACTGGATATAAAAGAACAATATAGACGGTGGCAGTTACAATATATCTACATAGAGAAATGGAAAAGAAATTAAATACGATATAACCTACCAATCTATCTATCTATCTATATCTATCTATACTTATAATAAAACTGTAACAGGTCCAATTCTGTACATTGAAGATATTTTGAAAATTTTTTTTGGAGGGCGCTCTATTATCGATAGGTACTCAAGCCTAAACTGTATTTTTTTTCTTTCATATCTGTCTGTCTGTCTGTCTGTATCGTAAACGCGCATCACGCCGAAACTACTTGATGGATTTAAATGAAACTCGGCATGATTATAGGTCATACTACGAGGAAGGACTTAGGATACTTTTTATCCCGGTATTCAGTAAGGTTCTCATGGGAGAGGGTATGAAAGTAAAATTCCTTTACCGCGCATCACGCCGAAACTGCTGAATGAGTTGGAATGAAACTCGGGACGATTTGTGTTCATACTACAAGGAAGGACATGGGATACTTTTTATCCCGGAATTCGGTATGGTTCCCCTGGGAGAGATGGTGAAAGAAGAATTCTTTAACCACGCATCACGACGGAAGTGAATGAATTCGAATGGAACTCGGGACGATTGGACATGGGATACATTTTATCCCGGAATTCAGATTGGTTCCCCTAGGCTATACGGGATCTCAAAAATTTCTCACAGCATCTGAACGACGCGTGTGTACGCTTCGTTCAGATGCTGTGAGAATTTTTTGAAAACCAGTATAGCCTAGGGGAACCAAACTGAATTGAATTGATAGACGCGAAAGTTTGTAAGTATGAATGGATAGATTGATAGAAGGATGGATGTTTGTTACTCTTTCACGCAATAACTGCTGAACGCATCTGGATGAAATTTGGCACAGAGATAGATTATAAGCTGGAATAACACATGCTTATTTTATCCCGAAAATCCTACGGAAAAGGGAATTACGCAAGTAAAATCGCGAGTACTCGAAATACTAATCATGCGCAGACGAAGTCGCGGGCACCAGCTAGTACTTATAATAAAACTGTAACAGGTTCAATTCTGTACATTGAAGATATTTTGAAAACTTTTTTGGAGGGCTCTCTATTATCGATACTCAAGCCAAAACTGTATTTTTTTTCATTCATTTCTGTCTGTCTGTCTGTATCGTAAACGCGCATCACGCCGAAACCAGGTACTTGATGGATTGAAATGAAACTCGGCATGATTATAGGTTACGAGGAAGGACATAGGATACTTTTTATCCCGGAATTCAGTAAGGTTCTCATGGGAGAGGGTATGAAAGTAAAATTCGTTTACCGCGCATCACGCCGAAACAGCTGAATGAGTTGGAATGAAACTCGGGACGATTTGAGTTCATAGTACAAGGAAGGACATGGGATACTTTTTATCCCGGAATTCGGTAAGGTTCCCCTGGGAGAGAGGGTGAAAAAAAAAATCTTTAACCACGCATCACGACGGTAGGTATTCAATGAATTCGAATGGAACTCGGGTCGATTGGACATGGGATACATTTTATCCCGGAATTCAGTTTGGTTCCCCTGTTAAAATTTCTCACAGTATCTCAACGACGCGTACACACGCGTCCAAACTGAATTCCGGGATAAAATGTATCCCATGTCCTTTCTTTTACTATGAACTCAAATCGTCCCGAGTTTCATTCCAACTCAATCAGCAGTTTCGGCGTGATGCGCGGTAAAGGAATTGTACCTACTTTCATACCCTCTCCCATGAGAACCTTACTGAATTTTTGAAAACCCGTATAGTCCAGGGGAACCAAACTGAATTGAACTGATATACGCGAAAGTTTGAAGCTGAACGGATCTGGATGAAATTTGGCACAGAGATAGATTATAAGCTGGAATAAGAAATAGGCTTTATTTTATCCCGAAAATCCCACGGGAAAGGGAATTACGCAAGTAAAATCGCGAGTGCTCCAAATACGAATCATGCGCAGACGAAGTCGCGGGCACCAGCTAGTGTATAATAAAACCATGCGAAGCCGGGGCGGGTCTCTAGTTAATTAATAATGATGATACTGTGTGAAGTGTCCTGTCCATTATTAATTAACTAGAGACCCGCTATATAGTATAATAGTTAGATAAGATATCAGTCATCTAGTACCCATAACACAAGCTTATAGAACTCTACCTACTAGATGACTGATATCTTATCTAACTATTATAATAAACTAGCGACCCGCCTCGGCTTCGCACGGTTTTATTATACGTATAAACCATCCTCTTGAATCACTCTATCTATTAAAAAAAACCGCAGATCAAAGGGACAGGGAAGTCAGGGAAATAGGGACAGAAAAAGCGACTTTGTTTTATACTATGTAGTGATGGCAAAGTCTGTGTGAATGTTTGTTATAAGTAATCTCCGTAATTATTTAAGTTATTTAGATGAAATTTGGTATGTAGATAGTTTAGGACCTAGAATAAGACATATTAGGCTAATAAAATTTTCAAAAATTATCTCTGAGGGGCTTAAATAGGTTGTTAAAGTTTTTATCGAAAATTATTATTCCTTGGTTTGATTCACTCAAAACTTGGTAGGTATACATAAACTGCAATGTATGTAATTAAACACGTATTTTTTTATTTTTACGAAACTACCCTTAGGAGGCGTACAATAAATTTATGTTAGAGTCCTTTTCACGAAAGAAGTCCCCTAGACGCGGCGCTGTAGTAGTTCGACCGAATGAAGCCAGCAAGCATTATTATAAATTTCAATGCGGGCGAAGCCGCGGGGCGCAACTAGTACTTATAATAAAACTGTAACAGTTTTTGGAGGGCACTCTATTATCGATACTCAAGCCAAAACTGTAATTTTATTCATTCATGTCTGTCTGTCTGTCTGTCTGTATCGTAAACGCGCATCACGCTGAAACTACTTGATGAATTGAAATGAAACTCGGCATGATTATGGGTCATACTACGAGGAAGGACATTAGGATACTTTTTATCCCGGAATTCAGTAAGGTTCTCATGGGAGAGGGTATGAAAGTAAAAATCCTTTACCGCGCATCACGCCGAAACTGCTGAATGAGTTGGAATGAAACGCTGTCCCTATATCCCTATGTCCCTTTGTATGCTTAAAAGTGTATAAACACTGAAACCGGAGACGGAGCGGAGGCGAAGGCGTGCGAGTTGTAATCTATGGAATCCTATGAAAGCCTACACACTCCGCAGGCCGCCGGCCGCGGCGACGCGGTGCCATAGGAAAAACCGCCACGCCTTCGCCTCCGCTCCGCCTCCGGCTTCTGTGTGTAACTTAAATCTTTAAAACTACTCAACGGATTTTGATGCGGATTATTTTTAATTAGAGTGATTCAAGAGGAAGGTTTAAACGTATAATAAAACCGTGCGAAGTCGGGGCTAGGCTAGGTCTAGTTTAATAATCATTTGAATTTTTCCACGGATCTAATTGTTCGTCTTGGACGAACGAAATCTTCTAAGATGGCAATTTTTTCTTCATTGACATGACAAATATTATGTGAAACCGTAACACATAGGTACGGACGGGTAAATAGAAGTTTTTGCTTTGGTTGAAGAAGCTGTATTAAAATTACACTCAATGATTACTATTTATCCACAAACTTTATACGGATAACTACATTTATCTGAGTAAATTAAATTATTGAAGCGCTTGACTTCAGCTCATAGTTTAGTTTAGGGATTTTGGTGATAACAGGAAAATGCCTTCCGTGTGTAGAATTTGTCTCGCCGACAATACGAATCCACATTCCGTGGTAAATGACCAACTTAGAAGTTTTTACGAAAAACTGACTAACGCCAAGGTAAATATTGTTTAGTTATTTCCGATTTTGTTGTAAAATGTGTATCATTATAACTCTGGAACCTGAATAAATGAGTAGTAAAAGCAGAATATATGTTTGCTTGTAAGATATAACTTATAACCTCAAGATTCCGCACAACATTACACACTTTAAAGCCGTCTGTGTGTGAACACAGAAGGCTTGCGAGTTGTATCCTATTGAATCATATGCAAGACTACACATACACCGGTGGCGGTGGAGGTGGTTCGGTACTAAAAGGATACACCTGCTCGCTTTTGCCTCTGGCCTGGCCACGGCTTCAGTTTGTGGCGGCTTTTAACCCAGATAAAGCGTCCGGCTTTTTAAAAGGCCCAGAAAATGCATTTAATTTACCCGCATTTATCTCTGTTTTTTTCTATGTGGACATGATTTTTTTAATAGTCATGTTAACCAGAACATATTGATACTTGAGTAGTGATAGTAGTATTGACAATCAGACGCATTTTTTTTTAAGTTTTTGATGTTTCAAAACATGGCTGTGATATTTTATCGCTGTGGCTGTAAAAAGGTAAGATTTTTTATATTTATAAGAAGAATTTGAGAATATTTCACTTTAGTATTTGATTTTGGATGTCTTATTTCTAGGATTTGGCCATTATTTTGATTCTTTAGTTAACTTTTTTGAACCATTTTTACAATTTAAATTGATGGCCTTTTAAAAGCCCTGTAGAATGTATCAAGGCACTTTTGTTGTAGACTGGCACACGCATTCTCAATGAGATTCTTGGCGAGTTGGAGCGTGGTGATGAAGAAAGTTTATTCACGAGCTATTCAAAAATTTTTCTTCTGCCTCTTTAATAACAGATGAAAATGCTGGTAATGAAGAATTTATTACTTTCCTAAAGTCAAAATCGCAACTTAGAGATCTAGCTGAGTTAAATTTTGGTGACAGTTTGAAGATTATGATTCTTTATCAAGCTACGCTATAAGAGACGGACAACAGGTACAATTACTGATAATAGCGAAGTAGTGGACATCAACAGCTCCTTTTCCTGAAACCGTTAAGTCCGAGTTGGTTCGAGTTTCATTCAGACAACAGTTGTGAGAAACCAAAGTAATTTAGCAATGAAAGATGAGCATGGTTAGGTAGAGAAATTTTACAACCACCTTTGCATTCACTCCTTACAAACTAGGACTTCAGAAAGACAGACAGACGTACCTATCAGTACAAAAATCTAATGTACCGGAACATAAATTAGTTGGCTAATGTTTGTCTGTCAGTCTAGATATGACTGAACACATCGCATCAGTTGTATACAAACGAGGTGGAAGACCGTATTATCTTCTTGGTTTTCGAAGAGCTTTAGCAACAGGAAGAAGTGGGAGAGGCTTTGTTTGTTCAGCTAGATCACATCAGGAACTATCTCGATATGATGGAACGAATCATCTGATAGAATACAGAGCATCACAGCAAACAATGTGACATAAATTTACACCCTAAACACTGTTTTTTTTGCAAACCGTGTTGAGTATTTAAAAAAACAGTTTTTAGTGATTCAAGCTAATTTGATAAATAAAAATTGATATTTCGATGTTTTGTTTGACTTTTAGGATTGCATATTATCGACCCCCCATGTTCCTACAGGCCTTTTAAAAGGCCACCATTTTCCGACTTTCCTAGAAAAGTAAGATTTTTTTTACTTCTTTCCATAACACTATTAGGGCATTTTATACAACATATTAAAAAATCACTATGATCGAAGATAAAAAATAGTTTCAGTAATATCTGGGTTAAACATACTTATTTGATAGATGTATGTTGATTTAGATGCAGCTTTGTTAAATTCTGTTGTAATTTATGGTAACTGTATTATCAACAACAATAGGTAAAATGGACATTAGAAGATAATTTATGAAGCGACTTGAAGTAGTCCTTGTACTTGCTGCTTCAGATTTGATCAACAACCGGAGGGAGATCAGACTTTATTGAAGAGATATTTGACCACATCTCATATCCTCAGTTTTGTGATATCTCCTGTCGTAGGTCAAACATACGAAACCAGAGTAAAACAAGATACAAAACAACAACCATATTGTAATTACTGCTGGTATAAAAAAATATATTAAAAAATATTAATTTTCGGGATAACAGATACAGAACTTCCTTATTTTGAGAGACTAACAAACTATATGTGGCAATGTCTGGTGATACCTAAGGATGGTGTAAAATTAAAGCAAAGTGTTGAAAATCTAAAAGAGTCATAACAAGACTCCTCAGAGGAGGCCTATGTCCAGCAGTGGACTGGTAAAAGCTGTTGATATGATTTTGATAACATCGAGCGGGGCAATTCCGACTATGGGGTTATTCCAACTAATGACAATAACTTTTATTTTACTTATATTTACTTAAAACGCCATCTAGATCCAAGTAGGTGAACAGGTAAATTCGACAATGCTTCATAGATGGCTCTTCTAAGGCATAAACTGTCTTACTTATAGGCAGACGTCATTTTGCGCAACAGTGACAGCCAAGACGCTCGTTACATTTTTCGTGAAAAGTTGTGTTTTGAACGCTTGTTTTCTTAAGTGAAGAAAATATAAACAATTAGTTGTTATTCATTTATTTGTTCTAAGAAAAGGTACGTTTTTGAAGAGATTTTTGAATAGTTGAAATTACCCCGCCAAAATAGTAAAGTGGGGTAATTCCAACTAACCTCAAGTTGTAATTACCCCGCTTAGTTTTGTATGGTGTTGAAAAACACTAGTGATGTCCCATATATCGATACTTTTTTTATAAATAGCTGCGCCCCGCGGCTTCGCCCTCGTAGTAAATTATTTGTCAAATGCAGAACAATAGGTATCGAAGACCTAAAAAGTTCAGAAATTTATTGCACGCCTCTTTGAGGAAGTTCAATAAAAAGAAAAACATTTTTAACTATTTACTATAGTTACTTATTATTTTAGTTTTATTATTTGTATAAATTTAATTTAAATATGTAAGAAACATATTTTCATTTCTTGTTCAGTAGGTAAGGGCTAGCAAATGTTTATATTTAGTTATTTTAGTTTGATCCAATTTATCGACTATGTTGATCAGTGCTTCCAGATTCACTGTAATTACAGTAGATTTACTGTATTTTAGACTTTTCTACTGTATACTGTAATGATAAAATACAGTGTATGGAATATACTGTATTTAATTTTCTTATAACTTTATCATTCTAATACGTAAAACGACACGCAGCTAATCTACACCCATTGACAATTTATAGTAGGTCTGTTTGTAATAAAGTTGCGGGGAACTCCCTGGCAATACGGAACTATCGTATAGCACTCTGGGACGCAACTATCAATAGTAGCCGTCTCTGTCTTATAAAGGAATATTGCATTTTTCGTCTATTTATTCATAAACTTATTTTGCCAAACTCTAAACCAAAAACGTATAGCGAGATTACTGTAAAAGTGAGCTCAAGCAGTGAGTGATGTGCGTAGTAACGATGCTGGTCCGTCAAGAGCTTAAAAGAAATTTTAATATCAATAAGGACCTTCGCCCACCGCGCCACATCGGTCGTCGATAAATATTGATAAACAGGAATAAATAAATTAATAATAATTGTTTTTTTTGTATCGAAATATATGTTAAGCACTTTGACTGTAATTACTAAAATGTCAGGAAGCAGCTTATTTTTCCATAACTATTTAAACAAAATACTGTAATTTTACTGTAATCGATTTTGAAATCTACTGCATTATTTTTAGAAACTACTGTATTTTTTAACTAGCAACACTGTAATTTTACTTTTGGGATCTGGAAGCACTGATGTTGATCGACATATGCGGCGCACCGCGCTGCCCTATATCTATGAAAAATAGTTGAAATTACCCCTCCAAAATGGTTAAAGTGTTTTTTTGCAACACTGAGCCTTCTTACGCAGTTGTAACATACGAATTTGATTGAAAGATGCCATTATTATAGTCCAGCAGATAATTTTATCGCAGTATTCGCATAAGCAGGATATATATGTGCCATAGTTGGAATTACCCCACCGAGGGGTAATTTCAACTATTTCTGCCTTGTTTGAGAAACTTCGTTCTTTTGAACATACAAAATGGGTATTTTGTCTAAGTGATAGGTGAAAAATGATCTCAAATCAAGCCTTTTGATAATACATTCATCATATCTACCTTATCGTTATCACAAACGAGAGTGCTAACTTTTGAAGTTTAAGTCAGTGTTTTTTTAGTCGGAATAGCCCCGCTCGACCTTACATAATATATATTTGTTCCAAATACTTTCTGTTGAGTTTGATTTTGAAGTTATCAATTTTTAATTTCAATCGAATTCTCATTTTAAATGGACTATATAACAAAAGGAAAAGGTTCAGCTGTATTTCTTTTTGTTTTTAACTTTGTTGTAAGTTGTTATTGGAATTGATCATGATAAATCCCTATCTATTTCTGTCCCTTCCCAACCTAAAGTTTATCAACTATTTAATACAAGCTCAGCTTAGCTTGGGGCTAGATGATGCTGTGTGGCTGATGGTGTCTCTTGGGTTAAATCTGTTCTACAACATCTTGTATGATTTGTTTCAGTTGAACTCTGATGATGCAAGGCCGAGAGAGCTATGCTGTTTTTGTCACCAGAAGCTGCTTAGATGCTACACCTTTACTCAAATGGCTGTCAGATCTGAAAAGCTCTTCAGTCATACTTATGATGGGGCTCTCGAGGTACCTACAAATCCTTTTATAAATATTTAAAAAAAGCAGAGTAGATTATTTATGAGAAATAACCCCCTCACCCTCAGATATTTCAGAGAATTTTTCGAAATTATATTAGCATGTGTGATTGTAGAACCTAAACTATCGTAATGAGTTGAGTAGTTATGGAGACAGGTCTTAACAATTATTCAAACAGACATACATATTTATATTAGTAGTACTGAGCTAAGTATGTTTAAAATATATACCAAATCATAGGAAATATAAAATGAAATAATTTCAGGAAACACATGAATATATTACCGAGGTCAACCTGAACATGAAACAACGCTTGTCTGTGGCCATCATGTCGTTTGTTAGCATTGATGCCTCTAATGCAGGTTCACAAGTAAACATCAAAGAAGAACCACTACCTAGTACTGATATTAAAGAAGAGGTGACCTCAGAAACAGATGAATTGCCGGAGCATGAGTCTGTACCTGAAAGAAGTACAGGTGAAGAAGCTAATGATGATCAAAAGAAGGAAGCACTACTTTACAAAATTCATGTTGAGCAAACCAAACCAGATGACTCAAATACACAATTCAGTTGTGACAGTTGCTATGAAATATTTCACATAAAAAGGGAACTCATTTCACATATAAGGAATTTGCATTCCCAAGTTGAAGAAAAACAACATTCCTCTGCTAATAAGCATATTGGAACAATTTGTAATAGTATGATTGGAGACAAATCAATTCACTTTCAAAATAAAAAATGGGCCTGCTGCGAATGTGATAAAACTTTTGCAAACAAATCTACTTTGTTTCATCACAATAAAACTCACTTAAGTGAGAAGCCATTTGCCTGTCATGTATGTGATAATTGTGATAAACGATTCAAAGAAAAAAGTAGTTTAGTTGTACATATGAGAACTCACACAGGTGAGAAACCATTTGCCTGTAATTTATGTGATAAACAATATCTTCGAAGATGTAATTTAGTTGAACATATGAGAACTCACACAGGTGGGAAACCATTTGCCTGTAAATTATGTGATAAACAATTCAATCAAAAAAGTAATTTAGTTGTACATATGAGAACTCACACAGGCTTGAAACCATATGCCTGTCATGTATGTGATAAACAATTTCATGGAAAAAATGATTTAGTTAAACATACGAGAATTCACACAGGCGAAAAACCATTTGTCTGTCATGTATGTGATAAACAATTCAATCAAAAAAATAATTTAATTGTACATATGAGAACTCACACAGGTTTGAAACCATTTGCCTGTCATGTATGTGATAAACAATTTAATGGAAAAAATGATTTAGTTAATCATACGAGAATTCACACAGGCGAAAAACCATTTGCCTGTCATGTATGTGATAAACAATTCAATCAAAAAAATAATTTAATTGTACATATGAGAACTCACACAGGTTTGAAACCATTTGCCTGTCATGTATGTGATAAACAATTTAATGGAAAAAATGATTTAGTTAATCATACGAGAATTCACACAGGCGAAAAACCATTTGCCTGTCATGTATGTGATAAAGATTTTTGTCGAAAAAATGGTTTAGTTGTACATATGAGAACTCACACAGGTGAAAAACCATTTGCCTGTCATGTATGTGATAAACAATTTCATGGAAAAAATGATTTAGTTAAACATACGAGAATTCACACAGGCGAAAAACCATTTGCCTGTCATGTATGTGATAAACAATTCAATCAAAAAAATAATTTAATTGTACATATGAGAACTCACACAGGTTTGAAACCATTTGCCTGTCATGTATGTGATAAACAATTTAATGGAAAAAATGATTTAGTTAATCATACGAGAATTCACACAGGCGAAAAACCATTTGCCTGTCATGTATGTGATAAAGATTTTTGTCGAAAAAATGGTTTAGTTGTACATATGAGAACTCACACAGGTGAGAGACCATTTGCCTGTAATTTATGTGATAAAGATTATAATCGAAAAGATGCTTTAGTTTTTCATATGAGAACTCACACAGGTTTGAAACCATTTGCCTGTCATGTATGTGATAAAAAATTCCATGGAAAATATGGTTTAGTTGTACATATGAGAACTCACACAGGTGAGAAACCATTTGCCTGTCATGTATGTGATAAACAATTTCATGGAAAATATGATTTAGTTAGACATACGAGAATTCACACAGGTGAGAAACCATTTGCCTGTCATGTATGTGATAAAAAATTCAGTCGTAAAAATAGTTTAGTTGTACATATGAGTACTCACACAGGTTTGAAACCATTTGCTTGTCATGTATGTGATAAACAATTTCTACGAAAAGATCGTTTCAATTCACATGAGAACTCACACAGGTAAAAAGGTCAGTGCTTGTCATTTTTACGTATTTATTTTATTGCCGTAATTTGAACGGCTCTAGGCCAATTTTACCTACATTTTATAGTTTTAAAAACACTCACTACATAGTATGTAACGAAAAATCCTTGCGAATATTTGGCGAAAGTTGATACAAAGTTTAGGACACAAAGTTAATCTTTTTTTTTAAACTGTACTCTATTACCTAGCCAGATAAAACCGGAATTACGAAAAAAAACTGCGCTTTTCGTGAAATAGAACTATTTTTTTTAATACTAGATGCGCCCCGCGGCTTCGCCCGCGAATCAGAGTCGTTTTTTCATACAAATTTCAGAAATTATTGGCTCAGCCCTATGGGTTATTAGGTAAAAATAAAAAATAACTGTTTAATTATTCAGTCCATAGTTTATTTATACCAAGTTTTGATGTTTCCCGGAGGGAACCAAGGATCGTCATTTCCAATCATTCTGACGTACTTGTTTCGTTTCAATTCATATTATTCATACTGGTCGTTGTCTTAGGTATACTCCTGGTTTTTTCCAAAAGATTAAGGAAAACCAGAATTGGTGTGAGGCATTATTATTTCCCAATGTTTTGGGTTGCCCGAATAATATTTTTTGCATTTGCCGCCATTTTTCAGTTCAGACACTATAGTCTTTTTCACATAGGAAGCGTTCCCTGACAGATGGAATGCGTTTCATTTCAATTCACTAGGATTTTGGCAAATTGAAATTTCGAAAATTCAAACAATTTTTATTTCATCTCAAACATATGTATTAAGCTATAGAAGTATAGCACGACACACAAATTATCCAAAAATAAATTTATTTTAGCCTCCACGCGTAATAAAAAATAGAAATCAATAATTTTATGAAATCCGAGGCAATTTGTTTTGCGTAGATCAGAACGTAATAGAGTTGAGGCAAACAAATGTTATTCCAGCAAATCTAAAAATCGATTATCGCAAATTAAAATCGTAACTTTCAACATCATCATTTTAAAATTTTATCACGCAAGTACATACCTATGATTATTGTTGGTTATTTGTTATTGATTTTTAATTACCTACTTATCTGCTGATATTATTACCGTTCTATTTCTAGGTTATGACGCATTACCTATTGGAAATGTGGATTTTTACTATTGTTTTTATTTATATAGACCTAATTTAATGTTTTACTTTGTTAAAGTCATTTAAAATTAATGAAAATATTTTACGAATAATCGATTTTCGTTACCAAATCAAGTCAAAAATCGAATCAAATTTTTACGATTACACTTAGCTCATTTCTATAACTGTCAAACTGAAACGTCACGGAACGCTTCCTATGTGAAAAAGACTATAGTAACGTTATAGCTGTCAGTTGAAAACGATTCTCCCTAGGGCGGAAAAGTACCACTTTCAACCCGCTCTTCAGGTATGTTCAGACCTACTTTCCGAGTATGTATGAGTAATGAAAAAATATATAATAAGTTTAGGTACAAGACGCTTCATGCAACTTTTGACCTTAAAAACCTAACTTAAGAAAGGGTTCGTTTTCAGAATTCGATATTGCATTATTTACGTTGATTCTAAATTATTATCCTTTTTATCTGTGTAACTTTAACGGTGCAGAGGTAAGGATACGATAAGATTATTTTTCAAAATTGGGTAAGTACGTCTTCCAGTATAATTGATTAAATAGATTTTCCCTTCCTTCCTATTGTTCTATTTTTAGTATTTTTTAGATTTTTATGAGATTTAAATCAGGACTGTGATTAAGTTGTAAAGAACAACAAGATTTCATTGATGATGACCTCAAAACAAATAAATGGTTTTAAAAGGAAGGGATTTAGTATTAGTGGATATTTACGAAAAATCCTTAAGTACGATTGAAATCTTATCAAACCAGATGCAAAGCCAAAAATAAAAGAGTAGGTAATCAGAGAGCCATATTAAAATAATATATCACGAGTAGTGCAGTTTTTTTTCGTAACTCCGTATTTTTCAGACTAGGTATTAGAATACAAATAAATAAAAAAAATAGCAACGCAACTAGTATGTATGAAACGTGATTTCCTTTCCTTTCCTTTCGTCAAAATAACTTAAGTAATTACGGAGATTACCTATAACAAATTTCACACAGACTTTCCCATCACTACATAGTATAAATCAAAGTCGCTTTCTCTGTCCCTATGTCCCTACATCCCTTTGAACATTACGCAACAGATTTTGATGCGGTTTTTTTAATAGATGGAGTGATTCCAGAGGAAGGTTTATACGTACCTATATAAAAACGTGCTAAGCCGGGGCGGGTCGCTAGTGTACAGGGTGTTAGTATGAACAGTCTTATCCTTGAAACCAGAGGTTCAGTATCATGAGTTGAGTCTAAAACCGATGAGATAAGGTTAATGCCTATTATAGTTTTGCAGGATTTTGATATTTTATGTCTTCGATATTGTACGCGATGTCATGGTCACCCTACAAAACCCCCACCAACGCCCACCAATCAAACCCCCCCCCCCGGGTTTGTTGATTGGTGTAAACCAATAAACAAAACTTACCCACCCCCTCACACCCCCAACATCCGCGCCCCCCGCTCGAATCCTAACTTCATAACTTTCTTTCTCTTCATACGTTCCTGGCTCAGGACATATAAAAATAGCTACTACCTACTATAACACATTTTCCAGGCAAGATTTACTGTTTTAAAACAAGTCTAAATTCATAGAATAATCAAAAAATTCAATACACTAAAGTACCTAAGTACCTTGGTAGGCAGGTATTTTTGGCGTACCTACTCAACCCTAGGTCAGTTCTTAGTCTATTCATAAATATTCGTCCCTCAGACGAATAAAACTCTATCTGCTCAATGAAACGTCATTGCGAGTAAAATACACTTGCGATGTATTTGGTTGTATAACTTATGAATTATGAAGGTGCTTAAAAGGTCTATCTCATTCGCTTTAAAACTTTGAATCATTTTTGCGTTTTTCGCAGTCTGTGAGACGAATGCTAATGATTAAAGGTTAAAAGTTTATCATCAATCAATTTTATCTACTACTAGCGACCCGCCCCGGCTTCGCACGGTTTTTTATACGTAGGTAATAAACCTTCCTCTTGAATCACTTTCACTATCTATTAAAAAACATGCATTAAAATCCGTTGCGTAGTTGTAAAGATTTACCTTTTTCAGTAAAAGCGACTTTGTTTTATACTACTAGTGATGATGCCTATGCCATATTTGCCTAGGACTCTGCTGCGCACATAATGAATAAATATGTCATATTAGTTAAGTTTCTTCGAATAAGTTTTTTTTGTTGTGTACTTAGCCTTAAGGTAAATAAAAATATTTTCTTTCTTTCTTTCTTTCATTGTTATTAAAATTTTTGTAAGACTTCAACTTCAACTTCAACTTCTTGATTATGGCTCTGCGTCTGGTTTGTCGCAATTTTGCCAATGACCGTTTTGAAAACATCGCAAGCTTTTATTTTAATAATAAATTATGAGAAATTTAAGAATATTTTAAGCAATATTTATACTTAATAAAGAAGAAAAATTCAAACAAAAACCTATATGAAACTATGAGCTACAAAGATAAAAAAAAAACTAAATATTGAACTAAATTAACTACAGATTAATAAATATTTATAATTAATAAACATAAAGTAAATAAACTTACTATTACAACTTAATATCATTATTATAGACAAATTTACATAAGGCATAGTTAATTTTGGGGGAGAAGCAGAGAGATAAAATACATTTCATAGAAGTTGGAAGAGGGACATCAGAGGGAAGGAAATCGTAAAACGAGAGGGAAACAATAGGGCAACTGAAAAAAATATGGTCTATGTGACCTTCATCAATACCACACTCGCATATGGAGTGGTCCCTGATCCGGAGTCTCGCAAGGAAGACAGGGGTGCACGAGTGACCGATCCTTAATCTACATATAGTAGAAGTGGTAATTTTATTGAATTTTTTAAATTTAAAGAACCAGGGATACCGAGGGATGTCTGGCTGAACATCGGCATAGTGCTTGCCTTTAAGAAGTTTTGAGGAATTCCAAGAATTAGTCCAGGACTTCTGGAGGTAAGTTTTAGGAAGGAGGCATAAGTCATGGCAGAATGAGTGAAAATGTTCAAGTGAACCAAGCTGGGCCGCTGTTTTTGCATAAAAATCTGCAGTTTCATTGCCTGGGATCCCAGAATGACCTGGAACCCAAGCAAGAACTACATTAATATCCAGGTTGTTACATTCGTAAAGAGTCTTACGAATTTGGAGGATCAGGGGAAAACGCGATATATCTCTAAAGGGATTGGCAATGATTGATTGGAGGCAACTTCTAGAATCTGAAAAAATTATAGAATTGTTTAACTTATGGGATTTTACAAACATAACAGCTTCTAGTAAAGCAACAGCCTCACCAGTAAAAACTGATGACGTGGAAGGACATTTAAAACTTAGGGTAATATTTGTAAAAGGCATCCACACCGCTGCTCCAACCACACTATCAATTGACAGTTTAGAAGCGTCAGTGAAAATAGAATGCCAACCACAAAATTTTGTATCAACTTCCGAATTAAATATGCCTCTCGCATCGACAGAATTTTTAAATATACCAATATGCAATAAAAATAAAATAAATAAAATAAAATAAAAAGTTTCTTTATTCAGACATTTTTGTCCACATAAAAATAAAAATCACAATTAAACACAAATATTGGTAACTAATTAAAAAAAAAAAAAAAAAAAAAACACAATAAGTAAGACACAATTATTAGGTATTTAAAGCAATCTTTCAACAGAGTCTCAATCTCAACCCATGGAGTCTAAAGAGTCAGGACTCTGTTGAAAGACTGCATGATGGGCGAGGCAAACTTGCTGCCCACAACCTGCAGGATGGTGTTGGGACTGCTCCATGTTCTACGCAGCAGCGAGGCGGTTTTCTTGCGGATGATGGCGTGAAAGCCATCAACCTGGGCTTCGGCAAACATGGAGGATGCGCTGCAGAATCGGGGCAATCCCAACAACATCCTGAAGGCGTTGTTATACTGCACTCGCAGAGCGCTGAGCGATTTTTTAGTAAAGCTAGCCCAGAGGCTGCCCGTATAGAACGATTGGCAGTAAGCTTTGAATAGTGTGATTTTCACTTGCCTACTGCAACGGGCGAACCTTCGAGCCAGCATATTACTGCGGACCGCCAACGCCCTGCGTTCACGTTCTATGTCCACCTGGTCGTCAAGGTCGTCGGTAAGGAAATGTCCCAGATACTTGAACTTATTTACTCTACTTAGCTCAAGACCGTTAAGTCTCAAGCACGGGACAGACGCTGGAACCTTACCTGCGGCCTTGAATACCAGGTATTCACTCTTCTTGCAGTTGTACATGAGTCCATGCTTACTGGCGTACTCTTCACATATGGACAAGAGCTTCCGGAGGGCGCTGATCGTGGGACACAACAGTGCCATGTCGTCTGCGTAGCTGATATTGTTCATAAAAACATTATCAACCGAACAGCCGACACGCGCACTGCTGAGCTCCACAATCAGCTCGTTTACGTACAGGTTAAAGAGCTTCGGAGAGCTCAACCCACCTTGTCTCACGCCGCACTCCAACCTGTACGTCTCCGAGAACTCACCCGCCCATCTAACATTGTTTGTCTGATTGGAATACCAGTAATGGAAAAGCCGCTGCACCTGTGAATGCACACCTGTCCCTGCCAGCTTTCTCCACAACACATCATAGGACACCAGGTCAAAAGCCTTCGAAAGGTCGAGGAAGCATGCATACACAGGTGTGCGCCTCTGTGTGTAGTATTGGACAGTGTGTTTGAGACTCAGAATGGCACTTTCAGTTGAGAGGCCCTTGCGGAAACCAAACTGTGCATCATGAAGGTCTAAATGTTTGTCTAGTTCAGAGTCCAGCACACTGTCCAACACTTTCGCCATTACGGTAGCCAATGATATTGGTCTATAATTACATTTGTCAGATAAGTCACCAGTCTTGTTCTTTACAATGGGCACAATAGTCGTTTTCATTAGGTCCTCAGGTAGGTAGGAGTGAGTGAAACATATACCAAACAAAACTGACAAAAGATGAGGTAACTGGGGAAATAAAACCTGTGGGCAGAAAACTAAAGCATCATATGGAATAGAATACAAAGGATGAGATGGAAACTGCGTAACAGGATCAGGAAGATCTATAAATTTTTTGAAACTACGGAGTAGACAAGGAATTTTATCAGTATAACGGCATAAACTAAGAAGGTGGTTTAATTTAGGGAGAAGGGGATGATTAGAGTTTTGAGCTAATTTAAATAAAAACCTATCCGAAAGAAATTGTCGGCGTAAACATAACGGGGGTTCGCCACACTCAACCTGCATAGCATTTATGGGAGAGGACTTCATGGCTCCAATTATTATTCGTAAACATTTCGATTGAATTTTGTCAAATTTGTCTAACCCTGCCTTGTTACACATGTTTAAAAGGAAAGTGCCATAATCAAAATGGCTCCTCACTATAGCATTATACAGTAATTTTTGGGTGTAGGGATGGGAGCCCCACCATACACCAGATAAAGATCGGAGGATATTAGAATTTTTTTCACATTTTTGGGAAATTGAAACAAAATGTTGAGAACCCGTCATTTTGGAGTCCAAAGTTATACCTAAAAATTTTACATTATTATCTAAAGAAACTGCTTCACCACCAATAACAATATTTACTGGTGGAACCACACGTTTTTTGGTGAAAATGACAACGGAACTCTTTGCCGCAGAAAGGGACAGCCCATGATCCATAAGCCATTCATTGAGGTATGAGAGAGCTGAGTTGAGTCTGGTGCTTGCCTCATCAAGGTCAGCAGATGATATGTATAAAGCTAGGTCATCAGCATACTGCAAAATATTACAGAAGGAGTCAACAGTCTGGTCAAGATCATATGTGTAAAGGCTATAAAGTAAAGGACTTAGGACAGAGCCTTGAGGTAAGCCCTTCCAAACTAACCTAGGGGGCAGGAGCCCATAGCAAGATTTAATAATCACAGATCTTTCCATCAGAAGGTTCCCAATAAATCGAACAAGCTTCTCAGGGACACTAAGATGAAGGAGTTTTCTCATCAATCTCGGGAGTTGAACACTATCATATGCAGCTGCAATGTCAAGGAATAAAGCTATAAGGTATTTTTTTTCTTTAAAAGCTATTTGAATGTCTGAAATCAATATACTAAGATTATCTAAAGTACCCATGCCTTTTCTAAAACCAAACTGAGTTTTTGAGAGGATAGATCCGTTCTCAGACCACCATTGTAGGCGACGATTGATCATTTGTTCTGTCACTTTAGCCATAACTGACGACAGTGCTATGGGCCTATGACTGGATGGGTCTGAGGGATCTTTTCCAGGTTTGAGTACAGGGACAATAATTTGGGATTTCCACTGATCTGGAACTAAACCAGTATCAAAGAATTTGTTAATTAAAGACAGGTACACCTTTTTAGATTCATTAGAGGCTCTAACAAGAAAGGAATAAGGGATTTTATCTATACCAGGGGAAGAGTCAGTCAGTCCGTCAAGGGCAAGGGTCAATTCACTAAAAGAAAAAGGAGCGTCTAAACTGTTAGTTGGAGGAAGAAAAGAAGGGGGCGATGGAATAGAACTCAAAGAGGGAACAGAAGGTGGGGCCAGTTTATCTGAAAAGCCCTCCAGCCAAGAAGAAGGATCATTAGCTGTCAGATTATCTATAGCACAAGATCCTCTAAAGCGCCTTATTTGCCTCCATACATGTGATGCACAACATCTGGGTGAAAGGTTTTCGCAAAAGCCTATCCAACCTTGCTTCTTCTTTTTTGACGAGAGTTTTCTAAACTTTGCCGCTGCTTTTTGATAACATAAATAATTTTCCATAGTCATAGCACGACAGTAAGCTTTCTCAGCCGCCTTACGCTCCGCAACCGCCACCGTACATTCAGAATCCCACCATGGGGTAGACACCTTAAATTCACGAGATTTTTTTTTTACAGGGACATAGCGGTCTGCACTTGCAATAATACAGTCAATGAATTCATTGTAGGACGAAATAGGGGAATCTTCAGATATAGAAAAGGATTCTAACCTAGAATCCAACAAAGATGAATAAGATGACCAGTCAGCATGAGAAGTGATGTATTTTGACGAGGGATCTGGGTTACGGAGAGGAGTGACGCTGTTCGGATTATTAATAGAAAAGACTATAGGGAAGTGATCACTGCCGAATGTGTGAGGTAATACTTTCCATAAAATATCTGGAACAAGTAATGGAGAACAGATTGAGAGGTCAACAGCACTTTTAGGATTTTGATAAGGAAGAACCCTGCGGGTGGGAGATCCATCATTAAGAAGGCATAGGTTAGCTTCATCAATAATTTCCAGAAGGGAAAGGCCAAACAAATCAGAGTGACTGTGACCCCAGACGGTGTTATGTCCATTAAAATCTCCCATGATAATTTTAGGAGAAGGAATCGAAGAAAATAGGAGAAGGATATCTGGAATCATAGCAGAGTCGGGATGAGGGATATATAAAGATATAAAAAAAATACCAAAGGATTTAACACCAACAGCATTGATGTTATTAGGGAGAGACGGTAGGGTGATTTGAGAGAAGGTATGGGAACGCCGTACTAATAAGGCGCTCCCGGCATGCCCGTCAGCCCTATCAGCTCGGAGACAAGAGAAACCTGAGACCCGAAAATGGGACCCAGGTCTCAACCATGTCTCAGAGATAGCTATGACTGACGGGCTATAAGTATTAATTAAGTGTGCAAGTTCATGGCGTTTAGCTCGTATGCTTTGACAGTTCCATTGCAGAACAGTCAGAGGATTCATTATGGGAAGTTAATGAGATGATTTGGGATAATTTGGAGGCAACGTTGTTCGGTAACGGAAGTGAGTTTGTGTGAATAATGTTGATGATTAAATTTAAAAGAGTTTCTAACATATTATTATTATTTTGAGGTTGGTTGAGTGCACAACCATTAGGGACCAAAGAGGTCGGCGTAGAAACTATATCACTATGAGTGGCCTTATCATAGGCCCTAGCTTGTTGGTATTTAGGTTTTGGTGAGGCATAGACAGTTTTAACATGTGATCGTGCAGTTTGTGGTACAGGCTTTTGAGAGGAGGGGAGGGAAGATTGTGTGAAGAGTTCTTGAGAAATTATTTGCTGAGTTACTTCGTTGTATGGCCGAGAAACATTCGGAAATTGAGTTGACGCCTCCTCATATGAAATGCAGTCTTGTGCCATGACAGCCTTGATTGAGCGTTGTCTCACTTGTTCTGGGCAACTTTTGTTTGTAGCAAAATGCCGCCCTGAACAATGTAGACAGCTGGCTTGCACCTCAGTTATTACACAGGAGTCTCCAGTATGCTCTTTAGAACACCTGTAACACCTCGGACGCGATCTACATTGCGTTTTTGTATGACCGTATCTGCAGCATGAGTGGCACTGGATTGTGGGGTAAGTGTAGAGTTCTACCGGCAAAGAGTTATAGTATAAAAATACTCTGGACGGCAGAGTTTGACCTTTAAACGTTATAACTACTGTCTGTGTAGGTACCCATGTAGTTTTACCTTCGTCGAAAACTTTTCGATTTAAGCGTCGGGCCTTTAATATTATCCCACATCCAGCAGGAACGACAACGTCCTCTCCAAATTCGTCCATAGGTAGGTCAGTCGGAACGTGGCGAACCAGTCCCATGCGAGTAATGTTGTAGGTTGGGATTGTAGCGACCAACTTTGATAAAGCTAGAATGGGAGATCCTAGGAAATCGTTAGCAGATTCAAATGTTTTAAATTGGACGGAAATTTTGTTCCTACCTATTTGTTTTACTCCTTCTGCGCATACACCCTCAACTTCATTGTTGGCTAAAAACCTACCGAATTTTAAAGCCTTGATGGTGGTGCCTGCAGCAGGCTCCGGCTCCACGCGGGAAACAGTTACAATAAATGGGCCTTTGTCCTCGTTTGAATATGCAAGATTATTAGCACCCACCACAATGGATGGGTGGGTGTACATTGTCTGAATAGAAGGCACCGTCAAGTTTGACGATGCCTTTTTCGCTGGGACGGCCTGGCCCTCAGCCACCACCTTCGAGGAGTCTACATCAATTCTTCTTTTCGTTCCTTTTGATTCCCTAGGATCAGGGGGATCCGGGGGGATGGGAGGGACGGGAGAAATCCCGTCCATAACGGGCAATTAAATTAAAATATCAGCACAACTTCTACTAAAATAAATAAGTAAATATTTTTACAAACTATTTACAGCAAAACAGTGAATTTTTCTTCAAAATCTGGAAAAAATTCAAATTTTGCGTCTAAGCTTGTTCCGCTGTCAAATCGAAAGTACCTTGTAAGACTTCGTCACTCGTTCGTACAATTGACGTGCAAAAATCTGTGACAACGACGTTCGCTCTCGCGTGCGTGGCGGTCTGTCACTGAGGAGCGATCGCTCGGGGCGCGTGCAAACTCAAACTCAAACTCAAAAGTGCTTTATTTCCTTAAGACCTTACAGGACACTTGGACACGTCATAAAATTCATGTTATTAATAATTAAAACTAGGAAATAAAGTGCTCACTTTGATTTTTGTTCACTTCAATCTTTTTAAGGTAAAGTAAAGAAGCGAACAGAAACCTTTACCTTATTTGCCGACTTATTTACTTACTTATTTTTCGAGTTGGAGCAAAACTCGTTCCAAGCTTTTTTATCATCTAAATAATCAGATACTTTATAGTAAGCCTTTTTATAAAGAACAGTTTTGACAATTTGTTTGAATTTATTTACTGATAGTTTTTGCAACTCACTTGGAGTCTTGTTGTAGAAGCGTATACATATTGCCCTTTGAAAGATACATTAACCTTGTTTAGTCTAGTTGTAGGCAAAGCGAGTTTATTTTTGTTTCTAGTATTGACATTATGTATATCGCTATTTTTAGGAAACTTACTGATATTTCTACGAGTGTACAATAAATTTTCATAAATATATTGAAATGGTACTGTCATTATGTTAATTTCTTTGAATTTATCACGTAGGGATTCTCTGGGACCCATATTATAGATTACCCGAACAGCCCTCTTCTGCAACACAAAAACGGTGTTAATATCTGCAGCATTCCCTCACAGCAGTATACCATAAGACATAATACTATGGAAGTAGTTGAAATAAACAAGTCTAGAAGTATCTACGTCTGTAAGTTGACCAATTTTTTTGACTGCATATGCTGCAGAACTGAGCTTTTTTGATAGCTTATCTATATGTGGGCCCCATTGAAGCTTACTGTCTAGGGTGATTCCTAAGAATACAGTACTTTCTATAATATCTAAAGTTTCTCCTCTTACGTTTATATCAGCCTTAACTTGTTTCACATTAGGTAGAATAAATCTAATACATTTCGTTTTGGTTTCATTAAGCAAAAGATTATTGACGCTAAACCAGTGGACAACTTTTGAGATTGCATATTCACATCGTCGAAATTTGTTGATTGTCTTTTAATTTTAAAAATTAAAGAAGTGTCATCAGCAAACAATACAATCTCGTGATTATTCTTTGCGGCGCGGTGGGGTGCGGGTCAGCACGATTCCCCAGTCGCTCTGTAAACGCGTTTATGAAAACATGCGTGCTAGACTGGAAGAGTGTGTCAGACTCGATGGCCGCCATTGGGAGAACGTGGTTTTTAAAAAATGAAATGCGCATTTGTTGTTATAAAATTAAAATAAACTTGCTTTATGCTTATCAAAGAATTTAAGCACTTCTGGAAGGGCACAAATAAAATGAATGCTAAGCCTGGCCTCCCTGTGACAGTAAATGAAGCAGTAAATCCCTACTCTATCGCCGACCTCTTCAGGGAGCACTTTAAGGCAGTACCCAAGCCGGACGCATCTGTGTGTGAGCAGGCCAATGCTGAGGCCGTCATGCAAAGGAGATCGGTTAGTTTTACTTCGCGACAAGTTAGAAAAGTCATTAAGACCATGCAAAGGGGCAAGTCTCCTGGACATGACGGCCTCAGTATTGAACACTTGAGGTTTGCGGGTGTTCACCTTCCCAATGTGCTCTCCATGTTCTTCAACTTATGCCTATGTCATGGCTACTTACCTGACGCGTTGACCAAAACCATTGTTGTACCCATTGTGAAATGTAAAACTGGAGATGTGTCAGATAAGAACAACTACCGGCCCATCTCACTTGCAACCACTATCGCAAAGGTGCTTGACAGCTTGCTTAATAACATTCTCTTGCAACATGTCAACCTGCACGATGCTCAGTTTGGTTTTGGGCCGGGCTATCTACAGAGAGTGCGATTTTGGCACTTAAGCAAGCTGTCAGGTACTATACTGACAGAAAGACCCCGGTTTACGCTTGTTTCCTGGATTTATCCAGGGCCTTTGATACTGTTCTGTATCACAGGCTTTGGGAAAAGCTAGGGGACGAGGGCATACCGGGTGAAGTTGTTTCCATCATGAGATATTGGTACAAGAGTCAAAAAAACCAGGTGGGATGGGCTGGCGCTCTATCTGAGGAATATGGCCTAGAGTGCGGAGTTCGGCAGGGCGGAATTACTTCGGGGCTGTTATTTAATTTGTACATGAATAAACTCATCGTTGAGCTCAGCAACACACATACAGGCTGTATTATTGATAATGTTTGTTTAAACAACATAAGTTACGCTGACGATATGGTGCTGCTGGGCCCATCGGTGGGTTCTATTCAAAAACTCTTACATATTTGTGAGAGCTATGCATACTGCCAGTCCTTTTACTCGAGTAGCCTGTGGCTCAACTGCACCCGCCGGGCAGCCAGCGCTCTTCGCGTACAGTACAACAACATTTTCAGGATGCTGATGCGGCTGCCTCGCTTTTGCAGCGCATCTGGTATGTTCTCGGAGGCGCGCACGGACGACTTTTACGCGATCATCCGCAAAAAGGTTGCTTCCCCACTCCTGCGCGCGCGAGACAGTCGCAACAGTATCGTGCAAATGGTTGTATCGCGTCTAGACTGTCCCATCCAAAACCATTGGATGAAAATATTAATGGGGTCTAAGTCAATTTAAATTGAATTATAATTATAATTTATTATAATTAGGTAGTATTTAAGTATTACCTAATATTATTCTATTAATGTACCTATTTTTAAATCAATTCTATTTTGTATGTAATCGTGTTTAGCTTCTACACGTTACAGGAGTTCTTTGAAATAAAACATAATTAAGTAACTATCTTCATAATAAGTATTATAATAAGTAGGTAAAAATATATTTGTAAGTATTTTTGCTGCAAAGCAAAATATTGCAGTGCCCTAACAGGGTGCATGCTTGATACCCATGTATGTTAATTTAAGACCTATTTACAGCATGTAGCAATAAAGAATCTTGAATCTTGAATCTAATTATATTATAAACTAGCTGGTACCCGCGACTTCGTCTGCGCATGATTAGTATTTGGAGTACTCGCGATTTTACTTGCGTAATTCCCTTTCCCGTGGGATTTTCGAGATAAAATAAAGCCTATTTCTTATTCCAGCTTATAATCTATCTCTGTGCCATTTCATCCAAATCCGTTCAGCAGTTTTTGCGTGAAAGAGTAACAAACATCCATCCATCTATCCATTCATACTTACAAACTTTCGCGTTTATCAGTTCAATTCAGTTTGGTTGCCCTGGGCTATACGGGTTTTCAAAAATTTCTCACTGCATCTGAACGACGCGTACACACGCGTCGTTCAGATGTTGTGAGAAATTTTTGAAAACCCGTATAGCCCAGGGGAACCAAACTGAATTCCGGGATAAAATGTATCCCATGTCCTTCCTTGTACTATGAACTCAAATCGTCCTGAGTTTCATTCCAATTCATTCAGCAGTTTCGGCGTGATGCGCGGTAAAGGAATTTTACTTTCATACCCTCTCCCATGAGAACCTTACTGAATTCCGGGATAAAAAGTATCCTATGTCCTTCCTCGTAGTATGACCTATAATCATGCCGAGTTTCATTTCAATCCATCAAGTAGTTTCGGCGTGATGCGCGTTTACGATACAGACAAACAGACAGACAGACATGAATAAAAAAAATGACGGTTTTGGCTTGAGTATCGATAATAGAGGGCCCTCCAAAAAAAATTTTCAAAATATCTTCAATGTACAGAATTGGACCTGTTACAGTTTTATTATAAGTATAGATTATTGTGTCATTTGATTTTAGTTGTAAGCACATGATTTATGTATTTATTATGATCTGAGAATAAATGAGTTAATTAATTTATATCAGAAGTGTAGTTTTTTTTTACAGTTTTTTAAACATTGAAATCTGGACACCCTGTACCTACGTACCTATTGTAAAGAGTGCGTCATGGCATCAGACTACCTAGACAGAGCGCTGTCAACAATGATTTTGAAGCCGGTTTCGTAAACATGTGTGCTCGTACTGAGTGTTGCCGTGCAGGTGTACTTTCGCATGAAATGTGATTCTATCCTGCTTTTTATGTCGCGAGATTGGTTTGAACACCCTTTCAAAACATAATTCGGCATTTTGTCCCTCAATAATTTTGCGTGACACTCGGCGCGACGGCTTAGCTGGACTGACAAGGTAAGGCGTAATGGGCGTATGTGTGTTTGTACACGCCAAGGCTTAATTTTAGCTGCCTCAGTGCGGGTTTTGTTGGGGGTCCGTCTAGATAGTTCTATAGTCTGAGGTCATGGCCAGTGACGCGCCCTAAGGTGTCTCGGACCACCGCTATGGTTGCTCCCCGAGATCCTGCAGCTAGGTTTGCCAACTTTTATTTCAAGAAATAGTATTTCTGATGTCAAAGGAGGTAAAAAAAGAAAACACGCTTATAAAATAGAGTACTTAACAGTATTAAATTTAAAAAATATTTTATTTTATCTATACTTATAATAAAACTGTAACAGGTCCAATTCTGTACATTGAAGATATTTTGAAAATTTTTTTTGGAGGGCACTCTATTATCGTTACTCAAGCCAAAACGGTAATTTTTTTTATTCATGTCTGTCTGTCTGTCTGTCTGTCTGTCTGTCTGTCTGTCTGTCTGTATCGTAAACGCGCATCACGCCGAAACTACTTGATGGATTGAAATGAAACTCGGCATGATTATAGGTCATACTACGAGGAAGGACATAGGATACTTTTTATCCCGGAATTCAGTAAGGTTCTCATGGGAGAGGGTATGAAAGTAAAATTCCTTTACCGTGCATCACGCCGAAACTGCTGAATGAATTGGAATGACACTCAGGACGATTTGAGTTCATAGTACAAGGAAGGACATGGGATACTTTTTATCCCGAAATTCAGTAAGGTTCCCCTGGAAGAGAGGGTGGAACAAAAATTCTTTAACCACGCATCACGACGGAATTGAATGAATTCGAATGGAACTCGGGACGATTGGACATGGGATACATTTTATCCCGGAATTCAGTTTGGTTCCCCTGGGCTATACAGCCCAGGGGAAACAAACTGAATTGAACTGATAAAGGCGAAAGTTTGTAAGTATGAATGGATAGATGTATGGATGTTTGTTACTCTTTCACGCAAAAACTGCTGAACGGATCTGGATGAAATGGCACAGAGATAGATTATAAGCTGGAATAAGAAATAGGCTTTATTTTATCTTGAAAATCCCACGGGAAAGGGAATTACGCAAGTGAAATCGCGAGTACTCCAAATACTAATCATGCGCAGACGAAGTCGCGGGTACCAGCTAGTTAAAAATAAAAATACTTATACTTTTTATTGTCTTGCCCTTATGCAACTTTTAGCAGGTATTCGAAATCGATAACGTAACTTTATTTTTTTTCATACATTGACGCTCCACCCTAGTGCACAGTGCCACAAGTGAGCCTAGGCTAGCGGCTAGCGAGCCACAGTGTAGTGTAAAGGCGGAAACATATTTGCGTGTCGTGGCGTGTCGCCAGAAGCATATCGGCTTCATACATTTAATATGGTTAGGGACATATTTGCATGTCGTGTCGCACGACATGTTCCTAACACACGCCACGACACTTAAACACATCCCCGGTAGTTTTTAAATCTTAAGTTTATCCTCATAGTGTTATAGATTTAGCTTAGGTTTAATTTTACTAACAATCAATTTATCATCTTTGTATCATTTTAACAATCAATATTTTGACCATTTAGCATAGGTTTTCATTTTATATTGTTATCAAATATAATCATCATTTTAGGCATCTTGTCCGAGTGGCCAGGATGTACAGTCAAGTACATTATTTTGCGAACGCGGCGGTTCTCACGAGACGCTCGCATTGTGTACATACCTAGCATAAGTATCATTTAATAAAACAGTTTTGACACGGACTCGGGTGGTCTCATTTGTCGCTCCCATCCTTACTATCAATCATCTTATCATTTATCACGAAGAGTAGGGACCTTCACTCAACAGGGGGTTAAAGTAGGACATTGCCGATTTGTAATGACAAATTGAAATAAGTTTTTTTTATTTAACATATTTATTTAATCAATATAATTACAAATATTATACATTGCTGCAATCTAATAGGAAGGCTGTTGTTCGCTTGTGAACATTAGTGTTTTTGTTATTTTTTTCATATTTTTTTCCTATTAAATCTGACGTAGATTTTTACTTAAGTACCTACCTAGTAGTTATACATAGTTTCTTTCTGCCCATAAATTGGCAGAACAAAATAGTAAATTGAATGAACTTACAAAATTAAAGAGAATTTAATAAGTTGTAAAAATAAAACAGTACATGGGTTTGGTTAATCAAAAAAAAATATACATAGGACTGTATAGTATCAGAAAAAAAAGAAACAACACGATTCAAAAAATTATGTTTCAACCTTACTTTGGTTAGTTAGTAGGTACTTAGTTAGGATACCTACCTACAACAATATATAAATCAAATATCATGGCATAAATAGGTAGGTACCTAATCAAAAGTACTTAGATACCTATACAAAAAATGTATATGAAAGTAACAAATTAGAAATGACACGTTTAAAAAATATGTTTTAGATTAGTACCTAAGCAATTTGCTTACACACAAAAAAAATGAAATCAAATAAAGTTTTATAAAATTATCCAAAACTTCGGCATAATTACAAAATCCAATCAAAAGTACCTACTAGGTCCTGCCTAGATATTACCTAGGTACATTTACTCGCACACATGATTTCGGCAGCTGCATAATTTAAAAACTTTCATCTGCCCATACAAAATCTCCCTCCAAACCTCTGGATAGGTTATTTCTATGTAACAAGTTTGTGTTTCCGCATCCCTAATCACTAGGGATGTCACACTGGTATCTTCTGATCTATTTGAAGACATGAAGTGTATGTCTGATTCATCATCACGCCTTGTGTCCACGTCTGGAAGATATACTTCAGGCAGAGAGCTGACTGAAGGCCGGATATCCTTTGTTCTCATCACCTCCACTTCTCTCTCTAGGGTTGGCGCAGACACGGTGTTATATGGAACTGAAAGAAATCAGAAATCAATAAGTTTAATTCTTTAGGATTACAAAATAAGTAAGGTCAGTTGGGGTAAGTGCGGCTATGGGGTAAGTGCGGCAAGCATCATTATTCAAGAAATAGCCATGTTATTGCTAAAACCGCCATCTATTAATGACAAGAGACACAAAATTAGATGCCAGAAAAAAAATTGGGAGTAGGTACCACTTTATGGACATAGGAGTTATCGCCATTTTTATTTCTCACTCGGATTTTAATACACATCGTAGTTGATACGTGTGCGTTGCTGTGCTACAAAAACAAGGTTTTTGCTTAGATTGGTTAATCTGTAATAATTAACTTAACTTAAAACTAACCTAACTAACCTAACCTAACTAACCTAACCTAACTAACCTAACCTAACTAACCTAACCTAACCTAACTAACCTAACCTAACTAACCTAACCTAACTAACCTAACTAACCTAACCTAACTAACCTAACCTAACTAACCTAACCTAACTAACCTAACCTAACTAACCTAACCTAACTAACCTAACCTAACTAACCTAACCTAACCTAACTAACCTAACTAACCTAACCTAACTAACCTAACCTAACTAACCTAACCTAACTAACCTAACCTAACCTAACTAACCTAACCTAACTAACCTAACCTAACCTAACCTAACCTAACCTAACCTAACCTAACTAACCTAACCTAATCTAACCTAACTAACCTAACCTAACTAACCTAACTAACCTAACCTAACTAACCTAACCTAACTAACCTAACCTAACTAACCTAACCCACCTAACCTAACCTAACTAACCTAAACTAACTAACCTAACTAACCTTACTAACCTAACTAACCTAACTAACCTTACTAACCTAATTTAACCTAACCTAACTAACCTAACCTTACTAACCTAACCTAACCAAACTAACCTAACTAACCTAACCTAACAAACCTAACTAACCTAACCTAACCTTACCTAACCTAACTAACCTAACCTAACCTAATTAACGGACTCAGAGGAATCACTTCTGCACATTATACTGGACTGTCCCGTACACAGTAATATAAGGCATGACCTGACTCAGCAGCTTAACACTAGCCTGACCCTAGAAAATCTGGGAAAAATAATGGAGAACAGTATGGAACAGTGCCGGATTTATATTTTTTATTAGTGTAGGCCACTTTTTTCCGCTGCCCCATATACAGAGCCGTTCATTACCCTGCAATTGGCATTAACATCTTTTTTTGCTTTAAACAAGCTTAAGGAACCCCAAATTTAAATACCAGTAATAAAAATTGCAAAATCGCTCCAATTCAAACCCAAGACAATAAAAGTCAAACGTGTTTGACTTTTATCGTCTGCAATCGATAGATCGTCCTCTGAAATCTGCCGCCCCTAGGACGCTGCCGCCCCTAGGCCGCGGCCTATACGGCCTATTTATAAATCCAGGACTGGTATGGAACGCGGCATCTTCCTTCAATACTGTAAACAAATGGTAAAAATAGTAATAAATAGAAACAAGGATATTAGATAAAAACTGTTGGCACCATATAGTGACTATATATATGTGTGTGCAACATTTGTAATTAATAAGTTGGAAAAGAAGAAGATGTAAATAAAAGATGTTAAATATAAGTAAAAAATAATTAAATAAGTATAGAAATAACACTGTTATATAATGTTTAAAGTTATTTGTGTAAAAAAGATATTCCCTAGTAGACAGAAAGAAAGATCGAAGCATGAAAGAAAGATAAGGAATGCAGAAAGACAGATAGACAAGAGTGAAAGACGATTGAAAAAGACTCTGACTGTAGTCAGAGGTATCTGATAGGTCCTAGCAGACTTTCGCGGGCTACCCCATCGCGGGTAGACAGTAGGCCCACTAGAAATAAAAAAAAAAAAAAAAAAAAACCTAACCTAATTATTGAGCCATTTCAATGGCCATCGCGCGCGTCCTTTCCATCCAATTTCAAATTACGAAGGCCATTAAAAGGGCTTTCATATGTCAATTTTGGATGGGTGATTTAAGCGTAATCGCACAGCTGGGCTGGATTGCTAGAGTAGCATTTCTTACTTCTGTTATTTTCCTGTGTTTCCATGGCCTCTTCACCCTCAGGTTCCACATCGGGTTCATCATCAGACGGTGCTTGGGGTGATGTCACAACGTCACCTCCACACGCAGTCGAAATATTGTCTCCTGAAACTAAACAAACGTACCCACTTACAAGACTGGCATCTTTATTATAAAGGAAATTTACAATCAATGAATAAAAAAAATTTAACTTGTAATTATACAAGTTCACAATTGAACTAACTGTAGACGGTTGCAAACAGTATTAATAAAGGTAGCTCAATGATCCATGTCAATACCAGTCTGTGCGTCCCAAGACGCTGTCTGCATTCCCACGCTGTATGGCAATGCTGATGCGCTGCGCTATTAAACTCACCAGCTCTCGGGTCGCATAAATTCATAAAGACGTCGTACTTCACTATCACTACATAGTATAAATAAAGTCGCTTTTTCTGTCCCAATGTCCCTATATCCCTTTGAATGCTCAAATCTTTAAAAATACGCAACGGATTTTGATGCGGTTTTTTTTAATAGATAGAGTGATTCAAGAGGAAGGTTTATACGTATAATAAAACCGTGCGTAGCCGGG
The DNA here is from genome assembly GCA_944547425.1 of Eupithecia centaureata. Taxonomy (NCBI): domain Eukaryota; kingdom Metazoa; phylum Arthropoda; class Insecta; order Lepidoptera; family Geometridae; genus Eupithecia; species Eupithecia centaureata. The sequence goes on along the minus strand of OX155704.1, from coordinate 8,158,750 downwards.
GCGGGTCGCTAGTACATAAACAAACCTATCGACGACTATATATCGACCTCTGAGACGCAATGGTCAAAGGCCGTTTGCAACGCAGCAAGTTAGGGATTCGATTCTCGCCTCGGGACAAAATTTGTACCATCTGCAGATTTGTTCAGATGCAGTTTTGTGTAACTATATTTTTAAATAGTATAAGTTTCTAATGTGTTAAGTACCTAAATCAGTTATAGTAGTAGGTAGGTACCCATAACAGAATAGTGTATGGCTGATAGGTAAATAAGTCCTTACTCCTTACTAATATTAGAACGCGAATGTTTGTTTGTATACTTAAGTATGTTTGATACTCTTTCACGCAAAACAGAATCGGACAGCAATTTTGAAAAGACGTTGTAGCCCTAGAACAAAAATAGGCTACCTTCATCCTTTAAATTAGTTCCCACTGGATATATAAACATGAAATGCTTTCATAGAAACAACGCGTCCGAATCCGTGGAGAGATGGTTATAAATAACTAGCGACCCGCCCCGGCTTCACACGCTTTTATTATACGTATAAACCTTCCTCGTGCTTGAATCACTCTATCTATTAAAAACCCGCATCAAAATCCGTAGCGTAGTTTTAAAGATTTAAGCATTCAAAGGGACATAATGATATAGGGACATAGGGACAGAAAAAGCGACTTTGTTTTATACTATGTAGGTAGTGATTCAGGTATTATTTACTAGATGCACCCTGCGGCTTTACCCGCGAATCAGGGTTTTCTTTCGTACAAATTTCATAAATTTATTGCACACCCCCTATGGGTTATTGTGTGATAATAAAAAATACGTGTTTACTTATTCAGTTCATAGTTTATTTAAGTACTAGCTGGTGCCCGCGACTTCGTCTGCGCATGATTAGTATTTGGAGTAGTTACTTGCGATTTTACTTGCGTAATTCCCTTTCCCATGGGATTTTCAGGATAAAATAAAGACTATTATATCTCTGTGCCAAATTTCATCCAGATCCGTTCAGCAGGTTTTGCGTGAAAGAGTAACAAACATCCATCCATCTATAAATCTATCCATCCATCCATTCATACTTACAAACTTTCGCGTTTATCAGTTCAATTCTTCTTTAACAGTTAAAATAAGTTGAAATCATAAAAGAAGAACTTACCTTCATTATTTTCCAGTACTTCTTCTATTTCTTCGTTCTCCGCTTCGAGATCTTGTACATTTCTATCAGCTGAATTATCTTCGTCGTCCATTACATTGCCCATTTCATTGTCCGGTTCAACATCTATTAGATTTTCCTGTTCATCATCTATTTGATTTTCCGGTTCATCAACTATTTCATTTTCCTGTTGATCATCTATTCGATTTTCCGGTTCATTGTCTATTTCAGAGTCCGGTTCATCATCCATTTCATTGTCCTGTTCATCATTTATTTCATTTTCCGGTTCATCATCTATTTCATTATCCGGTTCATTATCCATTTCACTGTCCGTTTTATCATCTAGTTCATTGTCCTGTTCATCATCTATTTCATTGTCCGGTTCATCATCCATTTCATTGTCCAGTTCCATTTCACTGTCTGCTTCATCATCCAGTTCATTGTCCGGTTCATAATCTATTTCATTTCCCTGTTCATCATCTATTTCATTGTCCGGTTCATCTTCTATTTCATTTCTCTGTTCAAAATTTATTTCATTGACCGGTTCATCGGCTCTGTGGACATCTGCTTGGAATGTCACTTGTATGTAATCAACTGATTCAGATGTAGTATTATCCTCATCCCTTTGAATATTGTTTCCGTCATCTTCTTCCACTGAGGTATTTAACTTCTCACTATGAGATTCTTCGTTCATTTGTTCTTCAGTCTCTTCAGCATACGAACTCTCTATATCATCATCAAAATCAGTTTTCGATGAACTTTTCGGCAGAACTGTACAAACACTATCATCACTTTTGGATTTCTTTGGTTTCTGACCCTCATCTGATTCAATGGAAGCATTATCCGAAACTATTCTACGCTTTCCACTTCTATCTGAATCGACTACTGGTTCATAAGTTGGTTCAATATCTGGTTCTACATAAATATCAGGAACTCTTTCGATTTCGTCTTCAATGTCGACACCGCCGCTACTCCTTTCCTCTGATCTATTAATATCGTTTGAATGCGAATCATCATCATCAGTGGTAGATAGGCCACTGTAGACATTTCGGCCTGAAACAATAATACTAATATACAGGGTGTTCCATAATGAGTGGATAACCTGAAAGGTGCTTATGCGCCAAGTCAAGGCCAATCAGAAACGTTTTTTATTTTTTTTTCTAACTTGACCTGTTCGGAAAATATTTAATATTTTGTAAATTTTGAAAAATGTGTACCTTTGTTTACATTTTTGGACTTTGTGCCTCCAATTTTAATATTTTTTTAATTTATATTTTTGGAATATACTAAAGAAAAACAGCTTTCTTGAACACCCTAGGAAATGTTTTAGTAACTAAGACCAGTAATTTTCGAGGCAGGTTTAAAGTAGAAAATTTTAATTTTTCATATTATAATGCAAAGTTTGAGCTGCTGTGGTTAAAAAAAAGATAAAGAAACCTAAGATGCCAGGTACTTTAAAAACATGTCCATTTCAAGAGCATCCTAAAATGATAATAAACATTGAAATTTTGAAGGGTAAAAAACTGTGATATTGCTACTTTTGTGCCAAAAGGGGCCTATGCTACTAAAAATAATATTGAACCAATACCATAAGAATAAATAATAACTACGTAGAATGGACTCTTCTTTGATCTAGTCCCAAACGCCACCATTGATATACCTACTTCCCCCTTCACCTCGTTACGCCCCTCTGTCGTCCAGGCGTTTTGCCAGGGTTGCTACTGCATTGTATCGCCGCGCCCCGCCGCCGCCGCGCCGTCTTCGCGAGGCGAGGCGAGTGAGAAAAGGTCAACGAACGATGTTCACGTTCCTTTGATAAGGTACCTACCTAATTAGTTAGATAGGAACCTACTAAAACACAATAATATTTAGAAAATATTACTTACATAGGGTATGTATTATCATATAATATGTATTATCTTTTATTGTTACAACCGATCACACCTCAATAACTTGACCATGACGTCACATTATAGAGGTAGGTACCTAACCTACACAAATATTAAAATCCGCGGGCGGCGTCGCCGGCTGTGACAGCCCTACTGCACGTTTAACGTGCAGAATCGCGTAGGCTAATATCGTGACCTTGAGCGCGTTCGGAGCGAAGTTTCCCTTCTACTCTTTTCTTATTCTTATGCCAATACAACAAAAAATATCTTTTTCGCCATTCTCGTTCTAAAACGGTTACTTTGAACTACTTAAAAACAGTGAGTGAAATCTCATCATCCATACAGCAATGTTTGAAAACGAAAGTTTTCAATCAGTGCGTCCTACCCCTGATGACTTATGGAGCTGAGACGTGGACACTCACGGTAGGGCTGCTCCACCAGTTCAAATTCGCTCAGCGAGCTATAGGAAAGAGCTGTGCTCGGAGTTTCTCTGAAGGATAGGATTCTTAATGAATGCATCCGACAGAGAACCAAAGTTATCGACATAGCTCAAAGAATTAGCAAGCTGAAGTGGCAGTGGGCCGGCTATATCTCATGAAGAACCGACAACCGTTGGGGTAAACGCTCTTCAGTGGAGACCGCGACTTGGCAAACGTAGTGTAGAACGACCTCCGGCCAGGTAGGATAACGATCTGCGAAAGCCTGCTGGCAGATGCTGGATACGTCAAGCTGAAGACAGGGCGCTATGGCGCTCATTAGGGGAGACTTATGTCCAGCAGTGGACTAATATGGGTTAATTTTTTCCGCATCGTTTTAGACTCGACGTCGATGTTATATTAAGTTATAGTATTTAGGGAATAGGTTTTTTGTACACCAGTTCCTTCAAGTTGCCCCAGTAAAATAAATCCAATGGGTTCAAGTCCAGCTACCGCGCTGGCCACTGGGAAGCGCCACCACACGTAACCCATCTGTTTGGATACGAATGAATCTAAATAACGCCGTTCCTGAACTGCTTAGTGTACTGGACACCCGTCATTCTGTAGTTTGAATGCAGTTGGAATCATCTTTCCAAATTCATACCACCAAATTCGTACTCATAACACAAACTCTCTTTACTTTCGGCTAGATTATTGTTTATTATTTATCAAAATATTTCCTATTTTCCAGCATGAATCAGCAAAAATAGATTTCCCTCACTATTTTTAAGAAGCAAAGTAACCATTTTAGAACGAGTAAGGCGAAAAAGATATTTTATTGATGTGTTGGTTCAATATTATTTTGAGTAGCTTTGGCCGCTTTTGGCACAAAAGTAGCAATTATCTCAGTTTTTTACCCTACAAAATTTAAACGTTTATTATCATTTTAGAATGCTCTTGAAATGGACATGTTTTTAAAGTACCTGGCATCTTAGGTTTTCTTATCTTTATTTTTAACCACAGAAGCTCAAACTTTGCATAAAAATAAGAAAAATTAAAATGTTCTACTTTAAACCTGCCTTGAAAATTACTGATCCTAGTTACCAAAATATTTCTTACGGTGTTCAAAAAAGCTGTTTTTCTTTAGTATATCCCAAAAATAAAAATTAAAAAATTGTTAAAATTGTAGGCAAAAAGTCCAAAAATGTGAACAAAGACACAATTTTTTCCAAATTTACAAAATATTGAATATTTTCCGAACGGGTCAAATTAGAAAAAAAATAAAAACTGTTTCTGATAGGCCTTGACTTGCCGCATAAGCACCTTTCAGGTTATCCACTCATTATGGGACACCCTGTATAATATAACCTATGTGATTTAATAAACTGATTAAAAACTAAATGTTTACAGTAATGATTTAAAGGTGTTTTGTAAAAACTGATTGAAACTACAAACATCAAATAATTGGTCCTTAGTTTTAGAAGCTTAATAATCTACTTACTACCAAAAACACATATTTTTATTGTATTTATAAACCAACCCATATTTGATTTTGGTGATATAAATTCTGATTTCCGTGGACACCATATTTTTAAAATTGAATAACTTCGTAACCATAAAGCCAATAAAGTTCAAAATTAAATCTTCATTTAGAATATACCATCATTATGTGCAATTTCAACAAAAAAAAATGTGCCACAGAAGTCAGACAAAAAACGAGTTTTCGTAGAATCACCCAGATACAAATTTTTCCAAATTTAAAAATATTAAATATTTTCCGAACGGGTCAAGTTAGTAAGAAAAAAAAAATCTGATTGGCCTTGACTTGGCGCATAAGCACCTTTCAGGTTATCCACTCATTATGGGACACCCTGTAGAATGATGTTTTTATAAAAACCGGCCAAATGCGAGTCGGACTCACGCAAGAAGGGTTTCGCACCGTGTTTTTATTTTTATTTTGTAATCTTACATCTTATCTTACTAGGTACTTCACTACTTGTATAAAACAAAGTCGCGTTTTCTGTCCCTATTTCCCTATGTCCCTTTGACTGCTTAAATCTTTAAAACTACGCAACGGATTTTGAAGCGGTTTTTTAATAGATAGAGTGATTCAAGAGGGATGTTTATACGTATAATAAAACTGTGCGAAGCCGGGGTGGGTCGCTAGTATTATAATAAATGGGAAAGTCTGTGGTGTGAATGTTAGTTATAAGTAATCTTTGTAACTAAACTGTAAATGAAAATAGGTATGAAGATAGTTTAGAACCTAAAATAGGACAAATGTATATACAGATACGGCTGTATATCTTTTGATTAGATTTTTTTCAAGCTCTAAAAGCCGCCACACACTGAAGTCGTGGCCGGGCCGGAGACGAAGGTGTGCCGGTTTTTCTTATTGCACCGCGCCGCCTCCGCCTCCGGTGTATGTGTAGTCTTTCATATGATTCAGTAGAATACAACTCGCTCGCCTTCGCCTCCGCTCCGCCTCCGGCTTCTGTGTGTGGAGACTTTAAGGGACAGTTGACCTGAGTATATGATATGGATTTCAGCTCTATACCTCCACGCGTTCCTGAGAAAAAGGGTCTTGACAGACGGACAGACAACAAATTGATCCCATAAGGATTCCTTTTTTCTTTTTGAAAAAAGGAATCCTCCGTAGGTCATTACGGCCGTATACTAACCTTCAATAAACAGCCTCCTGTAAATCCTTTTCATCTTCTTTTCCAGCTCAACATAGAACTCCTCCGGCTCATCGTGTTTGTTTACTCGCTTCTCCACCTCGATGATGAGGGGGGGCAGCGGGCTGTAGGGACGCGGGGAGGGCGGCGCGGGGGGGCGGGCGCGCGGAGAGTGGCGGGATGTTTCGAAGGATTCCTCCTCTTCTTGCACAGGCGATAAGAGGGCTGGAGGAGAAGGGAAATTGCGCTTTACAATGCTTATTTTATAATCCCTATTTTAATAAATGCAAAAGTAACTTAGTCTGTATTCCTTAGCGGTAGGTACGAATAATAAAGGAAGAGGAGAATCGCTTAGTTCGAGTGGATGGAATATCCACAAGGTAAGTGGTAATGCGCCGTATGTCTACTTGTCCTGGAGTGGATGGAAGGGAGAACATGTAGGTAGCTACCTATTTTAGTTCCGAACAAGTAAAAATTAGTTGACTCACTAGGAACATCATGAAATAAACTCCTTGTTAGGTAATTACGCCGCTGTTGGTCACTTCCAAACATTTTTGGAAACAATTTGCACACAATATCAACTTACGGTGTTGTTTCTGGAGGTAGGGATAAAAAAATATTTTCTTAAAAATCAAGGGTAGTTATAAGTAAAGTAAAAGTTATAGTCAGCAAAGTTTTCAATAGATAGGTAAGTACCTACAGTACAGCCTTCAAACAGGTAGGTAGGTACCTAGTTAATCTATGGCACAAGCAGACCCTTTGCAAGACTAGATACCCTACCTTCGAGTCTATGGGTAACTTTGCTCTTTGTTCATACGTTATTGCATGAAAGGTAAGATCTAGCATTACTACGTTCGTTACATAAAACATCTTTGCATGAAAGCAAATGAAAAGGAAGGAAACTCAGAGGCAAGAAGCCCCACCCCCACCACAGAATAAATAAGGACGAATAAATAGGCCCAACTTTTTTGATGCATTTTTGTATACTTCCTCTTTCAAAATGTCAGTGTCAGACTGATTAATTTTAACTTCTTGTAGATAGACAAACTTCTCTCTCTCGCAAAGATTTAAATCGGAAGCGGAACGTAGTAATGCTAGATCGTATATTTTAATATTATTATATTACAATATTTTACTCCAAATGGTTTAGCACTACGGACATTGGTAGAATTGTATCGCTAAGACGCAGAGCCATAACACCAAGAATTTATTTGAAAGAGATATATTTAATAAAGTTCTCTCGTAGCCACATCGCGTGAAAGAAGTTTTTCATCGTTGACATCGTCTAAAAAAAGAACCTCAGTTTGATTCTTGCTAGCATTTTGCACAGACAGAATAGAAATGTTGAAGAAAACTCGATGAACCATTTTGCACTTGTTTTGCAAGACTGAAAAACAAAGGCTCTGTTTACTCTGTGACAAAAGTCAGCTGTGCTTGCTGTCAAACGCACTAAACGTCAGCCGTCAGACACAAACTGCATTTCAAAACATTCGAAAATCAATAAAAACACTCCCATATTTTGCGAATTTCTCAAAAACGGATGTAAAATGCCATTTAGAACTATCATTTATACTAAAACGTGATAACAAGCTTAGTTCTAGCCATAGTTTCAGTCACGAAATCTATGATTTTACTTTGTTACTCCTCCTAAAAGTTTCGTAACGCTTCAGCGAGTGTTTGGGTCGGAAATGTCGGCTTTGCCGTCGTATTTCTATAAAAACAATTCATAATGGACCTTTCGCCGGACGAGGAACATTTCCAAGGCCGGCTGCTGCATCAGGTATGAGGATTCAGTAAAGAAGACAATAATGATGTAATAAATAAGGTTGCTTATGTTTCTCGGGCTCTGAGTAGATTGAACATGCGCAAAGAAGGTGTTATTGCTGCTCGGCCTTCGCAACTATGCGGCAAAGTAGCTATATGTGAGTCATTGTGCTCGGCAACCTTGTCACAAAGGTACCTACATAAATACACCCTAATTTTGTTTTAGTTACTTAGCTTTATGAGTATCCAGTTACTATATATGGTGGGTGCACCAGTGCCACACCAGGAACCAGTAGTACACCATTTCTACCTTCACATCAAAATATTAACCTTCTGTCAAATTCCACGCCACTTTTTTTACATTTGGTAGCACTGTTGTATTTCTATCAATCATTTCATAAAAAATAAAAGCGGTAAATATGCCATCTATATCAGTACAAAACGCATAATGTAAAACAAAAACCATTCTTTTCGTTCTGGGCGGCCATATTAGTAAAGCCTTCAAATTATACCGCTTTGTAATGCGCACAAGTATTCCATTTAAAAAACCAGCCTCTTACCTGCTGCTGTACAAGTCACTCGTGAGATCTCAGTTAGAATACGCTACTTCAGTGTGGAACCCTTTTTACGATAAATACAATCAACAGCTTGAGACAGTCCAACGTAAGTTTTTGCGGTCTATGAATTATCGTTGTTTTCGTTCTAAGTCGTCTTATGATAACCTTTTAAATAAATATAGTATGCACACACTATCGCCGAGAAGATTACTTTTAGATCTAAAATTATTATATAAAATCTGTCACTTTACTTTTGACTGTAACCACCTTATGAATCAACTATTCATACATGTACCCTATCGCTCTTATAACCGAGAAGTACGTAAACTAAACCTTTTCGCACCAATTCCTTGTAAGACAAACGCTGGTGAACGTGCCCCTTTAAAAAGACTCATGAAATTATATAACAAATACTTTACTAGCATCGATTTATTTGCAAGTACTGTTAGTCAATTTGGGAAAGACGTAATCGACATATTGATGTCGATTACATATGACTAAACAACATTACAAACTTTAAATCACATTTGTAGTAATTATTTATCTTTAATATCGCTTTACCTATTATTGTATAATATTTCCATTCTACCATCTTTAACGTACACGTTACCGTTTTTTATTGCGCTCCTTGGTACAATATAAATGTAATAACTTAATCCGCCGACAACGGGGCTGATTATACCTAGAGTAAGACTACATAAGTTTACATTTATTTATAGTAACACCTTTGTATAATTGTTTGTTGTCGCAAATAAATAAAAATAATATAAGCTGCACTTCGACGATAAGTTTTTTCAATCTTTTGAAATCTTTGTTTGTATCAATCGTTATAACTTATATTCCAATTAATTGCGTAATATGATGTGTAAAGCAATCAAATTTCATTTTCTTTCATCAGAAAATGTTAATTTTAATCAAAAGTTCTCATTGGAAAACTAATGGAACACGAATTCAATGCTTTTCCAGTAGTATTCCATTTGGTCTACAACTCCTGATTTAGTCTGTAATGTTTTTTTACAACATGAGCTCGTCGATCTCCGTCTCCCCCAGCAGCAGCGGACGCGTGTCCCTGCAATTATCATAGACACCTCCTAGATACTCTAAATCATCATAGACACCTTCTAGGTGCTCTCAATCATCATAGACACCTCCTGGATGCTCTCCATCATCCTAGACACCTCCTGGATGCTCTCCATCATCAAAGACACCTCCTGGATGCTCTCCATAATCCTAGACACCTCCTGGATGCTCTCCATCATCAAAGACACCTCCTGGATGCTCTCCATCATCCATCATCAAAGACACCTCCTGGATGCTCTCCATCATCCTAGACATCTCCTGGATGCTCTCCATCATCCTAGACACCTCCTGGATGCTCTCCATCATCAAAGACACCTCCTGGATGCTCTCCATCATCTCCTGGATGCTCTTCATCATCTCCTGGATGCTCTCCATCATCTGGATGCTCTCCATCATCAAAGACACCTCCTGGATGTTCTCCATCATCATAGACACCTCCTGGATGCTCGCCATCATCTCCTGGATGCTCTCCATCATCTCCTGGATGCTCTCCACCATCTGGATGCTCTCCATCATCCAAGACACCTCCTGGATACTCTCCATCATCAAAGACACCTCCTGGATGCTCTCCATCATCCTAGACACCTCCTGGATGCTCTCCATCATCAAAGACACCTGGATGCTCTCCATCATCTCCTGGATGCTCTCCATCATCTCCTGGATGCTCTCCATCATCTCCTGGATGCTCTCCATCATCTCCTGGATGCTCTCCATCATCATAGACACCTCCTGGATGCTCTCCATCATCAAGGACACCTCCTGGATGCTCTCCATCATCCTAAACACCACCTGGATGCTCTCCATCATCTCCTGGATGCTCTCCATCATCTCCTGGATGCTCTCCATCATCTCCTGGATGCTCTCCATCATCATAGACACCTCCTGGATGCTCTCCATCATCAAGGACACCTCCTGGATGCTCTCCATCATCCTAAACACCACCTGGATGCTCTCCATCATCTCCTGGATGCTCTCCATCATCTCCTGGATGCTCTCCATCATCTCCTGGATGCTCTCCATCATCTCCTGGATGCTCTCCATCATCAAAGACACCTCCTGGATGCTCTCCATCATCCTAAACACCTCTTGGATGCTCTCCATCATCCTAGACACTTTCTGGATGCTCTCCATCATCCTAGGCACTTCCTGGATGCTCTCCATCATCTCCTGGATGCTCTCTATCATCTCCTGGATGCTCTCCATCATCTCCTGGATGCTCTCCATCATCTCCTGGATGCTCTCCATCATCAAAGACACCTCCTGGATGCTCTCCATCATCAAAGACACCTCCTGGATGCTCTCCATCATCCTAAACACCTCCTGGATGCTCTCCATCATCCTAGACACTTCCTGGATGCTCTCCATCATCCTAGGCACTTCCTGGATGCTCTCCATCATCTCCTGGATGCTCTTCATCATCTCCTGGATGCTCTCCATCATCTCCTGGATGCTCTCCATCATCTGGATGCTCTCCATCATCAAATACACCTCCTGGATGCTCTCCATCATCTCCTGGATGCTCTTCATCATCTGGATGCTCTCCATCATCCTAGACACCTCCTGGATACTCTCCATCATCAAAGACACCTCCTGGATGCTCTCCATCATCCTAGACACCTCCTGGATGCTCTCCATCATCAAAGACACCTCCTGGATGCTCTCCATCATCTCCTGGATGCTCTCCATCATCTCCTGGATGCTCTCCATCATCTCCTGGATGCTCTCCATCATCTCCTGGATGCTCTCCATCATCTCCTGGATGCTCTCCATCATCCTAGACACCTCCTGGATGTTCTCCATCATCTTAGACACCTCTTGGATGCTCTCCATCATCAAAGACACCTCCTGGATGCTCTCCATCATCCTAGACACCTCCTGGATGCTCTCCATCATCTTCTGGATGCTCTCCATCATCCTAGACACCTCCTGGATGCTCTCCATCATCCTAGACACCTCCTGGATGCTCTCCATCATCAAGGACACCTCCTGGATGCTCTCCATCATCCTAGACACCTCCTGGATGCTCTCCATCATCCTAGACACCTCCTGGATGCTCTCCATCATCCTAGACACCTCCTGGATGCTATCCATCATCAAAGACATCCTCCTGGATGCTTACTTTTTGACAATTTGTTTATTTTTTCTTCTACATTTGTTTACTTAATCACACTGTATTAATTATTTTAAAAAAATCGTAAATTATCCACAATGTTCCTGTTGTAGACCAGTGGTTTGTTACTGGTGATATCTATACTACGAGTTTGTACCAGTAACAGACCACCTATATTCATTTAAAGCAATTGTTTTATTTCCTGGTTCACTACTGGCACAAGGTCTGGTCTATTGCTGGTACAAGCTGGCCCACCTTAGGCACTGTTCAGAATTGGCTACCAACTTCTTGTAGGTTAGGTTTCGACTGCCTTTGACATATTTGACATGCGTAATTTTGGCACTTTCGTAACGTCATGACGTTCTCGACCGTTAGTGTTTTCCCGCTAATTTTCGTAGTATGAATCATTCGGTCTTGGATTTTTGAACTGAGAAGATACATAACTGCTTGTTCCGCTTTTCTCGTATACTAGTTAAATTTCGTTCGTGTCGTTTCGTAACTATTAAAACTCCTTAGCTCAACTAGCCTGTGAAGTGTGTGTGACTGTCTGTGTACGAGATTCCACCCGTTGGCTCTACTGCTCCGACCGGCTCCCTGAGCTAGCGCTAAGCTTGCCCGCCAGTGAAGTACGAATCTGAAAGGTATAGTTACAGCCGCAACGCCCCGAGGAGTCCTGGAAGGAGCTGAGTAGTTCGACACGCCAGTCCTCATAAGGTTAGTGGTTTTTCGTAGCACATCATACCGCATCACTCACATCTTTCACGCCCTGCCTATCATCTCAATAAGACTGAATCACCTTTTCGTTTGTGTCGACACAATTTTCAAAGTCACACATCAATACATCATACATAAATCCATTTCATTAATACAGTCCACTACTCATAAAACCTAGCAATCGAACAGGCACATTGCGACTTTTCACATTAATTATTAAATAAAAAAAACCTATTAACTAAGTAAATCCGAATAAGCTACTTTATTCTATGGTAGACTAGAAGCAGGTTATTCTTTTTTTGCAATGGTTGTTGTAATATTTAATTAAGTCACAACATCAAAATTACTTTTAAAATGTTGCTTAATCGGTTTGTTACTGGTACACCCACCCTACTTAATGCAATTTTGATAGCTGACATCCAAAGAAACAAAACATAATATGCAAATAATTAAAGATTTGGAAAATAAAGCAATACTAATTAAGTAGTTACATAGGTAAAATAATAGCCCAAAAATCTGTTGTCCTGTAAATAAGTCTGAAACTTTTCTAAGATAATTGTATGGCACTTTATTTTTATAAGATATTCCAATATGCCTAGTGCGGAGACCGCAGGTAAACTGTCCATGAATTGTGTTTTTAAGAATAAATATTTTTTCATTTTTTTTCATTTTTTCATCATAGAAACCAATGCAATAATATTAAAAAAAATGAACACATTCTAGGATAACACTCAAAAATAAATTGATTTTCGTTACAATTATTTATTGAGCCGACTGAGTGAGCCGCAAATTTGTGGCGAACAGCTACAAACTCAGATCAGTTTGCGTGCTTATCGCAAGCACTGGAACCTGCGAGTCGGCCGCTAACTGAGACAGTCGGCGCACGTATCGCTGCAAACTGCGTACAGTGAGCGCTAACTAGCGAACTGTGAACACTCGATTTAAAATATATGGAAGGGCGTACTGAACCGATACGCCGCAAACTCAGTCGGCTGCTCACCATTTGCCTACTGGGGACACAGCCTTAAGGAAATAAAGCAATTGAGTTTGAGCGTATGAATCCCCAGGCAGCGCTATGGGACAACCTGGAGCTGCTCTCGGAGCTGCTGAGCTCGGGCGCGGAGGTGTCGTCCCGGGACGCGCGCGGGCGCACGGCGCTGCACGCTGCTGCGCTGGCCGAGCGCAGCCGCTGTCTGCAGGAGCTGTGCGCGCGGGGGGCGCCCGTGGACGCCAGGGAGGACCACGCTACGGGGGGCAAGGTCAGTGTGTGCCCAGGCTGCGCTAGGGCACAACCTGGAGCTGCGCTAGGGCACAACCTGGAGCTGCTCTCGGAGCTGGTGTTCTCGGGCGCGGAGCTATGTCGGCTATTAATTGATACATCTATCCATAATCTCCTAAATAATCTCCAAGTTGTTGGAAGTCACATTTGGCTGATGAGGTTCCTGGTTGAAACTGTTCATCTCTCCTCAGACTGCGCTGCACGTGGCGGCGGAGCGCGGCCACATCGAGAACATCCGCTCGCTCCTGCGGGCCGGCGCGTCGCTGGAGGCGCGCGACGCGGCGGGCGCCTCCGCCCTCGAGCTGGCGGAGCGCCACGGACACCGGCACGCGGCGCGCGCGCTCAGAGAGGCCACAGGTATAATGTGCATAGAGAACATCCGCGCGCGCTCAGAGAGGCCACAGGTATAGTGTGCATAGAGAACATCCGCGCGCGCTCAGAGAGGCCACAGGTATAGTGTGCATAGAGAACATCCGCGCGCGCTCAGAGAGGCCACAGGTATAGTGTGCATAGAGAACATCCGCGCGCGCTCCGAGAGGCCACAGGTATAGTGTGCATAGAGAACATCCGCGCGCGCTCAGAGAGGCCACAGGTATAGTGTGCATAGAGAACATCCGCGCGCGCTCAGAGAGGCCACAGGTATAGTGTGCATAGAGAACATCCGCGCGCCCTCCGAGAGGCCACAGGTACAGTGTGCATAGAGAACATCCGCGCTCGCTCAGAGAGGCCACAGGTACAGTGTGCATAGAGAACATCCGCGCTCGCTCAGAGAGGCCACAGGGATAGTGTGCATAGAGAACATCCGCGCGCGCTCAGAGAGGCCACAGGTATAGTGTGCATAGAGAACATCCGCGCTCGCTCAGAGAGGCCACAGGTACAGTGTGCATAGAGAACATCCGCGCGCGCTCAGAGAGGCCACAGGTATAGTGTGCATAGAGAACATCCGCGCTCGCTCAGAGAGGCCACAGGTACAGTGTGCATAGAGAACATCCGCGCGCGCTCAGAGAGGCCACAGGTATAGTGTGCATAGAGAACATCCGCGCGCGCTCCGAGAGGCCACAGGTACAGTGTGCATAGAGAACATCCGCGCTCGCTCAGAGAGGCCACAGGTACAGTGTGCATAGAGAACATCCGCGCGCGCTCAGAGAGGCCACAGGTACAGTGTGCATAGAGAACATCCGCGCGCGCTCAGAGAGGCCACAGGTACAGTGTGCATAGAGAACATCCGCGCGCGCTCAGAGAGGCCACAGGTACAGTGTGCATAGAGAACATCCGCGCTCGCTCAGAGAGGCCACAGGTATAGTGTGCCTAGAGAACATCCGCGCGCGCTCCGAGAGGCCACAGGTACAGTGTGCATAGAGAACATTCGCGCGCGCTCCGAGAGGCCACAGGTACAGTGTGCATAGAGAACATCCGCGCTCGCTCAGAGAGGCCACAGGTACAGTGTGCATAGAGAACATCCGCGCGCGCTCAGAGAGGCCACAGGTACAGTGTGCATAGAGAACATCCGCGCGCGCTCAGAGAGGCCACAGGTACAGTGTGCATAGAGAACATCCGCGCTCGCTCAGAGAGGCCACAGGTATAGTGTGCCTAGAGAACATCCGCGCGCGCTCAGAGAGGCCACAGGTACAGTGTGCATAGAGAACATCCGCGCGCGCTCAGAGAGGCCACAGGTATAGTGTGCATAGAGAACATCCGCGCGCGCTCAGAGAGGCCTCAGGTATAGTGTGCATAGAGAACATCCGCGCGCGCTCCGAGAGGCCTCAGGTATAGTGTGCATAGAGAACATCCGCGCGCGCTCCGAGAGGCCACAGGTATAGTGTGCATAGAGAACATCCGCGCGCGCTCAGAGAGGCCACAGGTATAGTGTGCATAGAGAACATCCGCGCGCGCTCAGAGAGGCCACAGGTATAGTGTGCATAGAGAACATCCGCGCGCGCTCCGAGAGGCCACAGGTATAGTGTGCATAGAGAACATCCGCGCGCGCTCCGAGAGGCCTCAGGTATAGTGTGCATAGAGAACATCCGCGCGCGCTCCGAGAGGCCACAGGTATAGTGTGCATAGAGAACATCCGCGCGCGCTCCGAGAGGCCACAGGTATAGTGTGCATAGAGAACATCCGCGCGCGCTCCGAGAGGCCACAGGTACAGTGTGCATAGAGAACATCCGCGCTCGCTCAGAGAGGCCACAGGTACAGTGTGCATAGAGAACATCCGCGCGCGCTCAGAGAGGCCACAGGTACAGTGTGCATAGAGAACATCCGCGCGCGCTCAGAGAGGCCACAGGTACAGTGTGCATAGAGAACATCCGCGCGCGCTCAGAGAGGCCACAGGTACAGTGTGCATAGAGAACATCCGCGCTCGCTCAGAG
This sequence comes from Eupithecia centaureata, assembly GCA_944547425.1. Lineage (NCBI taxonomy): Eukaryota > Metazoa > Arthropoda > Insecta > Lepidoptera > Geometridae > Eupithecia > Eupithecia centaureata. The sequence goes on along the minus strand of OX155704.1, from coordinate 8,142,751 downwards.
AGGCCACAGGTATAGTGTGCCTAGAGAACATCCGCGCGCGCTCAGAGAGGCCACAGGTACAGTGTGCATAGAGAACATTCGCGCGCGCTCCGAGAGGCCACAGGTACAGTGTGCATAGAGAACATCCGCGCTCGCTCAGAGAGGCCACAGGTACAGTGTGCATAGAGAACATCCGCGCGCGCTCAGAGAGGCCACAGGTACAGTGTGCATAGAGAACATCCGCGCGCGCTCAGAGAGGCCACAGGTACAGTGTGCATAGAGAACATCCGCGCTCGCTCAGAGAGGCCACAGGTATAGTGTGCCTAGAGAACATCCGCGCGCGCTCAGAGAGGCCACAGGTACAGTGTGCATAGAGAACATCCGCGCGCGCTCAGAGAGGCCACAGGTATAGTGTGCATAGAGAACATCCGCGCGCGCTCAGAGAGGCCACAGGTACAGTGTGCATAGAGAACATCCGCGCGCGCTCAGAGAGGCCACAGGTATAGTGTGCATAGAGAACATCCGCGTGCGCTCAGAGAGGCCACAGGTATAGTGTGCATAGAGAACATCCGCGCGCGCTCAGAGAGGCCAAAGGTATAGTGTGCATAGAGAACATCCGCGCGCGCTCCGAGAGGCCACAGGTATAGTGTGCATAGAGAACATCCGCGCGCGCTCAGAGAGGCCACAGGTATAGTGTGCATAGAGAACATCCGCGCGCGCTCAGAGAGGCCACAGGTATAGTGTGCATAGAGAACATCCGCGCGCGCTCCGAGAGGCCACAGGTATAGTGTGCATAGAGAACATCCGCGCGCGCTCCGAGAGGCCTCAGGTATAGTGTGCATAGAGAACATCCGCGCGCGCTCCGAGAGGCCTCAGGTATAGTGTGCATAGAGAACATCCGCGCGCGCTCCGAGAGGCCTCAGGTATAGTGTGCATAGAGAACATCCGCGCGCGCTCCGAGAGGCCTCAGGTATAGTGTGCATAGAGAACATCCGCGCGCGCTCCGAGAGGCCTCAGGTATAGTGTGCATAGAGAACATCCGCGCGCGCTCCGAGAGGCCTCAGGTATAGTGTGCATAGAGAACATCCGCGCGCGCTCCGAGAGGCCACAGGTATAGTGTGCATAGAGAACATCCGCGCGCGCTCCGAGAGGCCTCAGGTATAGTGTGCATAGAGAACATCCGCGCGCGCTCAGAGAGGCCACAGGTATAGTGTGCATAGAGAACATCCGCGCGCGCTCCGAGAGGCCACAGGTATAGTGTGCACAGAGAACATCCGCGCGCGCTCACAGAGGCCACAGGTATAGTGTGCATAGAGAACATCCGCGCGCGCTCAGAGAGGCCACAGGTATAGTGTGCATAGAGAACATCCGCGCGCGCTCAGAGAGGCCACAGGTATAGTGTGCATAGAGAACATCCGCGCGCGCTCCGAGAGGCCTCAGGTATACTCTTTGGAACACTAAAGTACGAAACACATAGAAGCCGGAGGCGGAGCGGAGGCGAAGGCGTGCAAGTTGTATTCTATTGAATCCTATGAAAGCCTACACACACACCGCAGACGGTGACGGCGCGGTGCCATAGGAAAACCGGCACACCTTCGCCTCCGCCACGCCTCCGGCTTCAGTGTGTTTCGAATTTTACAGCTAGACAAAGAGTAGATACAAAGAATTTTTAAATTAAGGCCAATTAAAAGTGTCCACGTACAAATGCATATAAAGGATTTTGAACTGACCTAAAATTTACATAAAATTATGTTTTTTTTATTTTAAAAACTGACCTAACAGTACCTACCAACGTAACGAACAAAAACTAAACTTGGCTATCATCATCATCAGACTATATTAGTCCTTTGCTGGACATAGGCCTCCCCTAATGAACTACTGACTATGTTCAAACGTGAAATTAAACTGTCCAGATGAAAAAACGAATATCACGAATTGTTAAAGATAACTCAAAAAATATCAGTCAGGTCTTAATCAAATTTAAATGACGCCTATCACGAAAAGCATCAGCTTTTAAATAAAAAATCATTAAAATCGTTTCACCTAGAAAAAAGTTATCGCATAACACATAAAAAACTTGCTCGAATTTTCCATAATTGAGAACGTCCTGTTTTTAGGTCGGTTGAGAAATTAATACCGTTGTATCCAACCAAACTCTTCAAATGATCAAAAAAAAAAATAAGTCTTTGGACTTTGACCTCAGAAAAATTACGAAAAACTTGCTCTGTAGAACATTACTTCTAAATAAAAAAAAGTTTTTTATTCGGACACATTTTTGCCCACACACAGAAAAATAAAAATCACAATTTAGAAAAAACAATTATGTAGCTAAATACTTACAACTAGGCAATATTATTTGGACCCATGGAAGAATGAATTTGTTTAAAGAGCTTTGGGTAAAAATCTTTTGGTTATCAACCCTGAAATTGCAAAGCATTTTATGTAAATAATCTAAAAGCATCTACACGAATGAATTATTCTGACTGTTAGTCTAACATGTTATTTCCACAACATGAAATAATTATAATTCTGTTTCAAATGTTGACAAGAGTGAGTAAAGACTTAAGGGTTCCGTAGATTTATCGTTATAAAATTACGGCAATTTATGTTCCTGTGCGGAACAAGCCTCCGTCAAACGAAAGGGGTTTTACTATAATCAATTAATCACCATACCTAACAGATTGGTGATCTCATCACAGAGTTGTTATAAATAAATAAATAATGCTGGACAATCCACACAGAATCATCTAGCCCCAACCTAAGCAGAGCTTGTGTTATGTGTAGTAGATGACTATCATTACAATGATAAATATTTTTTATTGCACATAAAACCCTAGAACAAAATTAAATATTTGTAGATCGTACAAACATTTATTCCAAGGCGGGAATTGAACCCTCCTGCGTCGCAGGCAGACCTTCGCCCGCCGCGCCACATCGGTCGTCGTATTACACACGCTTAGGGAACCTACTGCCATTCCTCTGTAAGATTCAGCTATATTAGAATAAATAAATAATTCCGGACAGTCCACACAGCATCATCTAGCCCCAAGCTAAGCAGAGAGCTTGTGTTATGGGTACCAGATGTCTGATATACTTAATACAATATATTACATAGATAGATATTTTTTTTACTATACATAGAAAACACCCAGACCAACGGAACAAATTTTTGCAGATCGTTACACAAATTTGTCCCGAGGCGGGAATAGAACCCGCAACCGCCTGCGTCGCAGGCGGACCTTCGCCCACCGCGCCACATCGGTTGTCAGAAGGCTCTCACTATAGTCACTAGCTGAGTTGTACTCCCGGTCGCGCGCCGCGTCCGTTCCGACAATTTTTTTTTTGCTACGTTACCCTAAAATCTCATCATACTAACTATTTGTTACTCTACATATACGACCTACATCGTAACCGGTATTTATTTTGTCTAAACTTTTTATGTGGCTAAAAGCATCTGAATTAAACATTGTGTTTAATGTATAAAGAATGCAGTATTTTAGGTGTGACAAGACAAATTAAAAAGGTACCTACCTATGTAAAACGATTATGTCATTTTAGAAGTCGCCAAAATGAAATAAAACTAATTTAATTAATTAACCCATAAAATGTGTCATGTTTTTTATCAAGCGACTCCAAAAAAGGAGGTTTCCGACTCAACTGTGTTTTGAATTTGTGTTACATCTAGAACTAGGTGGATTGATTTTTTTAAAGCTGGTTCTTTTCTTAAGCTCCCATATAAATTTGATCTGCTTTCAAAATATTCTTATTAATGCCTATTTTATTGATTTCGACTACATTGAGGATGTTCACATTTTTGCATCAAAGAATTTCAAGACGTAGTAAAGTATTTTAATGCCCAAACAGGAGCTACACTAGCCCACCACTTATTTTATCATAGGTTTTAAAGAAGTTTAAAGAACTTTATTCTCATACAAACTTCCAAATAGTTTTCTTATAATGAGATACTAAAGAAATAATCTGCGTCAAGCTGAAGACAGGGCGCTATGGCGCTTATTGGGGGAGGCCTATGTCCAGCAGTGGACTAATATAGGTTGATGATGATGAAAGAAATAATCTAGGTTTTATAATGATTTCTGTATACCTCTGGTACCTTAAATACATTTTAGCTTAATCACTACATAGTATAAAACAAAGTCGCTTTTTCTGTCCCTATGTCCCTATATCATTATGTTATTGAATGCTTAAATCTTTAAAACTACGCAACGGATTTTGATGCGGTTTTTAATAGATAGAGTGATTCAAGAGGAAGGTTTATACGGATAATAGAACCGTGCGAAGCCGGGGCGGGTCGCTAGTTAACAATAAAAATCTTACTATTATAATAAATTGGAAAATCTGTGTGAATGCATGTTTAAGTAATCTCCGTAACTACTTAAGTTATCATATCAGAATATCAGTCATCTAGTACCCATAACACAAGCTCTGCGTAGCTTGGGGCTAGATGATGCTGTGTGGATTGTCCATAATTTTTTGTTTATTGAACTAACTCTCATAGTTTTGCCCTGACGTGTCGGTGTATATGTATGTTTGTCAATTGAGATGAACAAAGCTACCTTGCAAGTATTGCATAACGTTAGGACACTCTACCTGCCGCCATGGCTGGTACAGTTCGCAGGTTGGTTGGTGTAAACTTGACATTGACCGCTACCGCAGGTGTGGTGCCACTGCCAGCGGGGATTGTGTAAGGAAAAACGCTTGTGGCGGAAAATTGAGCGAGGGTAATCGGTCGTAAAACCGACTGATCGACTGTTTGTTTTTCTATTTTAGTAGTTTTCTTTCGTCGATTTCTCCGTTAATTGTTCGCCGATTTTGGTGATTATTTGTTTTGTAGAGGTATAGAAAATGATCCTAAGGTGGTCTCAAATTTACTGCCAAGGTATTACATATTATTTTCGCGCAAAACATAATAAAAAAATAAAACGCCGCGTAATTAGCTTTTGTAAAATCATGACACTTAACTCTGTCCTAGGGCGATGTGGTCGCTGAGCGACAAAGTCCCTTTTAAAAAATAAATTAAAAAAAAAAAACTCTGTCCTCGATCTCAGACGACGCAAGAGGTTGCGGGATCGATTCCCGCCTTGGGACAAATTTTTGTACGATCCGCCAATGTCTGTTCAAGAAGCTTCCTTGGGGCTAGATGTGTATTGCCCAGAATTATTCATTCAATTCAATTATTAATTTATGTAGTTATATAACGGTTAAAGCTCGTGAATTTGTGCTATCTTTGCGTCGACACAAAACCAAAACTTCTTGATCAGATCAGGCTGAACATTTTAATGCATTAAATTCTGTCTCTGAAATAACATTTCTAGCAACGTTTTTTACCGATAAACCAAGTAAAAAGCTCCGGGTAGGGTCTATAGTAATTTACAAGCTCAGCGCATCAGCATTGTCATACAGCGTGGTAATGCAGCCAGTGCCTTGGGGACGCTTACGACCAGTATTGACATGGATCAATTGAGCTACCTTTAGACTGTTTGCAACCGCCTGCAGTTACATCAATGGTTTCAATTGTATATACCAGTTTTAATTGTTTCTATTCCTTGATTGTAATTTCTGTTTTTAATAAAGCTGTATTTACAAGCGGTAGCGTTTATCATCCGCTGTCAGTCGCCCCACGCCGCAAATTCCGATCTACTATAATTCAGTACAAAACTCGCATCGATGCCGGCCGCATCGTATCCGTGAATCTATTGCTTTAAACATAATATTATGTTATTCCGGTTTGTTCAACAAATGTGCTGTGTTTAAGTGCTAGGAAATATCTATGTTTAATTCGGAAAAGGAATATGTTATGTATATTATGAGTTCGGATCGTGAGTTTGAAAAAACGTTTGTAAAATCAAAGGTGTCTTTCAACAGAAGACAAAAAAAAGAGTTTACGTATAGATAAATATGTGAAATAAGTTAAACAATCTAGCTAAAAACTAGGAAAAATAATCTAATACTAGGTAAATAATTACAAAAACCAACATCAGATTTCTGAGTTTTTTTATTGTTATATCTACACCTCGGGATTATTCCGTATACAAAAGCAAAAACCAAAATCTGACAACATTTAGGCAAGTACCTACCTGCACATATCAAGTAACACATAGGCACAGAAAAAACTTAGCGGAATCCAGAACCGGCTTTATTTTGTTGTTCGAAGGTTGAAAATGATAAAAACTTAAAATGTGCCTAAGAATACAGTTTAATATTACCTGCCCGCGGCTTGGCATGCTTTGTTTCTATCGCAACATTTCAAGGCTATTTCTATCGAATGGGAACTGAAATATGGAATAAAAAGCAATTTCTATCCCATGGCATTTTTGGGATTAAAAGTAGATAGATAGACGCCTAATATAGATAGATAATAGCCTATGTCATTCCTACATGACTATTATTATTTGATGATTATTATTTTTATTGTAATTATTTTTTCGAGTGTAAGTTGCTATTTGTTTTTATTTTTAATTTGTAAATTACTCAGTGTACTAGGCATAACGATTTAGATTCATCTGTAATGTTATGTTCTTGTGTAAATAAAATAAATAAATAAATTCCAGGGCTAGAACTAAGTCCATTAAAAGTTTCAGCCCTATCCGTTCTGCAGTTTTCGTGAAAGAGTAACAAAAATCCACAAATCCATACATACAAACTTTTACGTTTTTAATTTTAGGAATCTATATATATAAAAGAAAGTCGTGTTAGTTACTTCACTTATAACTAAAGGACGGCTGAACCGATTTAGCTGAAAATTGGCAGGGAGGTAGTTTAGAGCCAGGAGAAGGACATAGGATACTTTTTATCCCGTTCGGTACTTATAATAAAACCGTGCGAAGCCGGGGCGGGTCGCTAGTGATTTATAAAACTTAAATCAGAGATCAAAAATATAAAAAAGACAAAAGCCAGTATTCTTCAAAGGTACAATGGAACAATTAAGTTAACTAACTAACTAGTTTTAACTGACGCTTTTGCCAGATTTTCACACACTTAAACGGTTAAGTTATACTTTGTCGCGGGAAGCCTAATTACAATAGTGACTTTAGCGGCAAAGAATTAGTTGTAAGTGTTGTAACTTATACAGGGCAAACAAACAAAAATATATCTACTCATTCTCTGATTTGTAATCACTACATAGTATAAAACAAAGTCGCTTTCTAAACGCTTTACGCGTCGTTCAGATGCTGTGAGAAATTTTTGAAAACCCGTATAGCCCAGGGGAACCAAACTGAATTCCGGGATAAAATGTATCCCATGTCCAATCGTCCCGAGTTCCATTCGAATTCATTCACTTCCGTCGTGATGCGTGGGTTAAGAATTTTTCTTCCACCCTCTCTCCCAGGGGAACCTTACCGAATTCCGGGATAAAAATTATCCCATGTCCTTCCTTGTAGTATGAACTCAAATCGTCCCGAGTTTCATTCCAACTCATTCAGCAGTTTCGGTGTGATGCGCGGTAAAGGATTTTTACTTTCATAACCTCTCCCATGGGAACCTTACTGAATTCCGGGATAAAAAGTATCCTATGTCCTTCCTCGTAGTATGACCTATAATCATGCCGAGTTTCATTTAAATCCATCAAGTAGTTTCGGCGTGATGCGCGTTTACGATACAGACAGACAGACAGACAGACAGACAGACAGACAGACAGACAGACATGAATAAAAAAAATTACAGTTTTGGCTTGAGCATCGATATTAGAGTGCCCTCCAAAAAAAATTTTCAAAATATCTTCAATGTACAGATTTGGACCTGTTACAGTTTTATTATAAGTACTAGCTGGTGCCCGCGACTTCGTCTGCGCATGATTAGTATTTCGAGTACTCGCGATTTTACTTGCGTAATTCCCTTTCCCGTAGGATTTTCGGGATAAAATAACCTATGCCTATGTGTTATTCCAACTTATAATCTATCTCTGTGCCAAATTACATCCAGATCCGTTCAGCAGTTTTTGCGTGAAAGAGTAACAAATATCCATCCATCTATCAATCTATCCATCCATCGATCCATTCATACTTACAAACTTTCGCGTTTATCAGTTCAATTCAGTTTGGTTCCCCTGGGCTATACGGGTTTTCTAAAATTTCTCACAGCATCTGAACGACGCGCGCGCGTCGTTCAAATGCTGTGAGAAATTTTTGAAAACCCGTATAGCCCAGGGGAACCAAACTGAATTCCGGGATACAATGTATCCCATGTCCAATCGTCGAATTCATTCACTTCCGTCGTGATGCGTGGTTAAAGAATTTTTCTTTCACCCTCTCTCCCAGGGGAACCTTACCGAATTCCGGGATAAAAAGTATCCCATGTTCTTCCTTGTAGTATGAACTCAAATCGTCCCGAGTTTCATTCCAACTCATTCAGCAGTTTCGGCGTCATGCGCGGTAAAGGAATTTTACTTTCATACCCTCTCCCATGGGAACCTTACTGAATTCCGGGATAAAAAGTATCCTATGTCCTTCCTCGTAGTATGACCTATAATCATACCGAGTTTCATTTCAATCCATCAAGTAGTTTCGGCGTGATGCGCGTTTACGATACAGACAGACAGACAGACAGACAGACAGACAGACAGACAGACAGACAGACAGACATGAATGAAAAAAATTACAGTTTTGGCTTGAGTATCGATAAAAGAGTGCCCTCCAAAAAAAAATTTCAAAATATCTTCAATGTACAGAATTGGACCTGTTACAGTTTTATTATAAGTACTAGCTGGTGCCCGCGACTTCGTCTGCGCATGATTAGTATTTGGAGTACTCGCGATTTTACTTGCGTAATTCCCTTTCCCGTGGGGTTTTCGGGATAAAAACCTATTTCTTATTCCAGCTTATAATCTATCTCTGTGCCAAATTTCATCCAGATCCGTTCAGCAGTTTTTGCGTGAAAGAGTAACAAACATCCATCCATCTATCAATCTATCCATCCTTCTATCCATTCATACTTACAAACTTTCGCGTTTATCAGTTCAATTCAATTCTCACAGCATCACTGAACGACGCGTGTGTACGCGTCGTTCAGATGCTGTGAGAAATTTTGGAAAACCCGTATAGCCCAGGGGAACCAAACTGAATTCCGGGATAAAATGTGTCCCATGTCCAATCGTCCCGAGTTCCATTCGAATTCATTCCATTCCGTCGTGATGCGTGGTTAAAGAATTTTTCTTTCACCCTCTCTCCCAGGGGAACCTTACTGAATTCCGGGATAAAAAGTATCCCATGTCCTTCCTTGTACTATGAACTCAAATCGTCCCGAGTTTCATTTCAACTCATTCAGCAGTTTCGGCGTGATGCGTGGTTTAAAATTTTTCTTTCACCCTCTCTCCCAGGGGAACCTTACTGAATTCCGGGATAAAAAGTATCCTATGTCCTTCCTTGTAGTATGACCTATAATCATGCCGAGTTTCATTTCAATCCATCAAGTAGTTTCGGCGTGATGCGCGTTTACGATACAGACAGACAGACAGACAGACAGACAGACAGACAGACAGACAGACAGACAGACAGACAGACATGAATGAAAAAAATTACAGTTTTGGCTTGAGTATCGATAACAGAGTGCCCTCCAAAAAAAATTTTCAAAATATCTTCAATGTACAGAATTTGACCTGTTACAGTTTTATTATAAGTATAGATAGATAGATAGATATTGGTTGATTACTTGGAGAAAGTATTCCTAATGACTGTATTCAATTAGCGACTCGATGATACGAGTACCTACTTACATATTATGTATTTAGATCAGAAACCGTCTCAATTAGATGCATTCTTATACAATGCTTTAGAATTATAGATTAACACCTAAATGTACGAATTTACAATTATTATGAATAGAAAGTGCAGGAAAAAGATACGTCAAGAGCAAGTGTAATTCGAGACCTGAGTGTTTTGAACTTTTGTCAATTATATAAATAGTATTTTTCCGCCCTCGGCTTCGCTCGCATAGACGATTTGTCCTGTTCTTCTATCTAATAGAAAAGATCAATCTTTTTATGAAAGGAAATGTATCGACTTGTATATTTTAAAACAGATTTTTGTTTCTTAGCATCCTACATTAAAAAAAATCAAAAATTTAAATACGAAGCCAAACTACGAATCAAAAAATATGTAACATATATAAAACCACGGAGTTTCAACCCCATTTTCAGGATATAACCAATTTTTTAAGAAATTATATGTGCCTACGAATATTCTAAGCCAGTATTTTCTAAATCCTGAAGTTGGCGTGTTAATTAGCAAATGTTCATCAATAATTACGTATCTCCACGCTTCTATGAACATTGGGGCTAATACTTAATACTGCTTCAAGTAGTAAAATATTACTAGAACTAATGTAAAGGTGAAAGTTGTGTTATTGGTAGGTACTGTTGAAAGAAACAAAGATTACTTATAAAAAACATTTACACAGACTTTCCCATTAATTATACTAAGAAGATAAGAAAATGTTAAACTATTGTGATAAATCTATCGTAATTTGACTCATACCAAAAGAAAGGACCTTAAATAACCAACGTAGATAGAACTAAAACATCCTGCGAGTTGAGATCAATTGCTGATCGTCAATTGAAGTCAATTGCCATACTAGTTCACTGGTGCACCTACGGATCTTAAAGTTCAGGGCTCGAATTCCACTAAATAAATCGCTTCACCATCTAAATAGTATCGTGTCAAAATGACAGTGTTAAACTCTTTTTGGTATTCTACTAGCACAAACTTAGGTTCATTCATAGCTGTGACGATTACCTTTATGACTACCAATTTCATTCTAATTATGAAAGTCTCTTCAAGCGCAAAAAATAGTAGAATACCAAATGCACAAACGTCATTTTAATCAGTTTCATAGAATGGCACTATTATTGTATTGACACCTTTGTTTTAAAATTACTGGAATTCGGACCCATTAGGGTATTAGGTAAGTATAGTAAGGTTTCAAATGTCACGATGTCAATATGCAATCTCAAAAGTTGTCTGGTTGAGTGTCAATAATCTTTTGATTAACGGAACCAAAACGAAATGTATTAGATTTCTCATACAATAAACAGGATGTTTGGTAGAGGGTTAGACAAAATCGGTGGGTGTGTTGGTAGACATATGTACATATATCACACATAGTACCTATTAAAAAAAGTGGCTTTCTCCGTCCCTATGGCCCTACGTTCCTTTGTATGCTTAAATCTTTAAAACTACGCAACGGATTTTGATACGGTTTATTTTAATAGATAGAGTGATTCAAGAGGAAGGTTAATACGTATAATAAAACCGTGCAAGGCGGGGCGGGTCGCTAGTCTAAAATAGATTTGAAGGGGAAGACCCTAACTGATCACATTTTTTTATATCCTGCTTTTTGTATTTTATTAAGATTTTCCGATACTTTACTCATCCTTAATTTTTTCGAACAAGTTTTCGATTAAACTTTTCATTTGGATTTTTACAAATAAGTCCACCTAAACACCCAACGAGTTGGTCTAATCCTTTACATTGGTATTAATTATTTTATAATTAATTATTAATAAAAACTTATAAATCACCTTATAAATCACTTCATCTATTGATGAAAACCGTATAAAATTCAAAATTCAAAATTCAATATCTTTATTTCTTTAGGCTTACAAAATAAGCACTTAGACAAGTCAAATTTAATTCGCCTCAATTTTTTGTCCACTAGTGGAAGAGGCGAAATAGAAACCACTAGCATGTGTAAAACTTATGTGTCTAATACATGTTTGCCTTATAAATAATTACATACTATTGTCGATGTGGAACTGAGCGACATCTGGCCAAGCACTAACGTCATTGATGTAATCATTTATGGAGTAATATGCCTTCTTGATAAGATTTAGTTTTATGTACTGTTTAAATCTACGAATAGAAAGTTCAGTTGCTTCAGATGGAAGCTTATTATAGAAGCGCACACAATTACCCATAAATGATTTCCCCAGTTTTCGTAATCTAAATGAAGGAATGTGTAATTTGTTCTTGTTTCGTGTATTTCTATTGTGAACATCACAATTTTTCAAAAAGTTACTCTTGTTTTTGTGTGTATACATTAAATTTTCATAAATATATTGCGAAATTACAGTTAAAATATTTATTTCTTTAAATAATTCCCTCAATGAGTCACGTGGCTTTAATTTATAAATTGCACGCACCGCCCTTTTTTGAAGAACAAAGATAGTCTGAATATCAGCTGCCTGTCCCCACAGCAAAATACCATAAGACATAATACTATGGAAGTAACTATAATAAACTAACCTAGCTGTGTCCTGATCAGTGAGATATCTAATTGTTCTCACTGCATATGCTGCTGAACTAAGCCTACCCGCGAGAGCATCAATTTGCGGTTGCCATTGAAGAGATGAATCAATATGCAACCCCAAGAATACAGTAGAGTCTACGAAGTGAACAATCTCATTATTTAACGTGATTTGAGTTGGGAGTTCTCTAACATTTGGTAACATGAATTTTATACATTTTGTTTTTTTAGCATTAAGTAACAGGTTATTGGCGGTAAACCAATTTAGTATTTGTGACAGCGAATTATTTACATCGTCAAAATTATATTTATTTCTGTCTACTTTAAAAATTAGTGAAGTATCATCAGCAAATAAGACTATATCACAAAGATCTTTTGCTAGAAAGGGAAGATCATTTACATAAACTAAAAATAAAAAGGGACCTAATATTGAACCTTGAGGTACGCCTAATTCAATATTTGAGCCCGTAGATCTTTCTTTACCAACTTCTACTTTTTGAACTCTATCAGATAAATATGATTTCATAAGATCCAGTGCCTTTTTCTTAATTCCATAATGTTTAAGTTTCTCAATTAATGTACTGTGATCCACACAGTCAAAAGCCTTAGAAAGGTCACAGAATACACCAATAGCGTTTTTGGCTTTATCCCAGGCCTCCAATATATGCCTTAACAGAACTGAACCAGCATCGGTTGTTGATCTACCCTTGGTGAAGCCGAATTGGTTTTCATGGAATAACCTATTAAGGTTGAAGTGAGAAGTCAACTGGATGAGAATAATTTTTTCAAAAATTTTACTCATAGCAGGAAGTATTGAAATAGGTCTGTAGTTGGCCGGATCAGTGTGGCTACCAGATTTATAAAGAGGAACCAGCTTACTATATTTCATGAGATCAGGAAAAATTCCTGCGTCGACACAGCTATTGAAAATATAGGCCAAACAAGGAGCCATTTCCTTAATAATTGAACTTAATACTTTGGTGGATATACCCCAGAGATCCTCAGTATTTTTAATGTTAATTGACTTAAAGGTTTTCACTACATAATTAGCATTTACATAACTAAAGATAAAACTCTCATTACATCTAGCAACTGAAGATTCTAAAAATTTAACAGCCATTGATGCTGAGGAGTTTAGAGACTGGGTAACGACTTTAGGAATAGCAGAAAAGAATGCATCAAAAGCATTGGCAATATCTTTTTCATGTATAAGAATTGAATTATTAATTTTTAACCTTATTTCTTTATAACGTGGCTTTGATTTACCTGTTTCGTTATTTATTAGTCTCCATGTTGCTTTTACTTTATTAGATGATTTTATTATAACATTCTTTAAAAACAGGCATTTGGCTGTGTTGCAGACTTTCTTAAATGTTTTAGAATAGTTGGTTACATACAATAGAAACGCAGGATCATGTAACATAGTTTCTCTAGAAGCATAAAGGTCATAGAGTCTATTCCTACTTTTATAAATACCCGGAGTGGCCCAATCAACAAATCCGACCCTATCTCTCACTGTGCATGTTTTAAGTTTGAATACTTCACTGTGTTCCTTGTGTATGACATTCAAAAGTGTGGAAAATAATTCATTGGGGTCATCAGAACAAGATATATTAGATACTGCTAGTTCTACTCTACTTTGAAAATTCTTAATACGGTTCTCTGTTATTGGCCTGCAGGTATATTTTTCTACATTATTTCTATCATTATAGCTAAAATTAACACTTTGACCATAATGGTCTGATTGGAAATGCCTAATTACTGCTTTGCTGGTTGGAGTTTGACTACAGTAAATATTATCTAAACAGGTGGCAGATGTTTGGGTTACCCTAGTGGGGTCATTAAAAAGATGTTGTAAACTAAAGCACTTGAATAAATTAAGCAATCTGTCGGCAAGGGGATTTGATAAAATATCTATATTAAAGTCACCGCAAACAATGAGATCCTTCCTACAAGTAAATACTTTCAGCAAAACTTCTTCCATAGTACATTCAAAAGCAACCTGATCTGCGTCAGGAGGGCGGTATACACACACAACGATATGTCGCTCCAATTCCACACAAGAAAGTTCAACAGTCCTCTCAATAGAAAGTTTTACAATATCTTTTCTTTCTTTACATTTAAGACTATTTTTTACTAAAATCAGAGAGCCACCACGAATTGCAGCTTTTCTTTTATATGAACTTACAAAACAATAGTTATTATAAAAGGGAAGTAACTGATTCTTTACAATCCAGTGTTCTGTTATACACATAACATCTACATTTAAATGATTCATAAATAATTCTAATTCTAGGATTTTGCTGGGTAAGCCTTGTATATTCTGATGGACTATGTGAAATATGGCTTTTTGCTTTCCCATTGTCGTCGCGGTCAGTTTAAATTTGAGTTTACTGACACTGTAGCTTTAATGCCCTCATTAGTACTATTACTAACTACATGTACAGGCTCGTCAGGTAACTGCGTTATACTACTTATAACGGGATCAAAAATATTATATGCTAATAATTTAGCAATTATCTTTTTACATTGGTGGGTTAGGTCCACTGTGTCCCTAGTCAAAATAGTTTTACTAATAAAATTATTAGTATCAAAAAATAATACATCATTATGACGACATGTCATGTTGTAAATCAGCATGTTATTTTTAAATAAATTATCATTTTGTTTAAGTGTCAGTGACTTTGAGTAGGGGAACGAGCAAATAATAAGTTTCCCCAGTCCATTCTCTACCTTTCCTAAAAGTACTTCAACAAACCTAAGCAATTGTGACCGTTTTACACAAGTTTCACCTAGCTGAACTATTAAAGTGGTGCTTTGATTTAGGGAGTTATCTTTCTGTATATAATCGGTAATTCTATTTATATTAGAATGTGGATAACAATTATTTACTACATTTTGTACAAGAAGGTCACGCAGTTTTAGACCCATACCTGCACCCAACTTATCTGAATATATAACAGTCTTCCTAGTATTTTGATTGTCTAACACAAAATCTAAATCCTTAACTAAAGATGGTGCAGCTTGAACTGGACCCTCATTGAGTACAATCGGCGCTTTATAGCTACCACAGTGGGCCCCGTGCGAAGGCAAGGGCGGCGCCGCCGCCAGGAACGCGGATGGAGACTTCATCGGTGATGAGGGCACAAGCTTCGTAGAATCTTCAGTTAAAGTGTTGCAGCATATGGTGGCCATCTCGAGATCAGTTTGTGTGAAATTATGCTGTACTTCAACATGTGTACTCTCAGTATTTACAGCACAGTCTTTAATTTGATTGGTACAGTGTATTCGGGCCATCTCCAGATCTGTTTGAGTGCTGTTATGCCGTGCTTCAACATATGTACTTTCATTGTGTAAAATGTCCTGCATTTTGAGATAACGGTCATCTGCATCTTTTTGGGCTTGTTTATATTTACCGGATACATCATGAAGTGCCCTTTTTAAACTTGCCATTTTCTCTTCCATATGATCTAAATTCTTAGTGTTACGTCCTATTAAATTATAACAGGAGTCCAATTCTACTTGCAAGTTACACTTACATTTTTCCTTGCTCAATTTAACTTTATTGAGAAGTAGTTTTTGGTTTCTAATTTTCTTCTCAGACTTGCTAATGAATTTTCTTAATTTAATATATTTTTTTATTTTACTACTACCTTTAATGACAGGTGTTTGGCTTTGACCTTGTCTACATGGTGTATTCACCTTTGACATGAAAGGATCAACTGTCATAAGTTCTGTTTGAAGGTCTACACTACAATAACTTGTTGCTGAATGCAAGGGCTTACTATCTAAGTCGTAAAGTTTTATTCTACATTCTGAAAGCTCTTGTTGTAAGTCCTTGTTCTCCTGCAACACCAGTTCATAGGATTCATGGCAACTGTCCATGGAACGCAGGCATGCATTTAAACGGTTCACTTCTAACACAGTGTCCTCATTATGCGCATGAAGTTCAGCGAGTTGGCCCTTGAGCGATTGAATCCTGCTAAGGTTTGCCAGGAACTCAGCTTCACTTTCCTCCCGCTCTTGAAGCAGCCTGTCTCGGTCCTCGTTCGCTTCCTTGAGCTGGGCTGTAGCGAGCTTCAGCTTGGCCTCCAGGTCACATGCCTTCCTGGTCATCATTTTGTGTGAATCCCTGAAAAAATAGCAGTATACAGTGAGCTTTTAGAATAAGAACAAGTGAAGAAATAAGGTGTTGAAATTGAAATTTTTACAGGGGATGAGAGGTCACCCTCTGTTAGGTAAGAACCTTGTAGAGGTTTGATGGGACTAAAAGAACCCAGTGACCTATAGTGAAAGAAAGACAGTAAAAAAATGAGTTGGAGAAATGAAGATGAATAATAAAAATAGTTGGGACAAGGGGATTACTTAATCATTAACCTATTAATTTCAATGTGAAACTTATCCTAAACACAAATAGATTAGATTACCTATTCTTTTATTTCTATCAAGAAAAACTTTATGCTTTTTATTATTTATACATATAAGGCACTTACAAGGAAAGTTACATAAAAACAATGATAATGCAAAGACTACTTTGGAGAATGTTATTTAAAGGTACTATTTACCTTTTTTAATATTATTTTTGTTCAGTGTCATGTAAGTGTTATGTTGTCTGAGGCTAGATGTTTCGTCCTACAACTCAACTTCCACAATTTGTCAAGCTAAGAGAGCTAGAAACGAGCCGCTGTGTGATTTGTGACGAGACTCACAGAGTGAGAAGTGTACCTATCTGTTGTCAACACTGTTATGTGTGGGTTAGTCAATATGATGATTGAAAAACAATACTCCCCAAGTTACTTTGAAGTCTCCGTCCAAATGGTTACTCGAATCTTCGTTCACTGTCGCTGAGAATCGTTGGATTCGATCAAGCGCCAGTTACCATCCGTTGACGAAAGTGAGTGTGATCTTCCCCAGTATTGACAGATATTCTAAAAGCTTGAATCATGAGCTTATTTATTCTAAATAGTCTTCTTCGGAGCTCATGCGAAAGCTTTTCTTTGTTCGTTGACACTTCGGTTTGGATGAAAAACCGTTGGCACTTTTTACACAGTTTTTGTTGGTATTTTGTTGTTCATTACACTTGTTTTCATGTATATATTATGCACTGCACTAGTACTTAATGATATTTATACTTATTTACTATAAATTTTCACTATAAACTAATAATTAGATAAAATAAATTTGTATCAGCTGATTGACACGTCTAACCGTCAGTGTTGCCACAAGGCGAATATAGAGATCAGTTCTGCATTTCTTGCATTTTTCGCATTCAGACGGACATAGAAATCAATTCAGACGCGAAGCGGCTGAGTGAGAGACTGTGTTTTATAAACAAAGTGATGAACTTCGGTTATGTTTGTTTTCCATTGCAGACAATTGCTTATTATTATTTACATCGTCGGAGTTCGGCCTTATAACTCTGATCTCTAAGTTCACCTTTAAACACTTATAGGGGCGACCTTGTGTACGGTAAGGTAAAACTTTCAAGTTGTCTAGAGACTGACAACTGCTTGGTTTCGTAATATCGTGGGAGTTCGGCTTTATCACTCCAAAAGCGTTCACATTAGTTTTAAACACTTTTAAATTAAAAATCAAAGTGCTTTAGACCTTATAGGACACTTGGATATGACAATGTGAGAAATGTAAACTATACGAGAAGCGCCTCTCGGTATTACCCGCGTAATTCTCTTACCCGTGGGAATTCCGGATAAAATATAATCTGTTTTATTCCAGACTATAATCTATCTCTTTGCCAAATTTCATCTATATCCGTTCAGTAGTTTTTGCGTGAAAGAGTGACAAACATCGGATGGATGTTTGTTACTCTTTCACGATAAAACATCCATACCTACAAAGTTCGCGTTTATAATGTTATTAGAATTACTACACAAGCGACCTGCCTCAGCTTCGCACGGTTGTATTACCTATACATATGTACGTACACATATGTACGTACATATGTACCCTTCCTTCTTGAATCACTCGATCTATTAAAAAAACGCATCAAATCCATCTCTTATTTTTAATAATCTAAGCTTAAATGGGGACAGAGATGCAGACGGCGGGAAGCGACTTTGTTTTATACTACGTAGTGATTAAACTAGTAAATATTTACTTTGATTTTAGTTCACTTCAATCTTTTTAAGGCAAAGTGAAGATGCGAACAAGAAACCTTTGATAGGTTGTTAGTTGGAGTAAAACTCGTCCCAAACTTTTTGGAAGGGCGACCTTGATCAGATAACTAGGGACCGCCTAATCCTACACTTGTGAGGCTTAAACCGGCAGTGGTTTGGCGACCTTCGCTTCCAAGGGCGTGGGTCCGATCTCATTAGTGGAACCTCTTACGTAAATATGATAATACGACTTTATTTCGATCGTGTGACTCCATTTTAGGAAACTTTATGCGTCTTATGTAAATAAATGTCTAAAATTTAATTCAATTTTATTTTATAGCTTTGTTTATTTTTATTGTGATCAGTTTATTTATTGCTTTACTTTTGTATTTTAATAATCCTTCTAATTTTATTAACGCGAAACTTTGTTAGTATGGTTGGATGGATATTTGTTACTCTTTCACGCAAAAACTACTGAACGGATATGGATGAATTTTGGCACAGAGATAGATTATAGTCTGGAATAACGCATAGGCTATATTTTATCCCGGAATTCCCACGGGAACGGGAATTGCGCGGGTGAAACCACGAGGCGCTGCTAGTTCCTAATAATATAGACGCAACTTTGTTTCTCTTTAACATAATGAAAATACTGAATGGATCGGACTTTTCAGGGGGATAAAAATAGCCTTGAACAACGCGTACGAACTCGCGGACAGATACTATAGTAGTTTTTTTTGTCTATTTTAGGAAGAATACGAAGTTGCTCTTGGTGGTACCTCATGTCAAAAATTACATGTAATTAAATACTCATCAAGTTTTTTTATAAAATGTGAAACTGAATACGGAAGCGTCTCGAAGATGTATGACTCTAGGTGTGGTTGAATATATCTTTAGTAATACGCAGAGTCAATATCGCATTTCATTACATTCATCCTGATTATGTTAATTTACGCATGTTATGTAGGGTTTTATTTATATAATGTAGTCGAAGTCAATTAAATACATACGTATTATTAAGGAATAGTGACATGCCCCGGCTTCGCACGGTTTTATCTTACTATATTATAATAAATGGGAAAGGCTGTCAATGTTTGTTATAAGTAATCTCCGTAACTGCTTAAGTTATTTAAATGAAATTTGGTATGTAGATAGTTTAGGACCTAGAATAACACATAGGATATTGAAATTTGGAAATGTTACCTTCTGAGGGGGTTAAGTAAAGTTTGTGTGGAAAAATATTTTGCCTTCCATTCACTCAAAACTGTATAAATAAACTGCAAAGTAAATAATTAAAAATATATTTTTTTTTCACGAAACTACTCATAGGAGGCGTGCAATAAATTCTATAAATAAATTTCCATGCATGCGAAGCCGCAGGGCGCAACTAGTCCTGAATATATTGCTTCACTCATGTTATGTAGAATCTTATATACATAATGTACTCGAAGTCAAGTAATATACTCATTATTAAGGATAAATCAAAAACTACTTGATCAGATCTTGATCAAATTTAAAGTAAATACATAAGAAGAACGAGCCGAAATGAGACCTTCCTCCTTTTTTGAATCGGATTAAAAAATCTTTTAAACTTTCGTGCTTGAATATTACGCGGCCCCCGCAAAATTCGCAGAACGCAAGATGCAGCTACATATCACTACATATGTAGTTTAAAACAAAGTCGCTTTTTCTGTCCCTATTTCCCTATGTCCCTTTGACTCCTTAAATCTTTAAAACTACGCAACGGATTTTGATGCGGTTTTTTTAATAGATAGAGTGATTCAAGAGACAGATTTAAACGTATAATAAAACCGTGCGAAGCCGGGGCGCGTCGCTAGTTATGTGTAAGATGGCATACCCATGCGATGCGTCCATGCGTCATAATAAAAAAATATCCGTGAACAATTTTACGCAAAATCGCAGGACGCCGAAACTCTTCGGACAATCTATATCTCGTCGATAAAATGGCAACATATTGTATGCGTCTTAGTACAAAATGTATTGCGAACAAATATCACAAGAAATCGCTTCAAAATTGCGTCCTTGGGGTGGAGGCATATCTCTACCAAAATCTACTTCAAATTTCTACTGTGGTCTTTGTTTACCTACTTATACCTACCAACAAACACTTTTATCTCACATTCTATATAACTATTTTGTTAAATCAATGAAATAATAGGTATAGGTAATAATAATTTATTTATTTCAGACTACATAGGTCCATTTACATTACATACTTAATTAAATGTTCACATTAAACATTACCTACATTAAATGTCTCCAGATAAATGATTCTAAACCTTTAAGTACCAAGTGATAAACAAACAATACCAACACCAGTGAAAAACTAAACATGCGATACCAATTATCAAAAAACAAAAACCAGTGAAAAAAACACAATGCCTATAAAACGGTCCTTCTCGCTTCGCGTCCGCAAGCCTAAGGCGTCCCACGCACAGCCGGCCCCGCGGGAGGCCCCCGCGCGGCTGCAAGTGACCCCCGAGGAGGTGACGGGGGCCCTTGGGGCGGATGAGGCGTATGATGCCTCGCATTACTTCTTTGATGATGTCAGGGATCCTTGGAGGGAGGGAGGTAAGGGACCAAGGGATTTATTATTTTTAGGGATTTTGAGAATTAAAAGGTATTTTTAGGTTGGTTAGTTAACAGTAGTAGTTATCAATGATGTAATGATTCTCAAGGAGTCAGACCAAATTCATTGAAATTTGGAATCGATTTGGCTGATAAGAAAGACTAGGTCCAAATAAACCATTTTTTTTTAAATCCAAATGATCATATTCTTAATGTACAAAATTCTATGTTTTTTCAATAATGTAGATCGATGACCATTTTCTTCAACTATGTATTACCTATTACTGTACCAGTCCACCACCTTTTGTTGCTCAGCTATGAAATGCTGATAAGAAGAACATTACGAATCATTTGATTCTGGTTCCATTCCCATAGAATCTTTCTTGATCTACCAGGGTTTGCCAGGTTTTAGACAGTTTTAAAATAAATATGACGTGTGGCGAGCGAAAGACGTAACTACTCTGCGAAAAGCCTTTTATGTTTCTTTATTCGTCACAATTTCATGTGATTCCTTTGTCCACAGACGCATTGGAACGCGAGCGCCTGTCTCACCACGCAGCCCTAAGAGAGCTGGTAAATAGGGGCGACACTAGCGCCCTCAAGTCACGACTGACGACTCTGGGGGCCTCCGCCGGGCTGATCGTCAATCTGACGCCGGGGGGCGCCAATACTCTGCTCTATATGTGAGTAGATACATTATAGTCTCTAGGGGCCCTGAAGTCTGGATAATTCATTTTTTTAATGCTAAATCTTAGGTCCCTGTTTAGTTATAATTCATGGATTGCATGCCAGGATATTATAGTAAGACATGAGTGCATTATTTAATTATACCATGTCTGGCGCAATAAATATTTTTGTATCTTTGATTCTTAGAGCAACATCTAGCCCCAAGCTAAGCAGTGCTCGTGTTATGGATACTAGATGACTGACATACGTAATGCAATATAAAGTTAGATATTTGTTTACTATAAGACACCCAGAACCTACGAATAAATATTTGCAGAAACAGTACAAACATTTGATCCAAATCGAGAATCGAACCCACAACTACCGCGTCGCAGGAACGTTCGCCCACCGCACCACATCGGCCTTGTAGATAAATAGTTTACATGGACATGGAAATTGTCGTTAATAAAATACTTCATCTAATGATCTTGTTTTCTCTCTCTCTCTCTCTCCCAGCGCCTGCGAAGCCGGCCAAACACAGATCGTCTCTCTCCTTCTCTCCCACGGCGCGGACGGTCGCGCGCACTCTGTCACTCGCTATTCGCCTCTCTACATCGCTTCGTACCACGGCCACGTGCAGATAGCCAAACTACTGCTGTCTCACTTCCCCCAAGCAGCGCAGGTAAGTGCGATAGAGATAGTCAGATCGTAAATGTAACGAAACAAATGTACCACTTTTAAAATAACAAAGAATCTTTCTAGAAACAAAGAATATGAATTTTTAATGAAGACTAAAAGAACTGAACTTACTTCCCCTGTCCCTGTTAAAAAATATCAAAAAAACATTGCCATTTTTGTATTTGGTCATTTAATTTAAATAAAATAATGTTCCTTTTAAGGGAAGGCTTATGTCCAGCTGTGAATTAATTAACCCACATGGAAATTTATTTATCAAAATTCAGAAATTTTTAGCACCCCTCCTAAGCATGCTTCATAAAAATAAAAAATAAGTTTTAATTATTTACCTTGCAGTTTATTTATACTGAATTTTTAGTGCATCAAACCTAGGAATAATATTTTTCCATACAAACTTTGGCACCCAATTTAACCCCCTCAGAGGTTAAAAGTTCCAAATTTTAATAATGTCTTATTCTAGGTCCTAAAATATCTACGTACCAAGTTTAATTTCAATAACTTAAGGAGTTACGGAGATTACCTATAACAAACATTCACACAGACTTTCCCATTTATTATAATATTAAGATACCTAGGGTGATGAGGATGATCATCATCATCCGCAGCCAGACTTCACCCACTGCTAAGTATAGGCCTCCAAACTTTTGTGTGGTTAATGAGATTTTAGATACTTTATTCTCAGAAGAATTTACAAAATTCACTAACAGAGAACATAAAAATTAAACTTAGTCTAAATATTGTACCCTAATGCGTAAACTAAAGATAAGTACCTATGTTAAATTACAAGTATTACACGTAAGTTGACAACAAAAGATAACTAAGCAGATTATTGTTATCTTCTTTTAAAATTAATGAGGATGATAATATTATGTATATTATTTTCCAGCAAGAGACAGTTGAAAAATGGCTGCCTCTGCACGCGGCCTGCATCGGCGGACACGCGGCCGTGGTCTCTCTGCTCCTGGACTATCCTTACCCGGACTCTGTGCTCAACACTTACAGGTAACACACACACACACACACACACACACACACACACACAGTGGAGGAGTGACTGCCTCTCCACGCGGCTTGCATCGGCGGACACGCGGCCGTGGTCTCTCTGCTCCTGGACTATCCTTACCCGGACTCTGTGCTCAACACTTACAGGTAACACACACACACACACACACACACACACACACACACAGTGGAGGAGTGACTGCCTCTCCACGCGGCTTGCATCGGCGGACACGCGGCCGTGGTCTCTCTGCTCCTGGACTATCCTTACCCGGACTCTGTGCTCAACACTTACAGGTAACACACACACACACACACACAGTGGAGGAGTGACTGCCTCTCCACGCGGCTTGCATCGGCGGACACGCGGCCGTGGTCTCTCTGCTCCTGGACTATCCTTACCCGGACTCTGTGCTCAACACTTACAGGTAACACACACACACACACACACACACACACACACACACACACACACACACAAACACACACACACACACTGAGAGACACATACACACACTGGCACACAGATACTAACGCAATGTATTTTAGTTGGATAAACCAATTTAATTCGACGAAATGGACTAAGACTAGAGTACAACTGATGATTAAATTTTTAACAGTATTTCGGACGTTTTTGACACCAATATTCATATTAAAAACGTTTAATTATTTTTTAAATTAATTTAAATTTTATTTTAACGCTAAGATAAACTTGTAGTTCAAAAAGTCCGGGAGGTTTATGAAGATTTTTATCTATTTCCAGTGACGCGCGCGACGAATGGCAGTATGACGCAGCATTTGATGTGAATGCGCGCGATGCGAGCGGACAAACAGCACTCCACGTGGCCTGCAGCCTCGGCCACCTGCCGTGTGTGGGCGCCTTGCTAGAGCACACGCGACCCTGTCGGACCACTGACGACTGCAGACAGGTCACACTGCACATATCACTTCAATTGGCTTGAAGCCTTGGCCACCTGCCGTGTGTGGGCGCCTTGCTAGAGCACACGCGGCCCTGTCGGACCACTGACGACTGCAGACAGGTCACACTGCAGATATCACTTCAAGTGGCCTCTAGCCTCAGCCATTTGCCATGTGTGGGCCCTTTGTCACACTGCCAGACAACACTGCAAGTGGCCTGTAGCCTCGGCCATATGCCGCGTGTGGGCCCCTTGTCACACTGACAGACAACACTGCAAGTGGCCTGTAGCCTTGGCCATCTGCCGTGTGTAGGGGCCTTGTTACACTGACAGACAACACTGCAAGTGGCCTGTAGCCTCGGCCATCTACCGTGTGTAGGGGCCTTGTTACACTGACAGACAACACTGCAAATTCTGTAGTAAATTCAGTAAATTCTGTAGTAAATTCAGTAAATTGTGTAGTAAGTTCAGTAAATTGTTCAATAACTATAGGCTAACAGTATGTCTGTGTGTCGCAGTGCTCGGAGCCTCCCTCCCCGCGCCCCGCGGCGCTCAGCCCCCTCCGCAGCGGCATCTCTCTCGGGATACACGCCATAGTCAGCAAGTTGACGGGCGCCAACGTAAGTGTAATACTGAAAAATATAGGTTACTCGTAATAAACACGATAAATACCCGCATATCAGTGTTGGAATTTGTGGCGCCAAAGATGATGAGCATTTTGTAAATTAAAATTATTTTGTAGGTATTTAGATGATACGTGTAGACAGATCATGTTCATAGTTTTTTTCTTTTGTTATTCTATTTAACTATCAATGAAAACCTTAAATAAGCTTATTGTCATTTAACTATTTGTTAGCCTGTTATTTATAAGCCTCTGGTTTTCCTTTAAATAAATAAACAAATAAATAAATAAATAAATAAGTAAATAAATATATTTATAGTACAGCGCAACTGATCTTCTATCTTTGGTAGTTAGGAAGAAATCGCTTTAAGCGATGTTTCCGCCAATTCTGTTCTTTTCAAATATTTTAGCTTTCTCTATGATTAATAAAAAACTAGCCAAGAGCGAGTCTTGGTGTACGAAGGGTTCAGTACCATTATCTATAAAAAATGATGTAACTAAAAATGTGTGCTTTCGCAATTTTGCCTTTATCTGTGCTGTAAGACTTCGTACCAAATTTCAAGATTCTGAGCTCACGGGAAGTACCAATAGTTCGAGGGCCTAAATAAGTTACTTCACCCGAGGTAAACACTGTGCTTTTCATTACGAATAGTTACAAGGAAATATAAATAAATAACATCTTTATTAACAACGAAAATTACAAGCAAAGGAATAGAAAAATTACAACTAGTATTTACAATTGAAACTATTGAGCTAACTGCAGACGGTTGCAAACAGTCTAAAGGTAGCTCAATTGATCCATGTCAATTGAGGAAATATAAATAAAAACATGAGATAACAAAGGATTCGAATTGCCGCTCATTATTTTTTTCTATGTTTTAGTCCATCTAGGACAGGCGAAAGCCATAAAACCATACTGCCTTGTCTTTCGTATTTTTCGACTTCAGTGAATTCCCGCTAACCTGATTTTTTTTTGTTACCTTCAGCATTTATTTTTCTCATTCTGCCATCATCATGGTTCAATAGTAACGTTATAGCTGTCAGTTGAAAACGATTCTCCCTAGGGCGGAAAAGTATCACTTTCAACCCGCTCTTCAGGCAACTTCAGACCTACTTTCCGAGTATGAGTAATGAAATAGAACTTGAAAGCCCTTTTGTTTGTCCTTCCAGCGCTCGAGTGCGTCGACGTCAGTGCGCAAACTCCGTCCAGTGCGAGTGGATTTAGTTCTACTCGCCCCTCCGCCGATCGGATCAACTCATGTGGTTCGTATATACTTACAAACATATCTCGAAGTTAGAGGGAAAACAGGATCATCTTCATGACCATCACCATAAAACCGGATCACCGAGCATCAAAGTGGTTTTGTCAGGAAAGCACTCAAGTGGTTATCCGGTACACTAATCTTTACTGTGCGAATGCAGTACCCGAGCATGCAATAACAAAACGTTGCTACGATAAATGATGCGATTCTGATCAGAATAATAATTTAGAAAATACAAGAGAGTTTCACAAATTCACTGTCATGTCGCAACCACAGTAATTCCGTTCTTTTTATGACATTTGTCCATCAACAGTCTGTTGTCCTTGAATCACATGTTCTATGGCCTGGCCGCCTATAGAGCAAAGAGACCGAATACTTAATCAAGAAGTTATCATTACTCTTGACTATGAAATTCATGGTATCACAACGAAGGCTCGCTAGTATGCAATAGAATTGAGGTTTAGAAATGCGATCTGCGACATATACATAGGTCGATGATGGACGATACATTGAAAACTCCCAGAACCCGTACCAAATATTTGCAGATCGTACGAACACTTGTCTTAACGCGGAAATCGAATCCGAACCTGTGTCGCAGGCAGACCTTCGTCCGCCAAGTCACATCGATCATAAAGTGTTTTAAAATCATGCATTAAGTTTAAAATTTGACTTTATGAGGTTATTTGGGAAGCCCAAATAAATAAACATTGTTCATTGTGTCTTTTGTATTGTTTTTTTTATTAAGATATAAGCTTTTTTTAAATATATAAAGTCTATTTTTACTACAATGAAGTGTTCATTCATTCATTCATTGTTGTGATTCTTTTGTTTTGGTACGTGTTGTCTGCAACGATTTTAAGACTCATGTCCCGCAAGTTCTTTTGACTCATGACCCTTGTGTAACTCTGACTCATTTGATTTCAACAACAGCTTTTAGCTCATTACACAGTATAAACAATAACATTGGGAATAAAAAGTATTCTAGAAAAAAGATAATCTTATTCATTGACATATATTTAAGTCATAAACATAATATGTTTATGACTTAAATAGATGTGAATCAGTATGTCAATCATCTAGTACCCATAACACAAGCTCTGCTTAGCTTGGGGTAAATGATGCTGTGTGGATTTGTCCAGCATTAAAAACGAAAGAAGTGTTTTGCGGTACATAAATATTTATATCATTTACCCCAAGCTAAGCAGAGCTTGTGTTATGGGTACTAGATGATTGACATACTTAATACATTATACTAGATAGACATTTTTATCATACATACATAGAAAACACCTAGAACCCTTTCAGTGAAGAGATTAGACATCCCTGTTATTTCTGACTTGCATTTCTCGCTCGATTTATGGGATGAAAAGTAGTTTTATTGGGAATTACACATCTATACAAACTTTCATGGTTTTAATATAAGTAATTTACTTAATAATACTTAATACTTAATCAGTTCCCATGGGATATAAATAAAACAGTCAGTCCGCTCCGCGCTCGCCTACAGTAAGCACGCACGTAACCGCGTCGTTCTTCGGTAACCTACAAATTCTGTTACAATTACAATTCATCTGTAACTTGCTTACTTTGCGGATCGGAAACCTACTACCTATTATAAATATGTTTAACTGCCGTGCCTGTCTCACCGACTTCACTGATGGAGTGACGTGCTCGAGTTGTTCAGATGTATATTGTTTTTCCTGCGCGAACCTGAGCGAAAAAAACTACAGGAAGCTGGGCCCTGTACGCCAGGCTTCTCTTCTGTGTGCAACCTGCAAAACGAGGACACCCTCGGGAACACCGGCGGCCGGCTCGCCTGCCCCGCCCGCTCCGCAGCCGCCGCAGGGGAGCGCCACGCTGGACCTCGTTCTGCAGGAACTACGAGACGGAATGAGAGGCATCAACATCCGCCTCGAGCAGCTCCCTATTATTGCACAGGAAATAAAGGACATAAAATGCAGGACTCAGGAAGTGGAGAACAGAGTTTCTGCATTGGAAGATAAGTGTAAAGGTGTCGATAGCTACCCCCAACTGGAATTGAAAATAAAAATGCTAACTGCTGATATAGCTTTAAAGGAACAAAGAGAAAGAGCGAACAATGTCGAAATAAAAGGCATTCCCCAGAAGAAAGGTGAAAATCTATTTCACTTAGTGTCTCAAATAGGTGACACTATCGGTCAATCTGTCCTACCTTCTCAGATCAACTTTGTGACCAGAGCCCGCTCATTGTCTGCCGACAAGCCAATCATCATTGGATTTCTATGTAGATACCAGAAAGAAAACTTCGTCGCAGCAGCCCGCTCTCATAAGAACCTGACAGCCATGGATGTGGGCTTCCCAGGAAAATCTTCCAGAGTTTTTATCAATGATCACCTTACCCGGGAGAACAAGCTACTTCTATCTAAAACTAAGAAACTCGCGTTGGAGCTTCACATCAAATTTGTTTGGGTCAACAGCTGCAAAATCCTCACGGGGAAGGACGACACCTCCCCAATCATCCACATATCGTGCGAGGAGGACCTCGCCAAGCTAAAGTGACTACTCCTGTGCTGTGTTCCTAACCTATGTTCTTGTAACTATTTAACTAATTCGTATCTATTAATACATGTATTGTTTTTGTGTTTGTACCTAATAATTTACCTGTCAGATGCCTATTTGCCTGTTCATTTAATTATAAACCGCCTGTACCCTATAATGCAATCACATAAATCCAAAATCATAGCTAAATTTCCATTAAAATTAACAAGCTATTTAATTACCTACATCTATTATTTACATTGCAATACCTTACTGTTTGCCATATTTAATATATTTTTAATAATGCAATACCACTATAATACTTACCTATCTAACATAAAACACATAACAAATCATTATACTTACTTATCTAAACATACTAATTTCATATGCACCAAAATATTCATACCGTCGTCAGCGTCGTCGTCGCCTTACAAATGTAAACAATTTCTAATAATAACCTATTCATCTCAATTTGTAACATGTACTCGCTTTAATATAATCACTTGTTTTCGTACCCACTCTCTCTCAACACTACATCACACCCAGAACGCATCTCGAAACCCTTTGTTTGGAACGCAAACCCCTAACGTTATCATTTCATCATATTCTAACACAATACAAAACAAGACACTTTCCGGCCGGGCGGACGCTTGGCTGGAATGTGGCTATGGTTTTTAGTATTTATTATCAAAACGTTAGGGGTCTGCGGACTAAAACATTGGAATTTAAGAGACGTGTACAGTTATGCAACTATGATATTGTGGTGTTGACTGAGACTTGGTTACACGACGGATTTAAATCAGAAGAATTGTTTAGTGACGTTTACACTGTATGGCGGCGGGACCGTGACTATGCGCTCACGCGCCAATCACGGGGCGGTGGCGTTCTTATCGCTGTAAGGCGGGAATTTGCTGCGTTTGCGCGACCTGAATGGCACTCGACAGCGGAAGACATCTGGGTTTCTTTAAATTTCATTGGTAATAGACAAAAACCGCCTATAACTTTACACATTGGCTGCATATATCTTTGTGAACAAAATCTAGGTCAGACATTTACATCTCAGCTTACAAACTTTAGTGAGATTGTCTCAACTGTCTCGACGCAGAATCCACAAGATAAAATTTTATTACTGGGTGACTTCAACTTGAGTGATGTAAGCTGGAAACAAAGTTCAGACAATGTCTTTTTAACGCCCGACTACAACATTAACAATAACAATCATTTAGAACTTATAGATATGATTAACTTCAATAGCTTAGGTCAATATAATTATGTACGAAATAAATTAAGTCGCATACTAGATTTAGTCCTATGCAACGATGAGGTGAGTGTGACGCACTGTCTGGACCCTTTGTCTAAAGAGGACAGCGCTCATCATCCGGCGCATCTCATTTATCCCACGTTTGTACACACAAGCACCCTTACGTCACGCCCTAGGCCCATTTACAGCTATGACAAAGGTGACTAATAATAATAATAATAATAATAAAAATGTTTATTTACAGAAAGGTTTACAATATTCGTACTAGTCTAATTATTAATAGTAGTACAGTACACATTTTAACTGATCACGATCTAGCACAAACATGCTTAATTTAAACCTATTAGGGTCAAAGAAAATGACTCCTCGCTCTAACTAAGTTATAATAACTTGTATTGAGACACGAGGGCTCTTCCCTCCGGCTACAAATAAGCTCAATCAGCACCCGGTGCGACTATGATTTTATTTTCATACAAATATGAGTAAGGAAACCATGTAAATAATTTATACAATACAACTAAATAGACTGAATTTGAAATTACATTAAACATCGCATGATAAAAAAATAAAAGGATAAGAAGCTGAAAAACACAACTACACCAGATGCAGCCCATAACTAAGATTGTACTTCCAACAAGTGCTCTACCTGCGCGTATTCGAGATCTTTCAGGTATTGTGTGACGAGTAGTTTACAGTTGAAGATCGATTTTTGTTGTAGGTCATAAGTTTTATTTAGTTTATTATAAATGTAAGGTCCTAAGAACTGTGCGTGGCGTTGTGCAAACGATGTTTTGCATGATTTAGAACGGAACACTTTAAATTTACGGCGTTTATGGGAAACGTTTAATTGAGGTGAAACTTTATGTTGCATATTGATAAGTTGCTGTACGAATACTTTCCTAACTGAGAGCACTTGCAGTTCTTTATAGAGTTCAATAGTTGGAAACTTGTAAGGTTTGTTAAAAGCCACCTTCAATACCGCTCTCTGCGCTCTTTCTAGTGGCAAAAGGTGTGTTTTTGCAGCACCGCCCCATGACCTAATACAGTAGAGTATCAGCGATTGACATAGCGCAAGGAAAGTGGATTTAAGTTGGCTTTTATTTGCCGCATGTCTAATAAGCTTGAAAACAGCGATTAACTTACGTACTCTAGTAGTGACGGCCCTTATATGATTTTCATATGTCATGTGTTGGTCGATAGTAACTCCAAGGTATTTAATAGTAGAGACTCTTTCTAATATTTTACAATTGCAGTTGTGACTTGATGAGTAGAGGCATTGATTAGAATGAGCTTTTAGGTTTAGATCCACGTGTGGTTGCCCAGATTTGCGGAGAGAGAAGGTAACAAGTTTAGTTTTTGTCGCATTTAGAGTCAGAATATTACTGTAGAGCTGCTTTGATACTTGACTAAATCCATCCTGAGCTCGTTTGAAAAGCTTTCGCCAAGTGTCATCTCTGAATAAGAGCACTGTGTCGTCAGCAAACGATATAACTTTACAATTATCGATCTGGATATTACAAATTTGATTTATGTAGAGCAAGAATAGAGTCGGTCCAATTATAGAGCCTTGGGGTATTCCGAAAGTCACAGGTAGAGTCGTACTTATGTAATCTCCTATCTTCACACTTTGAGTTCTACCTGTGAGGTAACTTTCAAATAACTTTAGTTGGTTACCCCGTATTCCTAGACCTTCCATTTTATTAAGTAGTAGAGGGATAGAGACTGTATCAAATGCTTTGGCACTATGTGGCCTTCTGTGAAGAGCTTGATACTTACGACTGGGATTTTTTCTCAAGAGCGGCTCACTTGATGAAGCAGTTGACTTATTTAATAATATCATTACTGACCTGAGAGATAAATTCGTTCCCGTCAGGAAAATTCGGTCTAGTACTTATCCCATATGGTTCTCTCCTGCTCTTATTCAAATCCTTAAAGAAAAAAATAAATATCATAGAAAACTTAAAGTTTACCATAATGTAAGTGACATAAATTCTTTTAAATTACTGCGGGATAGAGCAAAGAGAGTTGAACACCAATGTTACCTGAACTACATCGCAAGAGTCGAGGATTCTATAAAAGATAACCCCAGGGCTTTTTGGTCCTATATCCAGTCCAATAAGCAGCACAATGGTTACCCGTCGTCGATGACATATAAGAACATCATACAAAACACTGGACCTAGTATATGCAATGCTTTTGTTGACTATTTCAACTCCAATTACTTACCATCGCCCCCTGCAGCAGGATCCTCCTCTTATATCTCTTCTTCGTTTTCCTCATCGTTGTCGCCATTCAACAGTACTTCCTCTTTGTCAACCACACTATTGCCGCCAGCCGACTTGTGCACTATCAAAATAGAGTCTTCTCGCGTTCTCCAATTCTTAAAATCTCTCGATTGCAATAAGTCGGCGGGTCCGGATGATATACACCCACTTATTATCAAAAACTGCGCCCGTTCAGTTGTGTACCCAGTAAGCTTACTTTTCAACCGATCCCTCACTGAAGGATTCATGCCCGAAATATGGAAGAGAGCAACTGTGACTCCTATCCACAAAAAAGGCTCCAAACACGATGTGCGTAATTACAGACCCATATCAAAATTATGCGTCTTGGCTAAGGTTCTCGAAAAGATTGTGCATGAACAAGTGTATCAAACTCTGAAGCACTTCTTCATCACCCAGCAACATGGATTCCTTAAAGGAAGGTCTACCACTACCAACCTTGTGACTTTCATCGATGCTGTTACCGCTGGCATGGAATCCGGAGCTCAAGTTGATACAATCTATACAGATTATAGTAAGGCCTTCGATCGCATAGATCACTCTATCCTTATCGCGAAACTCTGCGCCGCCGGAATACGAGGTGATCTGCTCCGGTGGTTTACCTCGTACGTTGAAGGTCGCTGCCAAGCTGTAGTTCTCAATGGGTTTGAGTCCAAACTATCACTCATTCCGTCAGGAGGCCCGCAAGGTTCGATTCTCGGACCCTTGCTGTTTAATATATTTATTAACGACATCGGCACCTGTTTCAAAAATTCCGACTTTCTTCTGTACGCGGATGACATGAAAATATTGAAGACTGTAAGATCAGCAGCTGACCTCTCACTGTTACAGAAAGACCTTGACAACCTTCATGCTTATTGTATCGTAAACAAACTCGAACTTAACGTACAAAAATGTTATTGTATATCTTTCCATAGAACCACTCCCCCTCACTCCTTTGACTATAGTATTAACGGCGAATCTCTTAATCGAATTAAGACAATCACTGACTTAGGTATTACTCTAGACTCTAAATTACTTTTTGACCAACATATTCAAAAGATTACCGCAAAAGCCATGAAGACTCTGGGATTTCTCCTAAGAGTAACTAAAGATTTCAAATCACTGAAAACCTTAAAAATACTGTACTGCTCACTAGTTCGGAGTAATCTGGAGTACGCTTCCCAAGCGTGGAACACTCGTTACAACAAGTACATTACTCTATTGGAGAAACCCCAGAAGAAGTTTCTTAAATTCATTAACTTTAAGCATAGAATTAATATTCCAGAATATACAGATAACTGCAGACACCACCATCTATTACTTTGGAGATGAGGAGAGAATCAGCTGACCTGACATTGTTGCACAATATTCTACTCAACTTAATTGACGCTCCATCACTCTTATCCAACATCAAACTAAGTGTACCTTCCCGCCGTTCCTCTCGCAGAAATGATCTTAAACTATACTCACTCACATGTTCTACTAACTATCGTAAATACTCTTACCTTCCCCGCACAATCAATATTTTTAATACTAAATACTCCCATGTCGACTTATTCCATAACAAACAAAACATTTTCAAAAATATAGTTAACACAAATTTCTTCAATGCAAATCAGTAGGTAACAATATTATATATATACTAGCTGGTGCCCGCGACTTCGTCTGCGCATGATTAGTATTTGGAGTACTCGCGATTTCACTTGCGTAATTCCCTTTCCCGTGGGATTTTCGGGATAAAATAAAGCCTATTTCTTATTCCAGCTTATAATAATCTATATCTGTGCCAAATTTCATCCAGATCCGTTCAGCAGTTTTTGCGTATCAATCTATCCATCCATCTATCCATTCAAACTTACAAACTTTCACGTTTATCAGTTCAATTCAGTTTGGTTCCCCTGGTCTATACGGGTTTTCAAAAA
This sequence comes from Eupithecia centaureata, assembly GCA_944547425.1. Taxonomy (NCBI): domain Eukaryota; kingdom Metazoa; phylum Arthropoda; class Insecta; order Lepidoptera; family Geometridae; genus Eupithecia; species Eupithecia centaureata. The sequence goes on along the minus strand of OX155704.1, from coordinate 8,108,683 downwards.
TTTCTCACAGCATCTGAACGACGCGTGTGTACGCGTCGTTCAGATGCTGAGAGAAATTTTTGAAAACCCGTATAGCCCAGGAGAACCAAACTGAATTCCGGGATAAATGTATCCATGTCCAATCGTCCCGAGTTCCATTCGAATTCATTCAATTCCGTCGTGATGCATGGTTAAAGAATTTTTCTTTCACCCTCTCTCCTAGGGGAACCTTACCGAATTCCGAGATAAAAAGTATCCCATGTCCTTCCTTGTACTATGAACTCAAATCGTCCCGAGTTTCATTCCAACTCATTCAGCAGTTTCGGCGTGATGCGCGGTAAAGGAATTTTATTTTGATACCCTCTCCCATGGGAACCTTACTGAATTCCGGGATAAAAAGTATCCTATGTCCTTCCTCGTAGTATGACCTATAATCATGCCGAGTTTCATTTCAATCCATCAAGTAGTTTCGGCGTGATGCGCGTTTACGATACAGACAGACAGACAGACAGACAGACAGACAGACAGACAGACAGACAGACATGAATGAAAAAAATTACAGTTTTGGCATGAGTATCGATAATAGAGTGCCCTCCAAAAAAAATTTTCAAAATATCTTCAATGTACAGAATTGGACCTGTTACAGTTTTATTATAAGTATAGATATATATATTTATATTAGGTAACATTTTTGGATTTATGTGAAAATTACAAACTACTTCATTTTCCTTGTTTATAAAACAACGAACAGGCAAATCACTATAGACATAGCTTACCCACTCATATAGGTACAATTATATTTTGTACTTTGCATATGTAACTACTCGACTGTTTAATATTTTAGTTTAGGCATATTTAAAAATCACAAGTGAAAACTGTTAAGCTTTAGTTTTAACCACCATTGTTGTATTCTCATAAGTATATTTAAGCTGTTTGTTTTCCATATAATATAAAATAAAATAAAATAAAATAAAATAAAACGAATTGTTTCCAATTTAATACCGCGTGCGAACCCGCGGGCAGATGTTAGTAAAGTATCTATTTGCCTGCAATGATAATATCTTCCAGCCATCATCATCATCGGAGAGCAAAGACCGCCGCCGCTCGCGCAGCGCGTCCGCGGCGACTCACTCCGAGGGCAGCGGCCGACAGAGCGTGTCGCCTTCCCCTAGTCGGGGCACCTACGTCGATGACAGTGAGTATTATTGTAGAATAGATACAGATACAAAAGTACTCTAGCTGCGACGCGCGACGCAACAATAGTACATTGTTACCCAAGGGTTGAAAGTAACTTATTTAGTCCGGAGACGGGGTTTGGCGCCCGAGCGTAACGAGGGCGCTAATAGTTCGAGGGACTAAATAAGTTACTTCACCCGAGGTAAACACTGTGCTTTTCATTACGAATACAAGGAAATATAAATAAAAAACATGAGAAAACAAATTAATCAAATTGCCGCTAATTTTTTTTTTATTAGTCCATCTAAGACAGTCGAAAGCCATAAAGCCATACTGCCTTGTCTTTCCTATTTTTTTAATTCAGTGAATTGACGCCAAGTTGAATTTTTTTTTTAGCTTCAGTATTTATTCTGCCACTATCATGGTTCAATAGTAACGTTATAGCTGTCAGTTGAAAACGATTCTCCCTAGGGCGGAAAAGTATCACTTTCAACCCGCTCTTCAGGCATGTTCAGACCTACTTTCCGAGTATGAGTAATGAAAAGTACAATTCAGAGCGCAGAAGAACTTAGTGCCTACCGCGATGTTCACCTAAACATTGCAAGTCTCCTCTAACGCGTAACTCTATCCCTGTCTGGCGCGGATTGCCGTGGCACAGGGTTGTCGACAGTTACGAGTCACGCCGCGTCGTGTAGGTACCTACAAGACGTGAGTACCACAGCGTGTACTCACAGCGCGACCCCTACTGATTTAAAACTTCAAGTTGCCGAGTGCTGTAGGTATTTATCACGGTAGGTATAGGCGAGTGACGGAGGTCGTGTATTATGCCTGTGGCGATTAGAATCAACCTTGATCACATACATCTTTCCTCAGGAGAAGGTCCGTGGACAGCCCTATCCCTGGCGTGCCGCGGCCGGCACGTGCAAATAGCAGAGCTCCTCCTGTCTCACGAGGCGACGGACGGCGCGTGTCGCGCGCTACGCCAGTGTCTGCAGCACTCGCTCACGGACCTAGCGGCCAAGATACTGGCCAGCAAGGTAACTGACACTACAGACTACAGGGGACATACTGTACACGTGCTAATAGCAGAGCTCCTCCTGTCTCACGAGGCGACGGACGGCGCGTGTCGCGCGCTGCGCCAGTGTCTGCAGCACTCGCTCACGGACCTAGCGGCCAAGATACTGGCCAGCAAGGTAACTGACACTACAGACTACAGGGGACATACTGTACACGTGCTAATAGCAGAGCTCCTCCTGTCTCACGAGGCGACGGACGGCGCGTGTCGCGCGCTGCGCCAGTGTCTGCAGCACTCGCTCACGGACCTAGCGGCCAAGATACTGGCCAGCAAGGTAACTGACACTACAGACTACAGGGGACATACTGTACACGTGCTAATAGCAGAGCTCCTCCTGTCTCACGAGGCGACGGACGGCGCGTGTCGCGCGCTGCGCCAGTGTCTGCAGCACTCGCTCACGGACCTAGCGGCCAAGATACTGGCCAGCAAGGTAACTGACACTACAGACTACAGGGGACATACTGTACACGTGCTAATAGCAGAGCTCCTCCTGTCTCACGAGGCGACGGACGGCGCGTGTCGCGCGCTGCGCCAGTGTCTGCAGCACTCGCTCACGGACCTAGCGGCCAAGATACTGGCCAGCAAGGTAACTGACACTACAGACTACAGGGGACATACTGTACACGTGCTAATAGCAGAGCTCCTCCTGTCTCACGAGGCGACGGACGGCGCGTGTCGCGCGCTGCGCCAGTGTCTGCAGCACTCGCTCACGGACCTAGCGGCCAAGATACTGGCCAGCAAGGTAACTGACACTACAGACTACAGGGGACATACTGTACACGTGCTAATAGCAGAGCTCCTCCTGTCTCACGAGGCGACGGACGGCGCGTGTCGCGCGCTGCGCCAGTGTCTGCAGCACTCGCTCACGGACCTAGCGGCCAAGATACTGGCCAGCAAGGTAACTGACACTACAGACTACAGGGGACATACTGTACACGTGCTAATAGCAGAGCTCCTCCTGTCTCACGAGGCGACGGACGGCGCGTGTCGCGCGCTGCGCCAGTGTCTGCAGCACTCGCTCACGGACCTAGCGGCCAAGATACTGGCCAGCAAGGTAACTGACACTACAGACTACAGGGGACATACTGTACACGTGCTAATAGCAGAGCTCCTCCTGTCTCACGAGGCGACGGACGGCGCGTGTCGCGCGCTGCGCCAGTGTCTGCAGCACTCGCTCACGGACCTAGCGGCCAAGATACTGGCCAGCAAGGTAACTGACACTACAGACTACAGGGGACATACTGTACACGTGCTAATAGCAGAGCTCCTCCTGTCTCACGAGGCGACGGACGGCGCGTGTCGCGCGCTGCGCCAGTGTCTGCAGCACTCGCTCACGGACCTAGCGGCCAAGATACTGGCCAGCAAGGTAACTGACACTACAGACTACAGGGGACATACTGTACACGTGCTAATAGCAGAGCTCCTCCTGTCTCACGAGGCGACGGACGGCGCGTGTCGCGCGCTGCGCCAGTGTCTGCAGCACTCGCTCACGGACCTAGCGGCCAAGATACTGGCCAGCAAGGTAACTGACACTACAGACTACAGGGGACATACTGTACACGTGCTAATAGCAGAGCTCCTCCTGTCTCACGAGGCGACGGACGGCGCGTGTCGCGCGCTGCGCCAGTGTCTGCAGCACTCGCTCACGGACCTAGCGGCCAAGATACTGGCCAGCAAGGTAACTGACACTACAGACTACAGGGGACATACTGTACACGTGCTAATAGCAGAGCTCCTCCTGTCTCACGAGGCGACGGACGGCGCGTGTCGCGCGCTGCGCCAGTGTCTGCAGCACTCGCTCACGGACCTAGCGGCCAAGATACTGGCCAGCAAGGTAACTGACACTACAGACTACAGGGGACATACTGTACACGTGCTAATAGCAGAGCTCCTCCTGTCTCACGAGGCGACGGACGGCGCGTGTCGCGCGCTGCGCCAGTGTCTGCAGCACTCGCTCACGGACCTAGCGGCCAAGATACTGGCCAGCAAGGTAACTGACACTACAGACTACAGGAGACATACTGTACACGTGCTAATAGCAGAGCTCCTCCTGTCTCACGAGGCGACGGACGGCGCGTGTCGCGCGCTGCGCCAGTGTCTGCAGCACTCGCTCACGGACCTAGCGGCCAAGATACTGGCCAGCAAGGTAACTGACACTACAGACTACAGGGGACATACTGTACACGTGCTAATAGCAGAGCTCCTCCTGTCTCACGAGGCGACGGACGGCGCGTGTCGCGCGCTGCGCCAGTGTCTGCAGCACTCGCTCACGGACCTAGCGGCCAAGATACTGGCCAGCAAGGTAACTGACACTACAGACTACAGGGGACATACTGTACACGTGCTAATAGCAGAGCTCCTCCTGTCTCACGAGGCGACGGACGGCGCGTGTCGCGCGCTGCGCCAGTGTCTGCAGCACTCGCTCACGGACCTAGCGGCCAAGATACTGGCCAGCAAGGTAACTGACACTACAGACTACAGGGGACATACTGTACACGTGCTAATAGCAGAGCTCCTCCTGTCTCACGAGGCGACGGACGGCGCGTGTCGCGCGCTGCGCCAGTGTCTGCAGCACTCGCTCACGGACCTAGCGGCCAAGATACTGGCCAGCAAGGTAACTGACACTACAGACTACAGGGGACATACTGTACACGTGCTAATAGCAGAGCTCCTCCTGTCTCACGAGGCGACGGACGGCGCGTGTCGCGCGCTGCGCCAGTGTCTGCAGCACTCGCTCACGGACCTAGCGGCCAAGATACTGGCCAGCAAGGTAACTGACACTACAGACTACAGGGGACATACTGTACACGTGCTAATAGCAGAGCTCCTCCTGTCTCACGAGGCGACGGACGGCGCGTGTCGCGCGCTGCGCCAGTGTCTGCAGCACTCGCTCACGGACCTAGCGGCCAAGATACTGGCCAGCAAGGTAACTGACACTACAGACTACAGGGGACATACTGTACACGTGCTAATAGCAGAGCTCCTCCTGTCTCACGAGGCGACGGATGGCGCGTGTCGCGCGCTGCGCCAGTGTCTGCAGCACTCGCTCACGGACCTAGCGGCCAAGATACTGGCCAGCAAGGTAACTGACACTACAGACTACAGGGGACATACTGTACACGTGCTAATAGCAGAGCTCCTCCTGTCTCACGAGGCGACGGACGGCGCGTGTCGCGCGCTGCGCCAGTGTCTGCAGCACTCGCTCACGGACCTAGCGGCCAAGATACTGGCCAGCAAGGTAACTGACACTACAGACTACAGGGGACATACTGTACACGTGCTAATAGCAGAGCTCCTCCTGTCTCACGAGGCGACGGACGGCGCGTGTCGCGCGCTGCGCCAGTGTCTGCAGCACTCGCTCACGGACCTAGCGGCCAAGATACTGGCCAGCAAGGTAACTGACACTACAGACTACAGGGGACATACTGTACACGTGCTAATAGCAGAGCTCCTCCTGTCTCACGAGGCGACGGACGGCGCGTGTCGCGCGCTGCGCCAGTGTCTGCAGCACTCGCTCACGGACCTAGCGGCCAAGATACTGGCCAGCAAGGTAACTGACACTACAGACTACAGGGGACATACTGTACACGTGCTAATAGCAGAGCTCCTCCTGTCTCACGAGGCGACGGACGGCGCGTGTCGCGCGCTGCGCCAGTGTCTGCAGCACTCGCTCACGGACCTAGCGGCCAAGATACTGGCCAGCAAGGTAACTGACACTACAGACTACAGGGGACATACTGTACACGTGCTAATAGCAGAGCTCCTCCTGTCTCACGAGGCGACGGACGGCGCGTGTCGCGCGCTGCGCCAGTGTCTGCAGCACTCGCTCACGGACCTAGCGGCCAAGATACTGGCCAGCAAGGTAACTGACACTACAGACTACAGGGGACATACTGTACACGTGCTAATAGCAGAGCTCCTACTGTCTCACGAGGCGACGGACGGCGCGTGTCGCGCGCTGCGCCAGTGTCTGCAGCACTCGCTCACGGACCTAGCGGCCAAGATACTGGCCAGCAAGGTAACTGACACTACAGACTACAGGGGACATACTGTACACGTGCTAATAGCAGAGCTCCTCCTGTCTCACGAGGCGACGGACGGCGCGTGTCGCGCGCTGCGCCAGTGTCTGTAGCACTCGCTCACGGACCTAGCGGCCAAGATACTGGCCAGCAAGGTAACTGACACTACAGACTACAGGGGACATACTGTACACGTGCTAATAGCAGAGCTCCTCCTGTCTCACGAGGCGACGGACGGCGCGTGTCGCGCGCTGCGCCAGTGTCTGCAGCACTCGCTCACGGACCTAGCGGCCAAGATACTGGCCAGCAAGGTAACTGACACTACAGACTACAGGGGACATACTGTACACGTGCTAATAGCAGAGCTCCTCCTGTCTCACGAGGCGACGGACGGCGCGTGTCGCGCGCTGCGCCAGTGTCTGCAGCACTCGCTCACGGACCTAGCGGCCAAGATACTGGCCAGCAAGGTAACTGACACTACAGACTACAGGGGACATACTGTACACGTGCTAATAGCAGAGCTCCTCCTGTCTCACGAGGCGACGGACGGCGCGTGTCGCGCGCTGCGCCAGTGTCTGCAGCACTCGCTCACGGACCTAGCGGCCAAGATACTGGCCAGCAAGGTAACTGACACTACAGACTACAGGGGACATACTGTACACGTGCTAATAGCAGAGCTCCTCCTGTCTCACGAGGCGACGGACGGCGCGTGTCGCGCGCTGCGCCAGTGTCTGCAGCACTCGCTCACGGACCTAGCGGCCAAGATACTGGCCAGCAAGGTAACTGACACTACAGACTACAGGGGACATACTGTACACGTGCTAATAGCAGAGCTCCTCCTGTCTCACGAGGCGACGGACGGCGCGTGTCGCGCGCTGCGCCAGTGTCTGCAGCACTCGCTCACGGACCTAGCGGCCAAGATACTGGCCAGCAAGGTAACTGACACTACAGACTACAGGGGACATACTGTACACGTGCTAATAGCAGAGCTCCTCCTGTCTCACGAGGCGACGGACGGCGCGTGTCGCGCGCTGCGCCAGTGTCTGCAGCACTCGCTCACGGACCTAGCGGCCAAGATACTGGCCAGCAAGGTAACTGACACTACAGACTACAGGGGACATACTGTACACGTGCTAATAGCAGAGCTCCTCCTGTCTCACGAGGCGACGGACGGCGCGTGTCGCGCGCTGCGCCAGTGTCTGCAGCACTCGCTCACGGACCTAGCGGCCAAGATACTGGCCAGCAAGGTAACTGACACTACAGACTACAGGGGACATACTGTACACGTGCTAATAGCAGAGCTCCTCCTGTCTCACGAGGCGACGGACGGCGCGTGTCGCGCGCTGCGCCAGTGTCTGCAGCACTCGCTCACGGACCTAGCGGCCAAGATACTGGCCAGCAAGGTAACTGACACTACAGACTACAGGGGACATACTGTACACGTGCTAATATATATGACTGAAAAGTACGGGTGACTCATGATGAATCATAAGTACTTTTGACTCATGTTCATGTCGCAAATGCAAAACATTAAAAGGTAAATTCATAAAAAGGTAATTTTGGAATCTAATTTATATTGAACCTTGAAGCAAAGTCTTCTTTCGGTCCTTATCCCACGCTAGGTGGGGTCGGCACATCGTCTTGTGTTTCTCTTCCATTTTCCTGTATATTAAACAATTTTGTAAATACAAATTCAATATATTATGAAAATACAAAATTTTTAAAATGTCTTCTCACTGTGTTTTGACCTCTAAGCTTGTTATTTAAAAGTAGTTGTCTTAAGGCATGCCATTTTGGTTTCAGGCATGCCCAGACCCCGACTACAAACTGAACAAATCCACGGTCTCTGAGACCGTGTTCAAGCGACGTCCTCTAGACTCCGCACTGACTTACAACGCGGTCTGTCCGACTACACCGGTTATGGTCAACTGGAGAGAACTGCACTGCCCGCTACCGACTATACAGTGAGTCAGAGAGTTCGTGTACTACTTTTAAAAACATTATTTGTTTTCATTAAACATTATTTATTTTAGCAGCTACTTTTTACGTAGTTACAAGTGTTACAACTACGTAAAAAGTAGTTATAATTTTTAAACGTGAGCGGATAAACTAAGAGTCTGGTTCGTATTACGATAACAGTAACAGTAAATCAAAAGCTTTTATTGAATGCTGTTTATCATGGTCTGACAGACCGATGATTACTAACGTTTTAATTTTCTATTTCATTTGGGTATTTAAAAGCGTTTTTCTCTAAAGAGGGAATTACTAGGGTCACTTAAGTCGCAAAATGTGATAGTACCTTTTTGACAGCTAACAGATACAGTTTTTTTTACCAAATTTACCTTTCAATCGGTCTGGAGACTCTTTTGTCAAAGCGTTTGTTACAAAAATGAACCTATCTTTTTGAGAAGACGTTTTCAATTCATTGGATTTTTCGAAACCGTGGTCATACGTGTGATGATAGTAATCTTTTATTCTTTTCCAGCATGTCATGGCTCCGCCTAGCCGCCCTCACGGTAAACAACAAGTTAAACAGCGAGCGCGCGGCTTTACTCGCCATCACGAGGATAGACGTGTCTAATAACGAACTGCGGTGTCTGCCGCCCGAGATATTTGGACTGGGCAGTCTCAAGTAAGAGAATGGCCGAACGTGTCTGAGTGAATGATAGAATGAACTAGAATTACAATGGTTGAAACAGATGTTAGACGACCGATGTCGTCCCATCGGCGGGCGTATCTGTAAATATATTTTCCGGTGTTCTGGGTGTTTTCTATGTATAAAGAAATATTCCTATGTAATGTATTGTGTTAAATATAACAGTCATCTAGTAGCTATACCACAAATTCTACATAGTTTTAGACTAGATGATGCTCTGTGAAAAAAAATGCTGCATTTTTTTAAATAAAAAGTGTAAAAACCTTTGAAGTATCTTGTGGGTGAATGAATGAATGTTATAGTAAATGAATGAGTCATTGAGTGAGTCTCTGCGAAAGACCCAAATGAAGTCAGTTAAGTAGTAAGTTGAAATGAATTTCAAGTCAGTTTCATATTATCTCTTCAGGTATCTAAACGCAGCCGGCAATAAGCTCTCCCGTCTCCCCTCCCCCCCAACAGGGAAGGGAGGAACGCAAGTATACACTGCGCCGCAGCTTACAGACTTGTACTTGCAGGTAATTCTGAATCAAATACTCTAAGGCTAAAAGTTCTAACGTATTTACTATAGAGGACTTGAGTAACCTTAGTTTGACTCCGTAGGTATGATTTTTTGAAAAAGAACAAAATTTAATTAAATGAATTTAGCTTCAAAAGTAAGCACCAGCATCAGAAGTGGCATGATTTTTCCAAGACCTTTATTTAATTTGCTTTCGAACAAACGTCACGTGTGTGAAAGAGCATATAGCTGAGCCAAGACCTGTTAGACGTACGTTCACGCGCACTTATTTTTAACCAGCTTAATTTACGAAAGTTACGTATGATCTGCTTAGTACCCATTGTTCAGTTATTATGTTTCTGTTATCTTAGTCTCTCCGTGTACTTTATCTATTTTTTATACTTATTGTAATTTAGTTATTTTATGTGACATCGTCTGCTTGCCTGGGAGAAATCGCTCTCAGCGATAAGGCCGCCTTTTTGTGTTTATTATTTTTCAATTAGATATAAGCTCTTTAAATGTATTTCTTGAGTACAAAGAAAGTGTTCATTCATTCATTCATTCAAAAATAAATTTTCAATTATTTTTAATTTCCCGTATATTCCAAGATGCCCTCTATTCCAGGACAACCGCCTCGAGTCCCTCCCCGGAGCCCTGTTCACTCTGCCCTCTCTGTACACGCTGGACGTGTCCAACAACAAGCTGCGCGCGCTGCCGCCGCAGATGTGGGCGGCGCCCGCGCTCGCGGACCTCAACGCGGCCTTCAACCATCTGCGGGACTTGCCTACGGGCAGGGAGGAGGTCAGTGACTAGCGAGGAGGTCAGTGACTAGCGAGGGGGTGAGTGGAGCCCTGTTCACTCTGCCCTCTCTGTACACGCTGGACGTGTCCAACAACAAGCTGCGCGCGCTGCCGCCGCAGATGTGGGCGGCGCCCGCGCTCGCGGACCTCAACGCGGCCTTCAACCATCTGCGGGACTTGCCTACGGGCAGGGAGGAGGTCAGTGACTAGCGAGGAGGTCAGTGACTAGCGAGGGGGTGAGTGGAGCCCTGTTCACTCTGCCCTCTCTGAACACGCTGGACGTGTCCAACAACAAGCTGCGCGCGCTGCCGCCGCAGATGTGGGCGGCGCCCGCGCTCGCGGACCTCAACGCGGCCTTCAACCATCTGCGGGACTTGCCTACGGGCAGGGAGGAGGTCAGTGACTAGCGAGGAGGTCAGTGACTAGCGAGGGGGTGAGTGGAGCCCTGTTCACTCTGCCCTCTCTGAACACGCTGGACGTGTCCAACAACAAGCTGCGCGCGCTGCCGCCGCAGATGTGGGCGGCGCCCGCGCTCGCGGACCTCAACGCGGCCTTCAACCATCTGCGGGACTTGCCTACGGGCAGGGAGGAGGTCAGTGACTAGCGAGGAGGTCAGTGACTAGCGAGGGGGTGAGTGGAGCCCTGTTCACTCTGCCCTCTCTGAACACGCTGGACGTGTCCAACAACAAGCTGCGCGCGCTGCCGCCGCAGATGTGGGCGGCGCCCGCGCTCGCGGACCTCAACGCGGCCTTCAACCATCTGCGGGACTTGCCTACGGGCAGGGAGGAGGTCAGTGACTAGCGAGGAGGTCAGTGACTAGCGAGGGGGTGAGTGGAGCCCTGTTCACTCTGCCCTCTCTGAACACGCTGGACGTGTCCAACAACAAGCTGCGCGCGCTGCCGCCGCAGATGTGGGCGGCGCCCGCGCTCGCGGACCTCAACGCGGCCTTCAACCATCTGCGGGACTTGCCTACGGGCAGGGAGGAGGTCAGTGACTAGCGAGGAGGTCAGTGACTAGCGAGGGGGTGAGTGGAGCCCTGTTCACTCTGCCCTCTCTGAACACGCTGGACGTGTCCAACAACAAGCTGCGCGCGCTGCCGCCGCAGATGTGGGCGGCGCCCGCGCTCGCGGACCTCAACGCGGCCTTCAACCATCTGCGGGACTTGCCTACGGGCAGGGAGGAGGTCAGTGACTAGCGAGGAGGTCAGTGACTAGCGAGGGGGTGAGTGGAGCCCTGTTCACTCTGCCCTCTCTGAACACGCTGGACGTGTCCAACAACAAGCTGCGCGCGCTGCCGCCGCAGATGTGGGCGGCGCCCGCGCTCGCGGACCTCAACGCGGCCTTCAACCATCTGCGGGACTTGCCTACGGGCAGGGAGGAGGTCAGTGACTAGCGAGGAGGTCAGTGACTAGCGAGGGGGTGAGTGGAGCCCTGTTCACTCTGCCCTCTCTGAACACGCTGGACGTGTCCAACAACAAGCTGCGCGCGCTGCCGCCGCAGATGTGGGCGGCGCCCGCGCTCGCGGACCTCAACGCGGCCTTCAACCATCTGCGGGACTTGCCTACGGGCAGGGAGGAGGTCAGTGACTAGCGAGGAGGTCAGTGACTAGCGAGGGGGTGAGTGGAGCCCTGTTCACTCTGCCCTCTCTGAACACGCTGGACGTGTCCAACAACAAGCTGCGCGCGCTGCCGCCGCAGATGTGGGCGGCGCCCGCGCTCGCGGACCTCAACGCGGCCTTCAACCATCTGCGGGACTTGCCTACGGGCAGGGAGGAGGTCAGTGACTAGCGAGGAGGTCAGTGACTAGCGAGGGGGTGAGTGGAGCCCTGTTCACTCTGCCCTCTCTGAACACGCTGGACGTGTCCAACAACAAGCTGCGCGCGCTGCCGCCGCAGATGTGGGCGGCGCCCGCGCTCGCGGACCTCAACGCGGCCTTCAACCATCTGCGGGACTTGCCTACGGGCAGGGAGGAGGTCAGTGACTAGCGAGGAGGTCAGTGACTAGCGAGGGGGTGAGTGGAGCCCTGTTCACTCTGCCCTCTCTGAACACGCTGGACGTGTCCAACAACAAGCTGCGCGCGCTGCCGCCGCAGATGTGGGCGGCGCCCGCGCTCGCGGACCTCAACGCGGCCTTCAACCATCTGCGGGACTTGCCTACGGGCAGGGAGGAGGTCAGTGACTAGCGAGGAGGTCAGTGACTAGCGAGGGGGTGAGTGGAGCCCTGTTCACTCTGCCCTCTCTGAACACGCTGGACGTGTCCAACAACAAGCTGCGCGCGCTGCCGCCGCAGATGTGGGCGGCGCCCGCGCTCGCGGACCTCAACGCGGCCTTCAACCATCTGCGGGACTTGCCTACGGGCAGGGAGGAGGTCAGTGACTAGCGAGGAGGTCAGTGACTAGCGAGGGGGTGAGTGGAGCCCTGTTCACTCTGCCCTCTCTGAACACGCTGGACGTGTCCAACAACAAGCTGCGCGCGCTGCCGCCGCAGATGTGGGCGGCGCCCGCGCTCGCGGACCTCAACGCGGCCTTCAACCATCTGCGGGACTTGCCTACGGGCAGGGAGGAGGTCAGTGACTAGCGAGGAGGTCAGTGACTAGCGAGGGGGTGAGTGGAGCCCTGTTCACTCTGCCCTCTCTGAACACGCTGGACGTGTCCAACAACAAGCTGCGCGCGCTGCCGCCGCAGATGTGGGCGGCGCCCGCGCTCGCGGACCTCAACGCGGCCTTCAACCATCTGCGGGACTTGCCTACGGGCAGGGAGGAGGTCAGTGACTAGCGAGGAGGTCAGTGACTAGCGAGGGGGTGAGTGGAGCCCTGTTCACTCTGCCCTCTCTGAACACGCTGGACGTGTCCAACAACAAGCTGCGCGCGCTGCCGCCGCAGATGTGGGCGGCGCCCGCGCTCGCGGACCTCAACGCGGCCTTCAACCATCTGCGGGACTTGCCTACGGGCAGGGAGGAGGTCAGTGACTAGCGAGGAGGTCAGTGACTAGCGAGGGGGTGAGTGGAGCCCTGTTCACTCTGCCCTCTCTGAACACGCTGGACGTGTCCAACAACAAGCTGCGCGCGCTGCCGCCGCAGATGTGGGCGGCGCCCGCGCTCGCGGACCTCAACGCGGCCTTCAACCATCTGCGGGACTTGCCTACGGGCAGGGAGGAGGTCAGTGACTAGCGAGGAGGTCAGTGACTAGCGAGGGGGTGAGTGGAGCCCTGTTCACTCTGCCCTCTCTGAACACGCTGGACGTGTCCAACAACAAGCTGCGCGCGCTGCCGCCGCAGATGTGGGCGGCGCCCGCGCTCGCGGACCTCAACGCGGCCTTCAACCATCTGCGGGACTTGCCTACGGGCAGGGAGGAGGTCAGTGACTAGCGAGGAGGTCAGTGACTAGCGAGGGGGTGAGTGGAGCCCTGTTCACTCTGCCCTCTCTGAACACGCTGGACGTGTCCAACAACAAGCTGCGCGCGCTGCCGCCGCAGATGTGGGCGGCGCCCGCGCTCGCGGACCTCAACGCGGCCTTCAACCATCTGCGGGACTTGCCTACGGGCAGGGAGGAGGTCAGTGACTAGCGAGGAGGTCAGTGACTAGCGAGGGGGTGAGTGGAGCCCTGTTCACTCTGCCCTCTCTGAACACGCTGGACGTGTCCAACAACAAGCTGCGCGCGCTGCCGCCGCAGATGTGGGCGGCGCCCGCGCTCGCGGACCTCAACGCGGCCTTCAACCATCTGCGGGACTTGCCTACGGGCAGGGAGGAGGTCAGTGACTAGCGAGGAGGTCAGTGACTAGCGAGGGGGTGAGTGGAGCCCTGTTCACTCTGCCCTCTCTGAACACGCTGGACGTGTCCAACAACAAGCTGCGCGCGCTGCCGCCGCAGATGTGGGCGGCGCCCGCGCTCGCGGACCTCAACGCGGCCTTCAACCATCTGCGGGACTTGCCTACGGGCAGGGAGGAGGTCAGTGACTAGCGAGGAGGTCAGTGACTAGCGAGGGGGTGAGTGGAGCCCTGTTCACTCTGCCCTCTCTGAACACGCTGGACGTGTCCAACAACAAGCTGCGCGCGCTGCCGCCGCAGATGTGGGCGGCGCCCGCGCTCGCGGACCTCAACGCGGCCTTCAACCATCTGCGGGACTTGCCTACGGGCAGGGAGGAGGTCAGTGACTAGCGAGGAGGTCAGTGACTAGCGAGGGGGTGAGTGGAGCCCTGTTCACTCTGCCCTCTCTGAACACGCTGGACGTGTCCAACAACAAGCTGCGCGCGCTGCCGCCGCAGATGTGGGCGGCGCCCGCGCTCGCGGACCTCAACGCGGCCTTCAACCATCTGCGGGACTTGCCTACGGGCAGGGAGGAGGTCAGTGACTAGCGAGGAGGTCAGTGACTAGCGAGGGGGTGAGTGGAGCCCTGTTCACTCTGCCCTCTCTGAACACGCTGGACGTGTCCAACAACAAGCTGCGCGCGCTGCCGCCGCAGATGTGGGCGGCGCCCGCGCTCGCGGACCTCAACGCGGCCTTCAACCATCTGCGGGACTTGCCTACGGGCAGGGAGGAGGTCAGTGACTAGCGAGGAGGTCAGTGACTAGCGAGGGGGTGAGTGGAGCCCTGTTCACTCTGCCCTCTCTGAACACGCTGGACGTGTCCAACAACAAGCTGCGCGCGCTGCCGCCGCAGATGTGGGCGGCGCCCGCGCTCGCGGACCTCAACGCGGCCTTCAACCATCTGCGGGACTTGCCTACGGGCAGGGAGGAGGTCAGTGACTAGCGAGGAGGTCAGTGACTAGCGAGGGGGTGAGTGGAGCCCTGTTCACTCTGCCCTCTCTGAACACGCTGGACGTGTCCAACAACAAGCTGCGCGCGCTGCCGCCGCAGATGTGGGCGGCGCCCGCGCTCGCGGACCTCAACGCGGCCTTCAACCATCTGCGGGACTTGCCTACGGGCAGGGAGGAGGTCAGTGACTAGCGAGGAGGTCAGTGACTAGCGAGGGGGTGAGTGGAGCCCTGTTCACTCTGCCCTCTCTGAACACGCTGGACGTGTCCAACAACAAGCTGCGCGCGCTGCCGCCGCAGATGTGGGCGGCGCCCGCGCTCGCGGACCTCAACGCGGCCTTCAACCATCTGCGGGACTTGCCTACGGGCAGGGAGGAGGTCAGTGACTAGCGAGGAGGTCAGTGACTAGCGAGGGGGTGAGTGGAGCCCTGTTCACTCTGCCCTCTCTGAACACGCTGGACGTGTCCAACAACAAGCTGCGCGCGCTGCCGCCGCAGATGTGGGCGGCGCCCGCGCTCGCGGACCTCAACGCGGCCTTCAACCATCTGCGGGACTTGCCTACGGGCAGGGAGGAGGTCAGTGACTAGCGAGGAGGTCAGTGACTAGCGAGGGGGTGAGTGGAGCCCTGTTCACTCTGCCCTCTCTGAACACGCTGGACGTGTCCAACAACAAGCTGCGCGCGCTGCCGCCGCAGATGTGGGCGGCGCCCGCGCTCGCGGACCTCAACGCGGCCTTCAACCATCTGCGGGACTTGCCTACGGGCAGGGAGGAGGTCAGTGACTAGCGAGGAGGTCAGTGACTAGCGAGGGGGTGAGTGGAGCCCTGTTCACTCTGCCCTCTCTGAACACGCTGGACGTGTCCAACAACAAGCTGCGCGCGCTGCCGCCGCAGATGTGGGCGGCGCCCGCGCTCGCGGACCTCAACGCGGCCTTCAACCATCTGCGGGACTTGCCTACGGGCAGGGAGGAGGTCAGTGACTAGCGAGGAGGTCAGTGACTAGCGAGGGGGTGAGTGGAGCCCTGTTCACTCTGCCCTCTCTGAACACGCTGGACGTGTCCAACAACAAGCTGCGCGCGCTGCCGCCGCAGATGTGGGCGGCGCCCGCGCTCGCGGACCTCAACGCGGCCTTCAACCATCTGCGGGACTTGCCTACGGGCAGGGAGGAGGTCAGTGACTAGCGAGGAGGTCAGTGACTAGCGAGGGGGTGAGTGGAGCCCTGTTCACTCTGCCCTCTCTGAACACGCTGGACGTGTCCAACAACAAGCTGCGCGCGCTGCCGCCGCAGATGTGGGCGGCGCCCGCGCTCGCGGACCTCAACGCGGCCTTCAACCATCTGCGGGACTTGCCTACGGGCAGGGAGGAGGTCAGTGACTAGCGAGGAGGTCAGTGACTAGCGAGGGGGTGAGTGGAGCCCTGTTCACTCTGCCCTCTCTGAACACGCTGGACGTGTCCAACAACAAGCTGCGCGCGCTGCCGCCGCAGATGTGGGCGGCGCCCGCGCTCGCGGACCTCAACGCGGCCTTCAACCATCTGCGGGACTTGCCTACGGGCAGGGAGGAGGTCAGTGACTAGCGAGGAGGTCAGTGACTAGCGAGGGGGTGAGTGGAGCCCTGTTCACTCTGCCCTCTCTGAACACGCTGGACGTGTCCAACAACAAGCTGCGCGCGCTGCCGCCGCAGATGTGGGCGGCGCCCGCGCTCGCGGACCTCAACGCGGCCTTCAACCATCTGCGGGACTTGCCTACGGGCAGGGAGGAGGTCAGTGACTAGCGAGGAGGTCAGTGACTAGCGAGGGGGTGAGTGGAGCCCTGTTCACTCTGCCCTCTCTGAACACGCTGGACGTGTCCAACAACAAGCTGCGCGCGCTGCCGCCGCAGATGTGGGCGGCGCCCGCGCTCGCGGACCTCAACGCGGCCTTCAACCATCTGCGGGACTTGCCTACGGGCAGGGAGGAGGTCAGTGACTAGCGAGGAGGTCAGTGACTAGCGAGGGGGTGAGTGGAGCCCTGTTCACTCTGCCCTCTCTGAACACGCTGGACGTGTCCAACAACAAGCTGCGCGCGCTGCCGCCGCAGATGTGGGCGGCGCCCGCGCTCGCGGACCTCAACGCGGCCTTCAACCATCTGCGGGACTTGCCTACGGGCAGGGAGGAGGTCAGTGACTAGCGAGGAGGTCAGTGACTAGCGAGGGGGTGAGTGGAGCCCTGTTCACTCTGCCCTCTCTGAACACGCTGGACGTGTCCAACAACAAGCTGCGCGCGCTGCCGCCGCAGATGTGGGCGGCGCCCGCGCTCGCGGACCTCAACGCGGCCTTCAACCATCTGCGGGACTTGCCTACGGGCAGGGAGGAGGTCAGTGACTAGCGAGGAGGTCAGTGACTAGCGAGGGGGTGAGTGGAGCCCTGTTCACTCTGCCCTCTCTGAACACGCTGGACGTGTCCAACAACAAGCTGCGCGCGCTGCCGCCGCAGATGTGGGCGGCGCCCGCGCTCGCGGACCTCAACGCGGCCTTCAACCATCTGCGGGACTTGCCTACGGGCAGGGAGGAGGTCAGTGACTAGCGAGGAGGTCAGTGACTAGCGAGGGGGTGAGTGGAGCCCTGTTCACTCTGCCCTCTCTGAACACGCTGGACGTGTCCAACAACAAGCTGCGCGCGCTGCCGCCGCAGATGTGGGCGGCGCCCGCGCTCGCGGACCTCAACGCGGCCTTCAACCATCTGCGGGACTTGCCTACGGGCAGGGAGGAGGTCAGTGACTAGCGAGGAGGTCAGTGACTAGCGAGGGGGTGAGTGGAGCCCTGTTCACTCTGCCCTCTCTGAACACGCTGGACGTGTCCAACAACAAGCTGCGCGCGCTGCCGCCGCAGATGTGGGCGGCGCCCGCGCTCGCGGACCTCAACGCGGCCTTCAACCATCTGCGGGACTTGCCTACGGGCAGGGAGGAGGTCAGTGACTAGCGAGGAGGTCAGTGACTAGCGAGGGGGTGAGTGGAGCCCTGTTCACTCTGCCCTCTCTGAACACGCTGGACGTGTCCAACAACAAGCTGCGCGCGCTGCCGCCGCAGATGTGGGCGGCGCCCGCGCTCGCGGACCTCAACGCGGCCTTCAACCATCTGCGGGACTTGCCTACGGGCAGGGAGGAGGTCAGTGACTAGCGAGGAGGTCAGTGACTAGCGAGGGGGTGAGTGGAGCCCTGTTCACTCTGCCCTCTCTGAACACGCTGGACGTGTCCAACAACAAGCTGCGCGCGCTGCCGCCGCAGATGTGGGCGGCGCCCGCGCTCGCGGACCTCAACGCGGCCTTCAACCATCTGCGGGACTTGCCTACGGGCAGGGAGGAGGTCAGTGACTAGCGAGGAGGTCAGTGACTAGCGAGGGGGTGAGTGGAGCCCTGTTCACTCTGCCCTCTCTGAACACGCTGGACGTGTCCAACAACAAGCTGCGCGCGCTGCCGCCGCAGATGTGGGCGGCGCCCGCGCTCGCGGACCTCAACGCGGCCTTCAACCATCTGCGGGACTTGCCTACGGGCAGGGAGGAGGTCAGTGACTAGCGAGGAGGTCAGTGACTAGCGAGGGGGTGAGTGGAGCCCTGTTCACTCTGCCCTCTCTGAACACGCTGGACGTGTCCAACAACAAGCTGCGCGCGCTGCCGCCGCAGATGTGGGCGGCGCCCGCGCTCGCGGACCTCAACGCGGCCTTCAACCATCTGCGGGACTTGCCTACGGGCAGGGAGGAGGTCAGTGACTAGCGAGGAGGTCAGTGACTAGCGAGGGGGTGAGTGGAGCCCTGTTCACTCTGCCCTCTCTGAACACGCTGGACGTGTCCAACAACAAGCTGCGCGCGCTGCCGCCGCAGATGTGGGCGGCGCCCGCGCTCGCGGACCTCAACGCGGCCTTCAACCATCTGCGGGACTTGCCTACGGGCAGGGAGGAGGTCAGTGACTAGCGAGGAGGTCAGTGACTAGCGAGGGGGTGAGTGGAGCCCTGTTCACTCTGCCCTCTCTGAACACGCTGGACGTGTCCAACAACAAGCTGCGCGCGCTGCCGCCGCAGATGTGGGCGGCGCCCGCGCTCGCGGACCTCAACGCGGCCTTCAACCATCTGCGGGACTTGCCTACGGGCAGGGAGGAGGTCAGTGACTAGCGAGGAGGTCAGTGACTAGCGAGGGGGTGAGTGGAGCCCTGTTCACTCTGCCCTCTCTGAACACGCTGGACGTGTCCAACAACAAGCTGCGCGCGCTGCCGCCGCAGATGTGGGCGGCGCCCGCGCTCGCGGACCTCAACGCGGCCTTCAACCATCTGCGGGACTTGCCTACGGGCAGGGAGGAGGTCAGTGACTAGCGAGGAGGTCAGTGACTAGCGAGGGGGTGAGTGGAGCCCTGTTCACTCTGCCCTCTCTGAACACGCTGGACGTGTCCAACAACAAGCTGCGCGCGCTGCCGCCGCAGATGTGGGCGGCGCCCGCGCTCGCGGACCTCAACGCGGCCTTCAACCATCTGCGGGACTTGCCTACGGGCAGGGAGGAGGTCAGTGACTAGCGAGGAGGTCAGTGACTAGCGAGGGGGTGAGTGGAGCCCTGTTCACTCTGCCCTCTCTGAACACGCTGGACGTGTCCAACAACAAGCTGCGCGCGCTGCCGCCGCAGATGTGGGCGGCGCCCGCGCTCGCGGACCTCAACGCGGCCTTCAACCATCTGCGGGACTTGCCTACGGGCAGGGAGGAGGGCAGTGACTGGCGAGGGGGGCAGTGACTAGCGAGGGGGTGAGTGGAGCCCTGTTCACTCTGCCCTCTCTGAACACGCTGGACGTGTCCAACAACAAGCTGCGCGCGCTGCCGCCGCAGATGTGGGCGGCGCCCGCGCTCGCGGACCTCAACGCGGCCTTCAACCATCTGCGGGACTTGCCTACGGGCAGGGAGGAGGTCAGTGACTAGCGAGGAGGTCAGTGACTAAAGAAGAGGTCAGTGGCTTGTGAGGGGGTCAGTGACTAGCGAGGGAGTCAGTGACTAGCGAGGAGATCAGTGACTAGCGAGGGAGTCAGTGACTAGCGAGGAGGTCAGTGACTAGCGAGGGAGTCAGTGACTAGCGAGGAGGTCAGTGACTAGCGAGGAGGTCAGTGACTAGTGAGGAGGTCAGTGACTAAAGAAGAGGTCAGTGGCTTGTGAGGGGGTTAGTGGCTAGCTAGGAGGTCAGTGACTAAAGAAGAGGTCAGTGGCTTGTGAGGGGGTTAGTGGCTAGCTAGGAGGTCAGTGACTAAAGAAGAGGTCAGTGGCTTGTGAGGGGGTTAGTGGCTAGCTAGGAGGTCAGTGACTAATGAGGGAACTAGTGACTAGCGAACGGGGCAGTGACAATTCAAGGGATCCGTGACAAGACAAGGGGTCAGTGACAAGCAACGGTGTCAGTGACTTGCGAAGAGGTCCGTGACAAGCGTGTCTAGTGAGGGGCTCAGTGAGTAGCGAGAGAGTTAGTGCGCGAGGGGGTCAGTGACTAGTGAGGGGACAGTGACTTATGAGGGGGTTAGTTTACTTGCTAGGAGGTCAGTGACAAGCTACGGTGTCAGTGACCAGCGAAGGTGTCAGTGACCAGCGAAGGTGTCAGCGGCCTCTAGTTATACATTTACCTGCAACTAATATGCTTGTTAGTTACATTGATAAAGGTAGTTATTGTTCTGTTCCAGGAGCCGCCGGATAGCCCCCTGCCCCCTTCCCCGGTGGAGCGCAGCGCCTCCGCCTCCGGGTACTTCCCCGCCTCCTTCTCGGCGAGTATATCTGTACGTTCACTAACTGACGTGAAGTATATCTGTACGTTTACTAACTGACGTGAAGTATATCTGTACGTTCACTAACTGACGTGAAGTATATCTGTACGTTGACAAACTGACGTAAGATAGTAAAGAATAGCATAGGTTGTCGACTTCAGTGGGACTTGAAAACGCGATTACCTTCAATTTCGGCCAAAGTTTTATAAGATTTTATAATATAGCAAAAATGTTTACTACCGGTCAATCAAAAAAATATAAAGCAAAAGTTTTCTACTTCAGCGGAACTTGAAACCGCGACTTTCTCTTCAAGTCCCGCTGATGTTGAATTTTTTTGCGATATTATTTTATTTTCTTAAATATTACCCAGAATGCGAAGGTTTACGCACTTTTTTCACATAAATATCTATCTATGTGATATTGTATTAAGTATATCAGTCATCTATTACCCATAACACAAGCTCTGCTTAGCTTGTGGCTAGATTCGTAAACACTACCTACTTTTGTTAAGCCGGATTTACACCGGGTAAGTAACTGACTCCAACCAAACTCGAGACAAGTCAGTGGTGACCCGATATTTTGTGTGCGAATATGCAAGACCTCCCACAACTGTAAAAAAAAACCCAATGAAAATTGATTTGAAGTCAGTAAGTTCAAATCAATTTACATTGGGTTTTTCTCGGGTCAGCGCTAACTTGTCTCGTATTCGGAGTCAGTCACTGACCCTGTCTAAGGGCTCCCACACAAAACTGCGATTTGGTGCGATGCGATGCGATTTGATGCGATTTGATGCGATGTCACACGAACTTGATTTGCGAATTTCTGCGATGCGAATTTCTGCGGCGAACCGTTTTGTAGGGTAACCATATCTTCAAGTTTAGTCCGCCGTATTGGACGTGTTTTTAGGAAGCGTAAGATGGATCCCAAAAAGATAATTGAACCGATTTAAGCAAAAATGATCCAACCCACACAAACCTCATTTCGAGATAATCGATATTTAAGTTTGTGGCGGTATTTCTCTAGCTTTGTAATACAAAATGTTGTTATTTTAATTTAATTTAATGCTATGTAAACTCAACTTTTTTGCTATAAATAATATAAAGAATAAATTGTAATAGTTTAGTAGATAATTGGGAAAACTTGCGCCTGGATCATTATTACAAAATTAATTTTGTATGGAAAGAGCTCTGTAGGGTGCAAAAATTAAAATGCAAAAATGATTCAAAGTGTGTTAAAAATTAGTAATCATTTTTGTGTTTTAAAAGACAAAACAAACAAAATTGGCCCTACTCCTCGTCCAAATCAGAATAAGGTTCATCACATAAACCATCTACATCGTCTATTATTGCAGCTTCCCTTCGGTATCTTAAATTAATCAATGCAATCATCTGGTATCTAATATTAGATCTGCTGGCCCTGTACTTATTTTATTTTATTTATTTATTTTTCGTTAAAGTACGAAACACACAGAAGCCGGAGGCGTGGCGGAGGCAAAGGCGTGCGAGTTGTATTCTATGGAATCCTATGAAAGCCTACACACACACCGCAGGCCGTGGCGAACGCGGTGCCATAGGAAAAACCGGCACGCCTTCGCCTTCGCCACTCCTCCGGCTTCTGTGTGTTTTGAACTTTATATACTTTATTTCGTTTACGTACTTAGATGAAATAGCAATTTTAAATATTAACTTGTCAAATCTTAACTTGTTTTATATCATCATCATCATAATCAACCTATATTAGTCCACTGCTGGACATAGGCCTCCCTTAATGAGCGCCATAGCTCCCTGTCTTCAGCTTGGCATCCAGCATCTGCCAGCAGTCTTTCGCAGATCGTCATCCCACCTGGCCGGAGGGCGTCCTATACTACGTTTACCAAGTCTCGGTCTCCACTCAAGAACACGTTTACCCCAACGGTTGTCGGTTCTTCGCGAGATATAGCCGGCCCACTGCCACCACTTCAGCTTGCTAATTATTTGAGCTATGTCGATAACTTTGGTTCTCTTTCGGATGTATTCTTTACGAATCCTATCCTTCAGAGAAACTCCGAGCATAGCTCTTTCTATAGCTTTCTGAGCTCTTTGAACTGATGGACCAGCTTAATATTATAGTTTGAATCATTGTAGCAAATTAGAACGGTTATATGTTAGGGTAACAAAAGCAACACAAAAATGATTCAAGTGGCATGAAACACTTTTTAAAAAAATTTAAAAAATGGTCTTCGACATGACAGTTGTGGGTTGCATCATACGGATTTTCCACATTTGTGAACATAGAGGTGTGAGTCTTTGATATGTTAAAATATACCTTATTCTGATTACATTGGTTAAAAAAACTCGAAATTGACTAGGTTGTGGGTTGGATCATTTTTGCATAAATCGGTCCAATTGCACTGCTGTTATTGTTAAATAGATATAAAAGAAAAAGAAGATTCTGGATTCATCCATTTAATACGATTATGAACTCTGAAGGGAACTATTTTACTCGAAATTACTATGAGTTGAGAACTGAAGCAGTTTTTTTTTACTACACAAAGAAGGCGGCTCAGGCGCCGCGCTCTTTCGCTAAAGTTGTCTCAGAGCGGACTAAAAGGGGGGTCACCAAGTATGACGTAATATGACAGGAATACGCGATGCAAATGAGATCTGACGTTATCGTGCGAGCTCGCAGATATTTACGATGCGATGCGAGCTCGCAGTTTTGTGTTTGAGCCCTTAATCAGCGTTTATTATTGTTGTAGAAGTCTTCGCGCAGTCCGTCCATAGACAACAGCGAGGACTCGCCCGAGGCAGAGCCAATCCCAACGCTGGGCGACCGCGCGGGGAACGCAGTGTGAGTGTAGCTTTATGTCTTATAAACACCGAGTGTCGTGCGAAGTGATCCGCGTCGTGGTAAGATATGTCGTGTCAGTGTAGCGAGCGAAGCAAGACGCGCTTCAATAATAATACTACAAACATAGGACGTGGTTTGTTTGATAAGACATGCCTTGTGGCGAGCAAAGCAAGCCCATACTCTATGCGTATACTCATGCGTTTTAGGTGGTGAGGTCACTGCGAAAGAGTTTTTTATTGGCAGATATAGGTATCCATCCGTCCTCAGTTTTCATATTTTCCGTCCTCAGTTTTCATCTTTTCCGTCCTCAGTTTTCATCTTTTCATCAAGGTAAATATAAAGATAAAGATATATTTATTTGTCTAAGAAACGGCACAGACACACAGATACATATGAAGGTAGGAGCTTAAGAAGGGAAGTACCTTTTCATGACAATAAACAGTTGACTTACTTATCGCACTATACACATTAAAAAGGAAGTTGGTAGGTATTTCTAAATTTACATACATAGGTATCTTAATCTTATAATTTTCCTATATCTAGGTATATCTAAAATCTTATATAACAAATATGCTAGGTACACATACTTAGGTCAGAAATGAAATAGGTTTGTCTATTCAGTCTGTGCTGCCACTCAGGCCAAAAAGGGTCAAACTCAGCTTTGTGCTGAACCAAGGCTGATTTTCAGTTTGATCCTGTGGACAAGTGAAATCACGACCACAACGTTTGTCAGTGTCTGCAAAACTGTTATGTCTTAATGTCTAATTCAATAAGAAGTTGAAGTTGTGACGTGGCAGGCGTGGTCAGGAACAGAAACGTGGATTGTTGGTTAGTTTTGGTTATGACAAATAGTTATGTCGGAATAAAAAGAGTTTGCTGATTTGTTACTGTGTTAAATATCCCGTGTTAAATGACTTTAGTGAATTAGTGTTCTATCTCCGGCAGTTGGTCCGCGGCGGCGCGCGCGCACCCGTGGCGGGGCGCGGTGGGCGCGGCTCCCCCCGCCCCCCCCCTCGGGCCCCGCGCTGCTCGCGCTGTCCCTGGCTCACAACCAGTTCACGGCGGTGCCGGCCGCGCTCGCTTGCCGCGCGCCCGCGCTGCAGAGACTCAACATGAGTTACAACTCACTGAGGTGAGTGACTCATTAGCTTTTAATGTTACTTTCCATCATTATTAACCTATATTAGTCCACTGCTGGATATAGCTTTCCCCTAATGTTTTAACCCATGCCTGTAAATAAAGATATTTGTACCTGTACTATTGAGCGCCGTAGCGTTTGTTTGCAAAATCGCAATGCAAAAGTGTTTGTTTGTCCTTCCTTCACGCCTACTAAGAAACCAATAGACTTTTTGGTCATGAAGACAGGGTTCACGTGAATTGGTTTCTTAGTTAGGGCGTGTAGGAAGGACAAAGAAACAAACACATTTTTGTATTCCGGACAGTCAAAATTGCAGCTAAGCAGAGCTTGTGTTATGGGTACTAGATGACTGATATACTTAATACAATACATGAAATAAATAGATATATTTTTTATAGATAGAAAACACCCAGACCAACGGAACAAATTAGTTAGGATGACAGTGACTTGGCAGTACTCATTTCTTATTACAGAATCTTGGCATGACTCAAGTTATCACAGAGACTTGGCTTCACGTCTCACCAAATGTGTCATACATTTGGTGAGACGTGAAGCATGAGTTCTTACAGAGACTATTGTGTTGCAGGTCAATGTCCTACGTGACGTCGTATCCCTCCAGCCTGCGCCAGTTGGATCTTAGTCATAACGAGATCACTTGCTGGCCGAGCTTACCTCAGGTAAGTTCTGTGTGTTTTATACTACTTTCTTAGATTTACTGGAATCACTCAGTTGCTAAGTTGTAATTGTTGATGAACAAACTTATTGAAGCGAAGGCAGCAAATTCTTTCTCACAGCTTATTTACCGAACGTATGGAATAGAATGATTTTTGTTTTAATTTCTAGCATAATTAAAACAAAAATCATTATATACCTTCTTACAGTTAGCAAATTTTCAAACTGTTTACATACATCAATAACAAAAGAGGTCCTAATAGTGAGCCTTGCGGAACACCGAAGGAATGTTTCTTTGATAAAATATTTTTAGCTTCTTTTAATATTTGTAGCTCAAAACTAGAACTTTAAAAATGACAAAAAATCTATAAATAATCAATACCATATAAATTAAATACTATCCTGCTTATCAAATACCTTAAGGCCATGCTCACGGATAAGTTTTCGTCCGAATTTGATTCGTGATGAAACATACGAATCCTCATAGGACTATCGGAGCGCTCAAACTGGGTGCGATTAGTCGTACGTATACGCGCAAATTGCAATCGAACTGTGGAATCATAGGTTCCATCATCATCCGCAGCCTGACTTCAAACACTGCTGGGTATATGCCTCCAAAATTTTGAAAAAAAATCTTGAAATGGTATCCAAAGCGCGGCCTAAAGTTACAAAATGGCGTCCGACTCAGCATAGGATGTGATTTGCTTAATAACGGAAGAAATTTGAAGTTTTTAGTAAAATATATTGTAAAAAAACATATACTACAACTAAAGCACGTCTTATTCCTTTCCCTTTAGCTAGAAAACTTCGGACCGGGTTCCCCGCTCGCGTGCTACTGTCCCCAGCGAGCGGCCGCGCGGCCTCGCTCGGGCGGCGGCGTGCGCTCGCAGCTGATGAGTGCCGCCTGCCCCGCCCGGAGGCATCTGCGACTGGAGGGTACGAGGACACTGGTCAGTTACTCAGAAAGCAATAACTTTATTTCTATATGCATACAAAATTAACGCTTAGTCAAGTAATTTTAAACTATACATAACTAGCGACCCGCCCCGGCTTCGCACCGTTTTATTATACGTATAAACATTCCTCTTGAATCACTCTATCTATTAAAAAACCGCATCAAATCCGTTGCGTAGTATTAAAGATTTAAGCATATAAATGGACATAGGGACAGAGAAAGCGACTTTGTTTTATAGTATGTAGTGGCTAAGTGTTACTTGGTTACAGATATTGTCCAACAACCTGCTCACCCGCATCCAGCTGACCACGGATGACGATGGATACGCGGCCAACACGACCGAAGACACTAATGACGATGATGATGAATGGGTATGTACATTGGCGTATCTAGGCTTACATTCCAGAGGGGCTGACCCCCGAGATTTTGCCTACAAAGAAAAGGTCCGGCAACTCAGACTATAGTAAGTATATGTAATCAGTTAGTTAATATATTTTCGCTTTTATAACCATCATTATAGGGTTTCACAACACTTTTGTAGTCGATTATTTAAAAGAATTTTGTGAAAAAATTTACAACAGCCAATAATTACATAGTATAAAAAGTTGATTCTTTTTAGGGTTCCAAACCGGTTTCTACAAATCTGTTTGTCCTTTTGTCAATATCTGAGCAACTACTAAAGCAATTTGCTATTTTTGAAGTGGTTGATTCTCATTACGCCATACCCTGAAGATGTAGATGATTTCCCATGAAGTGTATCTGATATCCACATAGATGTTGATGATTTCCTATAAAGTGTATCTAATATCCACATAGATGTAGATGATTTCCCATGAAGTGTATCTAATATACACATAAATCAGTAAATCAATATCTTTATTTCTTTAGGCTTACAAACTAAGCACTTAGACAAGTCTAATTTAATACTATAGATGTAGATGATTTCCTATGAAGTGTATATTGTATATTGTATAATACGAGTATCCAAATAGACGTAGATTTTTTTTTTTAAAGTCTTTATTTATAGAGCTTAATCACTCTGTGATTATGTCGCTCTAATTATTAAACAAAATACAAACAAAACACCATACAATTATAGTTATAAAACTAAATAGAAACAAATGCCTGTCAAAATAAGTAAAAACATTAAAGTCAGCTCCGATCATCAGTCTGATCGGAGCTGAACTTAATGTTGTACAATTTCACTAGATTTTTAACTTCTTCCGTTTCTGGGTTTGACAGGGTTACATTACAGTCAGCGAATTGATTTCCCATGAAGTGTATCTGATATCCTGTCATCATATCCCCAGGGCACGGGCTGCAGCCTCAAGGGGCGGCTGCTGTTCCCGCTGCTGTCGATGCTGGACGTGTCCTGCAACCTGCTGCGCTCCGTGCCGCCCGCGCTACACCTACTCACCAACCTCTCCGTGCTCAACATCAGCGGGAACAAAGGTCAGTCTCGAAGGTAGCCTTAACATGAGCGGGAACAAAGGTCAGTCTCGAAGGTAGCCTTAACATCAGCGGGAACAAAGGTCAGTCTCGAAGGTAGCCTTAACATCAGCGGGAACAAAGGTCAGTCTCGAAGGTAGCCTTAACATCAGCGGGAACAAATTCAGTCTCGAAGGCAGCCTTAACATCAGCGGGAACAGAGGTCAGTCTCAGTCTCAGTTTAAGTTAAATGAAAGCTTATTCGTATGAAAAACATACAATTTAGAAGCAGAACTACTAAAACTTTCATGAAATTAATCTTTGAAATACACAAAAATAATACTTTTTCTTCGAAACGTTATAAGATTCAAACCCACGTAGAGTCATTTTCATCAGAGTTCCAATAGCATGCATTGAGTTTTAGTTAACAGAAAGCTTATTTGTATGAAAAACATACAATTTAGAAGCAGAACGACTGAAACTTTCATGAAATCGGTCTTCGAAAAATACAAAAATTAAAACTTTTTCTTCGAAACAGTATAGATTCAAACCTACGTAGAGTCATTTTTATCAGAGAGTCATTTTTATTCATTTTAACATTTTATCAGAAAATACCAAATTTTTATTTCCATTCCTGAAAAATGATCTGCTGCCTGAAGTTGGCAGAGTATAACTTCACTTATTTTTTTACGTGTAAAAACGCCGGAACTGTTTCTGAAAAGTATCAGGAACTATAGAACTCACCTGCATGGGAACAGAACTTTCATTTAAATAAGCTCTGCTGGAAGATACTCTGCTAACTTCACCAACATTAACATCAGCGGGAACAAAGGTCAGTCTTGAAGGTAGCCTTAACATGAGCGGGAACAAAGGTCAGTCTCGAAGGTAGCCTTAACATGAACCGGAACATAGGTCAGTCTCGCCTTAACATCACCATTAAGTATATGTCATCTCCTACACATAACACAAGCTCTGCTTAGCTTGGGGCTAGATGATGCCATTTGTCCTTAGTTGTTTATTATTTATTTAAAATGTATTCCAGACATATCGACCCTGCCTCCTCAAATGGGCCTGCTGTCCCGCCTGTGGTCGCTGAGCGCGGCGGGCTGCAGCCTGCAGGAGCCGCTCAGGAGTATGCTGGCGGGGGACAGGTGGGCTCTCACTCTTACTTGGACGCTGTGATGTTAGGTTAGAGAGAGACATATCGACCCTGCCTCCTCAAATGGGCCCACCCTAGAATAGTCTAGGTGCCCATCTCAGGTTGAAGAAATGTAGATTTTTAGGAAGCTTTCTTAAAACTACTCGCTCTAGGCAAACCTAGTTTTTGTAGGAGGGCCTCGAAAGAAAACCTATATACGCCGCGATTGAGTATCCGGGGTTAACCTTATACTTTCGCAACGCCTATAGCGCCTTGTTTTCAATATTCAGCGTTCGCCTACAATCTACCTCTATAGCTACACTTCGGTTTCCACCATTTTGCCTACTTATTTAATATTCTTGACTCTTAGTTATAAATAATACTATAAAAAGTCTCCACACACTGAAGCCGGAGGCGGAGCGGAGGCGAAGGCGTACGGAGTTTTCCTATGGCACCGCGCCGCCACCGCCTGAGGTGTGTGTGTAGGCTTTCATAGGATTCAATAGATTACAACTCGTACGCCTTCGCCTCCGCTTCGCCTCCGGCTTTAGTGTGTGGAGACCTTATGTAAATAAAATGTGAATAATGTTGTTCGTAGATATAAGAGCGCGCACATACTGTCGTACCTGCGAGGCGTGTTGCACTGCGCCGTGCCTTACACGAGGATGAGGCTGATGCTGGTCGGACGACAGGTAAGTAGGCAGCACTGCACTGGGGTTGGTTAAATGGGGGCTGAAATAGTATAGTTAGGCAAGAAGGAAGAAATATTATCGAAATTACATATACCTGTCCATTATGGTCTGGCTCGAATCAAATCAAATTATTACTAAGGTACAGAGGCTTATCTGAACAAAAAAAAATAAGACCTTGTCAGGTATCATGCGCACTAAAAATGTCACCTCAGCATCATTTTGTCGATGCTGTATATCGATCAGTTAACGCGCTAGCAATTCCATCTATAGGTGATTGAATTAACCGGTAGTTGCTCTACCCGAACATAGAGGTCTCTCTTAGTAAAAGCTACAGAACCGAAAATGTGACCATGTACCATAATAAAGCCCCTGCCATAATAGCCCTTCTACACCTTATGCAATCCCTAATTCCTTACTAATATTATTATTGCGAAAATCTGTTTGAATGTTTGATGGCTCCGCTCTCGTTATTTCTATGGAAAGTTTCAAGGCTATTTCTATCCCAAAATAGCCTATGTGTTATTTCAGGGCTAGAACTGCGTCTATTCAAAATTTCAGCCTGATCTGTTCGGTAGTTTATGCGTGAAAGATGATCAATCATCCATCCATACATTCATGCATCATGACATTCATACAAACTTTCACGTCTATAATAGTAAGGATAGTCAAGTGATGCGCATCACACTCCGAAGTTAATGACTAAACTACAGTAAATAACTTGTTCATAACATTGCAAAGTATAGTTTATCATTTACTAGCGACCCGCCCCGGCTTCGCACGGTTTTATTATACGTATAAACCGTCCTCTTGAATCACTCTATCTATTAAAAAAAAGCGCATCAAAATCCGTTGCGTAGTTTTAAAAATTTAAGTAGTCAAAGGGACATAGGGACAGAAAAAGCGACTTTGTTTTATACTATGTAGTGATTTATTTATTTTATTTTACTTTAAATAACACGGACAGATCCAATTACATTATTTAAAGGTCACACGTCATATTATTATCATTATCTTAAAATATATCTCATAGAGTAATCTTCACTTTGTTATTTTCCAGGATATAGGAAAGACCAGTCTACTGGAGTGTCTCAGACAGGAGTCGTCCATTCAACACAGAAGAAAACCAACTGATGTAAGTACCTTTGCATCTCGGGGCTGCTTGTTCAAGGGTTCTAAGCAAAATGTCCTGAATTTAGCAAAATAATATTCTAACTGTAATATCGCAATACTTCTATAAATATTTAATGAATACACAAAAACAAGAGAAAGTTTTTGAAAAAGTGTGATGTTCATAATAGAAATACAAGAAATAAGAACAAGTTACACATCCCATCATTTAGATTAAGAAAGGTGAGGAAATCGTGTATGGGCAATTGTGTGCACTTCTATGATAAGCTTCGATCTTAAGCAACTGAGCTCTCTTTCTGTAGATTTAAACAGTACTTAAAACTAAATCTTATCAAGGAGGCATATTATTCCATAAATTATTACATCAATGACGTTGATGTTGGGCCAGATGTTTCCGACAATAATGTAACAAAAAAATATTTTTTTTGTTTATCATAGCTGTGCCAGAATGTACAAAAAGTATTTCGGTCTAAATGATGATTGTACGCATAAAACTTTCTGAAACATGACGAACAAGTCTCGATAATTTCGTCAACCGAACTCAGCCTTTTACTATCATCAGCCTATATTAGTCCACTGCTGGAAATAGGCCTCCCCTTATGAGCGCCTTTTGGTATATCTTCATATCATATCCATCATTTTATATATATCTTCGTGTCCAGCACTGGGCAGCTCGTATGGGCAACAAGTCCTCTCGGCGCAACATGTCAACCGTGGGCGTGGACATCGGCACCTGGACGTACGAGAAGCAGAGGTCCACTCGTGGACCCGTCACCTTTAGGACCTGGGATTTCGGCGGGCAGCAGGAGTGAGTGACAAATGTAGATTTTTGAAAGTCTTGTTTTTAATTATTAAAAATTGTGGATATGAACGCTGAAGTTAATTAAATAAAATTTAAATAAAATAATAATAAAAAAGATGTACATAGAATAAAATTAAATAAATATATATATATTTTTGTACTTTTCATGGTGTATAATTTAAATACTTACGAACCGAAATGTAAATAAAGAACTATGAGCTATAAATAAAATAAAAACAACTTTAGTAAAATGTCAAACACATGAAAATTTTTGGACCTCACGCAACACTAGCGCCTCTAGTGGCAAATTCACACGCGTTAGCCCCCATTGAGGTCCAGAGCAGCAAAATGGCAGTTATGAGGAGAGAGGAAGATCATGTTACGAAAAGAGAGATTGATTTGAATGTGGAGGGTTATAAGGGAAGAGGAAGACAGAAGAAAAGATGGATGGATTTTGTGAAAGAGGATATGATTAATAAAGGTGTGAAAACGGAGATGACGAATAAAAGAGCAGAATGGAGGAAGAATACAGTCATGTTGTGCTTACCCCAGTTAGCGTGGGATAAGGTCCGGTAGAAGAGTAAAACGTTCAGTAAGTATGTATGTCGGAGACAAAGCCATCGGTTCGGTCACGTGACCCGCGCGTGCGCACTGGACCGAAGCTGCGAAGGAAGCCGAGCAAAGCCGAACCGAGCCGACGCACCCACTTTGTTCCTGAATACCGCTAGTATCTATAAATTAGTCTAATTTTATTTACCAACCTACCTAAACATATACCTATCGAAGATTAGACATAATAACTCAACAAATGTATGTTTATATGTACAGATACTACGCGACGCACCAGTACTTCCTGTCCCGGCGCTCGCTCTACCTCGTGGTGTGGAAGGTCACGGACGGCAGGGAGGGGCTCCTGTCAGCTCTCAACTGGCTCAGGTACTGCTCTTAGTGTTTATATGTACAGATACTACTGCTACTGTACTGCTTTTGGGGTTCCGTATATCAAGAAGACGGAAGGAACCGTCTTTTTGAAAATATGGTGATCAAAACGACGGACAGTAATTTATTGTTTGTCTTTTATTAGAAACGCGAGGTTCGAGTTGCCATGTCATATAAGAAATATCTTGGAAATAAATAAAACACCATTGTCAAAAATTAAATTTTGGTTCAACAAATCATTTCAAAAAACAACTTTTCACCGAACGGATTTTACAAAATCATCATCATCATCAGCCTATATTAATCCACAGCTGGACATAGGCCTCCCATAATGAGCTCCATAGCGCCCTGTCTTCAGCTTGACGCATCCAGCATCTGCCAGCAGATTACAAAATCCGTGAGGTGAAATCTACCAACATAGTTCCCTCCTTTCAGGTCTATACAGGCGCGCGCGCCCGGCTCCCCCTGCATCATGGTGGGTACGCATTACGACCAGGTGGCGACTTGCAGCCTGCCCGAGGGGGAGTCCCCGGAGGCGCTGCAGCGACTCATCAGGTCGCGGCTGATGGGCGCGCCGCACAGGGACCGGCTGGGGATCCCGCAGGTCATGGACTCTTTGGAGGTCAGACTCTTAGTAAATTAAATAAATCAATTGCGAATACTAACTGGAAGTAGTCGTTTTGTTTTTGTTTCAATAAATAGTTTTAGGTAAAAACCACAAGATCAATTTTTAGCAAACACGTGCGTTACTGAAATCCTTATGAAAAGTCAATCAAAATTGCAAAAAAAAATTCTAGTGATGTATTAAAGAAAATCCCTGGATTGATACACTCATAAATAGAAAGAAGAAAGAAAGAACAAAGAAGTTGGACTCTTTAGATGTCGGACACTTTAGATATCAGACTCTTTAGATTTAGAGGTTGGAATCTTTAGAAATCGGGCTCTTTAGAGGTATAACTCTTTAAAAGTCTGACTTTTAAGACGTCGGACTCTTTAGAAGTCTGGACTCTTTAGAGGTCGAACTCCTTAGAAGTCAGGCTCTTTAGAAGTCGGACTCTTTAGAGGTCAGACTATCATGTATTCATTTCAGGTCTCCTGCAGTACGCGACATAACATCAGACTTCTAGCGGACATCATCTATTCTGTAGCCTTCAGTGTGAAACCACCGGGTAAGGTTCAAACGGAGCTTTTGTACATTATTTGACGTCGTTTAAAAGACCGACTTCAAAGTTCAATATAAATCAACTTCAAAGTTCAAAATGAGAATATCATCAAAGTAGTAGAATTCAATAAAATATGCATCGAGGGTAACTCAAAATAAGAAATCTAAGTCGTCACCAGAAGGCAGAGTACCCAGAACGCTGGCAACATTGCCACGTTGAATGGCCATACTAATTCGTTGACCGAAATTGAAACCAGCATTTTAGGAGCTATTATAGCGCTCATTACGAGGCCTATGTCCAGCAGTGGACTGATATAGGCTGATGATGATGATTTTGATACGGAGTTTTTATAATTGTAAATACTATCTGTAACACTCCCTCCACCTTACCATGGTCCTCCCAACCTTACGGTTATACGGACCGAAGCTGTGAGAAATGAGCCACTCGGGTGACTCAAGACTCTATAAATCCTACGCACATTGTCCCGTACACTCTCCCCCTTCTGAGGCATGCCACATCACATCACAGACTTCATTGCCGGGCTGCTCCTCCCCAGCTCCGTACTGCTCTGTGCCCCCCCCTCCCCCCCGTCCCTCATCGAATGTGTGCCTTCCTCAGCGCGCCGTAACTTAAACCAATAGCGAGCATATTCTTTAAACATCTTGAAATTGGATTCGGAACTTACCAGATCGGTGTAATGCACCGGGCCCTCACTGTCTCTCACAATGCCGTCCAACATCTTCCCCCTTCCCTCCGAATAGTTCCTACAATCCCACAAAGCATGGTCCCTATTTTCCACGGGGTCACCGCAACTGCAAGCCGCTGTGTCGCTCAGTCCCATGTCACTCAGCCGCTTCCTAAAACACCCGTGGCCCGTCAGGAGTTGCGACACCTCGTGATCAGGCTCCCTCCAGTGCGCTCTCATGCGCTCACCCACGTCTGGGAAGAAGCTGTACAGGTCACGGCCCTTGTCGTCTGACTCCCAACGGGCCTGTCACGCAACGATGGTCTCCTCATCGACTACTATTTGTAACATTCCCTCCACCTTTCCATGGTCCTCCCAACCTTGCGGTTATACGGACCGAAGCTGTGAGAAATGAGCCACTCGGGTGACTCAAGACTCTACAAATCCTACGCACATTGTCCCGTACACTCTCCCCCTTCTGGGGCATGTCACATCACATGACAGACTTCATTGCCGGGCTGCTCCACCTCAGCTCCGTACTGCTCTGTGCCCCCCCCCGTCCCTCATCGAAAGTGTGCCTTCCTCAGCGCGCCGCAATTTATGCCAGTAGTGTGCAAATGTTTCAAGCACTATATATACTATTTGGAACAGTCGTGTTGTTATATGGATGTAAATAGACGATTGTGCTATAATTTGGCAGGCAGTAAGGAGCCGCTACTGGAGCAGCGCATACCAGCCTCGTACCTGGCGCTGGAGGAGTGCGTGACGTCACTGGCGGCCGAGCTCGCCGAGCCGGTGCTCGTCCACGCCGAGTACAAGAGACTGGTCAGTCAACTACCCGCATCACCAAATAAATTATATCCCAGGCAGAAAAGCCTATGTGTTATTCCTGGGCAGTTATTGCGTTAAAGAACTTACCACCAAATATCAATACAATGTGTAGATAGATAGATAGTATTTATTTTGGTTCGTAGTATCTTAAATCCTATGTTTGGTTTATCTAGGTACTAGGTCAATGTATTAAGAAGGAGTAATACATAAAATGTCGTTTTTCAGGTAACTCAGTACATGCAACAGAGAAACCTCAAAGGGTTCAAAGACGCGGCGGAGCTGCATCAGGCTACCATGTTCTTACATGAAAACGGTACGCTTTATATCATGGGAGTAAGTAGTAGTTAGTTAGTTATAGGCTACGAATCACAGAAAATCTAAGGCGAAAAGGCTGGTCTAAGATCCGACTGCAAGATTAGCCCGCTCATCGTTTTTTGCTTTAAACCAAATTTTTATGTTTATTTGTAAGAAGGAGAATATGTACATACCAGGTTGCCTTGCGGCCAAATTCTGATAGGTAATCTGGTAGATACATATTCTCCTTCTTACAAATAAACATAAAAATTTGGTTTTAAAAAAAAACGATGAGCGGGCTAATCTTGCAGTCCGATCTTAGAACATTAGCCGTGCTACGCGGCGCCAGCCTTAATATCCCGGTTTAGTAGATAATGTATTTTTACCCCAGGTGTGCTCCTGCACTACGACGACGCGACCCTCAAGGAGCTGTACTTCCTGAAGCCGCAGTGGCTGTGCGACGTGCTGGCGCATGTCGTCACGGTGCGCGAGATCAACCCCTTCGCTGCCAACGGTACACAAACACACTATACACTACACTAACATTAAATACTAATCAATAGTAGATAGATTGATAGACTTTTTATTGGAAACACGCACAAACAGCACCGGAAGATTAACAAAAGAAACATTTCAACAAATTAGGTAAATGAAATTAAGTCAGTACAGTACAAAGAAAACAGGAGAAAAAAAACAGGTAGGTATCTAACACAATTATAAAAGAACAAAGTAAAAAATAGTAAAAATATCATTTTAAAGACATTAGTCATCGCTAGTGTAAGAAGTGAGACCTAACAACCTCTCCCCCTTCTTTTTTGTTACCGAATTGGCGTCCGTAACGTCAATTATTTAAGGTATTTGGCTTTTAAACAGCGCTGAACATGACATGTTCAGCACACGCTGAGCCAACCCCTATTTCGGCGCAGTGTCATGGAGGCAGAGTAACCATATTTTTGAAACTAACTTACCACCATTTTGTGTCACTTACCTCCATGCTGTTTCTGTTTGTTAATTTTTGAGTGTTGTTGTTTGTTACCCCAAATAAATAAAATAAAATAAAATAAAAAAAATAAAATAAAATAAAATTTTATACTGTTGCTTACTGTCATTGTGTCAAAATATTTTTTTTTCTATTCTATTCCTTCTTCCGTCATAATAACTGTTCTTTCTATTCTATTCCTTCCTCCGTCAAAATAACTGTTCTCTTTCTCCGTCAAAATAACTGTTTTTTCTATACTATTCCTTCCTCCGTTAAAATAACTGTTCTTTCTATTCTATTCTTTTCTCTGTGAAAATAACTGTTTTTTCTATACTATTCCTTCCTCCGTCAAAATAACTGTTCTTTCTATTGTATTCGTTCCTCCAGGTATAATGAAGGTGGAGGACCTGTCCCACGTGTTCAAGGCGTCCCCGCAGCTGGCTCGCGCGGAGGAGGCCAGCTCCCTGGGCGTGTCTCTGCTGCACAAGTTCGAGCTGGCGCTCTGCTGGGACGCGCGGACGCTGCTCATACCGCCTCTGCTGCCGCCGGAGGAGCCAGCCGCGCCTCAGGTATGATGTGAGGAGGAGGCCAGCTCCCTGGGCGTGTCTCTGCTGCACAAGTTCGAGCTGGCGCTCTGCTGGGACGCGCGGACGCTGCTCATACCGCCTCTGCTGCCGCCGGAGGAGCCAGCCGCGCCTCAGGTATGATGTGAGGAGGAGGCCAGCTCCCTGGGCGTGTCTCTGCTGCACAAGTTCGAGCTGGCGCTCTGCTGGGACGCGCGGACGCTGCTCATACCGCCTCTGCTGCCGCCGGAGGAGCCAGCCGCGCCTCAGGTATGATGTGAGGAGGAGGCCAGCTCCCTGGGCGTGTCTCTGCTGCACAAGTTCGAGCTGGCGCTCTGCTGGGACGCGCGGACGCTGCTCATACCGCCTCTGCTGCCGCCGGAGGAGCCAGCCGCGCCTCAGGTATGATGTGAGGAGGAGGC
The DNA here is from genome assembly GCA_944547425.1 of Eupithecia centaureata. Taxonomy (NCBI): domain Eukaryota; kingdom Metazoa; phylum Arthropoda; class Insecta; order Lepidoptera; family Geometridae; genus Eupithecia; species Eupithecia centaureata. The sequence goes on along the minus strand of OX155704.1, from coordinate 8,071,334 downwards.
CAGCTCCCTGGGCGTGTCTCTGCTGCACAAGTTCGAGCTGGCGCTCTGCTGGGACGCGCGGACGCTGCTCATACCGCCTCTGCTGCCGCCGGAGGAGCCAGCCGCGCCTCAGGTATGATGTGAGGAGGAGGCCAGCTCCCTGGGCGTGTCTCTGCTGCACAAGTTCGAGCTGGCGCTCTGCTGGGACGCGCGGACGCTGCTCATACCGCCTCTGCTGCCGCCGGAGGAGCCAGCCGCGCCTCAGGTATGATGTGAGGAGGAGGCCAGCTCCCTGGGCGTGTCTCTGCTGCACAAGTTCGAGCTGGCGCTCTGCTGGGACGCGCGGACGCTGCTCATACCGCCTCTGCTGCCGCCGGAGGAGCCAGCCGCGCCTCAGGTATGATGTGAGGAGGAGGCCAGCTCCCTGGGCGTGTCTCTGCTGCACAAGTTCGAGCTGGCGCTCTGCTGGGACGCGCGGACGCTGCTCATACCGCCTCTGCTGCCGCCGGAGGAGCCAGCCGCGCCTCAGGTATGATGTGAGGAGGAGGCCAGCTCCCTGGGCGTGTCTCTGCTGCACAAGTTCGAGCTGGCGCTCTGCTGGGACGCGCGGACGCTGCTCATACCGCCTCTGCTGCCGCCGGAGGAGCCAGCCGCGCCTCAGGTATGATGTGAGGAGGAGGCCAGCTCCCTGGGCGTGTCTCTGCTGCACAAGTTCGAGCTGGCGCTCTGCTGGGACGCGCGGACGCTGCTCATACCGCCTCTGCTGCCGCCGGAGGAGCCAGCCGCGCCTCAGGTATGATGTGAGGAGGAGGCCAGCTCCCTGGGCGTGTCTCTGCTGCACAAGTTCGAGCTGGCGCTCTGCTGGGACGCGCGGACGCTGCTCATACCGCCTCTGCTGCCGCCGGAGGAGCCAGCCGCGCCTCAGGTATGATGTGAGGAGGAGGCCAGCTCCCTGGGCGTGTCTCTGCTGCACAAGTTCGAGCTGGCGCTCTGCTGGGACGCGCGGACGCTGCTCATACCGCCTCTGCTGCCGCCGGAGGAGCCAGCCGCGCCTCAGGTATGATGTGAGGAGGAGGCCAGCTCCCTGGGCGTGTCTCTGCTGCACAAGTTCGAGCTGGCGCTCTGCTGGGACGCGCGGACGCTGCTCATACCGCCTCTGCTGCCGCCGGAGGAGCCAGCCGCGCCTCAGGTATGATGTGAGGAGGAGGCCAGCTCCCTGGGCGTGTCTCTGCTGCACAAGTTCGAGCTGGCGCTCTGCTGGGACGCGCGGACGCTGCTCATACCGCCTCTGCTGCCGCCGGAGGAGCCAGCCGCGCCTCAGGTATGATGTGAGGAGGAGGCCAGCTCCCTGGGCGTGTCTCTGCTGCACAAGTTCGAGCTGGCGCTCTGCTGGGACGCGCGGACGCTGCTCATACCGCCTCTGCTGCCGCCGGAGGAGCCAGCCGCGCCTCAGGTATGATGTGAGGAGGAGGCCAGCTCCCTGGGCGTGTCTCTGCTGCACAAGTTCGAGCTGGCGCTCTGCTGGGACGCGCGGACGCTGCTCATACCGCCTCTGCTGCCGCCGGAGGAGCCAGCCGCGCCTCAGGTATGATGTGAGGAGGAGGCCAGCTCCCTGGGCGTGTCTCTGCTGCACAAGTTCGAGCTGGCGCTCTGCTGGGACGCGCGGACGCTGCTCATACCGCCTCTGCTGCCGCCGGAGGAGCCAGCCGCGCCTCAGGTATGATGTGAGGAGGAGGCCAGCTCCCTGGGCGTGTCTCTGCTGCACAAGTTCGAGCTGGCGCTCTGCTGGGACGCGCGGACGCTGCTCATACCGCCTCTGCTGCCGCCGGAGGAGCCAGCCGCGCCTCAGGTATGATGTGAGGAGGAGGCCAGCTCCCTGGGCGTGTCTCTGCTGCACAAGTTCGAGCTGGCGCTCTGCTGGGACGCGCGGACGCTGCTCATACCGCCTCTGCTGCCGCCGGAGGAGCCAGCCGCGCCTCAGGTATGATGTGAGGAGGAGGCCAGCTCCCTGGGCGTGTCTCTCCTGCACAAGTTCGAGCTGGCGCTCTGCTGGGACGCGCGGACGCTGCTCATACCGCCTCTGCTGCCGCCGGAGGAGCCAGCCGCGCCTCAGGTATGATGTGAGGAGGAGGCCAGCTCCCTGGGCGTGTCTCTGCTGCACAAGTTCGAGCTGGCGCTCTGCTGGGACGCGCGGACGCTGCTCATACCGCCTCTGCTGCCGCCGGAGGAGCCAGCCGCGCCTCAGGTATGATGTGAGGAGGAGGCCAGCTCCCTGGGCGTGTCTCTGCTGCACAAGTTCGAGCTGGCGCTCTGCTGGGACGCGCGGACGCTGCTCATACCGCCTCTGCTGCCGCCGGAGGAGCCAGCCGCGCCTCAGGTATGATGTGAGGAGGAGGCCAGCTCCCTGGGCGTGTCTCTGCTGCACAAGTTCGAGCTGGCGCTCTGCTGGGACGCGCGGACGCTGCTCATACCGCCTCTGCTGCCGCCGGAGGAGCCAGCCGCGCCTCAGGTATGATGTGAGGAGGAGGCCAGCTCCCTGGGCGTGTCTCTCCTGCACAAGTTCGAGCTGGCGCTCTGCTGGGACGCGCGGACGCTGCTCATACCGCCTCTGCTGCCGCCGGAGGAGCCAGCCGCGCCTCAGGTATGATGTGAGGAGGAGGCCAGCTCCCTGGGCGTGTCTCTGCTGCACAAGTTCGAGCTGGCGCTCTGCTGGGACGCGCGGACGCTGCTCATACCGCCTCTGCTGCCGCCGGAGGAGCCAGCCGCGCCTCAGGTATGATGTGAGGAGGAGGCCAGCTCCCTGGGCGTGTCTCTGCTGCACAAGTTCGAGCTGGCGCTCTGCTGGGACGCGCGGACGCTGCTCATACCGCCTCTGCTGCCGCCGGAGGAGCCAGCCGCGCCTCAGGTATGATGTGAGGAGGAGGCCAGCTCCCTGGGCGTGTCTCTGCTGCACAAGTTCGAGCTGGCGCTCTGCTGGGACGCGCGGACGCTGCTCATACCGCCTCTGCTGCCGCCGGAGGAGCCAGCCGCGCCTCAGGTATGATGTGAGGAGGAGGCCAGCTCCCTGGGCGTGTCTCTGCTGCACAAGTTCGAGCTGGCGCTCTGCTGGGACGCGCGGACGCTGCTCATACCGCCTCTGCTGCCGCCGGAGGAGCCAGCCGCGCCTCAGGTATGATGTGAGGAGGAGGCCAGCTCCCTGGGCGTGTCTCTGCTGCACAAGTTCGAGCTGGCGCTCTGCTGGGACGCGCGGACGCTGCTCATACCGCCTCTGCTGCCGCCGGAGGAGCCAGCCGCGCCTCAGGTATGATGTGAGGAGGAGGCCAGCTCCCTGGGCGTGTCTCTGCTGCACAAGTTCGAGCTGGCGCTCTGCTGGGACGCGCGGACGCTGCTCATACCGCCTCTGCTGCCGCCGGAGGAGCCAGCCGCGCCTCAGGTATGATGTGAGGAGGAGGCCAGCTCCCTGGGCGTGTCTCTGCTGCACAAGTTCGAGCTGGCGCTCTGCTGGGACGCGCGGACGCTGCTCATACCGCCTCTGCTGCCGCCGGAGGAGCCAGCCGCGCCTCAGGTATGATGTGAGGAGGAGGCCAGCTCCCTGGGCGTGTCTCTGCTGCACAAGTTCGAGCTGGCGCTCTGCTGGGACGCGCGGACGCTGCTCATACCGCCTCTGCTGCCGCCGGAGGAGCCAGCCGCGCCTCAGGTATGATGTGAGGAGGAGGCCAGCTCCCTGGGCGTGTCTCTGCTGCACAAGTTCGAGCTGGCGCTCTGCTGGGACGCGCGGACGCTGCTCATACCGCCTCTGCTGCCGCCGGAGGAGCCAGCCGCGCCTCAGGTATGATGTGAGGAGGAGGCCAGCTCCCTGGGCGTGTCTCTGCTGCACAAGTTCGAGCTGGCGCTCTGCTGGGACGCGCGGACGCTGCTCATACCGCCTCTGCTGCCGCCGGAGGAGCCAGCCGCGCCTCAGGTATGATGTGAGGAGGAGGCCAGCTCCCTGGGCGTGTCTCTGCTGCACAAGTTCGAGCTGGCGCTCTGCTGGGACGCGCGGACGCTGCTCATACCGCCTCTGCTGCCGCCGGAGGAGCCAGCCGCGCCTCAGGTATGATGTGAGGAGGAGGCCAGCTCCCTGGGCGTGTCTCTGCTGCACAAGTTCGAGCTGGCGCTCTGCTGGGACGCGCGGACGCTGCTCATACCGCCTCTGCTGCCGCCGGAGGAGCCAGCCGCGCCTCAGGTATGATGTGAGGAGGAGGACCTGTCGCACGTGTTCAAGGCGCTATACTTGACCTTGTAAAGTGGGAAAAGGTTTTCAAAAACATGGAAAGAAATTGTTTATCTGTTGTTTATGCTATACTTAACCTTGTAAAGTAAGAAAAAGTTTTCAAATTCATAGAAATAAATTGTTCACCAGTTGTTTATTTAGGTAATTGTAGATACAAATGAAAGTAATGAAGATAACCGACCATTATTGGTACCATTCTTGGCACAGACAAATATATACAAGAACGTTAACGTACAGTTACATTTACGTACCTGTATTTTTCTGTGCCATTCTTGATCGAATAAATGTATCCTATATCAGTCATCTAATTAATAATAGGAAATTTAATTTATGTTCGAGAAATAAAAGGCTTTTTATTTATTTTATTTATCAGTCATCTAGTAACCATGACACAAGCTCTGCTTAGCTTGGGGTTAGATGATGCTGTATGGATTGTCCAGCATTATTAACCTTCCAGCTGCCAGTGAGAAGTCGCTCGTGGTCTAGCGGCGCGCGCGGCCGGCGTCCCTGGCCGGCCTTGAACCCACACCTCGCTCCGAGCGACGCCGGCCGAGCCACCGACTCGCCAGCTCTAATACGTGAGTACTGACTCACAACAATCATCTAAATACACTCATGGATATCATTAGAAGAACAGAATACAAATAGAATTGTTTTAAATAACTACATAGTATAAAATAAAGTCGCTTTTCTGTCCTTATGTCCCTATATCCCTATGTCCCTGTGAATGCTTAAATCTTTAAAACTACGCAACGGATTTTGACGCGGTTTTTTTAATACATAGAGTGATTGAAGAGGAAGGTTTATACGTATAATAAAACTGGGCGAAGCCGAGGCGGGTCGCTAGTAAAAAATAAAACTATAAACCGACTTTACTTAAAACTTAAGAAGCCATCAGTATTCAGTCACGTACTCATTAAGTTAGCTGTAAATTTTCTGAATATTGTTAAAATAAAATAATTATATTTTACGTGCCCTGTTTTCATGACAATAGCAACGAGCTAGTTAAAGCCAAGGAAGTTTTCTGATTTTACGAAAATGTAGATAATAAACATTAAAATCATTTTTTTTTATACCACCAAGGTGGAAAACAAGCATGCGGCCCGTCTGATGGTAAACGGTTGATATTTGATTTAAAAAAAATCATTATAATCACATTATGAAACCAATAAAATTATTTAAATTATCTTATAAAGTTAATGCTAACATCAATAAATTTCTGTTAATCTAAAATTAATAATACTAAAAAGCTGAAGACAGGGTACTATCATAAGAAAAAATAATAACTGGGTAGAAGGGACTCTTCTTTGATCGAGTCCCAAACGCCCGATGCTACGCCCCTCTGTCGTCCAGGCGTTTTGCCAGGGTTGCTACTGCACTGTACCGCCGCGCGCCGGCCGTGCTTTCGCGAGGCGAGGCGAGTGAGAAAAGATCAACGACCGATGTTAACGTTCCTTTGATTTGGTACCTTCCTACCTAATTACTTAGATTTTAGACAAAAACATAATAATATTTTAAAATATTACTAACATACCTCTCATAATCTTTTAGAAATCTAAAAAAACTTAAATTTGGCTTCGTTTTTCAGTTATTTTTACAACCGATCACACCACAATAGCTTGACCGTGAAATTCATAATTTAGAGTTAGGCACAAACATTAAAATCCGCGTGCGGCGTCGCCGGCTGTGACAGCCCTACTGAATGGGCCCGCCCGCCGCCCGTTTAACGTGCAGAATCGCGTAGGCTAATATCGTGACCTTGAGCGCGTTCGGAGCAAAGCTTCCCTTCTACACTGTTTTTGTCTATTCCTATTCAATTCGTTTAGTTTCAATAACCTCATTCTCTCGTTTCCAGAAGAGTCCGCAGCGCCTGAAGGCATCTCCCTCTCCCCGCGCCCCGGGACCCCCCTCACGCGGCTCCTGCTGGTCGCGTACGTCCCGTGCGGGTTCTGGGCGCGCCTACACTCGCGGCTGCTGCCCGACCCCGCGCTGCACAAGGCGCCCACACAGCTGTATAGAGCTAGCGAGGTAACAGAGTAGTTAGTGAAGTATATGATAAATTTCAATATTTGGCATAGAGTCGAGTCGCCGTTGAGTTGTATTAATGTGCGCAGACCTGGTAACAGACTAACTAGAAGAGCCGTGGAAGGTTGAGAAACCCTGTAACCATGAGGTCCCCACAGATGGAGTCCTCGGAGTCAGTGTCCCGCGCGCTGGAGCTGGAGTGGGGCTGGAAGGTGTGGCGGCGCGGGCTGGCGCTGTCGTGCGGCGCGCTGACGCTGTTCGCGGCGCGCGAGGTGCCGCCCGCGCACGAGCCGCTCCTGCCACGCGCGCCCGACACGCAGGGACATCGCTACGAGAACGTCAAGTGAGTGCTGTGCAGGCTGAGGAGAAGAAAGAAAGAAAGAAAATTCATTTATTTGGCCCTTTACATAACAATAATAGCTATAGGTAAATAACACATTTAAACAGATCCAGAAAACAAGAAAGAACACAAATACAAAAAAAGAAGAGTAGGTAAAGCTATTTATATACCTATAAGGGGCCAAAAAGGTCCCTGTCTCAGCATTTTGCAGCTACAGGCCGCAGCTTGTAGCGACGCTGATTTTCAGACAAGGCCTTGTGTGGTCGGAGTCGGTGTCATCCCTACGAGAACGTCAAGTGAGTGCTATGCAGGCTGAGGAGTCAGTGTCATCGCTACGAGAACGTCAAGTGAGGGCTATGCAGGCTGAGGAGTCGGTGTCATCCCTGCGAGAACGTCAAGTGAGTGCTATGCAGGCTGAGGAGTCAGTGTCATCGCTACGAGAACGTCAAGTGAGGGCTATGCAGGCTGAGGAGTCGGTGTCATCCCTGCGAGAACGTCAAGTGAGTGCTATGCAGGCTGAGGAGTCAGTGTCATCGCTACGAGAACGTCAAGTGAGGGCTATGCAGGCTGAGGAGTCGGTGTCATCCCTGCGAGAACGTCAAGTGAGTGCTATGCAGGCTGAGGAGTCAGTGTCATCGCTACGAGAACGTCAAGTGAGTGCTGTGCAGGCTGAGGAGTCGGTGTCATCCCTGCGAGAACGTCAAGTGAGTGCTATGCAGGCTGAGGAGTCGGTGTCACCCCTGCGAGAACGTCAAGTGAGTGCTGTGCAGGCTGAGGAGTCAGTGTCACCCCTACGAGAACGTCAAGTGAGTGCTGTGCAGGCTGAGGAGTCGGTGTCACCCCTGCGAGAACGTCAAGTGAGTGCTGTGCAGGCTGAGGAGTCAGTGTCACCCCTACGAGAACGTCAAGTGAGTGCTGTGCAGGCTGAGGAGTCGGTGTCATCCCTGCGAGAACGTCAAGTGAGTGCTATGCAGGCTGAGGAGTCGGTGTCACCCCTGCGAGAACGTCAAGTGAGTGCTGTGCAGGCTGAGGAGTCAGTGTCACCCCTACGAGAACGTCAAGTGAGTGCTGTGCAGGCTGAGGAGTCGGTGTCACCCCTGCGAGAACGTCAAGTGAGTGCTGTGCAGGCTGAGGAGTCAGTGTCATCCCTACGAGAACGTCAAGTGAGTGCTATGCAGGCTGAGGAGTCAGTGTCAACCCAGAACGTCAAGTGAGTGCTATGGAGTCTGAGGAGAAGAAAGAAAGAAAGAAAATTCATTTATTTGGCCCTTTACATAACAATAATAGCTATAGGTAAATGACACACTAAAACAGATCCAGAAAACAAGAAAGAACACAAATACAAAAAAAGAAGAGTAGGTAAAGCTATTTATATACATATAAGGGGCCAAAAAGGTCCCTGTCTCAGCATTTTGCAGCTACAGGCCGCAGCTTGTAGCGACGCTGATTTTCAGACAGGGCCTTGTGTGGTCGGAGTCGGTGTCATCCCTACGAGAACGTCAAGTGAGTCCTATGGAGTCTGAGAAGTCGGTGTCACCCTTACGAGAACGTCAAGTGAGTCCTATTGAGTCTCAGGAGTCGGTGTCACCCTTACGAGAACGTCAAGTGAGTCCTATGGAGGCTGAGGAGTCGGTGTCACCCCTACGAGAACGTCAAGTGAGTCCTATGGAGTCTGAGGAGTCGGTGTCACCCCTACGAGAACGTCAAGTGAGTCCTATGGAGGCTGAGGAGTCGGTGTCATCCCTACGAGAACGTCAAGTGAGTCCTATGGAGTCTGAGGAGTCGGTGTCACCCCTACGAGAACGTCAAGTGAGTCCTATGGAGGCTGAGGAGTCGGTGTCATCCCTACGAGAACGTCAAGTGAGTCCTATGGAGTCTGAGGAGTCGCTGTCACCCCTACGAGAACGTCAAGTGAGTCCTATGGAGGCTGAGGAGTCGGTGTCACCCCTGCGAGAACGTCAAGTGAGTCCTATGGAGGCTGAGGAGTCGGTGTCATCCCTACGAGAACGTCAAGTGAGTCCTATGGAGTCTGAGGAGTCGGTGTCACCCCTACGAGAACGTCAAGTGAGTCCTATGGAGTCTGAGGAGTCGGTGTCACCCCTACGAGAACGTCAAGTGAGTCCTATGGAGTCTGAGGAGTCGGTGTCACCCCTACGAGAATGTCAAGTGAGTCCTATGGAGGCTGAGGAGTCGGTGTCATCCCTACGAGAACGTCAAGTGAGTCCTATGGAGTCTGAGTAGTCGGTGTCACCCCTACGAGAACGTCAAGTGAGTCCTATGTAAACAATACAAATCAAATCAAAGAAGTTTATTTGTAACTTACATAAACTTATGAAATATTAATTACAAGGAAATTAAAGACTAATGAGTTAAAATACGGTAATTTCGGTTTTAACCTTAGTATAGTTACAAAAAGGTCCCAGCTCAGCATTTGCAATACAGTTTATTTAACTCATTTCAAACGGGATATGTAATATGATTTTTTTTTTTTTATTAAAGGTTCACAAAACTGGTTTTTACACAGAAGAAGGATGGGGTTTCTTATACATTATTTAAACTAGAATAAGTGTAAAACCTACTCGTTGTGAACACAGCTTGCTTATTAGTCAATTGTATCAAGAAGTTACTTAATGAGAGAAAAAAGGAAGATAAGTATATAGTTAGACAAATAAAAGTATAACAGAACAAAAATATGTTGAAAGAGGGACTTACAGGCTAGGGAGTTTCTTAAGAATGGATGCTGATACATAAAATATGTCTACATTTTGACAAATTGTATTATAGGAAGAACACATGCGATTAATTGGAGAATGTTGGCTATACTTGGAGTGGCACTGAGGAATGATTTGAATTGTTTTGAGTTTTCCGATATTTTGGCACATTTTTATACACCATTATCACGAAAAAACGGAGTAATAAACTAATTCGGATACCATCAGTGTAGTGTGTCGTGATTGAGATGCGTTCGTTAATCAAACCGGTGATAGTGGTTAGGTACGTTCGTAGCAAGAGACGAAAAATGAGGGTAGAACGATATATCTGCGAATAAAAACTCACTCACAGTAACCTCAATTCTTTCGTGATCATGGCCCATGAAAGGGTGCCAGACCCTCAAGCTAGTACACGACGCCCTGACACGAAAACTTCACCGTTACAAGATCTGGACAAAGCCACGGGCAAATGTTAGCTTTAACGATTTGTTTTCGTCATTTCAGGTTGCGTGTAAAACAAGATGGCGCGTGGTGTGAATTCGACATACAAAGCAGTTCTTGCATCGAAATACAGCTTCCGGCCGATAGCTGTGTGGTCAGACGGGACGATGGAATGCCTATAGCAGGCTACCAGGTAAACCCATTTCACCCCCTATTGAACCCCCCTTCATTACCTTGAACCTCCATTATGGACTATAATGGAGGTTCAAGGTAAAATACTATTATATATATAATAAAGGGGGTGCCTTTAATGTCCCATTGAACACTCTTTAGTAACCCATTGTAACTCCCTTTATAAACCACTGTACCCCCTTTATATTCTTAAATATGGATTATTATAATTCAGGTCATAAGTATTCTACATTTAAAAATTACAGTAATTTGAATACGGAGCCAAATCACGAATCTCAAATTTCTATAACCCGTTTTACCCCATTTTCATGAGCTTTTGAATATTCCTGAAACAGGTTTTCAATAATTTTATATTTTTAGTACGTTCTGTAAATTTGAAACAAATTGGGCCACTGCTTAAAGAGGTACAAAAAAGGCCATACAAATTTCAAAACCCTTTTTCATCCTCTTTGGAAATTCAAAAAATCCCTTCTGATTGGATTAATACGTCGTAGTAAAAGGTATCTACCCTCCAAATTCCAGCTTACTAGCTTCAACGGTTTGGGCTAGGTGATGTCTCTAAAAAATCCCTGTTCTTATACATATTAAGATTAAGTATCAGATATTCTTTAATTCGTTCTTTAATGCACAAATGAAAAATACATACAAGACAAACTTAAAACTAGATAAATTATGGCACAGGCGAGCTTAACCCTAAAAATCTAGTGCCCATAACACAAGTTCTGCTTAGCTCGTGGCTAGATGATGCTGTGTGGATTGTCCAGCATTATGTATTTATGTGTAATTCCAGAGTATAACCCTGGAACCCAATCCGTCCGTCCTCGCGAAGGTGCTCGCCGTCGTATCGGACCACGTGGACTTATTGCTCGAAGACTGGTACCCGTCCTTAGGTGAGTCCCTAGCTATTATTTAGGGTCCTGTACCTGAAAAGGAATAAAAATCTACGGTATTAAGGGTTCCGTACCTCAAAAGGAATAAAATCTACGGCATTAAGGGTTCCGTACCTCAAAAGGAAAGAACGGAACCCTTATAGGATCAGTTTGTTGTCCGTCTGTCTGTCAAGACCCTTTTTCTTAGGAACGCGTGGAGGTATGCAGCTTACATAAAATGTATGCAGCATACCAAATACTCAGGTCTACTGAGAGACTTCCCTATGAAAAAATCAAGCTTCTAAGCCAACACAATCAAAAGATACCATTTAGCCAAAGATAACGTTTATGTTGAAAATTTTTGACACTCGCAAGAGAATCAAAACCTAGAACCTACAAATTTGCTACGAAGAAACGTGAAGGCGTTGCACTATTTTGAATCAAGGTCTTTTTTCACAAAATCACTTTTTTATTACTTTAAGACAGTTAAGACGTAAGATACCATTTTAAAATCAAGGAAAACTGCGCCAACTTTTAACCACGGAGCAATTAACAGAACATTTTTTTAGTACGACGAGTCAAAGTTAATCGGAGGAAAATCATTGATGCAATAACCGAACTTAACTATTTTTTTTCTTCACAAAATGTAAACATTGTGTTTAAATTTTGCACTTTCATAAATTAATGTGCTATTTGACTTTGTAATACAAAAATAAAAATCACAAAATATTGACATCTGTAGTCACAGCATCAAAAAGTTTGCCACCGGACAGATCATTTATGATTTTCCGTTAAAAGCCTATAACTCGGAAACTATTGAAGATAGACCCATGATTTTATGGTTTTTTTTGGTCGTCGTGAACCCACCTGTCTTCGGTTTTCGGCTTGACGTTGAGTTTCGGGACGCCCTGTATAATATAGTTTATATAATATTACGTAGTGTCATTTAATGAAAATACTGTGATACCGTTGTCTCTCTCCCTCACAGGCACCCGCTTCGTGCACACATCCGAGGGGCGGTGCCTCATCACGCGCGTGGTGCCGTGCCCGCTGTGTCTGCGAGAGCTGGCCACGCGGCCGAGGGACCCGGACCAGCTGGCTCAGGTCTGACTGACTCCCTCACAGGCACCCGCTTCGTGCACACATCCGAGGGGCGGTGCCTCATCACGCGCGTGGTGCCGTGCCCGCTGTGTCTGCGAGAGCTGGCCACGCGGCCGAGGGACCCGGACCAGCTGGCTCAGGTCTGACTGACTCCCTCACAGGCACCCGCTTCGTGCACACATCCGAGGGGCGGTGCCTCATCACGCGCGTGGTGCCGTGCCCGCTGTGTCTGCGAGAGCTGGCCACGCGGCCGAGGGACCCGGACCAGCTGGCTCAGGTCTGACTGACTCCCTCACAGGCACCCGCTTCGTGCACACATCCGAGGGGCGGTGCCTCATCACGCGCGTGGTGCCGTGCCCGCTGTGTCTGCGAGAGCTGGCCACGCGGCCGAGGGACCCGGACCAGCTGGCTCAGGTCTGACTGACTCCCTCACAGGCACCCGCTTCGTGCACACATCCGAGGGGCGGTGCCTCATCACGCGCGTGGTGCCGTGCCCGCTGTGTCTGCGAGAGCTGGCCACGCGGCCGAGGGACCCGGACCAGCTGGCTCAGGTCTGACTGACTCCCTCACAGGCACCCGCTTCGTGCACACATCCGAGGGGCGGTGCCTCATCACGCGCGTGGTGCCGTGCCCGCTGTGTCTGCGAGAGCTGGCCACGCGGCCGAGGGACCCGGACCAGCTGGCTCAGGTCTGACTGACTCCCTCACAGGCACCCGCTTCGTGCACACATCCGAGGGGCGGTGCCTCATCACGCGCGTGGTGCCGTGCCCGCTGTGTCTGCGAGAGCTGGCCACGCGGCCGAGGGACCCGGACCAGCTGGCTCAGGTCTGACTGACTCCCTCACAGGCACCCGCTTCGTGCACACATCCGAGGGGCGGTGCCTCATCACGCGCGTGGTGCCGTGCCCGCTGTGTCTGCGAGAGCTGGCCACGCGGCCGAGGGACCCGGACCAGCTGGCTCAGGTCTGACTGACTCCCTCACAGGCACCCGCTTCGTGCACACATCCGAGGGGCGGTGCCTCATCACGCGCGTGGTGCCGTGCCCGCTGTGTCTGCGAGAGCTGGCCACGCGGCCGAGGGACCCGGACCAGCTGGCTCAGGTCTGACTGACTCCCTCACAGGCACCCGCTTCGTGCACACATCCGAGGGGCGGTGCCTCATCACGCGCGTGGTGCCGTGCCCGCTGTGTCTGCGAGAGCTGGCCACGCGGCCGAGGGACCCGGACCAGCTGGCTCAGGTCTGACTGACTCCCTCACAGGCACCCGCTTCGTGCACACATCCGAGGGGCGGTGCCTCATCACGCGCGTGGTGCCGTGCCCGCTGTGTCTGCGAGAGCTGGCCACGCGGCCGAGGGACCCGGACCAGCTGGCTCAGGTCTGACTGACTCCCTCACAGGCACCCGCTTCGTGCACACATCCGAGGGGCGGTGCCTCATCACGCGCGTGGTGCCGTGCCCGCTGTGTCTGCGAGAGCTGGCCACGCGGCCGAGGGACCCGGACCAGCTGGCTCAGGTCTGACTGACTCCCTCACAGGCACCCGCTTCGTGCACACATCCGAGGGGCGGTGCCTCATCACGCGCGTGGTGCCGTGCCCGCTGTGTCTGCGAGAGCTGGCCACGCGGCCGAGGGACCCGGACCAGCTGGCTCAGGTCTGACTGACTCCCTCACAGGCACCCGCTTCGTGCACACATCCGAGGGGCGGTGCCTCATCACGCGCGTGGTGCCGTGCCCGCTGTGTCTGCGAGAGCTGGCCACGCGGCCGAGGGACCCGGACCAGCTGGCTCAGGTCTGACTGACTCCCTCACAGGCACCCGCTTCGTGCACACATCCGAGGGGCGGTGCCTCATCACGCGCGTGGTGCCGTGCCCGCTGTGTCTGCGAGAGCTGGCCACGCGGCCGAGGGACCCGGACCAGCTGGCTCAGGTCTGACTGACTCCCTCACAGGCACCCGCTTCGTGCACACATCCGAGGGGCGGTGCCTCATCACGCGCGTGGTGCCGTGCCCGCTGTGTCTGCGAGAGCTGGCCACGCGGCCGAGGGACCCGGACCAGCTGGCTCAGGTCTGACTGACTCCCTCACAGGCACCCGCTTCGTGCACACATCCGAGGGGCGGTGCCTCATCACGCGCGTGGTGCCGTGCCCGCTGTGTCTGCGAGAGCTGGCCACGCGGCCGAGGGACCCGGACCAGCTGGCTCAGGTCTGACTGACTCCCTCACAGGCACCCGCTTCGTGCACACATCCGAGGGGCGGTGCCTCATCACGCGCGTGGTGCCGTGCCCGCTGTGTCTGCGAGAGCTGGCCACGCGGCCGAGGGACCCGGACCAGCTGGCTCAGGTCTGACTGACTCCCTCACAGGCACCCGCTTCGTGCACACATCCGAGGGGCGGTGCCTCATCACGCGCGTGGTGCCGTGCCCGCTGTGTCTGCGAGAGCTGGCCACGCGGCCGAGGGACCCGGACCAGCTGGCTCAGGTCTGACTGACTCCCTCACAGGCACCCGCTTCGTGCACACATCCGAGGGGCGGTGCCTCATCACGCGCGTGGTGCCGTGCCCGCTGTGTCTGCGAGAGCTGGCCACGCGGCCGAGGGACCCGGACCAGCTGGCTCAGGTCTGACTGACTCCCTCACAGGCACCCGCTTCGTGCACACATCCGAGGGGCGGTGCCTCATCACGCGCGTGGTGCCGTGCCCGCTGTGTCTGCGAGAGCTGGCCACGCGGCCGAGGGACCCGGACCAGCTGGCTCAGGTCTGACTGACTCCCTCACAGGCACCCGCTTCGTGCACACATCCGAGGGGCGGTGCCTCATCACGCGCGTGGTGCCGTGCCCGCTGTGTCTGCGAGAGCTGGCCACGCGGCCGAGGGACCCGGACCAGCTGGCTCAGGTCTGACTGACTCCCTCACAGGCACCCGCTTCGTGCACACATCCGAGGGGCGGTGCCTCATCACGCGCGTGGTGCCGTGCCCGCTGTGTCTGCGAGAGCTGGCCACGCGGCCGAGGGACCCGGACCAGCTGGCTCAGGTCTGACTGACTCCCTCACAGGCACCCGCTTCGTGCACACATCCGAGGGGCGGTGCCTCATCACGCGCGTGGTGCCGTGCCCGCTGTGTCTGCGAGAGCTGGCCACGCGGCCGAGGGACCCGGACCAGCTGGCTCAGGTCTGACTGACTCCCTCACAGGCACCCGCTTCGTGCACACATCCGAGGGGCGGTGCCTCATCACGCGCGTGGTGCCGTGCCCGCTGTGTCTGCGAGAGCTGGCCACGCGGCCGAGGGACCCGGACCAGCTGGCTCAGGTCTGACTGACTCCCTCACAGGCACCCGCTTCGTGCACACATCCGAGGGGCGGTGCCTCATCACGCGCGTGGTGCCGTGCCCGCTGTGTCTGCGAGAGCTGGCCACGCGGCCGAGGGACCCGGACCAGCTGGCTCAGGTCTGACTGACTCCCTCACAGGCACCCGCTTCGTGCACACATCCGAGGGGCGGTGCCTCATCACGCGCGTGGTGCCGTGCCCGCTGTGTCTGCGAGAGCTGGCCACGCGGCCGAGGGACCCGGACCAGCTGGCTCAGGTCTGACTGACTCCCTCACAGGCACCCGCTTCGTGCACACATCCGAGGGGCGGTGCCTCATCACGCGCGTGGTGCCGTGCCCGCTGTGTCTGCGAGAGCTGGCCACGCGGCCGAGGGACCCGGACCAGCTGGCTCAGGTCTGACTGACTCCCTCACAGGCACCCGCTTCGTGCACACATCCGAGGGGCGGTGCCTCATCACGCGCGTGGTGCCGTGCCCGCTGTGTCTGCGAGAGCTGGCCACGCGGCCGAGAAACCCGGACCAGCTGGCTCAGGTCTGACTGACTCCCTCACAGGCACCCGCTTCGTGCACACATCCGAGGGGCGGTGCCTCATCACGCGCGTGGTGCCGTGCCCGCTGTGTCTGCGAGAGCTGGCCACGCGGCCGAGGGACCCGGACCAGCTGGCTCAGGTCTGACTGACTCCCTCACAGGCACCCGCTTCGTGCACACATCCGAGGGGCGGTGCCTCATCACGCGCGTGGTGCCGTGCCCGCTGTGTCTGCGAGAGCTGGCCACGCGGCCGAGGGACCCGGACCAGCTGGCTCAGGTCTGACTGACTCCCTCACAGGCACCCGCTTCGTGCACACATCCGAGGGGCGGTGCCTCATCACGCGCGTGGTGCCGTGCCCGCTGTGTCTGCGAGAGCTGGCCACGCGGCCGAGGGACCCGGACCAGCTGGCTCAGGTCTGACTGACTCCGTCACAGGCACCCGCTTCGTGCACACATCCGAGGGGCGGTGCCTCATCACGCGCGTGGTGCCGTGCCCGCTGTGTCTGCGAGAGCTGGCCACGCGGCCGAGGGACCCGGACCAGCTGGCTCAGGTCTGACTGACTCCCTCACAGGCACCCGCTTCGTGCACACATCCGAGGGGCGGTGCCTCATCACGCGCGTGGTGCCGTGCCCGCTGTGTCTGCGAGAGCTGGCCACGCGGCCGAGGGACCCGGACCAGCTGGCTCAGGTCTGACTGACTCCCTCACAGGCACCCGCTTCGTGCACACATCCGAGGGGCGGTGCCTCATCACGCGCGTGGTGCCGTGCCCGCTGTGTCTGCGAGAGCTGGCCACGCGGCCGAGGGACCCGGACCAGCTGGCTCAGGTCTGACTGACTCCCTCACAGGCACCCGCTTCGTGCACACATCCGAGGGGCGGTGCCTCATCACGCGCGTGGTGCCGTGCCCGCTGTGTCTGCGAGAGCTGGCCACGCGGCCGAGGGACCCGGACCAGCTGGCTCAGGTCTGACTGACTCCCTCACAGGCACCCGCTTCGTGCACACATCCGAGGGGCGGTGCCTCATCACGCGCGTGGTGCCGTGCCCGCTGTGTCTGCGAGAGCTGGCCACGCGGCCGAGGGACCCGGACCAGCTGGCTCAGGTCTGACTGACTCCCTCACAGGCACCCGCTTCGTGCACACATCCGAGGGGCGGTGCCTCATCACGCGCGTGGTGCCGTGCCCGCTGTGTCTGCGAGAGCTGGCCACGCGGCCGAGGGACCCGGACCAGCTGGCTCAGGTCTGACTGACTCCCTCACAGGCACCCGCTTCGTGCACACATCCGAGGGGCGGTGCCTCATCACGCGCGTGGTGCCGTGCCCGCTGTGTCTGCGAGAGCTGGCCACGCGGCCGAGGGACCCGGACCAGCTGGCTCAGGTCTGACTGACTCCCTCACAGGCACCCGCTTCGGTAGTAGTTTCAGCCTATACTAGCCTTGAGTCTACTCATGGACATAAGTGTAGTGACCATGACGTGCGTGAGTTAAACCACAAATTACACAACAAAAATTGTAAGTGCAAAAGTCGATCACGTGACCAATAGTCCTAGATCACGCAATCGCTGGTCTCGACAACATCTGACCTATATACAACTATCCGAAATCAACTGTCGAAAGAACCCGGGCATATGGGCCAGTTGGACCGACCTGGTACAGGGGAGATCTTCCTTTATAACCATTTTGGGGAATACCACATTTAACCCTCAAAATAAGCCTCCCCTAATGAGCATATATAATCAAGTTTCGCGTTAATAAAATTAAATGGTAATGTAAATGTTTCCAGCAAGCTTTCCAGCGCTTGGAGCTAAACGAGGCGGCGGGCCGGGCGCGCGGCTCGCGGGAGTCCCGGGCTTCGGACGCGGACAGCGGCGTCGGCGCAGAGTCCAACGGTGAGCGCGGAGCCCTAGGCCTTACCTAGCGCTGCTGATAGTGATGCAATCTATATCCTACTAGCAAGCCTTCCAGCGCCAACCGGAAATATATTTTTTTTAATCCGGAGAGCCTCGGTACCCCACATACCATGATACATTACAGACGCTAGTTGACATTCACCAGCTAGAAGATCACGCGGCGCACTTATATTTGGTTCGATTATCGTCTGTTGATCTCAATCTGTTTCCTTCCAGCGTCCTCCCGCATCGGGAGCGTGGAAGGCATCGCCGACAGCCCGCTGTCGTGGTGCTCCGCCTGGGGCTGGACCGTGGAGGCCTGCATCCTCGGCGCCTGCGCGCAGGAGCCCCCGCAGTGCCCGCTGCACGGCTCGCTCGCGCTGCGCCACATCGCGCCGGACACGGTCAGTCGCACAGACTCTCCGAGATACACACTTGTAGCTCTAAGTTTAGGGGGAAGCAATTTAACAGCAAAAATAGACAAAGAAGCCTATAGCTCCAAGTTTATGGCGAAGAAAATTAACAGCACAAATAGACAAAGAAGCCTGTAGCTCTAAGTTTAGGGCGAAGCAATTTAACAGCAAAAATAGACAAAGAAGCCTGTAGCTCTAAGTTTAGGGCGAAGCAATTTAACAGCAAAAATAGACAAAGAAGCCCTGGCTGGGCCGAGCCGGGTTGTATCCTATCGGTATCGCATCACCACCGCCTCCGCTTTATGTGTAGTCTTTCATATTGTAACCCTTCATTCTTGGTGCAATGGCTCTGCGTCTTAGCGTACCAACTTAGACCCAAGTCAGTTGACATTGACAGTTCAAAGTGACGTCTGTCTATTCGACTTTGACGGGTCGCGGTTGGCATTTTCGTTCTGCGTAGTACGTGTCGGACGGAAGGATCGATTCTTCTGCCTTCGACAACGAACCTAGCTGCACCAAGAATGAAGAGTTACAATATAATTCAATAGGATACAACCCGCATGCCTTTGTCTCCGGCCCGAATACGGCCGGTTTATTACCGATGCGACGTTAACTATATCTTTAAAAGAGTGTTTCCGTCTGTCCCCAGTTATTCCTGGACATACAACTATCTCTACAGATAAAAACAATGTTGTTCCTTCCGTCCCCAGTTATTCCTGGACATACATCTACCTCTACAGATAAATGTAATGTTGTTCCATCTCTCCCCAGTTGTTCCTGGACATAAAACTACCTCTACAGATGAATGTAATATTGTTTCATCTGTCCCCAGTTGTTCCTAGACGTCCCGAGTGAGATGCGCGCGCGCTGGGAGCACATCACGCGGCGCGGCGTGGCGGGGCGCGGCGCGTTCGGGACCGTGCTCTCCGCCGTCTGGAAGGTGCCTGGGGACAGGTACTTCATGCACGTCCACTACTGGGATCACTGGGATCCACTGGGAGCACATATGATAGATACGTCATGCTAGTCCACTACTTACAAAAAGCACTTATGATTGCAAACTTTTATCTTAACGCCTACCATTTGCGGGAGAGCAAGACTTCTTACCGTAGTACCTAAGTGCTAAACAAGTACGGAAGACAGTCACTCGACCACGGGTAACATCCTACACCTAGATCGAAATAAGTTACAAAATAAGCTCTAAAATTGTAGTTGTAACCCTTAATGTTTTTGCATTCCGTACCTCGGGCTATAGCGCCCTGTTTCCATTCACATCCAGCAGTCTTGAACAGGTCGTCATATCACCTGGTCACAGAGCGTCCTAAACTAAGAAGAAAAAACTGAGTTATGGTCTCCATTTAAGTCAGAAATCAATAGCTTTATTTCTTTAGGCGTACGTTATAGATAAGTCAATTTTTTTACTACATATACATATTTTTCAAAATAATATAAGAAACAGTGTTAATGGATTTTCTCTCTGCTTCAATATTTTGTGGTAGAAGCGAATAATAACAAAGAAACGTAATTAAATTACAAACTTAAACTTAAATTTTATCTTTCAATGAAATTAACGGACTCTTTAGCTCTTTACATAGCGTGCTGGACTCTCTTTGGAACTAGAAGGAGTAAAAATAAATAAATTTATCAGATTTTTTTTTATTTTCGTTATAACGGCACAGTTTCACGAGTCATGATCACGAAAGAACACTGAAACAAAGAATTTGTGCCGAAATATCGGAAAATTCAAAGCAAATATAAGTATATCAGTCATCTACCCATAACACAAGCTCTGCTTAGCTTGGGGCTAGATGATGCTGTGTGGACTGTCCAGAATTATTTATTTAAATCAAATCAATGGTAAACATCCAGTTTTAAATGACTTTAACCATGAGTTTATTAATGTAGTTTAGTGTAAGTTTATTAATGTGTTCTGTATTGTGTGTTAAGCAGTAAATAAATGAATGTCTATGTCTATTAAATGAATATGTTTATAATGTGATGTGTCTTCCCTCAGAGAGGAGGAGGTGGCTCTGAAGGCTCTGCAGCCCGTGCCGCCGCCGGCTGGCAGCGCGCCCGAAGCCATGCAGGCTTACAAGGTACATTAGCATTAAAACTTACGGACATACACTTTATAGACTTGGCCAAAATACCACCATAGTAGACATAAGCCATACAGGCTTACAAGGTACCTAGCATTACGACTTTCCGCAATAGACTGATCCGGCATGCTGCTTTCCGGCAATGAAGTCTGTGATGTGATGTGGCATGCTCCAGAAGGGTGTACGGGACTATGTGCGTAGGATTAGAGTCTTGAGTCACCCGAGTGGCTCATTTCTCACAGCTTCGGTCCGTATACTGGTTGGTAGGACCATGGGAAGGTGGAGGGAGTGTTTCCGCAATAGACTTGGCCTATATCTTCATATCTATCTTCATAACTTGTCTGTCTTCTAGCTGGATCCTATACTATCAACATACCACATTTCATCTCAATAAGATTAATATTTACGGAGATTCGTCAAACTTGATATGACAAACATTCAAATTTATTAAATTCATTTTCTTTCATCATCTTTTACCTAAATCAGTGCACTAATAGGCAAAGGCCCGCAGAGCAGTCAACTTCTAAGCTTAGTGAGGTTAGCAGCTCAACAGGAAAATGGACGAAGAAAAATTATTAGATTGTGTGCGCAAGTACCCTTGCAAAGAATACATCCAAACAGCCCAGTGTAATGCCGCCTCTACACATAGGCCAATGCATTCGCCAACGAGTAATCCACATATTGGAAGGTCGTTCAGTATGGTTTGGTTCGGGCCAATGTGCGGACGGATTCAAAATGGATGTTGAGTCGCTAACAGCTGCAGCTGTATAGTTATTCACAGCTTAAATCTCCCCTCCCCCCCCTCCCCCCGGATGGGCATAGTACTAACGAGCTCCGTATATTTTTAATTCCTAAAATTCCAAAATGACGCAAAAAGCGCTAGAAATTGCAGTACGTGATCTTCAAAAGGTGATATGTGACCTCAACAAAAGAATAGGCGTGCTGGAGACAAAAATAGATGACCAGAGCCGGATTATCACCCATCAAAACTCAGTGACACTGAATACAATGGCGGAAAGAAAGCAGCCGGTGAGTCCAAATACACAAGATCCAATAACACCTGTCGTCGAGGATCAAATCCAGGTCCCTACACCAGACACTGCAATCCAACGCCCACTACGACAAGCGCGAATCAAGGCTGCTGAGAAAAAAGTAAGTAGCCAGATAAGCACTGCGTCGAAAAAATCAGCTGTTACAATTAAACAAAATCATACTCCACATCTACAACGTACGGTTATGCCTATGACATTGACGGACCATGAACGCGATCGGAATGAACCTATCGTGTCGTCACTACCGTCGCAGGCGCAAGCGCAGACACGACCACAGCCGAACGACGACCGAAACCAGCCGAGTGACCCGAGTCCGAGGTCTAAGAGTGAGCTGGGCAAGTTGAGCACCGCGGGCGAGGATGCAGCGCTTATGAATGTCGATAAATGGCAAGTAGTTAACACCTTAATTGCTAAAGGAAAAAGTACACTTTTCCATTCAGGCCATGGGGGACAACGATGGGCGGCACTAATACTTTCCATTCAGGCCGTGTCGGACAACGTTGACCGCGCGTCCTGCCTGTTTTCAAACCTTGCTATTGAGCCAACGGACAGCAATCTTATAATAATTGGCTAAGGAAGTGACCCGCGCGGCCCTCTAGTGCGTCCTACATACCTTGGTTCTTAAAAAAAAAAACGACTTAGAAAAAATAGGATTTTTGAAACTTAACTATGTACGTATCGCTACTTACTGAGAGGGTTTGTTTGTTAGAATAAACTAGCGACTCGCTCCGGCTTCGCACGGGTATGTATTATACATATAAATCTTCCTCTTGAATCACTCTATATATAAAAAAATCGCATCAAAATCCGTTCTAAGATTCTAATTAGATCTAAGCATAAATAGGGATATACAGAAAGACAGACAGCGGGAAGCGACTTTGTCTTATATATTAGAATACATTATTAGGGTTCGGTTGTGATGAAATAAATAGACTCTATAGTAAAAATTATTGTTTATTGAAAGACATATTATAAGCACGCAATCTCAGTGAACTTTTGTAAAGCACTCCACACAAAGATAAGGTTCATTAGGGCATTTTTCACAAAAGGTATTGACTTTTCTTGTCTTGTTTTTAGCCACTAATCTTCCATGAATAGCTACCATATCCTTATAGCACTGCTGGCACGCACGGCGGGTTTTATTCGATCGTCCTTCTTTTTTCTTCAGTTCGTGCTTTTCTCTTCTTGGTCGCTGATTTCTATCTGACTCACCAATATCTGAATTTAGTAAACTCTTCATAATTTCTTTTCTGAACTCTAGAATAGGACATTTCTTTTTGTTTACACTCTGATACAGAACTAGGGAATTTACCATGGCTGTATTCAGAAGTAAATCAAATGCAACCTTTTTATACCACTTGATGGTCTTCCTTAGAGGTGTTTGATAAGCTGTCATCTGGTCAGATAGGTCCACTGCACCCTTGGCTTTATTATAGTCGACTATAATTTTTGGCTTAGAGACCTGCTTTCGATGTTTTACTACAGTTTGAAATCGTACAGAATGTTTTGTCGATAGAACCAAGACATCTCTCTTATCTCTCCATTTCATCACAGTTATTCCATCAGCACTCTCTTTTGCTATGTATTGGCCTTTTTTCAATTTAGTCGAAACTACTATTTTGGGAAAGTGCTTGCGGTTCTTTCTTAGTGTACCCACCAAATGTGTATTATTCTTTACTAGTTCTCTTGCCAACCCAACGCTAGTATACCAGTTGTCGGTAAATAAAGTGTGTCCTTTATTCAGTAAGTCTTCACAGAGCGCTAATACTACGTTGGTAGGTGTTGTGTTAACGTCATCATTCTGTTTCCCACCATAAATACTAAGTTTGTAGGTGTAGCCAGGTAGAACACATAATTTGAATAGTTTTATGCCATATTTGTGGCGCTTCTGCTTATTGTACTGGCGGAAAATTAGCCTTCCACGAAAGGGAACAACACTTTCATCGATACACAAATCTTCTCCGGGTGTATAAGTGTTTTTGAAGTTTTCATTCATGACTTCCACCAAGTCTCTAACTCGATGCAAGCGGTCGGTCGCATTCTCATCATCATTTTTAGAAAAATGTAGCATCCTGAGTAACAACTCAAATCTATTCCGTGACATAACGGTTCGTGGAAATTGCTGACCTGTTATTTTGTCATTCGCCCAGTAATCGGATATTTTAGGAAGCCTCACTATACCCATATACAAAACAAGCCCAAAGAATCTTTTTATTTCAGCAAGGTTAGTAGGAATCCAGGCACGAATGCGTGCTCCCATTGAAGCCTCATTTGATTGTGTTATTTTAGATAATGCAAAGGCATTAGTGCAATCCACAATTTTATTTAAAATGTTATCCGTCACCAAAAGCGCATAAAAATCAGCTGGGCATTTATTTATCATGGCCATGCGTAAGTTACGTTTCATTCCAGGACACTCGGTAAAAGCAATAATTCGGCGCTGATTACCTTTTGGATCAGTCCACGTTGAAGGCGGCGAACATTCGGCTAGGTCTTGGATGACACGATTGGTTTCAGCATCAGAGTCTTCACTTTCAGATAATATGATTCGACGTCGGTTTGAACGAGGTGGCCGAATATCATTTTCTTCGTCAGAACTTAAATGGAGGCTTCTATTCAACAAATCGAACTCAATATTATCTATCTGAGTCAAATCTTCCTGCGTTATGTCACATTCGTCAAATATATCCATATTGAAAAAACATTAAGTCGAATAGTACCGCGTTTATAAATTAATCGATGCGATCAATAACAGCATGCACCGCACGTCATCGGAGTTAGAGCGCGATTGGCGGGCGACTCGGGAGACGCACGGGCGCGGGGTCGCTAGCGGGGGTGGGCGACAACGTGACCGCGCGGCTCAGTGAAACGGTTTTTTGATTTTACGTCCGCTGAGGCCATGGGGGTCAATGATGTCCGACGCTTAATAATGAGTAATAAAAGGTCGAAAATCAATCAGAATTATTAAAACGTGTTATTTTTTCACTTAATATAAACATTGAATCATAAAAAACAATCGACAAAAATTTGAAAAGTCAAGGATTTTTACATGGCTTAGTGAGCAGCTGAAGTGTCGCCCAACATTGACCGCGTTGGCAAAGAACGTGTTAATAGACAATCACGGAGAAAGAAACAAGCACAACCCATTACAATTGGAGCGGGGAAAGAATGCGATGATCTACAAGCTGTTGAGAAAGTAAAGTATATTCAGGCCTGGTCTTTCAGACCCGAAACAACAGCCGAGAAAGTTACAAACTTTCTTAATAGTATCAAAAAAGCAGAATACTACGTTAAGAGGCGTGACATCAGAACCGATCTACATGCGTCTTTTCTAATTAGAATCCCGGAAAGTATTTACGATGAAGTTACGAGAGCAGATCTATGGCCACCCGGTGTTCACTTTGTACCCTGGATCCCCTTTCGCGCGCGTCCCCGCCACTGGCGGGGGCCGGACCGCGACCGAGCCACTACTAAAGGTTAGAGTACAGGACCCGAACACGCACGAAGAGCGAGATAGCCGCATCAGCAGCGTGCAGCCGTACGACTGCAATGATTTGCTAACTTCATGTCGGCGTAGCGACTTAGTGATTTGTCACCAAAATATAAGAGCGTTAAAAGGAAAAACAAGACGTCTAGAAGTTATGTTAGAAACAATTTTAAAATGCGATGTTTTGTGTATGACTGAGCATTGGCTCAAAGATTTTGAACTAAGTTGTATCCACATAAATAATTATAGTTTGGGTAGTCACTACTGTAGAACTAATGTCGAGCACGGAGGTGCATGCATTTATGTAAATAATAGACTTAAATATAAAGAATTTGTTATAAATATTTCAAGACAACAAGTATGCGAGATTGCTGCTGTAGAATTAATTGACTTTAACACAATTGTTACACGATACGAACATCGTCTTTTCTTTGCTGATGAACGACCTGCCAGCATGGATCAAAGATGCGCACGTCTTAATGTACGCAGACGATGTGGCAGCAGTGGTAGAGGCTCCAACAGTGGACACACTGGAGGCAAGACTCAATACTGTAGCAAGTCGATTGCACCAGTGGTTTAGCCAGAACGGCCTGGTCCTAAATGTAACAAAGACGAATTTTATCCATTTTAACCTGGCGGGACGTGCGTATAGGCCATTGAATGTGACAGTTGATAGCAGACATTTAAGCCAGGTCAATGAGACAATGTTCCTAGGCTTTACCCTAGACAAGGCTCTAACATGGGAACAACATATAGATACCCTAAGCAAGAAAATAGGTAGAGCCTGCTTTGCACTATGGCGCCTTTCAGCAACCTTAAATAAAAGGATGGTGAGGAGTCTTTACTTCGCCTCTGTCCATTGTCACTTGCAGTACGGAGTGGACCTCTGGGGTTGCGCTGCGGACTGGGAGCGCGCCTTCAGGCTGCAAAAGAGGGCAGTACGGGCTGTTGTGCGAGTATCCCAAACTACATCAGCTAGACCATTCTTTAAGTCCCTAGGTATAATGACCGTTCCTGCCCTCGTCATCTACCAGGCAGCGCTCTATGTTCGAGGCCACCTAGAGGAATACTCGAAATGCGGCGATGGACAGAAATACTATTTCAGGCATGCAAACAGGCTGAGGACCATTGACCATAGGTTATCTAAATCTAAAAAACTGGTGCACATACTCGGCACGGGTGTATATAACCGACTGCCACCCGAAATCACCAACTCACCGTCGACGCAATCCTTTAAAAATAAACTCAAATATTGGCTAGTCGACATGTGTTTTTATAATGTGAATGAGTTAATAAATATAAATTAATTGATTTGTGACATTCCAATTTTAATAAATTATGATTATTATTTATTTATAGATTATTACTTTTGTTCTTTCAATTGTTAACACTTTGTTTTTAACTGCATTATGAATTTACTTTTTTGTATTACTGTAAGTAAGAAAAAATGTACCATTTAGACTTGTAACAATGTTGCCAATAAAGAATCTGAATCTGAATCTGAATCTAAAATAAAATTACTTTGTAAATGTACCTTATTTATTTAGCACTTTTGCTTACAACATTTTTATTGTTATGGTCCTTATTTTTTCGGTTCCACAGGCAGTTTTCACTCTGATAGAGCTCAATAAATTTAAATGTTTCCTTGTTACTCATATTGTTCTTATGTATAGAGTCAGCATTACTCACAAGCGCGTTGGCAAACACCGCCAGCGCGTTGGCGAATGCGGTGGCCTATGTGTAGAGGCGGCATTACATGAATGCGTGGCCGCGCGGTGGACATGTCCCGGCCGAGGCTCGGCCCGGTCGCGACACGGTGTACCGTGAATCATCCATTAAGTGTACATGTACCTCCCCAGGCCGCCCAGTCCCGCTGGGAGCGCGAGCCGACCGCGGGCGCGTGTCGCGCGTACTGCGGCCTCCGACAGGAGCTAACTATACTGATGCGCCTGCGCCACGCGCACTGCCTGCCGCTGCGCGCGGTCTGTCCCGCGCCGCTAGCGCTGCTGCTGCCGCTAGCGCCCAAGGTATCACCCTACACTGACCCTACAGACTACTGCCTACTCCGACAGGAGCTAACTATACTGATGCGCCTGCGCCACGCGCACTGCCTGCCGCTGCGCGCGGTCTGTCCCGCGCCGCTAGCGCTGCTGCTGCCGCTAGCGCCCAAGGTATCACCCTACACTGACCCTACAGACTACTGCCTACTCCGACAGGAGCTAACTATACTGATGCGCCTGCGCCACGCGCACTGCCTGCCGCTGCGCGCGGTCTGTCCCGCGCCGCTAGCGCTGCTGCTGCCGCTAGCGCCCAAGGTATCACCCTACACTGACCCTACAGACTACTGCCGCCTCCGACAGGAGCTAACTATACTGATGCGCCTGCGCCACGCGCACTGCCTGCCGCTGCGCGCGGTCTGTCCCGCGCCGCTAGCGCTGCTGCTGCCGCTAGCGCCCAAGGTATCACCCTACACTGACCCTACAGACTACTGCCTACTCCGACAGGAGCTAACTATACTGATGCGCCTGCGCCACGCGCACTGCCTGCCGCTGCGCGCGGTCTGTCCCGCGCCGCTAGCGCTGCTGCTGCCGCTAGCGCCCAAGGTATCACCCTACACTGACCCTACAGACTACTGCCTACTCCGACAGGAGCTAACTATACTGATGCGCCTGCGCCACGCGCACTGCCTGCCGCTGCGCGCGGTCTGTCCCGCGCCGCTAGCGCTGCTGCTGCCGCTAGCGCCCAAGGTATCACCCTACACTGACCCTACAGACTACTGCCTACTCCGACAGGAGCTAACTATACTGATGCGCCTGCGCCACGCGCACTGCCTGCCGCTGCGCGCGGTCTGTCCCGCGCCGCTAGCGCTGCTGCTGCCGCTAGCGCCCAAGGTATCACCCTACACTGACCCTACAGACTACTGCCTACTCCGACAGGAGCTAACTATACTGATGCGCCTGCGCCACGCGCACTGCCTGCCGCTGCGCGCGGTCTGTCCCGCGCCGCTAGCGCTGCTGCTGCCGCTAGCGCCCAAGGTATCACCCTACACTGACCCTACAGACTACTGCCTACTCCGACAGGAGCTAACTATACTGATGCGCCTGCGCCACGCGCACTGCCTGCCGCTGCGCGCGGTCTGTCCCGCGCCGCTAGCGCTGCTGCTGCCGCTAGCGCCCAAGGTATCACCCTACACTGACCCTACAGACTACTGCCTACTCCGACAGGAGCTAACTATACTGATGCGCCTGCGCCACGCGCACTGCCTGCCGCTGCGCGCGGTCTGTCCCGCGCCGCTAGCGCTGCTGCTGCCGCTAGCGCCCAAGGTATCACCCTACACTGACCCTACAGACTACTGCCTACTCCGACAGGAGCTAACTATACTGATGCGCCTGCGCCACGCGCACTGCCTGCCGCTGCGCGCGGTCTGTCCCGCGCCGCTAGCGCTGCTGCTGCCGCTAGCGCCCAAGGTATCACCCTACACTGACCCTACAGACTACTGCCTACTCCGACAGGAGCTAACTATACTGATGCGCCTGCGCCACGCGCACTGCCTGCCGCTGCGCGCGGTCTGTCCCGCGCCGCTAGCGCTGCTGCTGCCGCTAGCGCCCAAGGTATCACCCTACACTGACCCTACAGACTACTGCCTACTCCGACAGGAGCTAACTATACTGATGCGCCTGCGCCACGCGCACTGCCTGCCGCTGCGCGCGGTCTGTCCCGCGCCGCTAGCGCTGCTGCTGCCGCTAGCGCCCAAGGTATCACCCTACACTGACCCTACAGACTACTGCCTACTCCGACAGGAGCTAACTATACTGATGCGCCTGCGCCACGCGCACTGCCTGCCGCTGCGCGCGGTCTGTCCCGCGCCGCTAGCGCTGCTGCTGCCGCTAGCGCCCAAGGTATCACCCTACACTGACCCTACAGACTACTGCCTACTCCGACAGGAGCTAACTATACTGATGCGCCTGCGCCACGCGCACTGCCTGCCGCTGCGCGCGGTCTGTCCCGCGCCGCTAGCGCTGCTGCTGCCGCTAGCGCCCAAGGTATCACCCTACACTGACCCTACAGACTACTGCCTACTCCGACAGGAGCTAACTATACTGATGCGCCTGCGCCACGCGCACTGCCTGCCGCTGCGCGCGGTCTGTCCCGCGCCGCTAGCGCTGCTGCTGCCGCTAGCGCCCAAGGTATCACCCTACACTGACCCTACAGACTACTGCCTACTCCGACAGGAGCTAACTATACTGATGCGCCTGCGCCACGCGCACTGCCTGCCGCTGCGCGCGGTCTGTCCCGCGCCGCTAGCGCTGCTGCTGCCGCTAGCGCCCAAGGTATCACCCTACACTGACCCTACAGACTACTGCCTACTCCGACAGGAGCTAACTATACTGATGCGCCTGCGCCACGCGCACTGCCTGCCGCTGCGCGCGGTCTGTCCCGCGCCGCTAGCGCTGCTGCTGCCGCTAGCGCCCAAGGTATCACCCTACACTGACCCTACAGACTACTGCCTACTCCGACAGGAGCTAACTATACTGATGCGCCTGCGCCACGCGCACTGCCTGCCGCTGCGCGCGGTCTGTCCCGCGCCGCTAGCGCTGCTGCTGCCGCTAGCGCCCAAGGTATCACCCTACACTGACCCTACAGACTACTGCCTACTCCGACAGGAGCTAACTATACTGATGCGCCTGCGCCACGCGCACTGCCTGCCGCTGCGCGCGGTCTGTCCCGCGCCGCTAGCGCTGCTGCTGCCGCTAGCGCCCAAGGTATCACCCTACACTGACCCTACAGACTACTGCCTACTCCGACAGGAGCTAACTATACTGATGCGCCTGCGCCACGCGCACTGCCTGCCGCTGCGCGCGGTCTGTCCCGCGCCGCTAGCGCTGCTGCTGCCGCTAGCGCCCAAGGTATCACCCTACACTGACCCTACAGACTACTGCCTACTCCGACAGGAGCTAACTATACTGATGCGCCTGCGCCACGCGCACTGCCTGCCGCTGCGCGCGGTCTGTCCCGCGCCGCTAGCGCTGCTGCTGCCGCTAGCGCCCAAGGTATCACCCTACACTGACCCTACAGACTACTGCCTACTCCGACAGGAGCTAACTATACTGATGCGCCTGCGCCACGCGCACTGCCTGCCGCTGCGCGCGGTCTGTCCCGCGCCGCTAGCGCTGCTGCTGCCGCTAGCGCCCAAGGTATCACCCTACACTGACCCTACAGACTACTGCCTACTCCGACAGGAGCTAACTATACTGATGCGCCTGCGCCACGCGCACTGCCTGCCGCTGCGCGCGGTCTGTCCCGCGCCGCTAGCGCTGCTGCTGCCGCTAGCGCCCAAGGTATCACCCTACACTGACCCTACAGACTACTGCCTACTCCGACAGGAGCTAACTATACTGATGCGCCTGCGCCACGCGCACTGCCTGCCGCTGCGCGCGGTCTGTCCCGCGCCGCTAGCGCTGCTGCTGCCGCTAGCGCCCAAGGTATCACCCTACACTGACCCTACAGACTACTGCCTACTCCGACAGGAGCTAACTATACTGATGCGCCTGCGCCACGCGCACTGCCTGCCGCTGCGCGCGGTCTGTCCCGCGCCGCTAGCGCTGCTGCTGCCGCTAGCGCCCAAGGTATCACCCTACACTGACCCTACAGACTACTGCCTACTCCGACAGGAGCTAACTATACTGATGCGCCTGCGCCACGCGCACTGCCTGCCGCTGCGCGCGGTCTGTCCCGCGCCGCTAGCGCTGCTGCTGCCGCTAGCGCCCAAGGTATCACCCTACACTGACCCTACAGACTACTGCCTACTCCGACAGGAGCTAACTATACTGATGCGCCTGCGCCACGCGCACTGCCTGCCGCTGCGCGCGGTCTGTCCCGCGCCGCTAGCGCTGCTGCTGCCGCTAGCGCCCAAGGTATCACCCTACACTGACCCTACAGACTACTGCCTACTCCGACAGGAGCTAACTATACTGATGCGCCTGCGCCACGCGCACTGCCTGCCGCTGCGCGCGGTCTGTCCCGCGCCGCTAGCGCTGCTGCTGCCGCTAGCGCCCAAGGTATCACCCTACACTGACCCTACAGACTACTGCCTACTCCGACAGGAGCTAACTATACTGATGCGCCTGCGCCACGCGCACTGCCTGCCGCTGCGCGCGGTCTGTCCCGCGCCGCTAGCGCTGCTGCTGCCGCTAGCGCCCAAGGTATCACCCTACACTGACCCTACAGACTACTGCCTACTCCGACAGGAGCTAACTATACTGATGCGCCTGCGCCACGCGCACTGCCTGCCGCTGCGCGCGGTCTGTCCCGCGCCGCTAGCGCTGCTGCTGCCGCTAGCGCCCAAGGTATCACCCTACACTGACCCTACAGACTACTGCCTACTCCGACAGGAGCTAACTATACTGATGCGCCTGCGCCACGCGCACTGCCTGCCGCTGCGCGCGGTCTGTCCCGCGCCGCTAGCGCTGCTGCTGCCGCTAGCGCCCAAGGTATCACCCTACACTGACCCTACAGACTACTGCCTACTCCGACAGGAGCTAACTATACTGATGCGCCTGCGCCACGCGCACTGCCTGCCGCTGCGCGCGGTCTGTCCCGCGCCGCTAGCGCTGCTGCTGCCGCTAGCGCCCAAGGTATCACCCTACACTGACCCTACAGACTACTGCCTACTCCGACAGGAGCTAACTATACTGATGCGCCTGCGCCACGCGCACTGCCTGCCGCTGCGCGCGGTCTGTCCCGCGCCGCTAGCGCTGCTGCTGCCGCTAGCGCCCAAGGTATCACCCTACACTGACCCTACAGACTACTGCCTACTCCGACAGGAGCTAACTATACTGATGCGCCTGCGCCACGCGCACTGCCTGCCGCTGCGCGCGGTCTGTCCCGCGCCGCTAGCGCTGCTGCTGCCGCTAGCGCCCAAGGTATCACCCTACACTGACCCTACAGACTACTGCCTACTCCGACAGGAGCTAACTATACTGATGCGCCTGCGCCACGCGCACTGCCTGCCGCTGCGCGCGGTCTGTCCCGCGCCGCTAGCGCTGCTGCTGCCGCTAGCGCCCAAGGTATCACCCTACACTGACCCTACAGACTACTGCCTACTCCGACAGGAGCTAACTATACTGATGCGCCTGCGCCACGCGCACTGCCTGCCGCTGCGCGCGGTCTGTCCCGCGCCGCTAGCGCTGCTGCTGCCGCTAGCGCCCAAGGTATCACCCTACACTGACCCTACAGACTACTGCCTACTCCGACAGGAGCTAACTATACTGATGCGCCTGCGCCACGCGCACTGCCTGCCGCTGCGCGCGGTCTGTCCCGCGCCGCTAGCGCTGCTGCTGCCGCTAGCGCCCAAGGTATCACCCTACACTGACCCTACAGACTACTGCCTACTCCGACAGGAGCTAACTATACTGATGCGCCTGCGCCACGCGCACTGCCTGCCGCTGCGCGCGGTCTGTCCCGCGCCGCTAGCGCTGCTGCTGCCGCTAGCGCCCAAGGTATCACCCTACACTGACCCTACAGACTACTGCCTACTCCGACAGGAGCTAACTATACTGATGCGCCTGCGCCACGCGCACTGCCTGCCGCTGCGCGCGGTCTGTCCCGCGCCGCTAGCGCTGCTGCTGCCGCTAGCGCCCAAGGTATCACCCTACACTGACCCTACAGACTACTGCCTACTCCGACAGGAGCTAACTATACTGATGCGCCTGCGCCACGCGCACTGCCTGCCGCTGCGCGCGGTCTGTCCCGCGCCGCTAGCGCTGCTGCTGCCGCTAGCGCCCAAGGTATCACCCTACACTGACCCTACAGACTACTGCCTACTCCGACAGGAGCTAACTATACTGATGCGCCTGCGCCACGCGCACTGCCTGCCGCTGCGCGCGGTCTGTCCCGCGCCGCTAGCGCTGCTGCTGCCGCTAGCGCCCAAGGTATCACCCTACACTGACCCTACAGACTACTGCCTACTCCGACAGGAGCTAACTATACTGATGCGCCTGCGCCACGCGCACTGCCTGCCGCTGCGCGCGGTCTGTCCCGCGCCGCTAGCGCTGCTGCTGCCGCTAGCGCCCAAGGTATCACCCTACACTGACCCTACAGACTACTGCCTACTCCGACAGGAGCTAACTATACTGATGCGCCTGCGCCACGCGCACTGCCTGCCGCTGCGAGCGGTCTGTCCCGCGCCGCTAGCGCTGCTGCTGCCGCTAGCGCCCAAGGTATCACCCTACACTGACCCTACAGACTACTACCTTAGAATCACTTTTGAAGTTGATTTTCATTATTGTCAGCCTAAGAAATAAAGTTTTGTATATCTGATTTGCTGCCATTCCTCTTATCAAGCTCTTGCCTAGCTCTCACGACCTTCGCAGGCTGAGTTTTAGGGGTCGATTGTAACGCTCAGCTACTGACTAACCAGCCAATCTCCTTGTGTACAGGGTGGTCTGGACAGCGTGATCCGTTCGTACCGCAGCTGCGGCACGCGCGTGCGCGCCCGCGCCGCGCGCGCCGCGCTGCTGCAAGTGGCGCGCGCGCTCGAGTACCTGCACGACAGGCGGATCGTGTACAGGGACCTTAAGGTGAGGAGGCCTTGGGGTCCTTGACCTTTGACCTTGACCTAATAATCGATCAAATCTAATCTATTAGAAATAAAATTTAAGGTGAGGTGAGGCCATGGGGGCCTCGGGGTTGGGGTCCTTGATCTTTGACCTTGAACTTTTAGTCCATCTGTCCAATTCGTATTGCCGCATGTTGGAAACACCAGTGTGAAAAATAAAAATCTCTTGTCACGAGCGCTCGTTTGTTATTTATCTCAAATTTATCTACAAAATATAATTAGGAACATAAAAGGTCAGACCATCAGAAATAAAATTTAAGATGAGGTGAGGTGAGGCCATGGGGGCCTCGGGGTTGGAGGTCTTGACCTTTGACCCTGACCTTTTATTTCATTGGAAATTAAATTAAATAGTATTTGGCGCTGCTTTGCACGAGTTGTTTCTATGGAAACGTTTCGAGGCAATTTCTATACTATGGGAACTGATTTATGGGATGAAAAGCTTGTGTTAGGTTATTATAGTTATTAAACAAGGTTAGAACTGCGTCTGTTTCAAAATTTCAGCACGATCTGTTTCGTATTTTTTTCGTTAAAGAGTAACAATAGTACATTATTACCCAAGGGTTGAAAGTAACTTATTTAGTCCCGAGACGGCAATAGTTCGAGGGACTAAATAAGTTACTTTCACCCGAGGTAAACACTGTGCTTTTCATTACGAATACAAGGAAATATAAATAAAAACATGAGAAAACAAATTAATCAAATTGCCGCTAATTTTTTTTTATTTATTTGTCCATCTAGGACAGGCGAAAGCCATAAAGCCATACTGCCTTGTCTTTCGTATTTTTTGAATTCAGTGAATTGTCGCTAAGGTAATTTTTTTTTTTAGCTTCAGCATTTATTCTGCCATTCATCATCATCATCACCAGCCTATAATAGTCCACTGCTGGACATAGGCCTCTCCTAATGAGCGCCATATATGGCATCATTATGTGGGGGTTATTGCCCATAATCCCCACGCTGGGCATGCGGGTTGGGGATCGCCATTATCATGGTTCAATAGTAACGTTATAGCTGTCAGTTGAAAACGATTCTCCCTAGGGCGGAAAAGTATCACTTTCAACCCGCCCTTCAGGAATGTTTAGACCTACTTTCCGAGTATGAGTAATGAAAATATACATAAAACCTTTCGTGTAAGTAAACGATTAAGCGTTATTATGTTTCATGATTGTGTATTTATTCGTACTTTCCAGTCTGAGAACGTGTTAGTATGGCGCATGCCGTCAGTGGAAGAGGCGGCGGCGGCTGAGCTAAATCCCTCGCCTATCGACGTGCACGTCAAGCTCGGAGACTATGGTGGGTGACCTTTAGACTTTAGTGGGTGACCAGATTCATGGAATTTACTTCTGTCGCTTGTACGTACAAAAAAAGAATGAGATATACACAATGTTCCGTGAAAATAGGATTGTATCTCGCTTACACGTACGAATAGAGAATGAGACAAAAACAATACTCCCGTGAAAATAGCCTCTCGAAGCGACAACACAAGCCTCAAGTGACGTTTCACTCGACGTTGAAGCCAGTAAAAAGAACTTTAGTTCGATTCTCATCCGCTTTTTTTCTTTTTGTCAATCATACAACAATTATGAAGAACTTCTTCTTAGCCGTGCACTCTTGGCAGAGTGGTCCTAGTTATGGGGGGTCCTAATGAACGACTACTCGTGCAATGCGCCGCCATCTCCCTATTGGTTGCGTTGTGGGAGCAGTCTGTCATGGTGGACTGTGTTAGGGAGGTGATGAGGTCCGACCATCTAGTTGGAGAGCGACCAAGGGACCCTTCGTCCTCCATTCTGCCTTGTACTACGAGGCTCTCCATCGAGTCTTCATTCCGTGCCACGTGCCCGAAGAACTTAATTAATTATGAAGATATCCTCCGTGAAACTATCCTATTGTTTGTGGTGGTGCAGGTATAAGCCGGCTGGCCCCGCCGTGCGGCACCAAGGGCTTCGGCGGCACCGAGGGCTTCATGGCGCCCGAGATCATGAAGTACAACGGAGAGGAGGAGTACAACGAGAAGGTAACAACTACCCGCATTTACCTTGTAAAAGCCGGCTGGCCTACTGGCCTGGCTACGTCGCATTTTAAAAAAATGTCATGTCTGTAAGATTTTCATAAATTACTCTGAGATATCTCTGAGATCTTCATAACGTTTAAATTAAGATTATGTCATTAATTTCCTGACACGATTTCTTGACGTCAAACAAACGGACTTTTGAATTCATCCAATCCAGATTAAAGGCTATTATTTTTACGTTAATGACGAAAGTATTTCGTGACACGATCACTTTGATTCGTTTAGACGCCCTTTCTCAGTCATAACGCGCTCCATTTCATTCGACTTGAAACAGCAACAAATACACACGGATCGGCCGCTGAGATTTAGGAGAGGTTCCTAGCCTTCTTAGGTGTGCTACCTTCTTAGGTGTGCTACTAGTGTTACTTACTTACAATTTTTTTTATTCAGGTGGACTGTTTCTCCTTCGGAATGCTAATGTACGAACTGGTGTCAGGGCGAGCGCCCTTCGAGGGGCACGAGGGGGTCAAGGAGGCGGTGCTGGAGGGCGCGCGGCCCGCGCTCGAGCCAAGGGTGAGTCGGACACATTGTACGAGCGGGGGGCAGGGGGCGCCCTTCGAGGGGCACGAGGGGGTCAAGGAGGCGGTGCTGGAGGGCGCGCGGCCCGCGCTCGAGCCAAGGGTGAGTCGGACACATTGTACGAGCGGGGGGCAGGGGGCGCCCTTCGAGGGGCACGAGGGGGTCAAGGAGGCGGTGCTGGAGGGCGCGCGGCCCGCGCTCGAGCCAAGGGTGAGTCGGACACATTGTACGAGCGGGGGGCAGGGGGCGCCCTTCGAGGGGCACGAGGGGGTCAAGGAGGCGGTGCTGGAGGGCGCGCGGCCCGCGCTCGGGCCAAGGGTGAGTCGGACACATTGTACGAGCGGGGGGCAGGGGGCGCCCTTCGAGGGGCACGAGGGGGTCAAGGAGGCGGTGCTGGAGGGCGCGCGGCCCGCGCTCGGGCCAAGGGTGAGTCGGACACATTGTACGAGCGGGGGGCAGGGGGCGCCCTTCGAGGGGCACGAGGGGGTCAAGAAGGCGGTGAAGGACCTTAGGGGTGGTTATCTCCTCTATTAACACTAAAAGTTTATTCCAGGAGCTGGAATACCCGATCAGCATGCTGGAGATAATGCGTCGTTGTTGGGCGTCGGCGCCCGCGCGGCGCCCCTCGGCCGGCGCCCTGGTGTCGGCGCTCGCGGCGCCCGAGTGCTGCGCCCTGCGGGACGCCGCCAGCGCGCGGCACAGCACCGCGCACGCCGCGTGCAGCATACATCTACCAGGTGACTAGAATATAATAGCATACAAAATCAATTATAGCTTATTAATTTCTTAACCTAAACTAGAATCAAAAACGAAAATAAATAAACTAATCATAGGCAAAGGGTTCAGTGAGTAATTCATTATAGAATAGAATAGAATAGAATAGAAAAAACATTTATTTGGACACAGGTACAATAAAAAACAGTACATAAAATTAACAAACAGTAGCAATAATAACATGGAGGTAATTAAGTCACACAGAATGGTGGTAGATTCAAAAATATGGCCTCCAAGACCTCATAAGTATCAGTGGCGTTTCCTCCCACGTAAGTTACGTATTCCTGACGTAAGTTATACCACGACTAGTGGGGTTGACGTAATTAAACCTTGATTTGGGGGGTTGATATAAGTAAAACCTCGACTAGGGGGGTTGACGTAAGTAATACCACGGCAAGCGGGGTTGACGTAAGTAATACCACAGCTAGAGCGGTTGACGTAAATAATACCACGGCTAGCGGGGTTGACTTAAGTAATACCAGGGCTAGCGGAGTTGACGTAAATAATACCACGACTAGGGGGTTTGACGTAAATAATATACCTACCACGAAAATTGAATGACGTTAGCAAGAACTGCCACAGCACCGCGCAAGCCGCATGCCGCATACACCTACCAGGTGAGTGACAGTGACGTTTCCTCCGGGTCATAAATATAAAATAGAGCGGCATGCTTCGCTCGCTACCGATGTTTGAGGGAAGGTTCGGGGGTTAAGGTCCCTCAAATAGTCACAAAGGAAGATCTTCCCGGCCTGGCCCATTTGGCCTACATACCCGGGCTGTTTGGTTGATGTCGACGTTCTAACTTCTATTGAACCATGGTAATGGCAGACAGAGAAAGATAATGGCCAAAGCATAAAAAAATGCGGGAAAGCGGCAATTCGATCTTCATTTATTTTCTCGTGTTGTTTTTCTTTAGCTAACTTGCGTTTTTATTTATATTTCCTTCAATAGTCAAAGTGCCTTATTTTCTTAGGCCCATTACAGGACACTTGTATTCGTAATGAAAAGCACAGTGTTTACCTCGGGTGAAGTAACTTATGTAGTCCCTCGAACTATTGGCGCCCTCGATACAATCGGGCGCCAAACCGTGTCTCGGGACTAAATAAGTTACTTTCAACCCTTGGGTAACAATGTACGATTGTTTCTCCTCAGAGCAAGACGCGACAGGCTGGGAGGTGTGGTACGGCGGCGGCGAGCCGGAGCGCGCGCACTCCTTACTCGCCCCCCGTGCACACTTCACGCATCACCACACCATGAGGATACCACCAGGTATATACATACATCTAGTGTCATAATAGACTAGGTCAGAGGTCTGCAACCTGCGGCTCGCGAACAGCACGCGGCGCTTTATTTATAAATTGGGGCTCTCCAGTTCAATACGCACAAACAAATAGATTGTATTACAGTCAAGTGTAAAGTTTGACTGTAAGTTAATCTATGTAATATTTAAACAAAAAAAAATTATAGCTCTTTTAAAACTTGGAAATTTGTAAATTGTAACTTTTGGCTCTAACGTCTGAAAATGTTGCCGACCCCTGGGCTAGATGCACAATTTTTTTTATTATTCCGTCAGTTAGATTTTCGAAAAATGTTAGTCTTGAAAATATTAGGGGCTTGTGACGTCACGTCATTCATCACAGGTCACTGTTACAGGGCGTGACGTCACGAGCCTCAGTGATTCTTTAGCATGTTAATGGTGAAAGAAGTTTTGAAATCGGTCCAGTAGTTTTGAGTTTATTCATTGCATACATACAAATCTTTCCTCTTTATATAGTATAGTATACTATATTAGTTTAGATATAGTAACATAGGGATAGTCAGCGGGACTTTGTTTTATACGATCTAGTAACAACACGACTAATACTTATGTACAGATAAGGAAGAGCCCGTAATGGTGAGCGCGATGTGCCGCGTCGACCAGACGGTTTGGATCGGGGACTCCGCCGGCCGGCTCTGTGTCTACAAGTGAGTTTTGTGTGTCTGTTATACCACCTTTATGCCACCTTTGTAGCACCACACAAGGATCTGCCTGAAAAGCGTAACTGTTATACCACCTTTGTACCACCACACTAGCACCTGTCTGAAAATCAGCGACGCTACTGCAGCTTTTAGCGGTATATCTAATGCTGAGATAGTGTTTCGCCCCGCCATGTAAATAGTTTTACTCTTAAAATTTTCGTGGGCATAATTTCTTCTACAATCGATAATTCGCAAAATCTTTAAATATGTATACTTTAGTTTTGTATCTGCAGTATTCCGATAAAGTTTCAATGCAATCGCACTATGCGTTCAAAACCCATAACTTGGTTCCTAAGATGAGTTCTTTTTATATTTACTGACCGCTCGCGATTTCATTCCGTGGTTTTCAGTAATACCCCATTGACCCCCTTTTAAATACCTTAGAAATCCTTTCTTAGCGTTTACCTACGTCTAGCCATTACACATAACTCCAAGCAATGAAATTATAATTGTTCCAGCGCCTCAACGTGCGCGTTAGAATGGATGGTGCGAGTGGAGGAGCTGGTGGGGGGGCCGAGCTCCCCCCTCGCGGGGCTGCGGGCGCTGCGCGGGAGGGGCAGGGTGGCCGTCGCACTGGCCAGCGGCAGGTTAGACGTTGGAGGGGATGGTGAGAGTGGAGGAGCTGGTGGGGGGGCCGAGCTCCCCCCTCGCGGGGCTGCGGGCGCTGCGCGGGAGGGGCAGGGTGGCCGTCGCACTGGCCAGCGGCAGGTTAGACGTTGGAGGGGATGGTGAGAGTGGAGGAGCTGGTGGGGGGGCCGAGCTCCCCCCTCGCGGGGCTGCGGGCGCTGCGCGGGAGGGGCAGGGTGGCCGTCGCACTGGCCAGCGGCAGGTTAGACGTTGGAGGGGATGGTGAGAGTGGAGGAGCTGGTGGGGGGGCCGAGCTCCCCCCTCGCGGGGCTGCGGGCGCTGCGCGGGAGGGGCAGGGTGGCCGTCGCACTGGCCAGCGGCAGGTTAGACGTTGGAGGGGATGGTGAGAGTGGAGGAGCTGGTGGGGGGGCCGAGCTCCCCCCTCGCGGGGCTGCGGGCGCTGCGCGGGAGGGGCAGGGTGGCCGTCGCACTGGCCAGCGGCAGGTTAGACGTTGGAGGGGATGGTGAGAGTGGAGGAGCTGGTGGGGGGGCCGAGCTCCCCCCTCGCGGGGCTGCGGGCGCTGCGCGGGAGGGGCAGGGTGGCCGTCGCACTGGCCAGCGGCAGGTTAGACGTTGGAGGGGATGGTGAGAGTGGAGGAGCTGGTGGGGGGGCCGAGCTCCCCCCTCGCGGGGCTGCGGGCGCTGCGCGGGAGGGGCAGGGTGGCCGTCGCACTGGCCAGCGGCAGGTAAGACGTTGGAGGGGATGGTGAGAGTGGAGGAGCTGGTGGGGGGGCCGAGCTCCCCCCTCGCGGGGCTGCGGGCGCTGCGCGGGAGGGGCAGGGTGGCCGTCGCACTGGCCAGCGGCAGGTAAGACGTTGGAGGGGATGGTGAGAGTGGAGGAGCTGGTGGGGGGGCCGAGCTCCCCCCTCGCGGGGCTGCGGGCGCTGCGCGGGAGGGGCAGGGTGGCCGTCGCACTGGCCAGCGGCAGGTAAGTCGTTGGAGGGGATGGTGAGAGTGGAGGACCTCCCCCTCTTTGAGTGGGTGATGGGTGGGGTGATTTCTTTACAAACTTTGAGTGTCAAATTTATGTTTATGTAATAAAAAGCCTAAAAATAAGCTTCTAGCTTCAGAAATGACGAAATTTCCATACAAACGTTCATCCCCTATTTCAACCTCCAAAAATCCTTTTTTAGGCTCTACTCAGAGTGTCTCTGTACCAACTTTTAAAGCGGTAGTTTAGACGTGTAAGTGGTAGTTTCGGAGTCTAAGCGGTACAGACAGACAGATAGAGTTACTTTTCCATTTATAATATTCTATCTTTCGGACATCCTTTGGATAAGAGGAAGTTTTATATGAATAATACTCCCGTGTATTACTAGCGCGGGTCGCTAGTAATCATTAAAATGTAACTTGTTCCAGACTGTTCCTCGTGTCGTCGTCTCGCCCCGAAGAGGAGGGCACGTTCGTGCTGACGGAGCTCGGCACGGCCACGGAGCTGTGCTGTCTGGCAGCGCACGCCAGCGCTGACAAGTGAGTCATTTGGTAGCACTTATTTATCTACTACATACATTTATCTTTTAATTTATAGCTGAATGGTCCTGTGTTGATTGTCCAGCATTTTTGATTGTTTATTGTATTAAATATGAGTTCTAGTGCCCATAACACAAGCTCTGCTTAGTTTGGGGCTACCTAGATGATGCTGTGCCACCATTATTTATACAGGGTGTTCGCGCCTATCTATTATGTATTGTACCTGTGCATCCACCCCCCCCCCCCTCCTTACCTCACCTAAACGCTTGTACTAGAGATTCATTACACACGCCATCTTGGAAAGAAGTACGCATTATTTATTTCTATCCATATCTCCAAATCACAGCAAGTCAGGCTTTTAGTCAAAATTCTAATTATAAAATTAGCCTTCACCTAATACGCTACACAGGGTGTAACAAGACAACTAAACGTACACAAAAAAATTAGGCCCGAAAATTTTTAGCCCATAAAAAATGTTGGGTTTTTATATTATTTTGCTAGCAGTAAGCCATTCACTTTTTTTTAAATAAGAATTTTTACTTTTCTTTTTACGTTTAAATAATTCATGTTTTCCTAGTGATGTACTTTGGGCTATACCTAGAAAAAAAAATTAAAATATGAAGAAAAAGAACTCATAACACAAGCCCTGCTTAGCTTGGGGCTAGATGTGTGAATTGTTCTATTTAAATAATTATAATTTCACATATGAACATTTATTTATGTTGTGTACAGGGTGTACCTGTGGGCCGGGGGCGCGGGGCTCAGCGCGTACTGCGTCAGTCAGACCGGCGTCAGCTCCGTGGACGAGCTGTCAGCTGACAGAGTGACGTCACTGGCAGCCAGCGACGACCTGCCCTACGTGTTCGCCTATGTCGATCCAGGTCACTATTATAATGCAATCCTTACTAGTATTATGAATGCGAAAGTTTGCGAAAAAAGAAAAGATTGCGGATTGGTAACTGAACACGAACTGCGACAAAAGTTTGAGAATCGCTGTGTATAGAGCGAGGCGAAAGACCGGTCTTGTATGCGTGTTCGTCGTCTACGGACTTACTGAAACGATAAATGTGTAAATGAATGTTTGTTCCTTTTTCACACAATAACTATGGTACGGATCGAGCTGTAATTTTCAATAGACGTAGTTCTAGCCCTGGAATAACACATAAGTTACTTTTCAAAGACGATTGTTCTTTTTTTTTAAGAACTTTTAGTCTGCATAGATTTGTTCCAGGGTTCTGGGTTTCGTTCCATAAATATCAAAAATATCTACGTATCTTATTGTATTTAGTATATTAGTCATCCAGTACCCATAACACAAGCTCTGGTTAGCTTGGGGCTAGATGATGCTGTGTGGATTGTCCAGCCTTATTTAAATTTAAATGTATGGTACAGTGAAATATATTAGTTGTGTATTTTTGTGTCCAGGAGTGTGTGTGTACCAGTGGAGCTGCGAGGGACGACAGGCGGGCAAGCTGGACTGCAGCAAGCTAGCGCCGTGCTCCGAGACCTTGCAGAACATTGATGAGGGACTGGACGAGGACAAGTGCAAGGTACGTCTGTACAGGGTGGCACGGTACATGTGTACCAGTGGAGCTGCGAGGGACGACAGACGGGCAAGCTGGACTGCAGCAAGCTAGCGCCGTGCTCCGAGACCTTGCAGAACATTGATGAGGGACTGGACGAGGACAAGTGCAAGGTACGTCTGTACAGGGTGGCACGGTACATGTGTACCAGTGGAGCTGCGAGGGACGACAGACGGGCAAGCTGGACTGCAGCAAGCTAGCGCCGTGCTCCGAGACCTTGCAGAACATTGATGAGGGACTGGACGAGGACAAGTGCAAGGTACGTCTGTACAGGGTGGCACGGTACATGTGTACCAGTGGAGCTGCGAGGGACGACAGACGGGCAAGCTGGACTGCAGCAAGCTAGCGCCGTGCTCCGAGACCTTGCAGAACATTGATGAGGGACTGGACGAGGACAAGTGCAAGGTACGTCTGTACAGGGTGGCACGGTACATGTGTACCAGTGGAGCGGAGAGGGACGACAGGCGGGCAAGCTGGACTGCAGCAAGCTAGCGCCGTGCTCCGAGACCTTGCAGAACATTGATGAGGGACTGGACGAGGACAAGTGCAAGGTACGTCTGTACAGGGTGGCACGGTACATGTGTACCAGTGGAGCTGCGAGGGACGACAGACGGGCAAGCTGGACTGCAGCAAGCTAGCGCCGTGCTCCGAGACCTTGCAGAACATTGATGAGGGACTGGACGAGGACAAGTGCAAGGTACGTCTGTACAGGGTGGCACGGTACATGTGTACCAGTGGAGCTGCGAGGGACGACAGACGGGCAAGCTGGACTGCAGCAAGCTAGCGCCGTGCTCCGAGACCTTGCAGAACATTGATGAGGGACTGGACGAGGACAAGTGCAAGGTACGTCTGTACAGGGTGGCACGGTACATGTGTACCAGTGGAGCGGAGAGGGACGACAGGCGGGCAAGCTGGACTGCAGCAAGCTAGCGCCGTGCTCCGAGACCTTGCAGAACATTGATGAGGGACTGGACGAGGACAAGTGCAAGGTACGTCTGTACAGGGTGGCACGGTACATGTGTACCAGTGGAGCGGAGAGAGACGACAGGCGGGCAAGCTGGACTGCAGCAAGCTAGCGCCGTGCTCCGAGACCTTGCAGAACATTGATGAGGGACTGGACGAGGACAAGTGCAAGGTACGTCTGTACAGGGTGGCACGGTACATGTGTACCAGTGGAGCGGAGAGGGACGACAGGCGGGCAAGCTGGACTGCAGCAAGCTAGCGCCGTGCTCCGAGACCTTGCAGAACATTGATGAGGGACTGGACGAGGACAAGTGCAAGGTACGTCTGTACAGGGTGGCACAGTACATGTGTACCAGTGGAGCGGAGAGGGCCGACAGGCGGGCTAGCTGGACTGCAGCAAGCTAGCTATTTTTGGACTAGCTGGATCAGCAAAAATTTTCATATAATCATATGTTACTTACTTTGTTTGGGTTAACTGACCAGGCAGCAAATATGCATTTCAGCTGCACTTGCATTGAATGCGTATTTGCTCGCGATTACCCAAATATACTTAGTTCGCGATCGACCGCCATCGTCGCGGGTTCAAACCAAATCAATACCACCATTTCAACCATTCTAACCATAAGTTAACTGCAATAGTTTAGTTAATACATAAATACTGTGTATCAACTTGTCAAGTGAATATAGTCCGTACCATACCACTTACACTTTGTATATGTCATTTGAAGGTGACAGCACTGTGCTGCGTGGGCGGCTTGCTGCTGTGCGGCACGGCATGGGGCTGCATCGTGGTGGCGGCCGCCGACTCGCTGCGACCACTCGCCGTCTGCCGCCCCTATGAGGCTGACGTAAGTTGTACCACGAGTAGCGGAGTTGACGTAAGTAATGTACCACGAATAGGGGGGGTTGACGTTAATAATACCACGACTAGGGGGATCGACGTAAGTAATGTACCACGAATAGGGAGGTTGACGTAAGTAATGTACAACAAATGGTGGAAAAACACTCTCTTTACATAAATCTGACAGGTACAATTATTCGAATAATTCATTAATAACATTCAGTACGTTAACTTTAAACTATAAACCAATCCCTTTCCTAGTGAAACGATTGATATGGCTCCTTTACACTTTGTAAACTTGATTTAATTGTTCCTTTTTGTGTATTTTTGGATAATTTATTCTGTTTCTATTTGTGGAAATTGCTTAGCTTATTTTTCTAATGTTAAGTATTTCATTTTGTAGTTCTAAGGCTTTTTGTTTCCCTAAGGTAAATAATTAAAAATAAATAAATAAATATTCTCCTTTTTGGATAAAAGTTTAATACATGGTCCCCATCTATTGCAGGTGACGGGCATAGTCCCCCTGGCTGGAGGGGTAGCTACCCCCGGGGAGGAGCTGGTGGCCACCTTCGGCTCTGGCTACCGGCCGCTCATGCAACGACACGCGCCCGTCCAGGTAACGAATCTGCGCTTTATTAGTTACTAGCGACCCGCCCCGGCTTCGCACGGAAATACGTATAAACC
Source organism: Eupithecia centaureata (assembly GCA_944547425.1). Lineage (NCBI taxonomy): Eukaryota > Metazoa > Arthropoda > Insecta > Lepidoptera > Geometridae > Eupithecia > Eupithecia centaureata. Next base: position 8,026,465 of record OX155704.1, on the reverse strand, counting down.
TTCCTCTTGAATCACTCTATCTATTAAAAAAACCGCATCATAATCCGTTGTGTAGTTTTAAAGATACAAGCATACAAAGGGACATAGGGATATAGGGCCATAAGGACAGAGAAAGCGACTTTGTTATATACTATGTAATGATAGTGATTCATTCTTAACCACAGCGCTATGGCGCTCATTCGGGGAGGCCACGTCCAGATGTGGACTAATATAGGGTGATGATGATGATGATGACAGCGTTACATATTTTCATTATAAACTTTTGTTAGTTAGAACTACAAGGGTTACGCTTGATTATTTGTTGACGTAAACCACAACGTTACAATTTACTTTAAAATATAATTAGTAACTAGCGTCTGTCCACGGCTTCGCACGCGTTATCTATGGTTTCTATGGAAATGTTTCAAGAGTATTTATGGGTATTCGTGGGAATAGATGTATGATATCAAAAGTAGCATAATATGTGTTATTCCAGAATCGCTTTTCGCGATACCACCCTTTAAGTATGCAGTATTGTTTTATTATTATCTTTCTTTGTGTGATAAATGTAGGTATGAGAGTTTTCTATTCGATTCCAAAGTTTTTATTTTTATAGTTTTCTAATTCATTTCTTTTATTTTCAGACAAGCAACGATTCCCAGTATAGCGGCTACTACTGCCTTCTGTGGAAAGCGCATCATTTGATACCTGACTAGAAGATAGCATCATTATTTAGGGCCGTGTCGCATCTAAGCGCGAAAACGTAGCAGCGAAACCGCAGTTGTTTTCTTCCTCTTTTGACGCGTATATTTGTCTATGATTATATCTCTTTCCCGCGAGTTTTGAGTGGGAAAGAGATATAATCTTGATTTATGATTGTAGAGGTGTGAGAAATACAGACGCCGAATTAGTTTTAGGGGTCGATCCTAACGCCGCTACCGACAAAATTGTATCATCATTATCACTTGTAATAGGCTAGTTTCCTATAAAATTTAATAAGTAAGACCTTCAGTTAGATTTTCGGAAAAGCATTGAATTATTTAATACCTACTTAATTTTTCTTTTGTCAATCATACAAAAAGTTAAAGATATCAGCCGTTTAAGTTCAAGTCACACGTCGTCTGATACTTTTCAACGTGACGTGACGTCACACGCCGTGTGACACTTTTCAACGTGTCGTGACGTCACATTCCATGTGACAATTTAAGCGCAGGGTGACGTCACGAGACCCTGCTGCTAAACGTTAATGCTACTTATGTGTCTTTTTCTGTTTTTGATTTATAAAAGTAAACATAAAAATATGTAGGTATCCAATGTTTCTTTAAAATCGAACTGACTGACTTAATATAATTAATTTTTACTCAGGTAATTACCCTATTGTAATTGACGACCCCTGTGACGCAGTGCCGGATTTATATTTGTCATGAGTGTAGGCCACTTTGTCCCGCCGCACGGTGGATCGAGCCCATACAATGGGTTGGACATAGCGTGCCTAAATTTTCAAAGTGGTAATTTCATAGAATTGAATATGCTATTCGATAGCTTTTTTAAATCTAAGCAATAAATATTCTATTGCATTTTTGGCCTTGAGTCATAGTTCAGGAGTAAATGGCATAAAACTGATTTCATTGTATGGAAAGCAACATACAAACAGAAATAGCGGGCGTATTTCGTCCTATTTCGTTCTGTGGTCTATAATAGCATGTTCTTGGCACTGTACCGCAACTTTCCTTCAAAGACACATCTTGCGTTTTTTTGCGGTTTTTGAGTAACATCGAAAATAAAAAATATGAAAAAATTTAGACTCATTTTATTTTGCCATTCGATAGCGTTATTAAAACTAAGCAAATATTATTCCGTTGCTATTTAGCATCAGACTTATAGTTAAGGAGTAAATGGCATAAAACTGATTTCATTGCATGGAGAGCAACATACAAACAGAAATAGTGGGCGTATTTCGTCCTATTTCGTTCTGTGGTCTATAATAGCATGTTCTTGGCAATGTACCGCAACTTTTCTTCAAAGACAAATCTTGCGTTTTTGTGCGGTTTTTGAGTATCATCGAAAAAAAAAAAAAATGTGCCCTTATTTTATTTTGCCATTCGATAGTGTTATCAAAACTAAGCAAATATTATTCCGTTGCTATTTAGCATCAGACTTATAGTTAAGGAGTAAATGGCATGAAACTGATTTTATTGCATGGAAAGCAACATACAAAAAGAAATAGTGGGCGTATTTCGTCCTATTTCATTCTGTGGTCTATAATAGTATGTTCTTGGCACTGTACCGCAACTTTCCTTCAAAGACACATCTTGCGTTTTTGTGCGGTTTTTGAGTAACATCGAAAATAAAAAAAATGAAAAAATGTTGCCTTATTTTATTTTGCCATTCGATAGCGTTATTAAAACTAAGCAAATATTATTGCGTTGCTATTTAGCATCAGACTTATAGTTAAGGAGTAAATGGCATAAAACTGATTTCACTGCATGGAAAGCAACATACAAACAGAAATAGTGGGCGTATTTCGTCCTATTTCGTTCTGTGGTCTATAACAGCATGTTCTTGGCACTGTACCGCAACTTTCCTTCAAAGACACATCTTGCGTTTTTTTGCGGTTTTTGAGTAACATCGGAAACAAAAAAAATATGTAGCCTTATTTTATTTTGCCATTCGATAGCGTTATCAAACCAAGCGTATATTATTCCGTTACGATTTAGCATCAGACTTATAGTTAAGGAGTAAATGGCATAAAACTGATTTCATTGTATGGGAAGCAACATACAAACAGGAATAGGGGGCGTTTTTGGTAATGCTACGTTCTAGGGTGTATAAAAGTCTTCTTAAAACGAAAACGGCGAAACACGCCCCCTATTTATGTGTATTTATGTTGCTTGCCATACAATGAAAATCAGTTTTATGCCATTTACTCCTGAAATATAAGTCTGATTCTAAATAGCAACGGAATAATATTTGCTTAGTTTTGATAACACTATCGAATGGCAAAATAAAATAAGGCCACGTTTTTTTATTTTTATTTATTTTCGATGATACTCAAAAACCGCACAAAAACGCAAGATGTGTCTTTGAAGAAAAGTTGCGTTACATTGCCAAGAACATGCTATTATAGACCACAGAACTAAATAGGACGAAATACGCCCACTATTCCTGTTTGTATGTTGCTTTCCATGCAATGAAATCAGTTTCATGCCATTTACTCCTTAACTATAAGTCTGATGCTAAATAGCAACGGAATAATATTTGCTTAGTTTTGATAACGCTATCGAATGGCAAAATAAAATAAGGTCATATTTTTTTTTATTTTTAGTTTCGATGATACTCAAAAACCGCAAAAAAACGCAAGATTTGTCTTTGAAGGAAAGTTGCGGTACAGTGCCAAAAACATGCTATTATAGACCACAGAACGAAATAGGACGAAATACGCCCAGTATTTCTGTTTGTATGTTGCTTTCCATGCAATGAAATCAGTTTTATGCCATTTACTCCTTAACTATAAGTCTGATGCTAAATAGCAACGGAATAATATTTGCTTAGTTTTAATAACGCTATCGAATGGCAAAATAAAATGAGGCCAAATTTTTTCACATTTTTTATTTTCGATGTTATACTCAAAAACCGCAAAAAAACGCAAGAGATGTGTCTTTGAAGGAAAGTTGCGGTACAGTGCCAAGAACATGCTATTATAGACCACAGAACGAAATAGGACGAAATACGCCCGCTATTTCTGTTTGTATGTTGCTTTCCATACAATGAAATCAGTTTTATGCCATTTACTCCTGAACTATGACTCAAGGCCAAAAATGCAATAGAATATTTATTGCTTAGATTTAAAAAAGCTATCGAATAGCATATTCAATTCTATGAAATTACCACTTTGAAAATTTAGGCACGCTATGTCCAACCCATTGTATGGGCTCGATCCACCGTGCGCCGCCCCATGTACTGAGCCGTTCATATTATTAACTGCGCACCCCCCCCCCCCCGGTAGACATACAATTTGATTGTCTGCAATCGAGTGACCGTCCTCTGAAATCTGCCGCCCCCCTAGGACGCTGCCGCCCCCCTAGGACGCCGCCGCCCCTAGGCCGAGGCCTATACGGCCTGTTTACAAATCCAGGACTGCTGTGACGGGCGTAGTTCTTTTGACTCAGAAGGCAGCGGGTTTGATTCCCGCTGCTGGATAAATATATATATTATTAGATATTTGTGAAGGGTATTTGCTAAAATCTAAATATTATGCATAATAGTTACCTTGAACATGCTTATTTTATATTATTATTGGATCTTATGAAGAAATGAATCTCTTGATAGCATTTATTTATATTATTTAGATATATTTATTACGATTGAAACTATGTACCTTACATTTTAAACGATTAACAAGCTTTCGCCCGCGCCTTCGCACGCCTTTTACTTGTTATTTAATGATATTTAGTATACTATTTATTAGAACAGAAGTTATAATATACTAGCTGTGCCCTAATTCGACGCGTAGAAGTTTTCTTTTGTACGTAATCCTATTTGAATATGCTGCTATTGCTATTGTGAGTGAAAACTAATCAAAGCCAAGAATCTAAAGCCAAACGTCCGAACGGATCCTATTTTTAGCTTAACATTTAGCACATAATTTGCTTAAAATTGACCGCCTCATTAGTACTAGTACCGCTTTGCTATTATTTGGTCAAATAATTATCTTATCGGAGAGCATTAATTGTCAATCCAAATATTTTTTACATTTTCATGGTTTTCATTACATTTGGTATTTACTTGATTTCGTTCTAAAAGCTATAATTATTACAAACAGATAAAATTAAGATTTATCTGTGTGTATTAAATTGTCCAGCAATATTTCACTACATAGTATAAAACAAAGTCGCTTTTTCTGTTCCTATTTCCCTATGGCCCTTTGACTGCTTAAATCTTTAAAACTACGCAACGGATCATGCGGTTTTTTTTAATAGATAGAGTGATTTAAGAGGAAGGTTTATATGTATAATAAAACCGTGCGAAGCCGGGCGGGTCGCTATTATTTATATATTTTCATTGCTACTTTAAACTACAAACTAACATAATATCGCGTGCGACGTCGCGGGCGGGCTTACGATTAATAATTCTATGTAAGAGGTTATTTTTGTAGTTTTTAACTTATATGAGGCAGCTTGAACCAGTGTTTTGAAGACTTTTAGGAACAAATGTGATTATTATTAACCGGCTTCAAAAAAGAGAAGGCTCTCAATTCGCTTATTTTTATTTATTTATCTCTGAACTTATTTTTAAGTGAGATTTTGATTTTGATGGTTATTTTTTATTTATGTGCTATTTAAATGTAATTAAGATTTTTCCAGTATTGTTTTTTCTCGACTGTTTAATTACTCTAAAAAACACATTTAATAACTTAGATAACTTAGATGCTAAGTTCATTCCCATTGATCCGACAATAGCACCTGGTGGCAAATGGGAATTATTTTGACTGTCCCACTTGTGATGTGATTCTATGGCAAGAGGTGGCAGTTGGGATATTTTTCTCTCGTTCCGATTTGTTACCCGACTGCGCAAAACGGAAGATTAAGTTTTAGTACTTATTCGTAAAACAATGGGAACGGGTAAAATGCTGATGATCCAATTTGTGTTTGTTATTGGACCAATGTGAACTTGGCTTTTTCTTACATAAGTCTAACTCAGGAATAAGTCGTGGAAATAAAGATAAAGAGGTCAACGTGATATTATCATTCCCAATCTTTATATACGCGACTTATAAGTATCGGTTGTAAAGTATTCGACTTCTTTTTATGCATATAGGTACCTACTTATGTATACATAATTATTTATTTTTACAGAATTCCTACAGATATAAGTTGCTAGTAGTTAAGTTATAATTTAGATATTAAGTTATCAATGGAAACCAAAGAACAATGTAATGAAATATAATCTTTGAATTATAAAAGCTGGTTTTAATTTTCATTCATTACCCCTACCTAAGATACCTACTCTTAGAATTAAGTAATTTTTTTAAAGATATTTGCTTAGTTTCACACCTTCATTCGTAGGTAAGGGATGGTATGCATTTCAGTACCTTAGTGGTGGCAACTGGCAAATTAAACCAATGTTATTCTATAGGTACAAAATCTGCCATATTTTTAGGTCCAAGTATTTGCTTAATACTTACCTATGCATTTTAGTAACCTAAATGCAAATGATATTATTTAGTGCAAGAATATAATATTTTCTGAAATAAATTCTAATAAGATCAGTTGGGGTAAGTGCGGCTATGGGGTAAGTACGGCAAGCATCATTATTCAAGAAATTAGCAATGTTATTGCTAAAACCGCCATCTAGTCATGACAAGAGACACAAAATTAGATCCCAGAAAAAAAAGGGGAGCGCCACTTTAAGGAAATAGGCCCTACGGAACGTAGTAATGCTAGATCTTAGGAAATAGGAGTTATCGCCATTTTTATTTCTCACTCGGATTTTAATACACATCGTAGTTGATATGTGTGCGTTGCTGTGCTACAAAAACAAGGTTTTTGCTTAGATTGGATAATCTGTAATACGTTAGTGTTTTATTTAGATCCTTAGCTTTGTATTTATGTAGTTATTTTATTTTTATCTATGCGCAATAACCTATACCTAATCCCTGTTTAAAAATTTCACTTCAAGTTGCACTATTTGGGAAAGTGCGGCTACCATGCTTGGGGGTCAGCGATTTTCAACCTTATGTTTTGGGAGTATTGGTATTTATTTTAAATATTTGATCAGCCGAAGAAATTGTTAGATATCGGATATCGTCTGGAGACGAGTCAGTTCCCAACTATTTGGAAGACGGGCAGGCTTGTCCTGCTCAAGGACGGGCGACCCGTAGACTCTCCGTCTGCGTACAGGCCCCTGGTCATGCTGGATGAAGCTGACAAGTTGTTCGAAAGAGTAATAGCTTCTCGGCTCATTCAGCATCTCCGGAGGGAAGGACCGGATCTATCCGACCACCAATTCGGGTTTCGGGCGGGCAGATCGACGATTGACGCTATAAGTCTCGTCAGTGCTCGCTCGGAGGAGGCGGTGGCCAGCGGTGGCGTGTTGTTGGCGGTGTCGCTCGATATCGCCAACGCGTTCAACTCGCTACCCTGGGCTTGCGTAAGGGAGGCACTGAAGTACCATGAAGTGCCTCCGTATCTTGGTCGGATAGTCGCATCGTACCTCTCCGACCGGTTTGTTTCTTATCCCGGCCGGGGTGGTGCGATGCAGAGGAGAGCAATGTCGTGTGGCGTTCCACAGGGCTCGGTCCTTGGACCGCTTGCAGCATTGATCAAATCTATTTATTTATTATTTATTTATTTATTTATTATTTATTTATTTATGCTGGAAAGCGAGAGGGCGTGGGAGGAGGTCATGTCCTTCTGCGATATTGTTATGTCGCGGAAGGAGTCTGCGGAGCGTGAGAGAGAATCTCTCTCTCACGCTCCGCAGACTCTCATCGAATTCGATTCGTCTGCAGAAATTTTCTTCTGAACTCTCCCGACCCGCAGACGGAGAGCTGGGCGTAGGAGACGGCTCTTCAATGCCCATCTCCAACCTCCATAACAGGGGCGTTGGCAATTGAGTCAGGGGACTCAGTTGCCGACAACATAATGCCCCGGGGTGGCGCGCGCGTGTGTTCTCGTGCGCCACTAAGAGAGTGTGATGCGATACCTCCAGCTCCATCGCACCGAGGAGGGGCCCACATCAAGTTGTAGGCCAGTTAGGTTAGTTAGGTTAGTTAGGTTAGTTAGGTTAGTTAGGTTAGTTAGGTTAGGTTAGTTAGGTTAGGTTAGTTAGGTTAGGTTAGTTAGGTTAGGTTAGTTAGGTTAGGTTAGTTAGGTTAGGTTAGTTAGGTTAGGTTAGTTAGGTTAGGTTAGTTAGGTTAGGTTAGTTAGGTTAGGTTAGTTAGGTTAGGTTAGTTAGGTTAGGTTAGTTAGGTTAGGTTAGTTAGGTTAGGTTAGGTTAGTTAGGTTAGGTTAGGTTAGTTAGGTTAGGTTAGTTAGGTTAGGTTAGTTAGGTAAGGTTAGTTAGGTTAGGTTAGTTAGGTTAGGTTAGTTAGGTAAGGTTAGTTAGGTTAGGTTAGGTTAGTAAGGTTAGGTTAGTTAGGTTAGGTTAGTTAGGTTAGGTTAGGTTAGTTAGGTTAGGTTAATTAGGTTAGGTTAGTTAGGTTAGTTTTTTTTTTTTTTTTTTTTTTTTTTTTTTAAATATGTTGCAAACTAGTTGGCTCTTCAGACTACTAGGTCTGAGAGTTTGCTAGTCTGCAGTTGCTTTTTAAATCCATTATAACCTGTTGCTGTTAATGCAACATCATTATATACATTTCTTTAAATTGAATAACTTTTTTTTATTTTTTATTTTTTCATAAAAAAATCAACTAAACACACAACAAACATGCACACAACTCACACAAGTCAACCTAACTAACCTCACCTAACTAACTTAACCTAACTAACCTAACCTAACTAACCTAACCTAACTAACTAGCGTATAGTATAGCGTATAGTATAGCGTAGCGTAAAACGTAGCGTGTAGCGTAGCGTGTAGCGTAGCGTGTAGCGTAGCGTGTAGCGTAGCGTGTAGCGTAGCGTGTAGCGTAGCGTGTAGCGTAGCGTGTAGCGTAGCGTGTAGCGTAGCGTGTAGCGTAGCGTGTAGCGTAGCGTGTAGCGTAGCGTGTAGCGTAGCGTGTAGCGTAGCGTGTAGCGTAGCGTGTAGCGTAGCGTGTAGCGTAGCGTGTAGCGTAGCGTGTAGCGTAGCGTGTAGCGTAGCGTGTAGCGTAGCGTGTAGCGTAGCGTGTAGCGTAGCGTGTAGCGTAGCGTGTAGCGTAGCGTGTAGCGTAGCGTGTAGCGTAGCGTGTAGCGTAGCGTGTAGCGTAGCGTGTAGCGTAGCGTGTAGAGTAGCGTGTAGCGTAGCGTGTAGCGTAGCGTGTAGCGTAGCGTGTAGCGTAGCGTGTAGCGTAGCTTGTAGCGTAGCGTGTAGCGTAGCGTGTAGCGTAGCGTGTAGCGTAGCGTGTAGCGTAGCGTGTAGCGTAGCGTGTAGCGTAGCGTGTAGCGTAGCGTGTAGCGTAGCGTGTAGCGTAGCGTGTAGCGTAGCGTGTAGCGTAGCGTGTAGCGTAGCGTGTAGCGTAGCGTGTAGCGTAGCGTGTAGCGTAGCGTGTAGCGTAGCGTGTAGCGTCGCGTGTAGCGTAGCGTGTAGCGTAGCGTGTAGCGTAGCGTGTAGCGTAGCGTGTAGCGTAGCGTGTAGCGTAGCGTGTAGCGTAGCGTGTAGCGTAGCGTGTAGCGTAGCGTGTAGCGTAGCGTGTAGCGTAGCGTGTAGCGTAGCGTGTAGCGTAGCGTGTAGCGTAGCGTGTAGCGTAGCGTGTAGCGAAGCGTAGAGTGGCGTAGCGTAGCATGGCTTAAACTAACCTAACCTAACCTAACTCACCTAACCTAACTCACCTAACCTAACTAACCTAAATAACCTAACCTTACTAACCTAACCTAACTAACCTAACCTAACTAACCTAACCTAACCTAACTAACCTAACCTAACTAGCGTAGCGTATAGCGTAGCGTATAGCGTAGCGTATAGCGTAGCGTAAAGCGTAGCGTAAAGCGTAGCGTGTAGCGTAGCGTGTAGCGTAGCGTGTAGCGTAGCGTGTAGCGTAGCGTGTAGCGTAGCGTGTAGCGTAGCGTGTAGCGTAGCGTGTAGCGTAGCGTGTAGCGTAGCGTGTAGCGTAGCGTGTAGCGTAGCGTGTAGCGTAGCGTGTAGCGTAGCGTGTAGCGTAGCGTGTAGCGTAGCGTGTAGCGTAGCGTCTAGCGTAGCGTCTAGCGTAGCGTGTAGCGTAGCGTGTAGCGTGTAGCGTAGCGTGTAGCGTAACGTGTAGCGTAGCGTGTAGCGTAGCGTGTAGCGTTTAGCGTAGCGTGTAGCGTAGCGTGTAGCGTAGCGTGTAGCGTAGCGTGTAGCGTAGCGTGTAGCGTAGCGTATAGCGAAGCGTAGAGTGGCGTAGCGTAGCATGGCTTAAACTAACCTAACCTAACCTTACCTAACCTAACCTAACTAACCTAACTAACCTAAATAATCTAACCAAACTAACCTAACCTAACTAACCTAAAATAACTAACCTAACCTAACTAACCTAACCTAACCTAACCTTACCTAACCTAACCTAACCTAACCTAACTAACCTAACCTAACTAACCTTACCTAACCTAACCTAACCTGACTAACCTAACCTAACTAACCTAACCTAAGTAACCTAACCTAACTAACCTAACCTAACTAACCTAACCTAACTAACCTAACCTTACTAACCTAACCTAACTAACTTAACCTAACTAACTAGCGTATAGTATAGCGTAGCGTATAGCGTATAGTATAGCGTAGCGTATAGCGTAGCGTATAGCGAAGCGTAGAGTGGCGTAGCGTAGCATGGCTAAAACTAACCTAACCTAACCTAACCTTACCTAACCTAACCTAACCTTACCTAACCTAACCTAACCTTACCTAACCTAACCTAACCTAACTAACCTAACCTAACTAACCTAACCTAACCTAACTAACCTAATCTAACTAACCTAACCTAACCTAACTAACCTAACCTAACTAACCTAACCTAACTAACCTAACTAACCTAACTAACCTAACTAACCTAACTAACCTAACCTAACTAACCTAACCTTACTAACCTTACCTAACTAACCTAACTAACCTAACCTAACTAACCTAACCTAACTAACCTAACCTAACTAACCTAACCTAACTAACCTAACCTAACTAACCTAACTAACCTAACCTAACTAACCTAACCTAACTAACCTAACCTAACTAACCTAACCTAACTAACCTAACCTAACTAACCTAACCTAACTAACCTAACTAACCTTTTTTTATTTTTTTTTTACGTGGGGAAATCCTTTATGGATATCTCCGGGCCCGGGGGGACTCGAAGATTATGTCGGACTCCTTATACCGACTAAAACCACCACGTGTGTTATTCTCACACCTTGTGTCGGGGGCACGGGAACGCGCGAGCACTCTTCCAATCACAGTGCTTTCAATCACAAAACCCGCCCTTGTACTAGGAAGGCAAGCTTAACCTTGAAATAGCGTTACTTGGGATTTGACTACCTGAGTCCTTTGTTATCGAATTTTTAAAAAGATCGTACACTGGTGCCCCAACTATTGCACCTTTTTGGATAGCTAAAAACATGTAGATGTTTTTTAAATAATCTGCACAAAATAATGTAGGTACATGTTTTTGAGAAAACGTCGATTAAAAAAAAACTTTGCCAAATTTTTACATTAAATTCAGATTTAAAGGGCCTACCGCTCTAGCGTTTACCATATTTCTTAGACTTTCAAAGGTTATTCTTATTTAGTGAGTTATTTTTTACAAAAAAACACCGAAAAACCTACAAAAAAAGACGTTTTTAAAAAATATCATAAATCTTCGACTTCAAGGTGACACTTTCACTAAAAATATTAAAAATTCAAATATCTCGAAGGGGCTTAACTTTAGACCAGTCACCAGGGTACCTCAGAGTCAAATTGGTTTCTACTGAACCCTGCTATCACGTCCTGAAAGGATCGGGTCTACTTACAAGTAACCCTGTATTTTAGAGCAGTTTTTGAAAGCAACAGTTTAAAATAATGATTTATGTATTACAGTTTCGATCCAAAGTTAGCATTGATTTTGTGTACTTATTTTTTGTCCATTAGGTTTTTTAATTATCACCAAAAAACAAACAAACTAATAACGAAATTTGATATCAAAGTATATAAGTTGCTATTGCTAAGCAGGAAAAAAACAATTTTGTTCATGTTTTGATTTTATAATGACCAAAATCGTTGGTTTTTATGCAAGGAGTCCCATGGACTCCATGGGGTAAATTAAGTGATTTGGTTTCACCAGGTTAACTAAGGATTAAAGCTACTGGAACGGAGGGAGTTATGAACATCTACTAATAAAGGAATCTTTTTTTTACGCCATTAGGGTAATCTCAGTAGCACTTTGACGCTAAATATTTCCTTCGAGCAAACAGAGGAGAAATACAAAGTTCCGACTCCATCACATTAGTAAGGCGTACTCTTAATAACTCCTCCTATAAGACGTAAAAACTTATTTTGCAGTAAGTATATCTAATCGGTTAATTCTAGTGCGACAACAGATATCAAATAAAAAACTTGCATAATCGATGCGACTACGGACAATGGCTAGATACGTACGCCTCAAATGTACTTATAGGATGGACGTCCCATGATGAATGAACCAATCAATATTTTAATGATATTAATAAAATAAGTAATACAGTTAAATCTACATTATTATATGCATTTAAATTACCTACAAAACATCCTATTGTTATCATACCTTTAGAAAATCATTTCTGAATTAATTAATTAATGAAGTAATTCTACATAGGTACTTACCAGACTACTTAAATTATCCATACATGATTTACTTTTCCTAAATCCTGTCATATTTAACGAAAACATATTGTTGTGTTCCAAAAACCTTCTTTTATTCTCTTATTTAAAATTGAATGAAACATCTATCTATACTTATAATAAAACTGTAACAGGTCTAATTCTGTACATTGAAGATATTTTGAAAATTTTTTTTGGAGGGCACTCTATTATCGATACTCAAGCCAAAACTGTAATTTTTTTCATTCATGTCTGTCTGTCTGTCTGTCTGTCTGTCTGTCTGTCTGTATCGTAAACGCGCATCACGCCGAAACTACTTGATGGATTTAAATGAAACTCGGCATGATTATAGGTCATACTACGAGGAAGGACATAGGATACTTTTTATCCCGGAATTCAGTTTGATTCAACTGATAAACGCGAAAGTTTGTAAGTATGAATGGATAGATGGATGGATAGATTGATAGATGGATGGATGTTTGTTACTCTTTTACGCAAAAACTGCTGAACGGATCTGGATGAAATTTGGCACAGAGATAGATTATAAGCTGGAATAAGAAATAGGCTTTATTTTATCCCGAAAATCCCAAGGGAAAGGGAATTACGCAAGTAAAATCGCGAGTACTCCAAATACTAATCATGCGCAGACGAAGTCGCGGGCACCAGCTAGTCTTAATAGTAAGACTAGCTGGTGCCCGCGACTTAATAATAAATGGGAAAATCAGTGTGAATGTTTGTTATAGGTAATCTCCATAATTACTCAAGTTATTTAGATGAAATTTGGTACGTAGATAGTTTAGGACCTAGAAAAGGACATGGGTTATTAAAATTTCGAAATTTTAACCTCTGAAGGGTGGTAAAGTTAGTATGGAAAATTATTTTCCCTTGGTTCAATTTACTCAAAACTCGGAATAAATAAAATACAAAGTAAATAATTAAACACGTATTTTTTTTTAACGAAACTAGGACCTACCCTAGGAGGCGTGCAATAAATTTCTGAAATTTGACAAATAAATTTCCATGCGGGCGAAGCCGCGGGGCGCAACTAGTAAACCTATAATTAAAAGAAATTACAAAGAAACTTTTGGAAAAGTTATAAGTATTTTTGTTTATATGATAATTTTGTTTGATACGATGGAAATCCCATCATGTCATCAAAAATTTTATGATTTGTTTTTGGACTATTTAAATTTAGCAGCTGATGTTCATATCCCCTAAAAAAAAATTAACCAAAACCCTGAATCTAATTTTAAACCTAATCCATATTGGAACAGTGAATTATGGCGAGCAGTAGCTATGAGAAGATTAGCATTATCTGAATTTAGAAAAAATCCTATTCCTTCGAATTTGATCGAAGGTCGTCATGGAATGGATGTTAATTAAAACTGAAAAAAATATATCACTAGGTACATAGTATAAAACAAAGTCGCTTTTTCTGTCCCTATGTCCCTATATCCCTTTGAATGTTTAAGTCTTTAAAACTACGCAACGGATTTTGATGCGGTTTTCTTAAATAGATAGAGTGATTCAAGAGGAAGGTTTATAGGTATAATAAAACCGTGCGAAGCCGGGGCGGGTCGCTTGTAATCACTACATAGAAAGAAAGAAAGAAAGAAAAAGTATTTATTGTCTTAGAATCTTAGAATTACATATAAAAACAAAAGAAACTTACCATACTAACTTAAATAAAAATAAAAACTAAGACTAAGACAAGGAGTAAATTCAGCCTTTGCTGCATGCAGTGTTCATATGCATGCAGCGCTGTTTTTAAATTTACCCCTCTCGGGTGGATGGTCACCGAAGGGTTAAGTGATTGCGGTGAAAAATTACTACTATTTATTGAGAAATGATCAGCTCTATATTATGTATTATATTTAACAACTTATTAACAACGGAAATTACCATCAAGAAATAGAAAAAAAGGGTTCACTATCTAACTATAAATTAACTGTTTAAGATACTATTATGTTGTGTGGTGTGAATGTGGGTCATGTTTGTGTGTAATGAATGAATGAGTGGTTCTCCCGAGGCAGAGCAACGGGAGACCGTGTGAGTGTAAATGAATAATAATAATATGTGTGTTGTGTGGTGTGAGTATGAGTAAATTTTGATTTTCCCGAGACACCAGTCTCATAAGAGTCTGGGCAACGGTAAAACCAAGTTAAGGCACGCACGAGGGATTCCTTATTTACCTTCATTTTGTTGTCCATTTGAGAGTTTAAAGGTTGTTTCTACCAAATGTTTTTGTTGCGAGTAAAGTAATGATTTAACTCTTTTTTTAAATGTTTTTGAGCCAATTTTTATTCTTAATGGTGGTGGTAAAGTGTTCCATATCTTCGCCGCTTGGTATTTTAAACAACCTCTAAACCCTGTCGTTTTGTGTTTTGGGATCTGAAGGCAGTTCGCATGTTTGGAGCGGGTGTTACGGTCATGAGAATCTTTCGCCCAAGCCATTCTCTCAAATAGGTATTCCGGTTTCTTATTCCAGAGAACTCTTTGAACAACGCATGCAATGTGAAGTTCCCGCCTGTTCTTCATGTTAAGAATACCTTTTTTTATTAAGTATGGACTGACATGTGCTCTCCTAGGTATCCTATAGCAAAACCTCATGCATGCATTCTGCACTCGTTGGATAGCGCCTTCCGTCTTACTCCACAGTCGCGGACCATAAACTGCGCTACAGTAATTGAATGGAGAAAGCACAAGAAGGTCACAAAGTAAAAGCCTAACCTCTTCTGAAAGATAGTCTCGGAGATTGTAGAGTACTTTGAGCTTGTAAAATGCGTTTCTTATTTTTTCGTTAACATGTTTAACATACCTCATTTCGCTATCTATAACTAAGCCCAAGTTTCTTGCATCATGTTCTATAGGAATAACTATATCATTGATCTTAAGTGTGGGACTGGCATTTAAAGCTTTTTGTATTTGCGTTTTAGTACCGAGAAACATCACCTTGGACTTGGCGGGATTTAAAATGAGTGAATTATTTGTGGCCCATGAGAAAATGTTATGTAAATCTGTGTTTACTAGAGCCATCGCTTCTTTGGTATTGGCCGGGTCAAAGCTGTGATAAACCTGAGTGTCATCGGCGTAGAGATGATACTTGCAGATTTCAATATGATTAGGCAGGTCTGCGGTAAAAATCGAGAACAGGGCCGGACTGAGAATTGAGCCTTGGGGACTGCCCGTCGGCACCTTTGTCACGTCTGAAACTAATTTCTCGCCGCTTTGTTTTTCCAACTCTACATATTGCTCTCTATCGGATAAGAACGATTGAACCCACCTGCAAGTATCATTAGAAAAGCCGTAGTAACCAAGTTTAGCGACAAGCAGGTCATGATCGATACAATCAAAAGCGCGGGAAAAATCAAGTAGGACAAGAACAGAGCAGAGTCCAGAGTCCGATGCAGTAATTATATCATCTGTGACCCGTAGAAGAGCCGTTTCCGTTCCGTGACCCTTTCGAAATCCTGATTGATACGTGGGAATAATATTCTCCTGCTCAAGATGCTTTTCAATTTGGTATAACACCACCCTCTCTAATACTTTCGATAGGACGGGAAGGATGCTGACAGGGCGTAGTTGTTTCAGTTCTTCGATAGAGCTAGATTTGGGAATCGGTCTAACTAGGGCACGTTTCCAACCGTTGGGAAATTCATGTGTCAGGATAGAGGTATTCACTATGTTAGTAATAATCTTTAAAGTATTTGGTAGAGTAAGTTTTATCATATCCGCAGTCAGCCCGTCGAAACCAGAAGCATTGGTACTTATATTTAAAATTATCTTGCCAACAGCTTCATCAGAAACTGTTTGAAGATATAAGATATTTTTTGTAATAATATTCGATTTGAAAAATAAATAAACTTCACTATCTATTGTGCCTGTGCCCGGAATGCTTAGAAAATGATTATTAATCGTGGTTGGGTTCATCAAATGACTAGGAATTGGAGGTGAATTATTATTGAATGTTTTTAGTTTATTGAAGTAATTCCAAAGCTTTTTTGGTTGTCCTAAGTTTTTATTTATATAATATGCAAAAAATGCTGTTTTTTCTCTTTCTAAAGCTCCCGTCACTAAATTTTTTAAGCTTTTGTAGTAGTTTTTAGATGAATCTGTTTTCTTAGAGTTTGCTCTAACAAGAGCCTTATCTCGTAACTGCATCATAAAACGAACATTGTCTGTGAGCCATGGTTTTGGAGCTTCAACCACTTTTTTACGTTTCAGAGGGGCGTGTGAGTCGAATAGCCTGTTTATTCTTTCGTTAAATTCAAACACCATGGAGTGTACATCATAATTGTAAAGTTCTTGCCAGTTTATAGAGTTTAAGTCCTTATTTAATTGCGTAATATTTATACTATTTATAGATCTAGATTCAATATGACGGGGTTTTACTTTGTCTTTTTTAATGTTAAAAGATGTAAGAATCAAGGCATGGTCACTAAGGTTCTTATTTGGTAACACCGTTACCTTCGCACATCTATCGGGAATGTTTGTTAAAACTAAATCTAATAGTGTTGCGGAAGTATTTGTTACTCTAGTCGGCTCTGTAACTAACTGCATAAGATTATGCTGAATGCAAAACATGGATAACTCGCGTGCGCTTGTAGTATCAGAATGTAGCATATTAATATTGAAATCTGTCAGTATACAAATATAGTCACAATTTAGAAAGGTTGACAGGGACTCGCTAAGTGAGCTGAGGGCTGGGGCCACTTTGACCTTCTCAGGCCTATAAGCTGTGCCTATTGCCATTCGAGCGCTAGGTAATGTTACCTCAAGCCATAGTTGTTCCAGTTCTGATGCTGGATGAGCGCGGACTCTAGCACGTAAGCCTTTTCTCACATAGAAACCAACGCCGCCACCTGTCTTCTTACGTGACCTAAGTTTGAGTGTGTATTCCGGTAGAGTCGGTGCTATTTTATCATCTTTTACCCAGGTTTCATTCAGAGCTAGGATGTCGGGCTTGTGTGTTAACATGCTTGCTTCCAGCTCGTCCCTTCCCGTGTTTAGAGACTGTACATTCAACAGACCTAGTACTAAACGTTTTCGTTTTATTGTGTTATCCATACTTGATCCTATAATTTTTTACACATATACGTTGTTCTACGCGGCGTTCTAAAATAGTGTATGCGCAGGTTGTTTCGTTTGTGTTATGTGAGTGAGTGTTGTGTGTTGTGTGTATTGTGCATGAGTGATGTGTGTGTTTGTGTAAGAAAGTGAGCCCAAAAAGCAAATACATTTGTAAATATACATTCGCTAAACAGTGGTTGAAAAGGCTTGTAATTGCGTATTCAAAGTAGGAATAATGCTCTACTACTTGTACATTAGGAAAAATAAAGGAAAAAATATAAAACTTAATAAAAACATTGATGCTTCGAGTTAGGAAAATAAGTGCGACTTTCACATGGAATATATACAAATACATACATACATGGAAAACAGCAAGACCATACAGTGATACAAAAACATAACAAAACATTAAAATTATACATATGATGCAAAAAAATCGCTCTCGATCTATTGAGATACTAATTACTATGCGAAGATCGTGGTTTAAAGATCTTATCAAGGTCGAGTTCGCTTCGGACACGAAACGCCGGCTTCTTATCTTCCTCCCTGACCAGTATATTGCCTTCTCTCGTCCAGGCATATTTCCATCCGTGATCCTTACACAGCTTTCGGGTCTTGGCGAAGAGTAGCCTGGTTTCCTTAGTGAGCCTTTCATTAATGTAGATAGGCCTCGAGGTTCCAGCCAGTGCGATGTCCCCCGTCGATATGTTGCGTCGGGCGCGCGCGGCGCGGATCACATCCTCGCGCACCGCGCGTCGGGTCACCCGCAGCACGATCGGGCGCGTCACTTGCTTGCCTTCTTTGTCTAGCCGCACCGGGCCCACTCTACGCGACTCTACAATGCACAGAACAATATTACTCTCCGAGAAGAACGGTCACTTCATACTTCGGATTGGCTAACACGGAATGACACTAGCGCCTTCTGTTAAACCATCCGCAACTTACTTAGCGCGGGAGATTTGAAATATGTATGTTAAATATAGTAGGTACGATTGTATATGCCTTTTATACCCTATTCCGTACCTACTTTGAAATGTAATTATCATTATGAAGAAAACAACGATTTTAAACATTTCTCAGTATATTTATTTTTCTTACTAACAATTTTTTTGAAACTTCCTCGGAAAACTCTCGATTTTTGTTGGTACTAAACCTTTTAATGCATATAGCAATTGTACTTTCAATAATATTATTTTTATTATTTTTATAGTGTTCTTTGCAAACCCCTAGCCAGTCGAAATTTATTTTATTTGCACAAATATGTCGTAAATTAAATTTTATTTTTTCTTTGTGTGAGTTGTCTTTTAAAAATTTATTAATTACTGTTGCGGCATTTTCTATAGCTGCACAAAAACTGGGTTGCACATATTTTAAGCTTGGCGTTATATCATTATATTCTTTGAAGGACGTGAATAAATGACATACCTCAGTGTTCTGGTCTGCAAGCATAGTTTTTTTACATAATTCGCAATTAAGCTTCATATTTTTGACTATGAAGCCGCAAACATATGCACATGCTTGTATTTCTCCTGAACACTGAGATATGTCTATGTTTTGTTCTTCTACCTCTTCTGCACCATCAATAATCTCTGGAATCAGTGCAGAAGAGTTTACAGAGCTTTCCAGTTCACTTCCTTTTTCTAAAAATATCTTAAAGTTGCCAAGCACGTCGTTGTCATCGTCAATGCAGTTTCTATTTTTATTATTATTTATTAAATTTGTTATCATGCCAGTTTTTAATGCCGCAACGAATTGTACTGACGTGGGGTTTGGGTTTGAACCACAATTGCTTCGTACGCAACCGAAACAGTTTTCGAGAGGGTCCTGATTTAGCCTTCTAACTGACAGAGAATGTATATTATATTTTTTCAAATTGTGGAACATTCTCTCTAATGCGTTTAATGTCCTCAACCAGCCCTCTTGTGATGGGGGCTTACATCTTGCCCCCAAAAACTTCATTTTATCAAAAAAAACTTTCATTTTTTTAAAGAAGGGTACATGAGGACTGGTTGCGGTCATGTTTGTAAGAAATAATTTCCCACGTTTTCTTGAAGCTGAATCTCCGTTCATGCAGTCAAATAGCTTGTCCAAGTTTGACACGACCGTTGCTGTCGCAACAGCTTCTTGTGGTAATTCACCTGAAATTTAAATATTTCGTGAGATATTTCTATAATGTGTTTTTGCTTACGATGGTACGTGCGTGAGCGCCGTGAAGTTAGTATAACGCAGAAATACGCATATAACCGGAAACATTTTGAATTTCGCGGCGATTGCGCATCATATTAATCATTTAAACTGCCACTTAATTATTCTCAGATGGTAAATTTATGAAATTCCAATAAGTTAAATATTAATTAATGTTGAATTCTTAGTAGCGGTATATAATAAATGCTGATATCTTTGAACTAACCTTGAGCTATTTTGGCAAACAATCCTGCTGCAACTGAATGGCTTAAGACTTGAGCAGCCAATCGAACCTTCATTTTCTGTTTGCCATTCGGTTGCAGGTGCTGCTGGGTCAAAGCCGGAGCAAACACGAAATTCGGGTTTGTTTTTTCAATATTGAAAAATTCTTCAATATGGCTCCATTTTGCTACGCCTGAAAAAATAATTAGCGCAATTGTAATTCGATCACAGAAATTAATTGTTCATTTGGTTTCATTGTTGAATAACAGATTAACAGAATTATAAAAGACTAGCGACTCGCCCCGGCTTCGCACGGTTTTATTTTTGTATAAACCTTCCTCTTGAATCACTCTATCTATTAAAAAAAAACCGCATTAAAATCCGTTGCGTAGTTTTAAAGACTTAGGCAGTCAAAGGGACATAAGGATATAGGGACATGGGGACAGAAAAAGCGACTTTATTTTATACTATGTAGTGATGAACACTAAATTCCATGAATCATTATCAAATTGTCAGGGGCTATTTTGCAAGTTTTAGTGTGATTTGGTGCTTGCTTACCTGTATTTGGTCGCCCATCTATTTGTACATCTTCTAGCGGGTATTGAATGTCGTGTTTTAGAAAATTATTTCTAAAACATTTCAGTAGATGGGGTGGGTCCAATATAGTGACAATTTCATGTCCGTCATGGTCGAAGAATGGCCGTTCCGTTGATGAGCCAAGGGAATTAATGGCTCGTAAATTCACGCCGTCCAAATCGCAAACAGTGCCCATGACCTCTAATCCAGCACAAAAACATGCACTCAAGACCTGAAAATAAAAAGTAAGTAAAGGACTACTTAAAATGTGAACAAAATTAATGTAAAATAAATAAATCCAGAATTTAAATATGATTTAATGCTGGGGCCAAAAGTCTCTTCAAACTAAAATCTGGTTAAAGCCACACGGCGACGCAACAATTATTGATATTTCTGTTGAAAAGGCACATTTTACGCGACTAACAACTCAAAAAATTACGCTTGTTTGGCCCAACTTTTAAAGTTATTCATGAATGGGATAAAGCTTAAATACTTTCCAACTGGTTTTGTGACAATCTATTACAAACATTACAACCATTTTAGGAGTAACAGACTCACCTCTTTAATAAGTACAGCTAATCGATCTGCTGTAACACAAGATCCTGAAAAGTAAAAGGCCATGGGCTGTTTCCAATTCTTTCGAACTCCAATAGCCATAAAAGTTAAGGCATGGGTCGCTATTTCTGGGGTTCGACCCTGACTGGCATGGTCTTGGTACCCATCAAACATGTCAGATTTTTTATTGTATGTGATGTTTTTTCTAATTGACATTTCGTCAAAAGCCAGTATACACATATTGTCCTCTATGTTTCTCTTTATGGTAAGTTCTTTAATTGTTTCAATAACTTGTTGGTTTATACCACACTGTAGTGGTATTTTGTTCAATAGTTTCTTCAATGAACTAATACTAGGTAGACAAAATAGTCTTCTCAGAAGTCTATAGCATGAGCTAGACTTTTTAAATAAACTTAATGCCAAAACCTTATCGTGGATAGTCCATCGTCGACCAGCTAACTTCCGAGTATTGTTTTTCAACTGGCTTTGCATTAATAGGTAAAATGGACTACCCAATTTGCATTTAATCATACTGTTAACAGCACTGTCTGATTCCAAAGACTGCAATATATCTCTGTTGCATTTATTGACTTTCTTGAATTTTCTTCGAAGTCTCAAGATTTCCACAAGATTTTGTCTGCATCTTTTATATAATTTCTTTTTCTTGGGAGATAATTCCGACAGTGTTTTTACATCAATTGCCTTCAACAAGCCTTGATTTTTACAAGATTCCTGTAAACAAGAAAAAAAATATGGAAAACAATGTAAATAATTTTTTGGCATTTATGATTTTCTAGCTTTCTGATTTTTTTATTTTCTAAGATAATAGTCATCTCCTGCAACTTCTATTACTGGATACCCAAGGACAGGTAGTGTCTTATTATAATAAAATAAAATTTAATAAAACTGTGTTACATTATAATAAAACTAGTTTCTACCCCTGTCACACAAGTTGTTTCTATGGAAATGTCTAAAGATTATTTCTATCTCATAGGCACTGACTTATGAGATCAAAAGTAGCCATGTTTGATTCCAGGTTAGAGCTCCACCTACATATGCAATTTCAATTCTTATCTGTTCAGTAGTTTTGGTGAGAACATTTCATCTTTCCATACTTTCAAATTTATAAAAAGTGTGATGGGATAAGATGGATGTTGATTTACAGAAATTCAATGTAAAAAAATTGTGGGTCCTGTTGTCATTATGTTTCATCAACATCTATTCTTATATATATACAGGGTGTAACATTTAAAACGGTCAGTATGGGAAAGTCTGAAATTGTAAGTCATACGAAGATCTCTTCTTAGGAACCAATCGATTTTAGTGACAAGAAAAACTGCATTCACACTTTTTAAAAAATCTTGTACTCCGTCCGGGAATCGAACCCGGATGTTTTGAAATACAAAACTATCACTATTGTTAGTCTCCTTTCGATTGTGTAGATCTTAAGGAGTAAATGTTACTATGAAACGTGATGTCTAAAACTAATAAAATGCATTGTTTTGCTACAATGTCTCGCTCATCCACTGACAAACCGATCTTTTTCAAGATCAGCCCAGTGATGTGCATGGTATTCTCGCCGCTGTGCTCCGTGACTCCGCAGAACTCTATGTCATTTTGCAGACAAAGCTGGTCTCTGTTGTTGATTTCTCTTTTCAGATCACGTATCTGCTGTTCCAGGTCTTCCTTGCTCTTAGCCGCCGCTTCTAGCGCCTGAAGTCTGGCCTCTTGCGTGTCTAAGCGCTCTGAAAAATCACTCATTTGGTTCAAACTACTTTGGAATGTGCATCTCAATTCCTTAAGTTCTTCGCTGACATCGCTTTTAAAGCTTATAAAATCCTTACGAAAAATGCTCATATCGCTTCTAAGCGCCCTTATTTCTTCGAGTATTGAGACCCGCTCGCTGCCGAAATCGTCGTCGCTCTGCGAATTATTTTCAGGGCTTTCTTCACCAGCTGGCTTAACCGGAGTGTTGGTGTTGTCTCTGCGGGGAACCTGCGTCACACAGCATGGACAAATCCAGTTCTTAGGCACTGGATTAGAAGAGAGATTTACGCATTGCTTGTGATACGTTGTCCTACATTTAGTGCAATTAGCGCCACCTGTTAGGAATTTGCCGCAACCGCCGCATTTATTCATGGCAACACGATCGATCGATGACTGCTACTAGAATGCCAAGTGATCTAAGTAAACTGCTTGCCGTCTTAGTTCAGGAAGGATCTCAGAGATGGCGCCACTTACAAGTCCCAAGATTGGAATAATTATTATTTCCGATTATAATTAATCAGAAACAGAAAACAAATAAAGCACTGTATACATACAGCTTCCGTAGTATTGTTTCAAATGTTCGTAGTCCCTCTAGTCGACTTCACGTTAAAAAATGTAGTGATAGTCGTGTCTTGGTTCTCACTTGAATTGACTGGTATTTTTAGAGTCTGAAGCACTGACAACACTTTCACAGTTGGACAACGTCTTTATGAATAATTTTCACTATGAATATCGCTATTTCACGCCCGATAACTATTTTTAATACTTTAAATATTGATCAGCTGATCCGTTTGCACCGAGTGTCTACCCGCTTTTTTCCATATTTTACTTTTTTTACATTTTACATTTTTTTTACATTTTACATGCTTTTTTACATAGTATAAAACAAAGTCGCTTTTTCTGTCCCTATGTCTCTATATGGGTAAGGATCAAAATTTTTGCACTTCTTTCCAGAGAACGATGGCACATTACTTTCAAATCAACATATAAAAAAAAATTATTAACTTATGTGAATATTAATACTTGATTATTATAGTTGAATTTATTTTGCACCATGTGCTTTATTCATATGTAGATTTCTTTCACTAGGTTTCTGTAAAATTAATTTTATGTAAATAAGAATACTGAATCCATTTTCGTTTTTCATACAAAATGTGAATGGCACATCTCCGACTCCTCCAGGTTTTTGCAATTTTATTCTAAAAATAAAAAACTTTTCAAATACTTTTTGTTTTATTTATATTCACCGTGAATTTATCTTCACGTTTTTATTATTACGGTCTCGTTAATCTTTATAGTTAATTTAAAATATTAATCTAAAACGTGTCCCATATTTCGTTCCGTTGTGTCACTCAGTTGTGCGACAGTATAAATCGAGAACATGGCAAGATAGGATAACAACTAATGGTTTGTTGCGAAGGCTACACCGTCATCTAAGTTGTGACTAAATTCAGGCCAATTCCGCCACGTTGTTTTTCGCTCATTTGCAAAAACGTGTTGAAGGTGCATGTGTACCATTATAAATTTGGATTTTCTGTAAGACTTTTAAAGTGTTTTGCGTCAACTTTTCTTACTTTTTACTATTAATTCTTATAGCTTATTTTGTCTACGATTGAATAGTTCTGATGTGTATTCATAAAGGTGTTTAATTTCTTCAGTGTGAATTTTTGAATGCTGTGTCGTGTGGTTTTTTTCCTGTATGCCACGAATGTCACGAAATTGTGTGACGTGTTACAATGGAATTTTGTAAAGATTGGTATACAATATTACTTAACGATTTTAACTCTCAATCAGGTTTAGATCTTATAATATGTGTTATTAAATTAATGTATAATATATTTGTATTTGCTATATTTTTCTAAACCTTTATTTATTTTTCAATGGTTAAGAAACAATAAGAATGTAAATAATCTATATAATCTGATCTTTTCTAGACCCATGTACACTAACCTTAACAAATTCTGATGTGCTACATTTGCTCCGTTTCCGTTGTACAAACATGCAAAAATTTTGGTCCTTACCCATCCCTTTGAATGCTCAAATCTTTAAAACTACGCAACGGATTTTGATGCGGTTTGTTTTAATAGATAGAATGATTCAAGAGGAAGGTTTATACGTATAATAAAACCGTGCGAAGCCGGCTGTGCTATTACGCTAAAATCGCCCATCCAAATTGATATTCTTGCGCCATTTCAATGGCCATCGCGCGCGTCCTTTCCATACGATTTCAAATTACGAAGGCCATTAAAGGGGCTTTCTTATGTCAGTTTTGTTTCATAAGTCAATTTTTTTTCAAAACTGACCTAAGAAAGCCCTTTTAAGGTTGCTGTATGGGCCAACGGCCTTGAGGATTCGGGCGGAGTCTAAAATTTGCCCCGCGCCAACCGCGTATTCCTGCTACATTTTTACGCACGCAGAGTGCGGTCTGCACTCATGGCATGCGGTCGCTTTTAGTTTTGGGTTGGGTGCTCTGTTTCCTCGCGTAGGTCTTTTTTTACTAGGTAGGTTATGTATCACCTGGTAAAAAAATACCTGAGAACACTGCTCATAATAATATAATTTATTCAGCGTGTAGGTTCACAAGATGGTTTTATGATAACTTACCTAAAAATATACTTACTGACCTACGTACAAAAATACCTACTTAGTTATATTATTTTCTCTACTTATCTACATAATAATAAGGTAAGTATAGGAAAGATAGGCAGGGTTGGATAGGTATCTACATAAAAATGAAACTACAGTTTCATGGTTATCTTTATGCAATTATATTATAATTATTCATAGGTACTAGATAGCTTTATAATGTTATGTCTACTCATGTAGAACTCATCCCGTACCCGTGGGAATTCCGGGATAAAATATAGCTTATGTGTTATTCCATAATCTATCTCTGTGCCCAATTTCATCCATATCCGTTCAGTAGTTTTTGCGTATAATATTAGTAGGACTAGGCATTATTTTATTGCAGTCAAAGCCATTCAAGATCATTTCTACAGAAGTTCTGATAAGTAAGTAACTCTACATGCAGATGTTTTTCAGCATCTTTCTCCATCTCCGGGCATCTAAAAAAAGAAGATGTCAAATTCAAAGCATAAAAAATACACAGTAGAGGCGCTGCAATTAGAGGATTCGATCCAGGTCTTTTTTTCAATCCCGGGATTTCGTGATTTCTGAAAGGCGATCCCGGGATCCCGGGATAATCCCGGGATCGTAGACAGGTAAATAAAATCGAAGTAATATATTCGTCGATGGATATTTCAATTGGCGTAAAGGACAAAATCCAACTTTTCAGGAGAGCCAATAAACACTTTTTTTTTAAATAATTTTAACTTTATATATATTGTACTTACAAAAAACATTTCTAAAGGAACTATATTTTATTTAACAAGCTCTTCGATGATAATTTATTAAAATTACTCCACATGCTATATTTAAAAAGTTTTTGTCTTTATGACGTAGCAATTTTGGTAGTTTTTAGTTTTAGACATACGCAATTATTTTAATCAGTCTTCTGGTTTTTCTCGCACTTTTACTACAATGACAAGTGTTCCTACAATTGAATCATACACAGAAACAACTAATTAATCACTACATAGTATAAAACAAAGTAGCTTTTCTGTCCCTATGTCCCTATATCCGTATGCCCCTTTGAATACTTAAATATTTAAAACTACGCAACGGATTTTGATGCGGTTTTTTTTAATACATAGAGTGATTCAAGAGGAAGGTTTAAACGTATAATAAAACCGTGCGAAGCCGGGGCGGGTCACTAGTATAGAATAAATTATGTATCTAACTTTCAACAATATAAACTCTATAACAAACATAAAATACAGACCGCTCTTTAATCGTTTTAAGATTATTATTAATTATAATTGTTTTAATCAGACTTCTGGTTTTATTTGGACTTTCATTAGCAATAAATTATACTTACATACTACTTAGTACGTTATTGTAACTGTCCTGCGTTTAAGTTTAGTTCAGTTAACAACCACTTTTTATTATAGAATAAATTTACCTTTACTTTTATTAATAACAACTCTAATCCAGACTTCTATTGTTATCGTTTTAAGATTATACTCATAATAATAATTGTTTTAATCAGACTTCGTTTTACTTGCACTTTTATAAGAATTAAATTATATTGTGTAGGGACTCTACTCTGACCGTAGCACCGTTCCTTCGTCGAATCATGCACACTTACTACCATTAGTTAGTATAGAGTAAATGTACCTTAACTTTTATTTATTTACACTCTTCAACAAACATAAAGCAGCCTTTGTTTCTCATGAGTAAATATGACTAATTGTATATTCTTTGAATCCTTGATGTCGTCTTCGTCGGTTTCTAAAAGTACATCTGCAACAGCAAGTGGTTACTTACTCTTTCGTATGATGAGACAGAATGATTACTTTCAAAACTCTCCTAATGTTTGTATTTTTCAAAAATTTTTAATACTTTCATTAATTCACTAATTCTTCTTTTTTTTCAACTTGATGTAGAGATGGTAATTATTATAGATGTAAATCAACCGATTTAAAAAGTTTTAAACTAAATTTCGCCGTTTTAAACCGCAAATAAATCGTTTTAAACGGTTGAAAACTCGCATACAACTTTGCGTCATGTCCCGACATTCTGTTTAAAATCAAACTCACACACTCCCACTCGATAGTAACAACAAGAGACCGCCACGAGAGTGTAAGTGTGTGAGTTTGGTTTTAAACCATTTTAAACCGAATCAAATTGCTTATTGAAATAAGGTTATCAATATCAGAACACGCCGCATTAACAAATTTTTATTGAGTTTTTATGTTATACATCGGTGAATCAAGAAAATAGTTAAAATTAAGAAAAACATAGTCATCAACACCAAGGATTTTAAACCGAAAAAAATGGTTTAATTCGGTTTAAAACAGTTTTTTTCGTTTTAAACGGATTGGTTTCATTGGTTTTAAACCAGCCTTACATCTATAGTAATGATAGATACTCTTTGTGAAAGCGCTTTGGAATAGTATTATTGTCACAAACCTTTTCCAAGTCTTTATATTTAGTTATAGATATGGGCAATCGGTCTTGGTATGCAGGTTTTAGGTCGTATGTCAGTGTATCACATTC
Organism: Eupithecia centaureata; assembly: GCA_944547425.1. Lineage (NCBI taxonomy): Eukaryota > Metazoa > Arthropoda > Insecta > Lepidoptera > Geometridae > Eupithecia > Eupithecia centaureata. Next base: position 7,998,556 of record OX155704.1, on the reverse strand, counting down.
TTCCGGTTTTTTTCAAGCAAAAACTTAAACGAATATACGCTAAAGCTTGTTTAATTTCTTATTAGTTATTTGAGTCGTATAGACCATCACAAAAAAAAAGTTGTATACGACCATCCCTTTTCGTTGTGATGTTCTGTACACCCATATTTAAAAAAAATGCAAAACTTTACACCACAAAATGTATTTTCTCTCACCAAAATATGCCATAAAATGCTTGGACGTAAAGGTCATAAACATTGGAATTTAGAAACTTTGACTATGCCATTCGATAGATCTCGGCGAGCTGATTACGGCAATATATATAACTCAATATCTCCATTTTGTCCTTTACGCCAATTGAAATTTTCATCGACGAATTATGAAAATTTTCAACTTTTATTTACTTAAAAAAACAAAGTAAAAGTCAATAAAAACCACAACGACTTCTTTTTTCAATTAATTAATACTACAAATAAATATAAAAAATCAACTTTGTTATTAAAATTTAATGATGGTTAAACGTATTGTTTTACAAGGCATGTGGTGACACAGTTTAGCTTATAGTACGCGGCGCAAACGCGTTTCGCTAATTCCCGGGATCCCGGGATTCGGGATCCCGGTCGATTTTAAGTCCCGAAAATTTCGGGTTTATTATGTCCAAATCCCGGGATTTTTGTGATTGAGAAAAATTGTTAAAAATAACAAAAAATTAAGCACGTTTATGTAATAAAACAAATTATAAAATAAAAATTTAACCAATTTCTCATATGAAACATTAAAAATAACAAAAAGGAACAACTGATCATTTCGGTTAACATCGGTTTTTAGATTTCTTTTTACATTTTGATTAAAAAAACTGGAATGATTATTCCTAAATTTTATTATCAGTATAAGCTCTTTTTATTAACAAATATGACAATTTATAAATACCTTGTACCTGTATACAAAAAAAGCATTCCTTTATCAGGTAATCAACCGCTTGCATGGTCGCATCGTGGTAAAAATGACGTAAAATTCTTTTTTGTCAACAATCATGACATGGCTTTTGTATTTATTTTACAAGTCTTTAGATTACGCTACTGTGGGCTGGTTGAATAATAATAATAATAATAAGAATAAAAGATAGATTGTGCGATATACTGAGTCTATTCATTACACAGAAACACGGATACAAGAAATGACATTAAAATTTACGATAATCTATAACCCTTACCTTATATACCCTTTTGTATACAGGTACAAGGTATTTATAAATTGTCATATTTGTTAATAAAAAGAGCTTATACTGATAATAAAATTTAGGAATAATCATTCCAGTTTTTTTAATTATAATTTAAAAAGAAAACTAAAACCGATGTTAACCGAAATGATCAGTGGTTCCTTTTTGTTATTTTAAATGTTTCATATGAGAAATTGGTTAAATATTTATTTTATAATTTGTTTTATTACATTTACGTGAGTAATTTTTTGTTATTTTTAACAATTTTTCTCCATCGCGAAAATCCCGGGATTAGGACAAAATAACCCCGAAATTTTCGGGACCTAAAATCGACCGGGATCCCGAATCCCGGGATCCCGGGATCGAATCCTCTAGCTGCAATGCATGGCGCCGAATGTATGTAAAAAGACGAAAACTTTTTTCGTAATAGTAAACGACTGGTACTAAGGGCTCTGATCACTAATGCTAATTTAAAATTATATATGGAGTTCGTGTTCAAAAACTTTAGTTGCTGACTTTGAATGACACGGAGGCGATCCGCGGACCGCGGAGGTGCGATGACTCTGCGGTCATTAGCCGGATCCACACTGGACGATCCAAAGCGCTCCAATCGCGCGCGGCATGGAGCGCGCTCCACGGAGCGTGAGTGTAGACGTGCCGCGCGCGATCCATGTGCGCGGCGGAGAGCGCACGTTCCTCGCCGCGTGCGATCCATTTGTTGTCGGTTTTTTGGTCACGCACAAAGGGGCCTCAGTCGCTTGGCGCGCGCGGCGGTCGCGTGATCCGCCATATAGATAATTCAACTGATTCAGTATGGATCGGCAGGAGCGCGTTGGAGCAGCCAGTCAGGATCGCAAAAGATTGCTGTTGGATCGACCTACAACGATCCACGCTTCACGCATTACGATCCTGGATCGCGGATCGCGGGATCAACGATCCATTTTGGATCGTCCGGTGTGGATCCGGCTAATGACCATTAGCGCCTAAGAGCGTATAGAATGATAAATTTGGATACTACTTACTCGATATTATTATGTGTTGGTAGTGGTACTTACGTACTACGGCTGTAATACTTCGTGCTCGAAGATCTTCGTTCCTCAACATTCTAAAATAAATTATGCAGAAATATTTGTCATTGAAACGTAGCTTAGTTAGTAGTTAGGTATGTACACATCTACCTACTACCTACATATTGAATTCACTTACTCGAAACATTTCGGTTTAGATAGGTACTTCTACAGCAGTTTTATTTCCTTGCTCTGGATTCTCTTTCTTTGATTCTCTAAAATACAAAAGCATAAGTCAGAAAAATAAGGCATCGAAAGGTAGACCGGTAGTCCGGTACCTACCTATAATAAAAAACTATATTCACAAAAAGTACCTAGTTACTTTACTACCATCATTCAACATTCATCATAATTATATCATGGTATCAATCAGCCTACAAGACGTCCACAGCTGGACATTGGCTATCCCAACCACATAGTAAGCCGCCTCTACTCCATTCATCGATTCCCAGGTATTGTCCAATATTGTACCAATCTGAGACTACGCCAAGCTGGTGAGCTATAGAGGTAGTATTTTGTGTGGTTTGTTTACAAACTTCTACATCAAGTTTGGCTAGTGCGAGGAATAGTTGTTCCTAAATACCTACTACTTACCTAGTGTATAATAAACTTACCTACCTAATCCACGTTAGTTAGGTATCAGATAGATAGGTAGATACTTGGATGCAAGTTGGTAGGTACTTACAAGACTTCGTGCATTTTAGCAGCTTTCGTAGCTCTCATTTTCTTTATATTACGTTTCCTCCCCATTTTTTATTTCATATTACAGTTCACTCAATAAAAAAGGACCTTACTAAACTAGTTCAACGAATCATATACCTAAACAAGAGTCCGAGCTCAAACCAAACTAGGAATACAAACCTATTACTAAAGCGTCATTGCGCAAACAATAATGTTTTTTCAAATATCGGAATTATATGAAAAATAGCAACGAGTGACACAACCTCCACGTCGGACAGTCCGAGCCACACTGCCGCCCGTCGCCCGCGCACAGACCCGCCCGTTCTATTTCATAGTGAAAATACAAAATAATTAATTGCAGCCGTATAAATAATTTGTTTTATTCGTCATATGTACAATTTGTGCAAAATACTTTGACAAATATTTGAGTGAAAGAAAAATACTCAAAATCAACACCGTTTAAAAGAAATATCCAAATTTAGAACAAAAAATGCTTTACTTTGGTTATTTTTTTTATATAGTAATAATATGAATTCAATCATTTCATATGTACAACTTAAAAATAAAAGTCTATTTTGCAACATATATTTTTTTCATACATTTTCATCCACTCATCAAGGAGAAATATCATTTTGAAAAAGGCGCTTTAGCCCATACAACAGCCTTAATGGCTTTCGTAATTTGAAATTGTATGGAAAGGACCCGCGCGATGGCCATTGAAATGGCGCAAGAATATCAATTTGGATGGGCGGTTTTAGCGTAATAGCACAGCGGGGCGGGTCGCTCGCTAGTTATTAAATAAAATAAACGTCATTGTTCTTTTGATCGCCATCTAGCGTCTAGCATTGGATGTATACTAGGTTTAACTTTCGAGTTAGATAGTCATTAGATCAATATCGAATTCAACTATTTTCCACTAGATGACACTGATCACACTCGTCGGAGTAAGTATTTTTTGTTGTTATTTAAATTAGATTTATTAATGTCTATTTCTACTATTGTAATGTTAACTGTTGAATTTTGTATGTGTGTGTCTGAAGTCCAAATAAAATCCTTGTATTTTGTTGTAGGAGCACATGCTGGCCAATAAACTTCGGGATCTGGTGGGACGTCCTTTCGGCGTGGAGTGTTTCGTTGTAGCGTGCATTCGTTATTGAGTAATTCGTTATCGTATGCTTTCGGGGGCGTGTAATTCGGTGTTCCGTTTTTCGAAGTTACGTAATGCACTCCTTAGGTATCTATCTATCTATGACTTAGAATAATTTCCAAGGTCTTGTTTTGTAAATTATTACAATGCTCAAAATAAACATTGGTTAGAGCCAAGTTTTTGGCTGTAGTTTCAAAATAATAGGATAGCGAAATTGCTATCTGTCTTTTGTAAAAATTTGAAAGGTAATAATAACCTCGAGTCAAATAATGTTTTTTATTAATAATATTGTTAATATCAATCAAATGTAGATACATTATTATTGCATGAAATAGTAATGTCATATTCAACCTATGTAAATCTAAGCTTATTTTCAAAAAGTCGCAAGCTGATGCTGTAGGGGAATGTGAACATCACAATTAGTCTTAAATTTAAAGAACAAAGTTTGCCCATGTACTTACCTAATTAGGTCAGATTTGTTCACATTACCCCTATTAGCAATGCATAGGTATTAAGTTTGATTGTTTATCAAAAGTTTCATTTCAATTTCAATTTTCTGCATAATATTAAGCAGAGTTGAATTTCGATAGCAATTTTATTACTTACAGGATGTTCCAAATTCTTAATTAAGAACTGGCCCATGTTTTTTCCGACTTCATCGTAGTAGGTAGGTAGGTACTTACCTACATTATTGTTTTTATACCTGAGCATGAAGTGCTGAGATCTAGATGGGATGCGGCTGACACAGCGCTGTCCGGACCTGAGTGGTCACAGACTGGGCCGGGATCACAGCAGCCGCAGCCTACCAGAACTCTGCCCTCCAGACTCACCTGGCTTCTGCTGAGTAGGTAATGCATCCATGGCCAGATTGAGTTCCCTTGTTTGTTCTGTAGTTCTCTCATAGAGGCTGATGTAGGTACTGCTCTACTCTGCTCTAGGGAGTGCTCGCTCAGCTTGACCAAGTTTACATCTCAGATTAATAGGTATCGGTAGTTTGCAGAGCGAACCATCTGAAATGTAGGTACCTATCTGAAATGGTTTTAGATATGCTTATGATAACGAACGAGACGCGGACTTGGACATAGTTATTGGAATTTGTAAAATTGCCAAAAGTTCGAAACCTTCGGCGCGCGATCGTCATACCTACTCGCAATTGACGGATCTTGTTTCGTAATAAACAAGCATTTTTCCGTGCCAGCTGGTATAATTTAATCCGAAGGAGCAATTCATATAATATTGCGGGAGCATTACATAATCACTGAGTATTTTTTAAGGTTATTTGAAGTAAGTCGGCAATGTATTTCGATAGGGCCATTTTTTGTATTGAAAGGGGCGCGCCAAGACCGGTTTTTCGAGAGGCGGGAAAAAATATGTATGGAATGTGGTGATTGGCCACCGCGCCTTGACCAGTCAGTCCGAAACGTAAACGCAAAATGATGGAAATGAAAGATTTTTTAAATTATTTTTTGGTTTCCGCCGTCATCAAATTAAAAGCAATAAAAAAAAAAGGAATTAATATACAGCAATTGTACTAGCTTGCTAAAAATAGTTGAGCAATGTGATGAATGAATGTGGGGAATTAGTTTTTGAACGAAGCTATCACGTTTCGGACTGCCGTAATATCCTTTCAGCAAGAGCGAGAGACAAGTAGATTTGAGATTTTCTGTCTTTATCGATCAAGCTGTCAAAAAGTTGTCGATCGAACCAAACTTTGTAACTTGAAATGCCGACTCAATAATAGTCCAAAAAAACTACGAGAAAAGCTAAAAACTTTTTGAAAGTGTTCTACAAACATTAATGCAGTGCATGCTATTCTCTAAAAGTTCAAATTCTGTTATAATTTGTGTTTTTCTACTTTGTTTTGATAGTGAAGTGAGTGTGTGAATTAAAGTGTAATTTTGGCCTTTTTTGGGATTTCTCAAAGACGGAGACAGCAGGCGTCCTCTCTAAGGTAAAAAACCAATAGTTCTGGATACTTTTCATTGGTAGTAAATGAGTTTTTTAGCGTTTCGAAAGTATGGTGCGAAAGTAGTACAAGCACTGCGACACGCGGCATTTTTTTTGAACGCAAAAGTATGTAAACAAATTCGCATTCAGAATACTTCCCTCAAGAATGTAATGTTTGGAATTTTTTACCTTAGGACTGAATAACCTAATAATAAACAGTAAAAATCATGACAGAGAACAATTTTTGAAGCTAATATGTCAGCATGATTGATATAACAGGATATAACTTTCCAGTTACTTTATTTTAATGTAAAACAAAATTTTTTCTTCATGGTTTTTACCCAACAAACTAAACTGCCTTTTGAGTGCAATATACTTCTAAATTTAATGAACAATACATATTTATATCACCGAAAATATTTCAGAGAATAGAAACAAATTAAAATAAGAATATAAAATTCAAACAATTGAGCTAATTGCAGACTGATGCAAACAGAAAAGAGGTAGCTAAACCAATCCATATCAATACCAATCGTCGCACCCCCAAGACACTGTCTGCATTCCCCCGCTGTATGGCAATGCTGATGCGCTGCGACAGATACTCACCAGCTAGAGAGGCACAGGTTGCATTACCTCTCAAGCTCAGATATACTTTTTTTAAGTTACCTTCTTACTATTTTGACTTAACATAGTATAGGTGCTGCTCCTTATAAAATTTCTCTTTTCTGTGCCTTTTATAAGATAGATAGATATAATTTATTGACACAAGAAAAGTACATATTTTGGTTAGTAGTATCTTAAATCCTATGTTAGGTTTTTCTAGATACTAGGGTTCTCTAAAACTAGGTACTTATGATTAAAGGGTAAAATGCATAGTAGGCAGATGAGAAGGCGCAAGTGTGTTGATGCATGAAGGCGCACACAATGACCCTAAATTAGTCCTAGTATTGCAGGCTTTGTGGAACATTATTTGTAAATATTGGCTCTTATCTATCACACACAGATACTTTGCTCCTTACTTATACTTGATTTAAGAATCCAAGATATTTTTGGTAAACAAAGACTATGAATGTACTTAAATTGAAACAATAACTAAAAGGACAAGGCAACTGCAATGTAACCAAACACTAGAAACAACAACTTCAACTACGCATATTTCACACTTGTAGTGAAAAAGGTGTAAATCAATTTAAAAAACCCACGAAAAAAATATTAAATGATCATCATCATCATCAACCTACACCCAATATTTGTGGTTCATCATGAGATATGGCCGGCACACTGCTACTTAGCTTGCTAGTTCTTTGTGCTATGTCAATAACCTTGGTTCTCTGTTTGGGTGTATTCATTACAAATTCTGTACTTCAGAGAGACTCCAAACATAGCTCTTTCATTAAATGATGCATCAAGGAAATCTATTAAAATAAAACTTGTTTCTATCTTCCGAGATTTTCTTTGATGATACAAATATTATATTTCGCAAAGGTTTGATCTTGGTTGTTGTTAGCCATGCACATGAGCAAAGAGACCTCTGGAGCTCTCTCGATGGCTCAGTCTGCATCGCGTCGCGCTCCGAGTCAGTAGTGTTTTTAGGTACACGCAAAATGTCAGCAAAAAGTATCAGAAAAGTAATAAGTAGTAGCAGAAAAATCATCCTAAAACCTTCGTAAAATAGAATATCTGCAGGAGTAAAAAATTATTTCCACAATTTTTTAAATATGTAATCACTACATAGTATAAAACAAAGTCGCTTTTTCTGTCCCTATGTCTTTATGTCCCATTGAATGCTTAAATCTTTAAAACTACGCAACGGATTTCGATAGGGTTTTTTTTAGTAGATTAAGTGATTCAAGAGGAAGGTTTATATACTTATAATAAAACCGTGCGAAGCCGGGGCGGGTCGCTAGTAATAATAATATAATATAATGCTGGAAAATCCACACAGCACCATCTAGCCGTAAAGTAAGCTACTCAAAGCTTGTGTTATGGGTACTAGATAACTGATATATTTAATACATTATATACATAGATTAGGTAGGTAGGTTCTATCGGTATCAATAGGTTTGTTTACAAAAAATATCTTTGATTCTAGAACCCAGTGGAGGTTGTTATCAGGACGCAAGTACTCGGTGCAATCAGTACGTCAAGGTGAAGATAACTGCATACCTCAGACAATGACCATTTTGTCATCACCATGTCCATTTTATCCTTAGACTTACGTCCTACACAACCCATTACATACCCAAAGAGTAAAACGGTGCCCTATTATGACTCTATGGCCTAATATAATATAATAATAAGATTCTGCTATCCGTCCGTCTGTTACCAGGGCCCGAATTCCACTAAATAAATCGCTTCACCATTTAAATAGTATAGTGTCAAAATGTCAGTGTTAAACTCTTTTTGGTATTCTACTAACACAAACTTTTAGAGATTCATTCATAGCTGTGACGATTATGTTTATGACTACCAATTTGACATTCTAATTATGAAAGTCTCTTCAAACGCAAAAAATAGTAGAATACCAAATTTCGTCATTTTAATCATCTTGATTGAATGGCCCTATTGAGACCTTTGTTTTGAATCTAATGGAATTCGGCCCCTGATTGTAGGTATCTCTTGAACCATGAAAGTTAGACAGTTTAAATTTTTACAGATGATACATTTCTGTTGCCGCTGCTATAACAAAATAAAATAAAGGAAGCTCCCATACAACAGAGGTGATTTTATTGCCGTTTTCATAAATAATGGGAATGATAACCGGCCAAGTGTGAGTCGGAGTTGCGTAAGAAGGGTTCCGTACTTTAAATATTTGTATAGTCACTTTAATCATCATAAAACACACTTTCTGAAGGTGTAATTCAGATAGTTGTAATAATTTTTGAGAAAATTGAATTAGAGTGCCTAAAAAGTGGATGGCCCCGTTTATTTGCTATTGAGTGTACCTATAGTAGACGTTATTCAGTGTCAATAATAGTACCTATAAAGGTGAGGTCATCGATTACGTTCCTTGGTCGATCTCGATCGGTTTGACCTTTTACAACTATTCGATGACGTCACTGCACCTCGTTAAATGCATATTATGCATATCGATTTACTGATTCATGAGAAAATGTTATTTTTGCCTATACCTACTTAAAAAGTTATCAATATCCGGTTCAATATTTAGTAACTTACACCAATGGTTTAATTTGATTAAAACTCACACATATTTGTTGATCTGTCAGATTGAAGACCAGCAGGGATTTCAATTCATCGGAAAAGCCTTTGGATTCGATATCGGAAACTTTTGACGATGAACTCTATTTTAAACAAGCGAATTCAAAAACTTGCCATTTGAATTTGGATCCTTAGTTCCTTAGTTTGGATATGAAATCAAAATAGCGTTCTAAAGATCTAACGGAAAAAGAATCGAATTCGAATTTGACGTTTTCGTTACTTAAACGAATCGAATGAATTAAAATACCCCTACAGGACAAATCGTTAAGGCGCGCTAAGTAGCTAAAAATGCGGCAGAAAAACCAGGAGAGTTGACAAGGGCTACCTCATAGATGGCGCATGCCTTCTGTTAATTAGTATATTAGTTTTTATAAGATCGCGTTGCTGCTACCTGCGTAGGTAGGTAATAATGCTTTACTATGGGTAACTTTACCCTGTTATGTACCTGATGTAACGACCTCCCCAAGTTCCTAGGTAATGCATAAGTAAATTAATAATATATGCATAGGTACCTATACTATATTTCATCATTATCATTATAAAATATAATATAATCGCGAAGAAACGACAACCGTTGGGGTAAACGTGTTCTTGAGTGGAGACCGCGACTCGGTAAACGTAGCGTAGGACGCCCTCCGGCCAGGTGGGATGACGATCTGCGAAAGACTGCTGGCAGATGCTGGATGCGTCAAGCTGAAGACAGGGCGCTATGGCGCTCATTGGGGGAGGCCTATGTCCAGCAGTGGACTAATATAGGTTGATGATGATGATGATGATGTCCAGCAGTGGACTAATATAGGCTGATGATGATGTATTAGTCCACAGCTAGACATATGCTTCCTAATGAGTGCCATAGCGCCCTGTCTTCAGCTAGCCACATTCAGCATCTACCAGCAGTGTTTCATAGATCAGCCTATGCATTTTATAAATTCATTTCGAACGTCACTTAGGGTCATACTACACGGGCGGTTCTCCCGTCGCGGGTATCCGCTCGACAAAGCTGCCGTAGACCATCAAACTACAACGGATACGCAGGGATGATAATCCCGCGCAGAATGACGTATAGCGAGAAAGCGTCCATGTAGTAAGAACCGGTTATCAGCGGTGGTTTGAAGCTACATGTGGCGGTCGTATTGCTCCCGCCTAGCTGGAACCGCGAAGGAAAATCATATCTTTAATATTTCATATTAAAATGTGATTAGTGCGGTCCAGAAGCGTATTCCCGCAGCGGGAGAACTTCCCGTGTGTATGACCCTTAGCATCCGCTGTCAGTTTAAAATGCTGAGATTTTGACAATTAGGGGAGAACAGGGCAACAGGAGCCTACTCCAGGAATGTTTTAATAAAAATTTGACAAACTTATCAAAATTCTTCCTATTATTATTTGAAATTTCATATATTTGTATAGTACACCTATAGTTAAAATACGGGACTGGCATACAAAAGTCTCGAAATATGAAGAATAAAAAAAACCTTTTCTTTATTATTAAATAGTACTTAACTATAGATATATGTATTTAGGTACAATTTACAGTTTAACCAGTCAGTCGCTCCTTTTGCCTGTCAATTGCAATGAATGAGTGCTCATTTAATGCTAGAGCAAATATAATTAATTTTAGATCAAAAAATTGCAAAACTCTAACAGTAACATTTGTGTTACTGTTAGAGTTTTTCAAATCATAACATTTTTACAATCAAAATTTATCAATTAATTAAGCAAACAAAATGGAGAAAATAAATATAAAAATATTGATGGAAAACAAAAGATTGTATGGATCCAGACTTTATGGATCCAAACAAAATGTACAAAATATCTCTCGAATCTGGACTATCACTGCCAGTACACTTTTTCATCATCGGTACCACATCTCTACATGTTTCAGTATATAAAAAAATTGCACATAATTTATCTTTTTCAAAATATTAGCTAGGCTACCATCAATTCAATTTTACCTTATCACTCATTGCCCGACAGCTTTCATTAGCCTACGTTCCCCTATGCCCGTCATTCTTTAGCATAGAGCCTATGCTAAAGAATGACGTAGCTCGGTCACTAGAGTGGATTCGAGTTCAAATTCGAGATTTTACAGAATGAGTCTGCCTGCATATATAGAGGTAGATAAAGATATAAAATAAGGAAATAAACAACTTTATTAACAACGAAAATTACAATCAAGGAATAGAAAAAATACAACTAGAATATACAATTGAAACCATTGAGCTAACTGCAGACGATTGCAAACAGTCTAAAGGAAATCTCATTTGCTTTTTAGGTAAATTCAGGTAAAATAAAACATATTGCGAAATATAACGAATATGAGGTATAATTTATATGTCTCTATTTTTAATAATGAGAAAAAAATACTCAAAATTCAAATTCGTTTATTCCTTATTTTCAAATTCGATCAAAGCTAACTGTCTGCTGCAAAATAAAAATGCTAACTAACATACCTTATACCGCTAAGGTATGAATATATCCGAAATGCTACAAGATGATGGAATAGATAAAGTTTTGTTATAAAAGACCCGAAATTACCCGAGAAATAATGTACAATTACCAGGTTTTGAAATCATCCAGAAATTTCGGGAAATCCCGGGAACCTGGAATGCCCGGGCGCAAATCCTAATTTATAATTTACCATCATAATAATTTTTGTGCCATCTCTATTACGTTCGAGTTCCACTCTATGAAAAACGATATCATATCTCTGGATGCTAAATGAAATTTAGTTTTGATAATTTGTGTAGTGGTATTCTATATTCAAAAATTTGATTTGCCTAAATCCTAGTTGTCAATCGAAATGAAACATAGTCAATCTGTCAGGGAACGCTAGCTAAGAGCCTGTCCAGATGGAGCGTTTTACTCGCGAGTGCTCTAGCGTTTAAACATTCGCGCTTTCTCCAGATACTAGAGCACTATACCTACATCCCGTTCAGATGCTGGTGCGCGATTCCTCTTCCAGTCAAAAAAAATAACAAATTACCGTACTTTTCATAGACGAAATTGAAAAAAAAGTAGTTGTATGGGAAAATTGAATCAATCAGAGATAATCCAATAGAACCATGAAACGTAACAATTAACTAATAACGGAAGGAATAGTAGAATTGGATGTATGTTAAATCTTTGTAGTGCTTTTTGCTTCCGACGTTTCTAGAACTATTTTATTTGGTTCCATGTTTATAACTGTCTCCGAGTCCCTCCCTAACGCACCGCTCATAGGAGCGCACGTAAAACGCCCCATCTGGACAGGCTCTAACCGAATATTCACGATAAATATTACGTATGGTTTGTCATTGATATTTGAGACGACATCAAGCACACGTCCGGCCTTGACAGAGGTCACGGCGGTACTGATGCATGGGCGGCGGGCTCAGCGCCTGCTGTTAATCGAATAAATTAATATTTAAATTTAATAAGAATCTTCATCAAAACACTTACTTAACGAGAGACTAGATAAAAATGTTACCTATCTTTACCAATAACTCCCTACTTGATGTTTATCGTAGCTATCAATATATTTTGATTTTAAATTCTGAAACGTATCATTTTGAAAACATATTTTTATTAAGAAAAGATTCTGCTGTTATATTTTCGGACTAGCTATTGATCTAGGTATGAACGTGAAGTAATATAGATACATAAATTTGAAATGTATCTTGCTCAGAAGTATTATCTGTTTCTACTTAAAAAAGACCAATTGTCGACATACAGCCCCTTAAGTCAAAGTCAGCGAAGTCGCGAGCGGAAAGCTAGTAAAATATATTCTCACGTAGTATTTCGCGTAAGGTTACTACGTGCCGAGAGCGAGTGTAATAAATATTTAGTTGATAAGCCAACACTTTACTACGATGAAGTCATGTGACCTTCTACGGTGATAAAGATGCAAGGTAAACAATATAGAAACAAACTCAAAGCCTGAGAACAGTACAGAGTAATTCTAACACAATAACTGGAGAATAAAAGAACACGGTAATAAGAACTGTTTAGCATAATAAGGTAGTTTTATGGAAAACAATATTCTATTTAATGTGTCAAGAACTTTATTTCTCAAGAGATAGTTACGTCACTTACGTGAGAACAAAAATAAAAGGAATAATGAAAGAGTAGTTTTAAAATTCTCAGTATGTATTGGCCAATCAGAATAATATTCCTGACTTCACGTAAATAATTAATTCGTCAGTTACATTTTAAAGAAATTGGACACGTATTTTTATTTTGATAATCAAACAGAAAATGACTGGGTACTCGTATTACGAAGATGATACTAAAAAGTATGAATGAACAATTTATTGATAGAAAGTAAAATACAATCAATATACTAGCTAGTTCGTTTCTATCACTAAATAGTATAAAATATATCCTATGTCCTTTCCTTATGTCCTATCTCCCTTTGAATGCTTAAATCTTTAAAGCTACGCAACGGATTTTGATCCGGTTTTTTAATAGATAGAGTGATTCAAGAGGAAGGTTTATACGTATAATAAAACCGTGCGAAGCCGGGGCGGGTCGCTAGATACTTGATAAAACTGGCTTTCCTCTGTCTGTCCCTATGTATGCTAAGATCTTTAAAACTACGCAACGGATTTCGTTGCTGTTTTTAATTGATAGAGGGATTCAAAAGGTAGTTTCATATTCTTACTATAAACCCATACGAAGCCGGGGCTAGTCGCTATACATATTATAAACATTAAAGCCAAGCCGCAGCGATTAGAAAAAATCTTGTATTACATAAGTACCAACCTCTTATGCATTTTTAAGTCTCTCTCATTAGTTGGCTGACAATCCACCTTGTATCTTTCCTTATCTTTCGCCCTCATTAACCTTGGCATGCTTGCTGACAAATATTTGACATGCATTTAAAGTCTTAAAATAGATTTTTGGTCAATACATGAACCATGGGCTACCGAAATGATGTCATGAAACCTTTCATAAATTTGATGTATTTTGTATGTGTTAAATTATAAATTTGTTCGAAAAAACTCTGGTTCGCGGGCGAAGCCGTGGGGCGCATCTAGTAGAAGGATAAATCAGGGTTTCCTTGACTACAGAAAACCCTATTAATTTACGAAAAGAGCGGGCACAATATGTTTACTTCTACTATTGATAACATTGAGGAATGTTCAATGAGTTATTTCATGTTATTTTCCTAATAACAATAATTATTAATACCATAACTGAACGTTGAGAAGGCTATTATTCCGTTACAATTTAATTGTTTTCCTTTTAAAATATCCAATCTAAAACCAACTTTATCAGAAGTGAATAGAACTTATTATTTTTGAAACAAAGCAACAAAAACGCCGGCATTTGTTTCCGATGACGTAAGCTAAACGGTCACTTTTGTGTTCTTTTTTCAAAACTGAACGGTTGGCGCCTTTTTTCGGAACAATGCTGAAATTGTGGACCATTTTGTTTATGGATAGAGTTACACAAAGGAGTTTTTGTGCTTTGGTTTGTTGATAAATTCTGCGCGAACTTAAACTCAAGGTTATTTTTACCGTGGAGCCGAAATCCACTAAATAAATTGCTTCACCACTTCAATAGTATCGTGTCAAAATGACAGTGTTATACTCCTTTTGGTATTCTACTAGTACAAAACTTTTTGTGGTTCATTCATAGCTGTGACGATTACGTTTATGACTACCAATTTGACAGATTCAGTAGTCTCTTCAATCGCAAAAAATAGTAGAATACCAAATGCACAAACGTAATTTTAGCCATCTTGATAGTATGGCGCTATTGTGACCTTTGTTTTGAAATTAGTGGAATTTGGCCCTGGTATCTTACTCTGCCTTAGTATCTATAGTATTTAACGTATTAATTTATTTAAGATAATTAAATAATCCATATTAAAGTCCATAAAAAGAAAAAAAAAGTCAAATCCATAAACATATACATAATTGATATATTTTCAAAATTACACAACCAATACTTATGCTGGGCAATCACCCTATTCCCAAAATACGCAGAAGTTGTGTTTTGGTAAATACTAAATAAAAAGAAAGGTATGATAAATGCGAAAGTTTTTATGTTTGTTATTCTTTCACGCAATAACTACAAAGCGGACCGGGCTGAAATTTCGAAGAGACCTAGTTCTAGCCCTAATATAAAAAATAGGCTACATTTTCATTCTATAAATCAGTTCTCATGGGCTAGAAATAGCCTTGAAATACGCGTGCGGAGCCGCGGGCAGATACTAGTCCTTGATAGTGCATATTCTATTGACTTCGAAATGATGATATGATTATTCTCATTTTGTTTTAAAAAGTTTGAAATTTTAAATTTCCAGACAAAAAATAAAGTTTAAAAAATTGGAAGTCTGATTTTAGTTTTTTATAACACACCAAATTATTTCATCTTTATTTTACCCTTATTTAAAACTCTGTTTTAGATTTTTTATACATAATGGTAAGATCTAAGACATAGATACGACACGCCTCTCTATTTTTTTTTCATTACGTCACCACGTATTGGTCACTGCAAGCAAGTGTATTCTACCAACGATGCGGTCATACAGGAAATTGACCATCTATCTATTCTGCCACGACTGCCGTGCTAGTATGTTGTAGGTATTCTAGTTAAATAGTAACGGGGAATACCGGCCATCCTACTAATATTATAAACGCGAAAGTTTGTAAGTATGGATGTTTGTTACTCTTTCACGCAAAACTACTAAAAGAATCTGGATGAAATTTGGCACAGAGATAGATTTTAGTCTGGAATAACACAAAGGCTATATTTTATCCCGGAATTCCCACGGGAAAGGGAATAACGCGGGTGAAACAGCAAAATTCTACGCCACGCTAATATAAGCTACTCGAAATACTAATCCTGCGCAGACGAAGTCGCGGGCACCAGCTAGTCACTACATAGTATAAAACAAAGTCGCTTTCTCTGTCCCTATGCTTAAATCTTTAAAACTACGCAACGGATTTTTATGCGGATTTTTTTTTATTGATAGAGTGATTCAAGAGGAAGGTTTCTTTATACGTATAATAAAACCGTGCGAAGCCGGGGCGGGTCCCTAGTTAAGAATAAAACTAACTTACAGCTTCATAAAGTCAAATACGTGACTGAAAACAATTGAAGTACCTAACTTAACAGCATAAATATTTATTTTTAGTATCTTGCGCAGAAAATCAGCATTGCCATACAGCGTGGCAATGCAGCCAGCCTCTTGGGGATGCGGCGACTGGTATTGATATGGATCAGTAAAAATATCTCTAGAATGTTTGACACTGCAGTTGGCTCAATTACCTATTTCCATTGGAAATACTAGTTTTGGTTTGTTTCTATTTCTTGGTTGTAATTTTATCGTTTTGGTTCGCAATTAATCCTTTTTTTGGACCCTATAGAGAGCGACTTTACTTTCTAAGTACACTACTACTAAACACCCTAAAAGGAATAATGACTCAAAATTTAAATATAGATAATATTACTGGTTATTATTCCAAAATAATTACCCAAGTCGATAGTTTAATTACAAGAGATATAAAATAAGCATTATAAAGAAGACTGGCGAAGTTCTTTGAATCCCAGCCCCACTATTTTATGCCGCGTTCATGAACGAAATCAATCAAAAAACGTGCACCTTAACAAGACAAACATAATGATACTAGAATTTACGTCCTTAAAGTTGGGAATAAAAAAATATTATATGAATAATGAACGAAGTTAGGTTATAATAATATAGGTAACGAGTTATTGTCATTTCCTACAATAAACAACAAAAAACTATTTTGAGACCATTATCATGACTCCCAAAGACTTTTTCATTAAAGCATGACCCTACAGTTATCTAAAATCGGTAATAAAATCAATTACTTTTGCTTTTCATGAAAAAGTGGTACCTTCCTACTATTTTTGACTAGGTACTTTGTAAGGCTGTATTGTACCTACCTATTTTTAACTAATTGATATTTTTATCTAAAAATCTAAATATTGTGCAAATTCCATCAAGTAATAAACTACAGTTTACACATCTGAGACTCATTTTATCAAGATCCAATTGAAATAGATAACAAAATCAACATATTTATCATCTTTTAACATAAGGGCTCAAACACAAAACTGCGAGCTCGCATCGCATCGCAAATATCTGCGAGCTCGCACGATAACGTCCGATCTCATTTGCATCGCGCATTCCTGTCATATTACGTCATACTTGGTGACCCCCCTTTTAGTCCGCTCTGAGACAACTTTAGCGAAAGATGAGCGGCGCCTGAGCCGCCTTCAATTTATTCTTTATATTATTTAAAGCATAAAAGTTGAGTTTACATAGCATTAAATTAAATTAAAAAACAACATTTTGTATTACAAAGCTAGAGAAATACCGCCACAAACTTAAATATCGATTATCTCGAAATGAGGTTTGTGTGGGTTGGATCATTTTTGCTTAAATCGGTTCAATTATCTTTTTGGGATCCATCTTACGCTTCCTAAAAACACGTCCAATACGGCTGACTAAACTTGAAGGTATGGTTACCCTACAAAACGGTTCGCCGCACAAATTCGCATCGCAGAAATTCGCAAATCAAGTTCGTGTGACATCGCATCACATCGCATCGCATCGCATCGCATCGCACCAAATCGCAGTTTTGTGTGGGAGCCCTAAGAGTCATCGCTTTGAAGTTTGAATTTTGAAGTTCCTGTCCCATTTTAAGGCCCAAGCCGCACAGGAGCTTTTTTAACGCCCGTTTAAAAAGCGTACAAATAGAACAAATGCTTGTCCAAGTACGTGTTCATACGACAGCGCTTTTAAAACGCGATGCTTTTTATCGAGCAGTGTTCCATTTTGAGCGCTGGTCGTTGAGCGTTAAAGGGAATAGGTACATGATAATTTATGAAACTTCATTAATTGTTTTACTTATCTCAATGCCAGTCGTTGTACAGTATAGGTGATATCGCAAACGCAGTAATTTAGCAGTATAACCACTTCAACGTCATCGTACGGAAGCGTGAGAGGAAACATAACATAACTAAGTTATTTAAAAGCGCCCGAATGAAAAATAAATTCGAAAACGTTATAAAAGCGCCAACGTTGGGATTGAACGCAAAGCTTAGCTCTCGTGCGAATGAGGCCTTAGATTATTCGAAAATAAATTCAAAGTCAAAACGTTGCACGCATGTCAACTGACTTTGCCATTTGACACGTAGTTTGACGTTTGCACGTTCCATTATTGGCACTTATTTTATTTCTCTTGCTTTTTGAATCATTGATATCGTTTCGTTATTACATTTTCGAAAATATTAAAATGTTTATAACTTATGATTCCCAAGTTTAAAAATTATGAGATTTTCTGATTAAAAGCCTCATAATCAAAGGAATGAATGTTCTAATTTCTGACCATGTACGTTTCCTCAAAATTTTGGGTCCATTTTCGCCATTCTTCTTTGGAGAGAATGAGTCATTACTCATTAGTGTTGATTGACGTTTTGACCTTATTCGATGATTAAAGATCCTACAAATATAATAAATGTGAAAGTCTGTGTGAATGTTTGTTATAATATAACGTATCTCCGTACGTACTTATTTTTTTTTATGTAGATGTTTTAGGATCTTATTTTAATTTTGAAGATCTAAATGTGATTTAATATAATTATCTTAAATAATGTACCTAATTGGTTGTTAAATCGTATTAGTTACTAAGTAAAATAAATAAATCTATAATTTGAAGTTGGTTATTAGTTTCTGTAAAAAACATCAAATTTTTGGCAAAATTATTACCTACTTTAGTTAATCAGTCACCCATCACTGCATACATAGTATAAAACAAAGTCGCTTTCTCTGTCCCTATGTCCCTATATCTCTATGTCCCTTTGTATGCTTAAATCTTTAAAACTACGCAAAGGTTTTTTATTGCGGTTTTTTTAATAGATAGAGTGCTTCAAGAGGAAGGTTTATACGTATAATAAAACGGTGCAAAGCCGGGGCGGGTTGCCAGTAACATAAAGATTTCTTCTAGTATATAATACTGTACCACGTGTGTAAAGAAGGAAGCGGCGTGTTATTGTATCTCCAATTATGTCCGTTGATGATTTAAGTAAATATTATTCGGAAGTCTGACTCACAAGGGACAATTCTTGTAAAATTCCATTTAGATCCCATCCCACGATCTGTGTAAAAATTATGTCATGTCTTATGCTAAAAAATCCTTAAGATTGTAAGACGAGGCGATTTATCTCTGTTTCTCTCACCGATTGGTAAATAATGCTGGAAAATTCATACAGCATCATCTAGTTCCAAGCTAAGGGAACTAGATAAAATCTATGTGCAGGTATTAACAAAGTTTTTTTATTTAATGCTGGACAATCCACACACCATCATCTAGCCCCGAGCTAAGCAGAGCTTGTGTTATGGGTACAATACATTACAAAGATAGTTTTTTTTATTATACATAAAAAATACATTCCACAGAAATATGAATGATTTCTGTGGTACATTCCCTAAACTCTAAGGAAAGAGACATTTTAAATAGTTAATTAATACTTTACAGCTGTTTCTTGCATCTGGTTTGATGTTGACTTGTGTCGTTAACAAGTCGTGCCGGCTTCAAGTTATTTGTCTAAAATGTCTTAAATCTAAATATAGCTGAAGCCTGCTGCTGCGCACGTGTTGAAGTTTGGACGGTCGCATGTGGCCCGCGGGGGGTGGTTTTACTGGTTTCCTTGAACTGTGGTTCTGTACATCCTTTCTTGTTTATCACTACATAGTATAAAACAAAGTCGCTTTCTCTGTCCCTATGTCCCTATATCCCTTTGAATGCTTAAATCTTTAAAACTACGCAACGGATTTTGATGCGGTTTTTTTTAATAGATAGAGTGATCGAAGAGGAAAGTTTATACGTATAATAAAAGCGTGCAAAGCCGGGGCGGGTCGCTAGTATTTTATATTATTTGAGTATCAGGATCTTACCAAATTTCTCATAGAGTCCACAGGTGATCGGAATGCTGCTTTCTTTTTCGGTCAATAAGCATTGCCGTTCAAAGTGGCAATCATGCCAGTGCCCAGAATTCTGCCAGCATTCAGGGCATTCCGCCTAATGGAGACAGCTTTGTTTTTTATGAGTTTGATATTTTTAATTCAATTTGATTCGTAAAGCTAATCCGCTCGCGATTGTAGGATATACATTTACTCAAGATCAGCTGAAAAACTGAATATCCTTACTACGGGTACGTAAATAAGCGTCTAAAAACATAAAAATGTCTATACTTTCTATACTTTCACAGTGACATTTGAACTCATTATGATTATTTAGGTAATAAATTACCAGAACAGAACCCAACGATTATCTGCATATTTGCTTAATAGGTAGCCTAATAGTCATGCAAATCCTTTTCATCCATAGACCTTGAAAATAACAAAGAAATAATGCAAAGCGGTACCCTAATAACATTATCTGTCCGATGACAGAGCGTTACGTCAGTCAGTCAGTCAGTATACGGAGCCAGCCGGTGCCGCGCGTTCGTCAAATTAAAAAAAAACGCGAGTGTTTTAAATTTTCAAAAAAGGAAGCAGTGAGTGTGCTCTGATAGTGATGTGAAAGTGCATGTGATTTGTTGCGATCTTTCTGGATTTTTTTGAACCTTTTTGGATAATAATTCGAACCGGTAACTTAGCATACATATGTGATGAATATACGTCACGGATTATCGTTAGAAACGTTATTTACAAAAAGATAGCAAAAAAATGTAGTCGTTCGAGATTTGAAATGGCATCACAGTAATAAAGTTTGGATGTTTAGCGTCTACGCCAAAACTACAAAAGGCTCAGGGATTGTGTTGTCTAGGGTAGAATATACAAAAATGACTTCGCAGAGTCATTTTTGAAAAAAAAAATTGATTTATTTTCTTACATTTAAAGTTTTAGAAAAGTTAAAAAAAGGATAATATCTTAATCCTAGCGCTTATTTTTGGCTAAGGTCTGCTTGCGACGCAGGAGGGTTCAATTCCCGCCTCGGCACAAATGTTTGTAACGCGAAAACTAGACGTAGTTAAAAAAAAGTTACTATAAAAAAAATCATGTCGAATTGAGAGTCTCCTCCTTTTTTCAAGTCAGTTAAAAGTATACATACTGCTTCAACATCCTTATTCATATTCTCAGTTTGAGTCATAGACAATTTTTTTTATTAGAATGAGTCAAATCGGTCCGTAAATATTTGAGTAAGCAAATTAGTGTCGACTTAGCAATGACATTGCCTCATTTTATAAGTCATACGGCTAATGTACAAATTCTTCACTAAAACAAATTTGTAACTTGAAGGACGTTTTAATTAAAAGATCAGTCACCTAATATCAAGATGAAAACAATTAATGCTAAGCTAAAACAATTAATGCGGCTAAGATAAATAAATAAATAAGTATAATAATACATAAAAGTTGACAAATAACGGACATGTAGGTACACAAGAGAGCTTAACCCTAAAAGAGTTTTTCTTACAGCAAAACAAGAAAAGGTATTAAGATAGGTAGATAAAAAATAGTGTGGATTATAGTAGTTTTGTAGGTGACAAAATTGAAAAAAATATGTTTATAAAATTATCGAGAAAACAATAAACACTAAGTAAATATACTAAATTAAATATCTTCGTTATGCAGCCAGTGTCTTGGGGACGCTGACTGGTATTGACATGGATCAATTGAGCTGCGTTTAGACTGTTTGCAACCGTCTTCAGTTAGCTCAATAGGGAATTGTTTGAATTGTATAAACTTTCTATTTTTTTCTATTCATTGATTGTAATTTTTCTTGTTACCTACTTAGTAAAGATTAAATATATCTTCATGCAATTAGTGTATTGGGCTCTCTAATATAATCCCAAAGAGCCCGCCCCGCTGGCCACTAAATACAGTGCTCTGTGTGAATGCGGTGCGCGTGCGCAGAATCAACTGTCGTCCGCTTTCGCCGCGCGCGCCGCATTCTGATCGGATCTCTCCGAAACTTGGCTCGTTTCTATTCGCTTCCGGGATATATCTATTGACCCATTGAACTGAGCTGGATGTCAATGTCAAATATTTTGAAATAGCTGTGTCCGCGTCTTCGTCCGCGTGGTATAGTGACATAAACTATACATAATTCCATTTAACTTTCATTTCCCTATTTTTAGTTTAAAAAAAGGCTAAAGTTTTTACAAACTTTGAATAAATAAATAAAATAAATATTTCCGGACAGTCCACACATCATCATCTAGCCCCAAGCTAAGCAGAGCTTGTGTTATGGGTACTAGATGACTGATATACTTAATACAATACATTACATAGATAGATATTTTTTATAATACATAGAAAACACCCAGACCAACGGAACAAATTACTGCAGATCGTATGCAAAAAAAAGAATAAAACTTACTTTCAGCCCCTTGATTCAACATCATCAACATCTTTCAACCCTTTATCGCAGTAAAAAGTAGCCAGTGTCCTTTCTCAAGCTCTAGACTATCTCTATACCAATTTAATTTAAATCGAGACTGAGTAACTCGCATTTAAAATAGAAATAAATGAGCAGGGTTTTGGTTTCAGCTTATACATTCCGAAACGAATATAAAATGTGTCGGAATATTTAATTGAGTCATCATGACTTTTGTGTCTATTCGACTTTCATAAACCTTCAGTTTTGTTAAGGTTGGTCTCGTAAACGATATATCATCATCAGCATATACTAGTCTGCTGGACTAAAAACCTTGTGATGCTATCCAGAAACGGTCATTGGCAAAATTGCTTCAAACCAGACGCAGAGCCTCACTTTTCGAATGCCTACGAACTAAACACGGTTATTTGTATCGATAGATTTGTGATTTGTTTGTGAAAAACATCATCAATCCGTGGATGTTGTAAGATAAAGGAACCCGCCACCTCCCGCGTCGGCGCAAGTAGATCCGCTGCGTCACTGAGGTCGTTTGTATATCTTAGAAACAGAGATACCTGTTTACTTTACCTATACGATTTATAGATTAAGATGACGTCACTGAATACTAAAGATAGGCTATCGGCTCATCGGTTAGAGTCTTAGGTAGACTCCTTATCAGTAAATACCTGCGCTTCTTATCAGTATGTTTACTAAGACTAGTCGGTGCGCTCTTGGTTTTGTCTACCCCAATGGTCACGTAGTACCATATAAATTAGAGGCCCAAACATTTTCTATCCTTACTTCCTACTAATATTATAAACGCAAATGTTTGTAACTCTTTCACGCAAAAACTACTGAACGGATATGGATGAAATTTGGCATAGAGATAGATTATAGTCTGGAATAACACATAGGCTATATTTTATCCCGGAATTCCCACGGGAACGGGAATTACCACGGGTGAAACCGCGAGGCGCTCCTAGTATTTAAACGCGAAAGTTTGTAAGCATGGATGTTTATTCCTCTTTCGCGCAAAAACAACTGAACGGATTAGGCTATTATTTTGAATAGACGTAGTTATTTATAGCCCTTGAATCAATCAGTTGCTATGGGATAAAAATAGCCTTGAAACTTTCACTTAGAAACTACGCGTTTTAAGCAGCAGGCAGATACTAGTGCAGACTAAATCAAACAGTAAGGCTGTGCTAAGGCTGCCAGTAGGCAAACGGAGAGCAGCCGACTGAGTTTGCGGCGTATCAGTTCAGTTCGCCCTTCATATATTTTAAATTGAGTGTTCACAGTTTGCTGGTTTGCGCTCACTGTACGCAGTTGCAGCGGTACGTGCGCCGACTGTCTCACTGTCTGTTAGCGGCCGACTCGCAGGTTCCAGTGCTTGCGATACGCACGCAAACTGATCTGAGTTTGTAGCTGTTCGCCACAAATTTGCAGCTCACTCAGTCGGCCGCTCACAGTTTGCCTACTGGGGACACAGCCTTAGGGTTCCTCACTAAAAATTACGTGCGAAACCATTGGCTACTAGTACATAATCAAAGGGGTAACCCCTTTGTGATATTTGAACACCTGTAGTATAAGCCTCAAGTCCATGGGCGTGAGGTTTGTTATTGTAGAACTTGTAAAGTGGAGGCAGCTACGTGCTTCGGTGAAGGTTGAAGGTTATTCACATTCATGTCGTCGGTGGAAAGGAAAAATGCGTAAGCGCAAATATGGCCAAAATGAGTTTACATATTTTAGGATTGGATATTTTTTTCGTTTCGTAAAATTTATTCAAAGCTTCTTTTAGAAATTACTAGATTTTTAAAGAAACCTCCCAAACAGCCCAACATTTTTACAAACTTCTCTCTTTCCCAATAAATTACGCTGCAACTATTTTTGTGTTAAGCACGCATTTGCCATTTCGTTTTATGTTACAAAATAATTTATATACTACAATGCTATAGAATTGTCGTAGTTATAGAATAGTTAATCAAAAATTACCAAAAACCTTACATAAAATGAACACATGTTGAAGATCAGAGGCAGTATATTATTATAGCGTTTATGCCCAACTCTAGACTCCACAAAAAATTGAAATTAGAATCAAAAATTCAAAAGTAACCGGCCAGTTATCGCGTAACGAGAATGGAACGTGTGATTCTAAGTTTGAATTTAAATCCGTACAAGGCGTTCGACCTTGAGATGACGTCTGGCCGCTGTGAAGAGAATAATAAGCGGATAAAAAATATGGCATTAGCTTATTTTATGCTGCGAAATTATTAGCTTTCGTGGGAACGCTACAGTCGGATATTGATCTGGTTTTTAATAATTCTAGGCCAGTGGGCTTATTTACAATGCTTCTTAGCAATCGCGAGAATAAGAACAATAAATTGTTTTTCCTGTGCTAGGTCTATTCAAAATTTTATTAAATTGAAATATTATACTATATGAATATAAAAACCGTTACTTATTTGCGGTTTATTTATGGATTTTACTACGTTTTCCTGAGTATTTACCTTATGAGGTCACGAACAGAAATATTTACTTACTAATAACTACTGAATTCTTATCTTGTTGTTTTCAACGCCACTAAACTGTAGGTAAGTTCTAGACTAATTAAATCATTCTTAAGGTAAAATGGCTAGATTGTTATTGGGACTAAAAAACTACATGTGTACTATAAAACAATGTCGCTTTCTCTGTCCCTATGACCATATACAGTAATACCTCGGTTTACGCGACCTCAATTTGCGCGATTTCGTTATAACGCGGTTTTTAAAATTCGCGCTACCTGACCTCGCTTTACGCGAACGCATTGATTTGGTCTATATTCTATATTACTAAAGTCTATATTCTGGTCTAGAGATGTTGGAAAGTTCGGGCAGTGATGTCAACCGTGTTTTATATCTGCGGCAATCCATAGAAAACGGTGTTGCTTGCTACGAAAAAGTTTTACTTGAGCGCAAGAAAAATTCTACTCAAAAAACGTTAGATAAGTATTTCTCGAAAAATTAAAATAAGTATGTAACTGGGTATTTCGTTTTTTTGTAAGCTTATAGTCAATTTCTAATTGATTTTGCTTGTTATTTCATTGACCTCGTTGTACGCGCATTTCGCTTAGCGCGAAATTGATCGGAACGCATCCTTCGCGTAAAGCGAGGTATTACTGTATCCCTATGCCCCTTTGTATGCTTAAATCTTTAAAACTACGCAACGGATTTTGATGCGGTATTTTTAAATAGATAGAAAGAGGAAGGTTTATACGACCGGTTTATAAAAACCGTGCAAAGCCGGGGGGGTCGCTAGTAATTTAATAATCCTTGGAAATAAAGCACTTCGAATTTGAGTATCAGTTACTTCACCAAATCTCCAACGCTAAAATATTCAAACCAGAAAATCCCATAAAAATAGTATTCAATATTTCGGTCCGTTCGTTTTATCACACGGCTCCAGTTAGACCGGTTCCGGACACCAATATGTTAATTGATGTCTAGTTTGTCTGTTTGGTTTGAGATACTGTCTGCCGGACGCCCCGGCCGACCTATTTAGTACTATGTGATAGGTTTAGGTATTGTGCTTTTCAAATTTCATCTATTATTCTTAATAATATTATTACGTAAAACAGTTGAAATGAGAGTATTGCCTATTTTAAAATCGACTTATTAAAAAAGATTAATAATTCCAGATCAAATATGCATCTATGTTTTTGAATCAACGGACTTACAAAACCATTCCAGATTAAATGAGTAAGTAGGTATCTATTTTTAATGAACTTGATGAGCCCCGCGAACCAGTTTTTTTTTCACACAAATTTCAGAAATTTATTGCACAACCCCTAGGTCTTATTTTGTAAAAATGTAAAACACGTATTTAATTATTTATTTCATACTTTATTTATACCGAGTTTTAAGTAAATCGAACCAAGGAAACGTTTCCATACAAACTTTACCACCCTATTAACCCTCTCAGAGGTTAATTTTTGAAAATATACGGAGATTACCTACAAACATTCACACAGACTTTCCCATCACTAGTATAAAACAAAGTCGCTTTTTCTGTTCCTATGTCCCTAATCCCTATATCCTTATGTCCCTTTGAATGCTTAAATCTTTAAAACTACTCAAAGGATCTTGACGCGGTTTTTTTTAAAATAGATAGTGATTCAAGAGGAAGGTTTATACGTAAAATAAAACCGTGCGAAGCCGGGGCGGGTCGCTAGTTTATTATAATAGTAAGATAGAATTGTTTGTTATTATCTTTTTTAATCAGCCGAATGCAAAATGGAAGATGTAACATAACGTAGGAATTTGTTTTGCCTCTTCCCATCTTCTAAGGAAATCCGCGAAGGCTGGTGCATCGGTGGATTTGGCAGAAAATATCAAAGTATAGCATTTCGTTGGTGGACTACACAAAAGAAACCTTTGTAATTTAAACCTTGAGACCTTGGTTCGCTCGACCTACTTTTTATCAAACCTCGACAAAAAACCAAGGTCGTATATCAGGTTCAAGTCTCGGTGGTCCTAATGCCTTTACCCATTAGACTTATCGTTATATGGGAGGAATTTTGATCCTTTTAGCCGAGAAAGCGTGCTACCATAAAATAACAATAAAACCATAACCCTTTCGAGTCTTTGGTTACGTTTTTTTTATAGTATTAAGAAACATTATTAACAACGAAAATTACAAGCAAGGAATAGAAAAATTACAACTAGTATACAGCGTGGTAATGCAGCCAGTGTCTTAGGGACGCTTCCGACTGGTATTGACATGGATCAATTGAGCTACCTTTAGAGTGTTTGCAACCGTCTGCAGTTAGCTCAATGGTTACGTTATTTGAACTAGCATCTGCCCGTGGCCACGCACGCTTTATTTCTATGGAAGGGTTTTAATTGATGACTGATGATTGACTGATATATGGGATGAAAAGTAGCCTATGTGGTATTCCATTGCTAGAACTACGTTTATTCAAAATTTCAGCCCGATCCGTTCAGTAGTTTTTGCGTGAAAGAGGAACAAACATCCATCCATACATGCAAAGTTTAGCATTTATAATATTAGTAACGATGGTACGGAGACCTACGTACTAGTTGGCCAGTAATTTTTAGTTTTTTAATAAAATCAATGTCACTGTATTTCAACGTCTTCGAGTTTGAACAGAACTCCTGAACCGTGTCAAGAGACAAGTCAAATTTAATACTTAGGTACATAATTATCAAAATAATATAAGTGTTAATTGATTTTCCCTTCGCTTCAGTCTTTTGTCCACTTGTGGAAGAAGCGAACGTGCTGCTACCTCACTCAAGATGTAATGAATGACATTCCATTTTGCCAACGAACCATCAAATCAAAACAAATACAAAATAAACTGTGTAGGTTGTCTTGTATTATTTATTTTTCTAAAGTCAACTGTCTAACATGAGATACATACATCCTAGTGACAGACGAGCACAGCAGAGTCTTAGTATTAGGGTCCTAAATTAGAACTTAATAGAGGCAAATAAATCATACAAACATTACAGTAAATATCCCTCCACTACGGTTGATTTCATGAACACTAAAAACTACGAAAATCGTAAAAAATATAAAAATGATCAGTAACTGTTAAATTAGTTCAAAAGCTTGCCTCTAGTCTTATAATCAAGTCTGAATGATGCAATTTTTTTTTTTGATGTGTGTCGTCTTCGCTGGAATCATCCATTGCCGAGGCGGGTATCGCCCGCTCCGCCACCGATTCCCTTATCTAAACAATTAGCCATTTAATCTCTTCCCACAAAGCTTTACCCACTAAACCAGTTTCTACCAGTAAACTACAAGAAGATAATCCATGATGTTTGTAGTCGTTTGTCTCGAGAGAGATGGAGAAAGTAATGTGAAACAAGCGAGGCGAATGCATTTAATGCATTATGTATTGTTTTCTAATGACGAGGCGCAACGTGTCGTTTTATGGATGTTTTGTAGCTATTTTTAGAGTCCACCACACAGCCGCGATTTAGAAGAGCGTCTTGTGTCGCGCGATTTCTTGAGATATTTGTTTGCAGTTTAATACAAAAACGATCGTGCGATTTTATCGACGCTATAGAGGTTTTCCGTCGCGTTTCCGTGTCCTGTGATTTTGCGATACTTGTTCACGGAACATTTTGTTTACGCATGCAATCTTATACACAGCTGAGTCTTGTGTTATGTGATTCATGGGGCGGTTTCCTTGCGGCGTGGGGCAAACCGGCGCTGGGCGGCGCGGCGGCGTCTCGAAATCGCGGTTACAAGTCGTAGCTTTGTGGACGGAATCGCACAGAAAAATCGTAAGAAATCGCAAGCTGCGGCTTCGAAATCGCGGATGTGTGGCCGAAGCTTTACGGATGCTTTGTAGCTATTTTTATCGTTGATTGAGTGATTCATTTAGCCTCTCGGAATAAGAGTCCAATAAAGATTAGATTTAAGACCTAATAAAATAAACCTGAGAAAAAGGTTTTGAATTCGTTTCTTTCCACAATAAAGACCACGTCTGTGCCATTTGCCAGTTAACCGGCACGGATGTTGAGCTATGTAGGTTCTGCGTTTTGACTCGTATCTTCTAAGTATACCTACTAAAGTAAATAATAATAAATTAATAATGCTGGACAATCCACACAGCATCATTTAGCTCAAGTTAAGCAAAGCTTATGTTATGGGTACTGGATGACTAAAATTAAAAAAGTTATGCAAAAAATGCTTTTTCCTATTCCCTACCTACTTCATCACTACATAGTATAAAACAAAGTCGCTTTCTCTGTCCCTATGTATGCTTAAATCTTTAAAACTACGCAACGGATTTTGATGCGGTTTTTTAATAGATAGAGTGATTCAAGAGGAAGGTTTATACGTATAATAATACCGTGCGAAGCCGGGGCGGGTCTCTAGTATTATTATAAACACGAATGTTTTTATCTATAGATCTTGAGAGGGATGTTTGTTACTCTATTACGCAAAAAATAATTTCTGAGTTTGAGTCAACAGTTCAAGAGTGAAGTATTAAAATGGTGTCGCCAAGTATTTTTCTTGAATGTGTTTACATAAATGGTTCGCAATGCGTTGGTTATCGGGAGTAAACACAGATAATGTTTATGTAGGTGACCGCTCCTAGCGGGGCTTCGGTTAAACACCTTTGTACCAGTATATTATGAGTTATGTATGATTTTAGAATGAAACTCAATTCCAAAGTGCATTATCAGGACATTAAACTCATCACAAAATTCATGTTAAATACTAATAAAACTATGAAATAAAGTTTTCACTTTAACTTTGGTTGTAGAGGCTCTTTGAAAGATACATTACTAACCTTGTTTAGCCTAGTTGTGGGTAAAGCGAGTTTATTCTTATTTCTAGTATTTACATTATGTGGATATCTATCGATATTTATAGGTAACTGATTGATATATCTATGAGTGTATGTACGTACGTACGTCGTACATGTACAACAAGTTTTCATAAATAAACTCGCGAGCCACCCCGGCTTTGCACGGTTTTATTATACGTATTTACCTACCTTCCACTTGAATCACTCTATCTATAAAAAAACTGCATCAAAATCCGTTGAGTAGTTTTAAAGGTTTAAGCATACATAGGGACATATAAACCTTGCTGCATTTCCAATGCATCTCTGTTAGGTAAGTACCTTCTTGTTTTCTGTTATTGTCAATACCAATTGTTGTGAAGTATCTATTCAATCATAAATGCCTATGATAACATAAAACATCTTGGGAAATATAAATAATAATGGACAATTCACACAGCATGTTTATCCCTAAGCTATGCAGAGCTTGTGTTATGGGTTCTAGAAAACTGTAGTTAATACGTAGATCAGTTTTTTATACATAGACTAGCGACGCGCCGCGGCTTAGCATGGTTTTATTATACGTATAAACACAAAGTTTTGATGCGGTTTTTTTTAATAGATAGAGTGATTCAAGAGGAAGGTAGGTTTATACGTATAATAAAACCGTGCGAAGCCGGGGCGGGTCGCTAGTAATTTAATAATCTTTAGACCATATAAACTTTGTCTCGAGACGTGAATCGATCGCTCCTGCGTCGCTGGCAGACCTAAGGTCACTAAAATTTAGGTAGATAGGTCACAAAGCTTTACGCAATACACCGCATTCCACCAACGCACTATTTGTCATTTCTATTTTTTTTTTCTGTTATCGAGGCTCTGGCCGCGCAATCATTCTGCCAGTTCGTTGACTCGCTGCCCACTCGCCCACGCTAATTATACATGGTACTGGTGCAGAACGTGTGCCTTACTCCTCATTTGAATATAAAATTTCCGTAAAAGATTAATAATAATGCTGTACAAAATATTTGAGCGTCTGGTCGATACGACGCGTGACTCGAGAGCTGGTGAGTTTCTGGTGCAGCGTATCAGCATTGCCATAGAGAAATGCAGCGGCTCTCATATATCAGTCCAATCCGTTAAGTTGTTTTAGCGTGAAGAGATGTAACATACATTCATACATGTTAACTCTCGCATTTATATAAACGCGAACGTTAACATTACATTATTCATGATACTGGCTGTGCCTGCGACTTCGTCAGCGTGGAATAAAAGGGTAAAAATCTTAAAAACTATGAATTTCAAGTTTATTGAAATCTAATCCAAAGCCATAAAAAATAAGTTTAAAGCTTCAAAAATGACGAAACTTCCATGCAAACTTTCAAGCCCATACAGCCTTCGTCGTCCATTAAAAGTAGTCCTTTCACAGGCTCTCTAGGCTATCTCTACACTGTACCAAATTTCATTTAAATCGGTTGAGTAGTTTACGCATTACCAGACAGACAAAGTAACTTTCGCATTTACGAGTATAATATAATAAGTAGGGATTAATTAGTAAGGATTATTGAGTTCTGAATTCTAACTTAGGTTAAAACGTCTGTTCTAATCCATCTACCTACCTTTGAGACTATCACGGTACGCCGGACCATAGTGCATCAAGTCCCGTTATGCCATAGAAGTATAGAATGTTAATTGTTTGATTCAGTGCTATTAGTGTATGACCGGTCGAACTAGGGTTGCCAGATAGCTGCTGAAAATAACTCCGATTTGTGAACTGAACTAGACCTAGATTTAATAAAAACAGACAGAGTTACTTTCGATCCTTTAACAAGTTTTTGCGTGAAAGAGGAACAAAAATCAACATATCTAAAAATTCTCGATTATATTTATAAGGATTTTTAGACTTTTGTCCACGTAGACTTCCTTCTACGTGGACAAAAGTGTAACCGCAACAGCATGTAAAATGTGCAGTGCATTTCAAATGAAGCAATTTTTAATAAAATCAGCAGCATCCGCTGTTAGAAATAGCCATCGGATGCGTTTCATATCTTTACACGCAGTGGCTACGATTTTGTCAATAGATTTAATGGAACCTCTAATGGAAACAGACAGAGTTACTCTCGCATTTACAATATTAGTAGGCATGGTGCCCGTATCGATTGTCCTCAATGACGCTTAACGCTTTTAATCCCCATCCTTATATGTACAAGGGCACACCGCAACATCCTAAACATATGTAAATGTGCGTCATGGTCAAACTGCGTGTTAGTAAGGTGTTCTAAAAAAAGAAGAATTCAGAAGAAGGCACTAAGTAATACTAACTTAAAGCTCCATAAGCAGCAGAATCCGTTTCATCTCTATAGTGGTCAACTATTTTTTGGGGATTTTTAAAGAAGGCGCCTCTTAAAATTTCAAAACATGACTTATATATCATCCATTATATTCTCTTAAAAATTAACTTATTTACAAACAAGGTATTTATTAGAAAGAAAGTAGTAATAATATTTACAATTGAAACAATAGATCTAACTGCAGACGGTTCAAACAGTTAATTGATCAATAACAAAACCAGTCGCCTCGCTCCGAACAGCTCCTCGATTGGTTCTTAACATCCCCCTCTACGCTATACATCCTCATATCTTTCTCTGGTGGAAACTTAGCCTTAAACTGGACATTCCAAATACACACGGTCATCTCACTATCGGCAATGTAAACCGAGCCCGTGTTATTTAAACCAGATTGCAGATCAATACATAAACACTTAGTTTTCTTTGTAAATAGGTACACATACTTTAATACATATGTAACAAGTACAAACATTTTTAGAGGCTGTGTGTGTATCGACTCTGTAACCCTCTGCGTCTTCTGGATTTCGCCCACAGCGCCAAAGAGGTTAGAGGATTACCAGATACCCATTTGGAAATCCGTATTGGTATCCGGTAATCCTAAGTCACTATAATACTCGGAGGGATACCGCGGGGCGCGGAAAACCCGAACGAAAAGCAAGCTAAAATGACCGCGTTATCGTTGTGGGTAGCAAAGCAAATACCGCCTAAATGTTTAAATAGGCCTTTATCCCTGAGTGACATCATCATCATCAATACATAACACAAACCATGTCATTTGAGAAGTCATCTTACCTAAGCTACCCAAGTTCATTTATATGATTTTAAAACTAGTACAGTAGTAGGTAACACAAGCTCTGCGAGCTAGATAAAGCTGTGTGGATTGTTCGGCATATTTTTTTTATCTGAGATCGGATGAATACTTACATAACTGTAATACTTAACTTATGCAATAAAGAAACTGAAACAACCCTTTTTTATCCACTGCTGGACAAAGCCATCGCATTATGAGCTTTCATTGCGCTCTGTCTTCAGTTTGCCGCATCCAGAATCCAGCGTCTGCAAATTTACAGTCTTTCTATTGATTGATATCACTCAGTACCGTGAGACTAAAGCCGTGAGTCGAAGCTAGTGTCCCTCGAGTGAATTGTCAGCCCTAGCCAATGCATGTGCGCCGACGCGTTACCGTGAACTACATGGTACTATAACGGGTCTATTGAATAACCTTATTAATAACCTCCGTTAATTAGACACCTGATTTTACTGATACTTCTATTTTACTTTGAGGTTCCGTAACTAAAGGTTAAAAATGGGACCCTATTATTAAGACTTTTCTGTCCGTTTGTCATCAGCACGGAGTTGAAAATTGAAATTGAAAATTTATTTATGCAGATATTATACATCCATTTTGTTAGTAGTACAGTATAAATTTGAAAATGGTTAGTAGGTACACAAAATTACAAATAAGAATAAATCAATTAATTAATTAATAATTTCGAAAAAAAGAGCAGGTGCCCTAAGCAGGCTAAGCAACTCGGCCTCGGGATTCTCAACTAGGCCCTGAGGTCATCAAAGTAGGCGTGGTCTAAGTGGAAAATAAAGAGGGTGGGGTCTAATACCCCTAATACCTCACCCCGCAAAATGTCACGCTTATTTACATAGGAAATCTAATTACAACATCTCTTCGATTTTGCTCTGTGGTCATCAGGCTGTCTATTATGAACCGTGATAGTTTAACAGTTGAAATTTTCTCATATGATGCATTTCTGTTGCCGCTATAACTACGAGTACAAAAAAAGGATTAAAATAAATATTTTAGGGGATTCTCATAACAGAGATGATTTTTTGCCGTTTTGCCGAACCCTTCGTGGGTGATTGACTCGCACTGGGGCGGCTTTTTAGTTTCTAAATATGAGACCCTGATTCTACTTATAAGTTTGATATTACTAGCTGCGCTCCGCGGCTTCACCCGCTTGAAAATCTATGAAAAGTAAGCTAAGTTTTATGAAAGGCCTAGAACAACGTCTATTAAAATTTTTAGTCCGATTCGGTCAGTAGTTTTGGTATGAATGGTAACAAACATCCATCCATCCATCCATGCAATACAACTTATCTCTGAAAACCTTGAGCTAGAAGTTACCGTTCTTTTTCCAAATTCAAAAATCCAAAAAGATCCGCAACTAAGAAGCTTACCCGTTCTTAACCGTTTGAATTCCATTCTAAAGCTATCAACATAACAAAGTGAAATAAACAACCTTTACCAAAAAGTGTTACCGAATGCCAGTTTGAAAAGTGACAGTTCTACCAACCTAATGCGATGCAGCAGGAGAAGGTGCAGCGTCAGCTGAGCAATGTCAGCTTCCACTCCTATCAGGAGTACCAACCGCAGAGGAGATATGGTAATCAAAAATAGAACAAACAACTTATTCGCCATTTTCCTTCCTGCTAATACATTGGCGTCATAAAGTATAGTTTATTTTTATTATTTAGGCCTTACATAAATGTATGTATATGGGTCAATTATGTGCCTGAAAATTAAAATAAACGGATTTTATTTATTTAACCCTGTGGGCTACAATCCAAGAAACACAATTTTAAATGTCATCTGATTATGAAAACACAAAGTTATGCGAAATAACAATAATAGCCAACTCCCTTTCTTATCGTAAAGTAACTTCTTATTCAATGTAAAAAATCAAAGAGATAAGAGTACAAGAGGGTAACGATGCAGTTTATGATGCTCTCTGTACCTCATCTTCATCAAGACTATAATAGGTACCTGCTTTAGGTACTCTGCGTTTAGTATCAGGTGCGCATGGCAAGTGCAAGTGACACCTGCGTTTTGTAAGCGCGATTTCTAGATGCGGCGCCGCGCGCCTTCGAATCGCAAAACCCAAGATGCAGCTGTGTGTATGATGCATGCGTCTTAGTTTATAATGTTGTATGAAAAATTATCGGAAATCATAATGTCACTTGCTCTTGTCACTCGCATTTGATACTTAACAAAGTGTAAACTAGGTATAAGGCTGTGTACCCAGTAGGCAAACTGTGAGCGGCCGACTGAGTGAGCCGCAAATTTGTGGCGAACAGCTACAAACTCAGATCAGTTTGCGTGCGTATCGCAAGCACTGGAACCTGCGAGTCGGCCGCTAACTGAGACAGTCGGCGCACGTAACGCTGCAAACTGCGTACAGTGAGCGCAAACTAGCAAACTGTGGACACTCAATTTAAAATATATGGAAGGGCGTACTGAACTGATACGCCGCAAACTCAGTCGGCTGCTCACCGTTTGCCTACTGGGGACACAGCCTTAGGCCCGTTTAATCTCTTAGTCAGACAGCAATCTTTATTTGAAAAACGTTCTATGCCAATTTGAATGAGTATTCCTAAAGATACATAACTGTTACCAGGGACGCAGCATGAGCCGGGCGGGTACGCGCAAGCAGTGCAACAGCGTACCAACATGACGCAACGCGAGGACGCGCTCAAGTTCGAGCAGGGCCGCATCAAGGCGCTGCAGGAGGAGCGGCTGCACATACAGAAGAAGACCTTCACCAAATGGGTCAACAGCTTCTTGCAAAAGGTTGGTACTTATTGGCTGTCATTGTCTAAGTGCGACGAACTAAGAACACGATTTTTAGAAGCAACTGCATGTAGAAAATGGCCTGATTTGAAATGAACATATTTATTGAAAACAAATTCACAAAAGCAATGGTTAAATCTAACGTGGTTAACTCTACGTTAACTAATGGTTAACTCTACGTTATCTAATGGTTAACCCTACGTTAAGCTTAGGTGTTATCAGTTTTGGTAGTATTGGCTCTCAATGTCAAAGTGCGACTATTAGGTATAGTGTGGCAACGCGTATGGAACTGTCAGCAAATTACATACATTAAATAACGAAAATTTCGTTCTCCATACGAAATGTATGGAGAGAGACGAAAACTTATCGATAAAAGTTTTGGTCTCTTGTGTGCATAAGCACAACCTTTACTAAGAGAAGTTAAGTAAGTAAACCATAACAAACTAACCATATTTACCTGTTTTCTGCTAAAAAGGAAGAGGTAAGAACCAATCTTGGATGAAACTACTATGACTCAGTTTTATTTCGCTAGTTGCGTAAAAATCGTAATTTACCCTTCCTAGAACCGTCTAATGCGATTGGTGATGACAAATCATTAATCTTTTGCTAGATATTGTATTACCTGTCCATGTAACCAGTAGGTATATTACTCGATGGATGTTCTTTCGACATGTTGGCAATCGATTTGTAAAAAACCTACTTACAACAAAATTTTTCGTACATAGTACCTATACATATACATACGTTCATAATACCTTTATCAATCAATCAATCAAATATATTTTTTGTGACGATGTTAAGAGGCCCGACGGTATGACACTAGTCCAAGGGGAGTTGCCCAAATTCCAAAAAATAACAAAAAAACTTATTTTTTGTATAGGAGCTTCCCTTATACATATTTGATTGGAACTTAATATTATTTATTAGGATAATTAGATCACATAACTAACTAGTATATACAATTATAACAAACTCTTAAAAATCTAAGCCGTCACCAGAAGGCAGAGTACCCAAAATGCTGACAGCATTGCCACGTTGAATGGCAATGCTAATTCGTTGACCAAAATAGAAGCCAGCATTCTGATCTCCTGTGGACTCTATGAGAAGTTTCGTAAGATCTTTAAACTTATATATATCTTTTAACTTTTCCCTTATATATTTATTTTACTTTGTTTTTAGTATTTTTTGATATAGCGGCAACAGAATTACATAAATTAGTGAAAATTTCAACTGTCTAGCTATTGCGATTCTTGATATATAGCCTGGTAACAGACAGACGGACGGACAGACAGCGAAGTCTTAGTAATATGGTCCCATTTTTACACTTTGGGTACGGAAACCTAAACAACCGAAGAGCCTCGGCACCCCACGGGTCTAGATTCCAAGGGGAGCTACCACGTAGACTTTGTCGAGACCGATTGATATAATAGAGATAGATAGATATAGAACTAGTTACCCGCCCAGGCTTCGCATGGTTTTATTATACGTATATACCTTCCACTTGAATAATCAATAATAATCAATATCTTTATTTCTTTAGGCTTACAAAATAAGCACTTAGACAAGTCTTTAATCGAATCACTCTATATTAAAAAAAACCGCATCACAATCCGTTGCGTAGTTTTAAAGATTTAAGCATACAAAGGGATATAGGGACAGAGAAAGCGACTTTGTTTTATACTATCTAGTGATAAGAATATATAATTTAATTCAGGTAGTACACGTTGGTAACCTACGGCCGGGCCTCAACCTAAGATGGTTTCATTTTGACGTAATGTTTACCAACTTTGCATGTAGCCTTCCTTCCTTGTCATGTATTTTATGAGATATCGGTTTTACAAGAAACATAATTTACTAGGACTGTAGCAGCACATTATTCATTAACAAGTGATGCTCACGGCTTCAGTCGCGTTTATTTTATTTGAGCCCCGTTAGGTTTTGAAAAGACTTTAAAAAAGGAGATAATCAATTCAGATGTGTTTTTTATGTGTGTTCTGTACTATTCATGGTGAACCAATTTTGAAGATTCTTTTTTATTTTTAAACCAGGTCCATCTCATATGATCCAAAATAAAGCGTACCGAACAGACCACTAGTTTTTGAGTTGTCACTTCACTACATAGTATAAATCAAAGTAGCTTTCTCTGTCCCTATGTATGCTTAAATCTTTAAAACTACACAACGTATTTTGATGCATTTTTTGTAATAGATAGAGTGATTCAAGACTTCAAGAGGAAGGTTTTTACGTATAATAAAACCGTGCGAAGCCAGGGCGGGTCGCTAGTTTTCAATAATACGTGAAAGTAGGTTGTTAGTTTTTGTCCTCGAATTGTTATTAAAACATTCAATAATAACAATAACTGCATGTTTGTAATTAATGACATCACCTCTTCCAACAAGGTCTGATACCGCTCAACAGATAAAGTAATAAATCTATTAATAGATACAATTAGCAAAGCCGGCTCTTGTGATATCACTACATAGTATAAAACAAAGTCGCTTTTTCTGTCCTTATTTCCCTATGTCCCTTTGACTGCTTAAATCTTTAAATGTACGCAACGGATTTTCATAATCCGTTGCGTAGTTTTAAAGATTTAAGCATTCAAAGAAACGTGGGGATATAGGGACATAGGGACAGAAAAAGCGACGTTGTTTTCTTTATTCTTTATTGCACACACACAAGATAATACACAAGTTTACAAATAAAGGATATGTACAAAGGCGAGCTGTTTTATACTATGTAGTGATATCACAAGAGCCGGCTTTGCTAATTCTATGTAGTGATAATCATGACCCAAGTACGTGTTCCTTCTGGGCCCGAATAAATAGCTTCCCCATTCCAATAGCATCGTGTAGAAATGACAGTGTTAAACTCTTTTTGGTATTCTACTACCACAAACGTAGGTTCATTCATAGCTGTTACGATTACCTTTATGACTACCAATTTGACATTCTGATTATGAAAGTCTCTTCAAGCGTAATACTTAGTAGAATACCAAATGCAAAAACGTCATTTTAGCCATCTTGGAATGACGCTATTGAGACCTTGGTTTTGAAATTAGTTGAAATCGGCTCCTGGTCTTTGAGCCGCCGCCGCCTGTGAAGTCACAGGTTTTAATATGATCACCCTGTGGCCTAAGAGGGAAGAAGAAAGGAAGTTTTTTAAGGTTCTGTGCCCAAAGGGTAAACGGGACCCTATTTCTAAGACTCCGTTGTCGTTCTTCTGTCACTAGGCTGTATCTCATGACATCAACCGTGATAGTCAGACAGTTTTCACTGATAATGTATTAAAAACGAAAATTACAATCAAGGAATAGAAACAAATTAGAACTACCAGCAGCCGGTTACAAACAGTCTATAGATAACTGATCCATGTAGTAGTAATTAAAACATATTTAGCTTAAAAAATAGACATGCCCAAGACATTTTTTGTAAATTTTTGCGGCGAGAGGCCTTATTGTCGAACTTGAATCTGATTATCAGTGAAGTAAGTCGAGGAGTTTTATTTATTTTAAATCATCGGGAAGCCATTCGGATTCCATTTCATTTGCCATTTCATTTTGGATCCTTAGTTTCAATACTTTTAAGAAATCAAAATAGCGTTCTAAAGATCTGACGGAAATGGAATCGAATTCCAATTTGACGTTTAAAAAAAAATAAAAAAAATCAGTTAGTCAATAAGGTCCTAGTTTATCTAGCTCTTCAAAACTATTTATTTTCAATATGTAGAGTTGGTTATGCCCCTCTCTGGTTCCGCAGGCGCGCATGGAGGTGGAGGACCTGTTCGTGGACCTGGCGGACGGGCGGCGGCTGCTCAAGCTACTCGAGATCATCAGCGGGGAGCGCCTGCCGCGCCCCAACTCCGGGCGCATGCGCGTGCACAAGATAGAGAACGTCAACAAGAGTCTGAGCTTCCTGCACACTAAGGTGAGCTCATTGTGAGGATAGATGTGGCCGGAGCGAAGGTACTAAGGTAAGCTGCCGGAGATCATCAGCGGGGAGCGCCTGCCGCGCCCCAACTCCGGACGCATGCGCGTGCACAAGATAGAGAACGTCAACAAGAGTCTGAGCTTCCTGCACACTAAGGTGAGCTCATTGTGAGGATAGATGTGGCCGGAGCGAAGGTACTAAGGTAAGCTGCCGGAGATCATCAGCGGGGAGCGCCTGCCGCGCCCCAACTCCGGACGCATGCGCGTGCACAAGATAGAGAACGTCAACAAGAGTCTGAGCTTCCTGCACACTAAGGTGAGCTCATTGTGAGGATAGATGTGGCCGGAGCGAAGGTACTAAGGTAAGCTGCCGGAGATCATCAGCGGGGAGCGCCTGCCGCGCCCCAACTCCGGACGCATGCGCGTGCACAAGATAGAGAACGTCAACAAGAGTCTGAGCTTCCTGCACACTAAGGTGAGCTCATTGTGAGGATAGATGTGGCCGGAGCGAAGGTACTAAGGTAAGCTGCCCGAGATCATCAGCGGGGAGCGCCTGCCGCGCCCCAACTCCGGACGCATGCGCGTGCACAAGATAGAGAACGTCAACAAGAGTCTGAGCTTCCTGCACACTAAGGTGAGCTCATTGTGAGGATAGATGTGGCCGGAGCGAAGGTACTAAGGTAAGCTGCCGGAGATCATCAGCGGGGAGCGCCTGCCGCGCCCCAACTCCGGACGCATGCGCGTGCACAAGATAGAGAACGTCAACAAGAGTCTGAGCTTCCTGCACACTAAGGTGAGCTCATTGTGAGGATAGATGTGGCCGGAGCGAAGGTACTAAGGTAAGCTGCCGGAGATCATCAGCGGGGAGCGCCTGCCGCGCCCCAACTCCGGACGCATGCGCGTGCA
Source organism: Eupithecia centaureata (assembly GCA_944547425.1). Taxonomy (NCBI): domain Eukaryota; kingdom Metazoa; phylum Arthropoda; class Insecta; order Lepidoptera; family Geometridae; genus Eupithecia; species Eupithecia centaureata. The sequence continues at coordinate 7,957,893 of OX155704.1, read as the reverse complement.
CAAGATAGAGAACGTCAACAAGAGTCTGAGCTTCCTGCACGCTAAGGTGAGCTCATTGTGAGGATAGATGTGGCCGGAGCGAAGGTACTAAGGTAAGCTGCCGGAGATCATCAGCGGGGAGCGCCTGCCGCGCCCCAACTCCGGACGCATGCGCGTGCACAAGATAGAGAACGTCAACAAGAGTCTGAGCTTCCTGCACACTAAGGTGAGCTCATTGTGAGGATAGATGTGGCCGGAGCGAAGGTACTAAGGTAAGCTGCCGGAGATCATCAGCGGGGAGCGCCTGCCGCGCCCCAACTCCGGACGCATGCGCGTGCACAAGATAGAGAACGTCAACAAGAGTCTGAGCTTCCTGCACACTAAGGTGAGCTCATTGTGAGGATAGATGTGGCCGGAGCGAAGGTACTAAGGTAAGCTGCCGGAGATCATCAGCGGGGAGCGCCTGCCGCGCCCCAACTCCGGACGCATGCGCGTGCACAAGATAGAGAACGTCAACAAGAGTCTGAGCTTCCTGCACACTAAGGTGAGCTCATTGTGAGGATAGATGTGGCCGGAGCGAAGGTACTAAGGTAAGCTGCCGGAGATCATCAGCGGGGAGCGCCTGCCGCGCCCCAACTCCGGACGCATGCGCGTGCACAAGATAGAGAACGTCAACAAGAGTCTGAGCTTCCTGCACACTAAGGTGAGCTCATTGTGAGGATAGATGTGGCCGGAGCGAAGGTACTAAGGTAAGCTGCCGGAGATCATCAGCGGGGAGCGCCTGCCGCGCCCCAACTCCGGACGCATGCGCGTGCACAAGATAGAGAACGTCAACAAGAGTCTGAGCTTCCTGCACACTAAGGTGAGCTCATTGTGAGGATAGATGTGGCCGGAGCGAAGGTACTAAGGTAAGCTGCCGGAGATCATCAGCGGGGAGCGCCTGCCGCGCCCCAACTCCGGACGCATGCGCGTGCACAAGATAGAGAACGTCAACAAGAGTCTGAGCTTCCTGCACACTAAGGTGAGCTCATTGTTAGGATAGACGTGGTGGTAGGTTCATGATGTGGCGCGGTGGGCAAAGGTCTCCCTGAGATGCAGGAGGTTGCGATTGTGTAGTAGTCGACGCAATTAGCTGGTAATATTTGGACCCAACTCTGTGCGGATGCGCGTGCACAAGATCGAGAACGTTAATAAGAGTTTGAGCTTCCTGCATACTAATTTCATTAATTTTATTTATTTATTTTAGGAGACATCGGTACAATATTACTTATCTAAATAAACACAGTATTTAGCAGCAAGGTGACCATTAACAGGCTCCTACAAATAGCATTACTCGTGTTTAAAGAATTTTTCGTAAGGTTAATTTATATCTTGGTAGACGAGTTGTTTATTTATTTACTTTATTGGTATGCAAAACATTAAACAACGAAACAAAAGATCTTAGTAAAAATTATGACTATAGTTCTTAACTAGATAGAGTTCCTAATACACGTCCTGAGGGCCTAAATATTCGATTAACGATACTAGAAAAGTCAGAAAATGTGAATTTGACTAAAGCATGTTGTTAATCAGTAAAAATAATAGATCATTGGTAGACAATGTACATCGATTTAGATGCAAGCGAATCGAGAAAACTTTTATTTCCGTACCCAAATAACGCTTGTGACGAGCGATTCCGGTAATTCGCTTTCTACCAATCGAACTTGGCTATCGTTTGAACGATGACGATTGTGGAAATAGAAACGCTTGCAAATGCTGGTTGGCTAGACCTACTGATTTGACAAAAGAGCAGTTAAAGTAGCGTATAAAATAAATATATGATGTTACATAAATAATGTCGTCGGCAAACCTAGTGTAGGACGCCCTCCGGCCATTTGGGATGACGATCTGCGAAAGACTGCAGGTAGATGCTGGATGCGGCAAGCTGAAGACAGAGCGCTATGGTGTGAGTTAGGGGAGGCCTTTTTCCACCAGTGGACTTATAAAGGTTGAAGATTATGATGAAACAACTATTAAAATAAATTTACTAAACGCAGAAGTTAAACTTCTGAAAATACGTGTTCAGACATGTCCAAATAGATGATATAATGAATTGTAACATGAAATAAGTCAAACAATCAGAATGGTAGCCTCCGTGATAAATTGAAACTGATAACTGAAGATAACATTTGATAACATACCGTATTATGGATGTTTCAATACTATGTATTAATAGTACTTTTCCTAGAATTTAAATATAGCTCTTCGGGTGCTTGTCCTATGAGTAAAAAGGCTATTTCACTCCAAGCTGTATCAATCGGTTCCTCCTTCTTCCTCCTGTTTTAAGTCAGACATTTTTTATTATAACTAGCTGTGCCCGCGTCATCATCCGCATGGAATAGTGACATCGTTTATCAAAATTTCAGTCTTACTACTAGCTGCGGCCTGTAGCGGCATTATGCTAAGATAGGGACCTTTTTGGCCCCTTAAGTAAATAGCCTTACTCTTCTCATTTTTTTTTGTGTTTCTTTTTATCTATCGAATGCGTTATTTATAAGTAAAATGTAAAAGGGCCAAATAAATCAATTTTCTTTCTTTATTTCAGTCTTATCCGTGAATAAAATACTCAACAAAAAGTCTGACTATGTATTCATTATTGAAACAATAACAAAACGACTAATTACAGCTAGTATTTACAATTATAAGAAACTCCTAAAAATCTAAGCCGTCACCAGAAGGCAGAGTGCTCAAAATGCTGGCGGTGTTGCCACGTTGAATGGCAATGCTTATTCATTCAGTAGTTTTTGCGTGGAGGATAAACGAACATCCATAAATCTAAACATCTATACAAACTTTTGCGTTTATAATATTAGTTAGGAAGTCAGGATATATCGGTATAAAACAGACAACTCGACATACATTGCGAACTTGTAAGGTATCCGGTAACGTATTTAGCACTTTATACAGGGCGAGACGATTAACGAATGATTCAAGTAATCTGTGGATCGAGTCTGTAGCGACCTCTAGCCTGACGTGAGCTGAACCACAAATGACACAAAAAAAATCTGAGTGCAAAAAGTAGATCACGAGACCCATCATCATAGATCGCGCAAACGCTGGTCTCAACATCTGACCTAAATATAACAATCCGACATCAACTGTCGGTTGAAAGACCCCGGGTATGTGGGCCAGTTGGGCCGACCCGGTACAGGGAAGATCTTTCCCTGTAACTATTAGGGGGAACACCAGCTTCGACACCCAAAGAGTCCCTCACTGTACAGTTTAGTGTTCCATACCATAACCTTTGGAACATTGAGAGGGCCTAGGCGATTTGTTAATCGTGTTAGTCCAAGATATCTTTTAAAACTCTATACAGTTTATAGTTGGAACAATTGAGCTACTGTTTGTCAGTAGCTCAATTGTTCTATTAAAAAAACCGTATCGAAATCCGTTGCGAAATTTTAAAAATTTAATAATACATAGAGACAGACAGTAGGAAACGACTTTATTAAACAACGAAAATAACAATCGAGGAATAGAAAAAATAATAACTAGTAAATACAACTGAAACTATTGAGCTAACTGCAGACGGTTGCAAACAGGCTAAAGGTAGTTCAGTTGATCCATGCCAATACCAATCGGAAGCATCCCCAAGACACTGTCTGCATTCCCCGCTGTATGACAATGCTGATGCGCTGATATACTCACCAGCTCTCGGGTCAAGCGTCGCATCGACCAGACGCTCAGATAATTTTATACAATACTAGCGACCCGCCCGGCTTCGCACGGGTGTATTATACATATAAACCTTCCTCTTGAATCACTCTATCTATTAAAAAAACCGCATCAAAATCCGTTGCGTAGTTTTAAAGATTTAAGCAGTCAAAGGGACATAGGGACAGAGAAAGCTACTTTGTTTTATACCATGTAGTGATAGTGATTCAATATGGTCCTCCCCAGGTCCGGCTGGAATCCATCGGAGCTGAAGATATAGTGGACGGCAACCCGCGCCTCATCCTCGGGCTGATCTGGACCATCATCCTGCGCTTCCAGATCCAGGAGATCGAGATCGATGTGGTAAGTATCTTGCTTGCAGCTCTCGTATATATTTGACGTAATATTTAATAGAAGCGTTTTACATAAAATAAAACGCATATTAATTTACTTACCTTGGTAAACGTTTAATAACTGAGATAGGCCTAACATTTCCCGCCATATAAATAAGTATTGGCTTTGACTTTCTGTAAAAAAGTACTAGCCAATCAGTAACCTCGTCCAAAGAGGAGTTGGCCAATCCGGTGTCTTCCCGCCACCGGCCGCTACGTCAGATGTACGCTTATAGCGCCGACATCTTTTTTCTTCATTGCGTCGAATATCACCAGGCAGAATTTAAAATGTAAACGTTTACCAAGGTAAGTAAATTAATATGCGTTTTATTTTATGTAAAACGCTTCTATTAATTTGACTGTACCTTGGTAAACGTTTAATAACTGAGACGTGTTTGTTATCGCCTGGTGGTGGTGAAGACACTCAACGCCAATGTGAACTTACTATTTTTTAAATAATGTTATAATCGTAAGCCACCTCGCTTTGAATGCAAATTAGTCATTGTGACATTCAAAACTGCAATACGTATGGTCCAAAACACAATTAAAATAGCCTTGTATAAACAGATGGCTTAAATAATTAAAAGACATTTATGTCTTGTTTCGACTGGTTCTGAAATCAATATCATAGAGATACCATTTTTAAACAAATTTATCGCACTCTATCATGATGATGATAGAATGTGCCATCGATCCTAGTTTAAATAAATAATTCTGAACAAAACCCCACACAGTATCATACAATAGGGCCGCCCAGCTCAGCATGAATATGTTCTGAGTGATTGGGTACTGATGACTGATAAACTTATAACAATAAATTGCTAAATATGTTCGTATTGTATCAGTATACCTAACTGTATAATAATACTTCAGCAGCTTAACTTCTTTTAGAAACAGTTTTTGCAACTTTTGCAATGTGTACGACCTTCGGTGACAATAAATCATTGCACAACTGAAAACTAAAATATCTGCTCCAAAATGCGAGTAGGTAGTTACTAGGTATTTAACTCATTAATTTTCTGGACATAGTACTCGTTTTAACCAATTGAAAGCATGTGGGAAAACAGTTATTACATTAACATTTCAATTTATTGCAGTGCGCTGTAATACCTGAGTAGGTACTTTATGAACCTTTATAACTATAGTGAAACTTTGTATGTTCATCTATAATGTCCAGTTATATGAAGTTCTTATAAAACATTTGAATAACTGGTTTTTCCTCCCCACAATGTTTGGACTAGATTACAAGTTTTGCAATAATTTTTGTGTACATTTCCACTGTTGAAGCGTAAGAAATCTTAGATCCGATACACATAGCTAAAAATACAGGTATATCTATTTCTTTTCCCTTATAGGTACTTGTTTTGCTCTTAAATACGCACTGGGTATCCTTCTAATGTCATTCGAATATCATACCGAATAGATTTACAAATTCTCACCCGAGAGCATATAGGTACTTAATATAGAGAGGTCTATTGAGACATCAATAAAATTAAGACCAATAATGGTAACTAGCAAACCCTAGATTACTAAGCAGCTTGTGACAGTGAAACCAAGTTTACTTCGAGAACCAACGATATTTGTAACACTGTAGGTATTATACTTGTGCATGAATACCTCACCCATTGTCAATGTACCTCGAAAACAAGCTCTTCATTTGAGATGCAGTAGTGTCTGTTGTACTACAATGTTTATAAAATAATTAACAAGAACCATTTTCCGTTTAACTAGTAGTTATGTTGAAACATCTCACGTCAAATTACTGAAAATCTGACGTCATCGCTTAAGAAGCGATAATATAGATGCACTTTTATTCTTATTAAGTATCACAGAGTGCTAGAGTTTAGAAGCTGACAATGATCGCTTACTTGTAAAGAATAGTGTAACACTATATAAAATATAAACAGTTCTTTACGTCAAGGACAGTGGCTGTCCTTTACTGACGTTCAAAAATAAGACATTGATGACTTTCCAAGGTTTTTATTACTATCGTGCGCAAACCCTCAATTGCTCACGGTCATTTCTAAGAATGATGATGATGATGATGATGACAGTTTCAAATATTAATTCTAAAAATGTACTAGTATTTGCGATGTCTAATACAGTTGAGAATACATTCAACAATTTATCATACAAAGCAGTTAAAAGAAATGCCACTTATGATAAAAAGTATGATGAGGGTAGTTGTAAATAAACGCGTGAACGTTCATTACCGTACACACCAAGAATTACCACCGGTTATAAAAAGTATGAAGAGGGTAGTTGTAAATAAACACGGGAATGTTTCTTATCGTTCACACCCTTATCGTTCCCACAATCATAAATCCGGACATGGGTTGAGTACAATTCAGAGCCTATACAGGTAGCTATATGACATAGTGCCGCAACGCCAGTACTTTCACCAAATCTCCTTCTTTTTGTCTGACAAGTAGTCTTTTAGACAATGTACTCTTAAAACGGTCAGGCCAGTGAGTGAGCTAGACCGATACATTTGCGTGGACATATCCACTGATAGACAGTATCTTGATACTGAAGGCAACTTTGTGCAAGATATTGTGTTTTTGGTAGACGCTACCTTATTTGTACTAACAACTATCTCACGCACGCAACAATCAAATTCGTGATGGAATGAGGGATTTCGTATCCCTATTCTAATAATAGGCACTAAATTTTTAATGCGGGTGGGCAGCATTTATCTTATAATTCATTTCCATAATTATTCGTGGTACCCACCCTACAATTGTTAATCATTTTAAAGAACTTGTCTCGTCGATGAGAAGTTTTGTAGGTAGACTGAATAACTTATATGTGTGTTAACCTTAGAGTCTTTCCTGCGATCTCATGAATCCAATGGGTTCTTATATCTGCTACCGTTCACATATCATACAGTGTGAAAAATAGTAACTCTGGGTTAGACTATGTAGAATGTAATTCAGCTCGAGGGCTTCGGCTTGCCCTTAATTCACAATGACACCTCAACTAGCTGCTATACGCAATTTATAATTTGCCTATAAAAATATCAGCCAATCGATAAATTTATCAACCCATCACGCTTATCAGCCCGAGTTTCTTACGATATTCTTATATGACTTTTGTCACAAGTACGGTTTATCAGAAGATTTTATTATTCCTTTAGCTAAACAGCTCCTTCTGAATGTTAATGTCTAACAAGAACAGAAACTCCGTCTATATAGGTCCCGAACCACCCAAATCTTTTGTTGATAGGTATGCAATACACGAATCATATACATACATAGATATTGGTAAGACATTTGTCAATAGGTACGCGATACCCTGCACTTTTTATTTTGATGCTTCTATTTAATAATAGTTAACCTTCCTGGAAGTTCTAGTCAATAGGTACGCGATACCCTGGACTTTTTATTTTCATCACTGTTGGAGGTGCACCACGATGCTTTTATAGTTAGCCTTCCTGGAAGTTGTTGTGAGTAGGTACGCGATACCCTGGAATTCATCGCTGGTGGAGGTACACCACCACGATGAATTCCTTAATCCAAACAAGCAACCCTTTCTGAAGCTTATGTAAACACATATTTATGTTGAATAAGACTCTTCATTCGAGAATAATGCTCATCACGTCCAAGGCAATTTAAAGCTGAAAAATATTCGGTTCGTCCGAATTTTATATGTCATCGCAGCCGTGCGAGGAAGCGTAATAAACCCTGCGAGGGTTTTATTATATACTTGCAAGGAGATGACAATGCGCCAGCCATTGTAGCCCTGCGAGGGCGTTAAAACAACACTGCGAGGGTTTTTATTTCTTGTCCAAGATAATCTAAAGCTGAAAAATATTCGGTGCGCCCGAATTTTATTTATGTCATCGCAGCCCTGCGAGGGTGCGTTATGAACCCTGCGAGGGTTTTATTATATATTTACTTGCAAGGAGATGACAATGCGCCAGCCATTGTAGCCCTGCGAGGGCGTTTAAACAACCCTGCGAGGGTTTTTATTCCTTGTCCAAGATAATCTAAAATTGAAAAATATTCGGTGCGCCCGAATTTTATTTATGTCATCGCAGCCCTGCGAGGGTGCGTTATGAACCCTGCGAGGGTTTTATTATATATTTGCAAGATGACAATGCGCCAGCCGTTGTAGTCCTGCGAGGGCGTTAAAACAACCCTGCGAGGGTTTTATTCCTTGTCCAAGATAATCTAAAACTGAAAAATATTCGGTGCGTTCGAATTTTATTTATGTCATCGCAGCCCTGCGAGGGTGCGTTATGAACCCTGCGAGGGTTTTATTATATACTTACAAGGATATGACAATGCGCCAGCCATTGTAGCCCTGCGAGGGCGTTAAAACAACCCTGCGGGGGTTTTTATTCTTGCAAGAATGCACGAGGTGTTTTGCTTAAAAATCAAGGTACTTAGCTCATATTGAAAAATAGGAACATAGAACGTATCAGTATTTATCCTTGAAATGTATCTTGTCAATCGTGGACTTAAGAAACATGTTTATATTTGCATTTTCTACACTTCTGTTTCGTACAAAACAATAGGCAATGAAATATGTATCTACCCGCTCCTGAAAAAAAAGGTTACTTTCTTGCCAACCTAGATTAACACTCAGTGCCCTTGCAAAACCACCTGCTCTGTGCAATGGTTAGGCAGTGAATAGGTTAGACAACCTAGTAGATTAATCCACCCGACGACATTGCGTGTAGGCCACGTGTTATTTGCACAAGTGTGCAGATACACTCAACATATCATATTTTGTATATTCGCGTATAAATTACGGGCAGGTGACAACCAAACGTATCGTACATCGTACGCGTTGCCCACGTGGCTGCGTGGCCCAGAATAACCAAAACAACGATATTTTAAAGTACTCACGATGTTATTTCCATTACCATCCAATATTGACCTCCTTCTCCAGTTGTCTTTCAAGTCTCGTTTTCACGACATCGGTCAGAATTTTGCATATTATATCGTGTTTACATCCTTGCTAGAAAAATAAGTATTTTAGCACATAGCAACATATAACCTCAAAATAAATTCGAACGAATCGAACGGAAAAACCGTTAATATCTTACTTAGGAGTAATAGAAGCAAAATTATGTCACTGGCACATGGGATGCCAGGTAGTTGTAAAAAGCTTCGGCTTTTGTCATTAAAACAAATATAACCACGTGCTTTCGAGCACAAATAATAAGAAAAATGTCACGGTTTTAGTGCAAGGTAGTTAAAAGGCGTATGCTTTCGTACTAACCATGCGACATGTGTGCAACTCGTGAGTCTCCAACAAAATATAAATAGAATGGACTCATTAGTCCAAAAACAAATTACGAAACTTATTTCGCAAATTATCATTTTATTGAAAAAATGTGGGTATGTAGTGGTGTAGACAAAGAAAAATGTACTTACGCAGTAATGCAATTTTACACCAAACCTTTAGAATACTATGTGCACTTTGCAATAATCCTTGTATGCACTTTGAAATATTTTCTGGAATATTTCTTTAAAAGCGTGCTGCGTATTTGGTAGCACGTCTGTACTCGGCGGGAAACTAAACGCCAATGAAGAAAAAAGATGTCGGCGCTATAAGCGTACATCTGACGTAGCGGCCGGTGGCGGGAAGACACCGGATTGGCCAACTCCTCTTTGGACGAGGTTACTGATTGGCTAGTACTTTTTTACAGAAAGTCAAAGCCAATACTTATTTATATGGCGGGAAATGTTAGGCCTATCTCAGTTATTAAACGTTTACCAAGGTACAGTCAAATTAATGATAAGTTATCTTATATCCAATACAGACATTTTCATTGGATTTATCATCATTCATATTGTCATCATCACTAGTTTTAGAGTGTGTGTTTGTGCCGAACTTTTAACTGTAGCTTTTACTTCTTAGAGGTATAAACGTAAGTTTTGATACGTAGTTTTATTGATTAAGGGCTGTGGATTTTGTTAAACTTATCTAAATATGCACACACTTAGCTCAATAACCAAGAATTTGTTGTTTTGTTCGGTTGTTGTAAGACTGAATCTGAAAAAAACAAGAGAGATTTATGTACAAAAGGACCCCTCCATTTGTACAAAAATCTCATGTGTTTTTTTTTCTTGTTTAGTTTTTACAAGTGTAATTTTGTCATCAGCAGAGTCAACTCAGATATAGAGGTACTTGTGTGTATCATTGAACGTATTTTACCATCAGCGTTTATGACTCTATACCTTGAGCACTAAAAGACATACGCTAAATGAGCGGTATTTAGCGGTATATTTGAGTAGATACCTACCTTAAGATAAGACCACACGATGATTTCATAAAACCTTATGACTAAACCTCTTTCCTTCCAGGACGAAGAAAACGAGTCTTCGGAGAAGAAATCAGCCAAGGATGCTCTCCTCCTGTGGTGCCAACGCAAGACGCACGGCTACCACGGCGTTCACATACACAACTTCACGGACAGCTGGCGTTCCGGGCTCGCGTTCAATGCTCTTATACACGCGCACAGGTTAGTAAAGACGACTACGATCAGTCGTGGGTGCAGTATGGTATCGTTCTCTGGGGAAATACCATTTTTTTTGCGGTGTAGCGTCGCTCTCTGCGCTAGTTTGATACGTTTGAGGTGATGAGTGTCCCAGCTCTGTCTTCCTTAAACCTATTCGCCCCCACCTTCTTTACTCCTACCCGCTACCCCTCTGTTCCACTCTTCCACCTAACATGGGTGGATTTTTTCGGCCAATGCTTGGGTGCTGGTATGCCAGTAAGTCTTTTCAAATATGATCCATAAGCACTTGCAGCTTCTGCTCAATATTCTTATGTATAGACGTATATCTAATCGCTAGTTAACTTACCTACCACCTCTTTTTAAATATATCAAAGGTTCATTTGTTGTAAAACGACGGTTGTAAAACGAATTTCGGATTACTACCTGAGATGCGACACATACCACAGACAAGTACCAAGCCACAAAACCATGATGTCCATTTTACTGGTTTCCGCATATTAAATTCTTGTTTCGTCTTCCAGGCCGGACCTGTTCCGCTGGCAGGAGGTTCCAGTCACCACCCACGTGGAAACCCTCAACCATGCCTTCGACGTCGCGCAGAAACAGCTCGGCATTCCGCCGCTGCTGGATGCTGAAGGTATGTGTCTTCATCATCAGGCTATGATAGTCCACTCCCACTGCTGGACGGTGACCTGCCCTAGAACGTCAGAGCGGCCTGTCTTCAGCTGCATCTAGCGTCCGCCAACAGTCTAAGGTCGTCATCCCATGTGGGTTTCAAGTTCAATTCAAAGAATTTAAGTTTAAATTTTAAAATTTTAATTTTAAATTGACTAAAGTTATCACGTTAAACATGGCTTAAAAAACTATAGCGCAATATGTAGCACAATTGGTCCTTAAAGCCGCAAGAGTTCCTTAAATCGAAGCTGATTGCGGATATCAAAAGAATCTGAGCTGATATTGCTTAAAGTCTCACCCCTAGCTTCATGTTACCAGATTTTAAGATCGTAATGATTTTTATATTTTTCGTCCAGACGTGGACACCAGCCGTCCTGATGAGAAGTCGGTGATGACGTACGTGGCGAGCTACTACCACACCTTTGCACGTATGAAGAACGAACAGAAGAGCGGCAAGCGGATCGCTAACGTAAGTTGTTTGTCATCTGATTGAATTATTATATGCACTCTAATAAAATAATAGAAATGCTGGACGGTGGAAAGTACTTAATTTTATTTAGTAGTTTTTTTTCATTTCGCATTGTCTCTGGATCTCTGACATATTGTCTTTTTTATTTTATAACTACATTACCTTACTTTACTTCCTTTTATTTATGTGTTAGGTATAATACTTTGTGTAATAATTAGTTTGAAAAATTTAGGACATGATGAAAAAAAGTGTTTTTGTAATACCTACTGTGGAAATAAATAAATATGTATACCAAATAGACGATATATCTCTCCCCAGATTATCGGTCAGATGATGGACTGCGACGGCCGCAAGCAAGAGTACAGCCGCCTGGTAGTCACCCTGCTGGAATGGATCCGCATGAAGGTAGCCGAGCTGAACGCACGGGATCTGCCCAACTCGCTGGACGGTATACAGCGGCTGTTGCTGCATTTCAAGCAGTACCGGACGCAGGAGAAACCGCCGAAGTAAGTTGTCTTTTCGAGTCGGTTAGTTGGTCCTTCGAGCCGGATCTAAAAAGTTTAAAAAGTCACCGCGGAAGCTGAAGATAGCTACCCTGCTGTGATTCTTAAATCCTCTGCTAAATGGCGCATTGCGTTAAGACAAATTCTGAGTGCATCTGACTCATATACCGATGTCAAATGTCCGTCGAAAGATCTCGGGTATGTGAGCCATTTGGGCCGGCCCGGTACAGGGAACATCTTCTTTTGTGACAAGTTCGGAGAATATCACCTTACCTTCAAACTGCCGATCTGGAGTATCCCCTTGAACCGTAAGGTTTTGGGCGTCGGTTTTTCTGTCAGTGATCGGATTCTCAATCCTTCGAAGCCGGAGGTCTGAGAATCGATCACTGGAAGAAGGCGCTTCTACCAAACTTCCCCTTACATTTTGAAACAATAATCACGTCCATGTGTACAGATACAAGGAGCGGTCCGAGATCGAAGCCCTGTACTTCGACATCAACACGATGCAGAAGAGCCTCACGGGGGAGGCGTGGAGCCCGCTCGAGGGGCAGCTGCCTCAGGACCTGGAGAGGGCGTGGCAGAAGCTGGAACAGGTCTGATACATTTATTATATAAAGTACTAGCGACCCGCCCCGGCTTCGCACGGTTTTATTATACGGATAAACCTTCCTCTTGAATCACTCTATCAATTAAAAAAACCACATCAAAATCCGTTGCGTGTTTTTAAAGATTTAAGCATTCAAAGGGACATAAGGACATAGGGACAGAAAAACGACTTTGTTTTATACTATGTAGTGAAGACTAGCAGCGCATCGCGGTTTCACCCGCGGTAATTCCCGTTCCCGTGGGAATTCTGAGATAAAATGTAGCTTATATGTTATTATCAGACTATAATCTATCTGTTTTGCTAAATTTCATCCATTTCCGTTCAGTAGTTTTTGCGTGAAAGAGTAACAAACATCCATCCATGCATCCATACTTACAAATGTATCTCAATGGGTTTACTAGCCTTAGCTTGATTAAGTATTCAATTAATATCGAGAGTCAAAAGACATTCAACAAACTAAAATATATTTACTTAATTAAAATATATTTTTTGTATGATGGTCGTCGTAATCCCACTTCCGACATAGCGCCCAGTCAACAGCCGTATCCTACATCTGACCGCAGTCTTGCAGAAAGATAAACAGATCCTCATCCCACCTGTACTTGAGTTTCCCACACTGCGTTTGCCGAGTCGTATATAGTTCGGTACATAACTAGTTTCTTCGTTTCAGGCTGAGCACGCGAGAGAGATTGCGCTCCGCACGGAACTGCTGAGGCAACAGAGATTGGAACAACTCAACTATAAGTTCAATACTAAGGTAAATTGCAATTATGTAATAACTACATGATTTGTTTTTGATTTCCTTTTCTCTAATAGCACTTTTTTGAGGTTAGCTGTCTATTTATAAAAATACAACACAATCAGATAAAACAATTAGTTATGAAAAATAAAAAAAATATTTAGGTTAGGAGCTATTTACCTACTTTAGCTTAGATTTAGTACATATTTACTGTTTAGATTTAACTCATTTTAAGTGAACCGTAATGTTTTGTAGTAAGTAAATCATCATCATCATCAGCCTATATTAGTCCACTGCTGGACATAGGACCTAATGAGCGCCATAGCAAGTTTTTGCAGCAAGTAAATGCAATTAAATGGAAAGAGATGCTGGTAAATTAAATTTGTAATGTAATTTACCCTTTATGGGCTTGCAATTGTCTATTTTCATGAAAATAATAAAACAAAATCAGCCTTACCACAAAAAACAAAGTCACGACTTAGACACGTGTTTAACAGTTGTTTACCAAAAGTTATACCACAAAACTATGTTTAACCGTAAGTAATAAGTTTAAAACAAAGTTCTTTAAATCTAACCACCTTTTGTTCCGCAGTCGGTCCTCCGCAAAGGCTACCTGAAGGAAATGATCCAGGTGCTCTCTGACCCTCGCTACGGCTCTAACTTAGCACAAGTGGACGCCACCGTCAAGAAGCACGAGGCCATCTCCGCGGATATACTGGCCAGGTGACGCTTCTAACATTTAAGGGACATTTTTTTTATTATAGTTTCACGAAACTGGTTTTTCCACAGAATGAAGAATGAATGAATGAATGAACACTTTATTGCACTCAAAATATACATTTAACGAGCTTATATCTAATTAAAAAAATAACTATAGTACAAAAAGGCGGCCTTATCGCTGAGAGCGATTTCTCCCAGGCAACCTTATATTTAGCGATACATAGATATAAGAGAATTGGGTAGGTAGTGCACAGATATTAAAAATAGTAATAAAATTAACAGATAAATTAAAAACATACAATACATAACCTTCTAATAAAACAAAATAACTAAGGAGAGACTTCACGAATGAGAAGAACATGAAATTAATGATTTTAAAGACCATTTACTTACTTGATATTAATGTAAAATAGTGCCCCTTTACAGCACACAGTGTATAATTTGACAAGTCAAAGATTGTTATATTTATCACAACAACAACAGTATTGATGTAATGTGTATCATCTTTGCCAATAAATGACTTTATTCTTAAACATTATTTAAACTAGAATGAGTGTTAAACTTACTTGTTGTGAACACAGCTTGCTTAGTACACAATTTTTTGTATCAATAATTACATAATAACGAAATGAAGACAGGTTATACTTATGTTTGGTGTTATCTATTTATTTATGTTGGCTTGCCAAACATCCTACTAATATTATAAACGCGCAAGTTTGGAAGTATGGATGGAAAGATAGATGGATGTTTGTTTCTCTTTCACGCAAAAACTACTGAACGGAACTAGATGAAATTTGGGATTGAGATACATTATAGTCTGGAATAACACATAGGCTATATTTTGTGTTTTTTTAAAGATGTTTTTTCCCTTAGAACGGAGCGTTTCGAAGACCTGTCAGCCATGGCGGCGGAGCTGGTGAAAGAGAACTACCACGGAGCGGAGGCTGTCTCTAGAACCGAGCAGGCTGTTCTGCAGCGCTGGAGGGAGCTTCTGGAGCTTCTGGAGAGGCACAGGTGAGTGGTGCGAAGGATTGTGGTCCTTCGAGCCGGATACATTGCTATTGGAGTTGCACCGGTGAGTGGAAGGATTGTAGAGTCCTTCGAGCCGGATACTATGTTCAAGAAAGATTGTAGTTTGTTTGTGATACATGAGACACTTCATAATGTAAGAAAATTATGAAATATTAGTTTATTTAACAATCCCAACTGTTAAAAATCTTGATGCCGTTTTTTTTTATTAGTTACGTTACGACGCCAAGCAAAGTACCAAATATAGAAGAGGCTAGTAAGAATAAAGAGGCCTCATCCATCAGTAAGGGGCAAGAAGGCTTTGATGATTATACAAGTTTACATGTTACATGTCAAATTGCATACAAATTTTGACGCCGAATCTTGGTCCTTCGAGCCGTATTTACCATTCAACATTATTCGTTTGTTCTAGATCTTCTCTGGCCCGCCTTGCCCAGCTCATGGCTCTCATGAGGGAATCTGATGCAGTGGGACAGACCCTTGTGGAGATGAAGGTATCAAACTTAGCATTACTTACTTTCCAGCAGAATTAAAATACTAGATACAAAGAAAAAAATATGCAGCCTACTTTGATTACCATTTTTATGTGCGAGGCGTGAACCCACGTTGGATTATGTTTTCGAGTTCTAAATGGTTGTCTTCATAGCCTTCAAGCAATAAAATGGCAGAAGCCAATAATCAAAGTGTTTAAAAGTTGCTCACTTAATAAACTACATGTTATAAGCCTTTGTCCCCCCCATTTTGCGAAAAATATGAAAAAGCCGTTATTATAATATAAAAAAAATTAAAGTATTAAAGAACAAAATTGTTGCCATAATTACAACTATTCTTTAAATATTCTCAGTCTAAAATAACCCTTAACTGACCACTATTCTCCGTTCCAGACTCAATTCACGTCGTCTGACGTGGGGCGACACCTGGTGGACGTGGAGCGACTGCTGCAAGCGCACGCGCTGCAGGAGTTGCAGCTGGGCGCCGTGGACGAGAGCCTGCGGAGACTGACGCGCGCCGGCGCCGCGCACGCACAGCTCACTGACAAGCTGAGCGAGCTCGACACAGACTATAAGAGGTAAGGAATGACACCTGGTGGACGAGAGCCTGCGGAGACTGACGCGCGCCGGCGCCGCGCACGCACAGCTCACTGACAAGCTGAGCGAGCTCGACACAGACTATAAGAGGTAAGGAATGACACCTGGTGGACGAGAGCCTGCGGAGACTGACGCGCGCCGGCGCCGCGCACGCACAGCTCACTGACAAGCTGAGCGAGCTCGACACAGACTATAAGAGGTAAGGAATGACACCTGGTGGACGAGAGCCTGCGGAGACTGACGCGCGCCGGCGCCGCGCACGCACAGCTCACTGACAAGCTGAGCGAGCTCGACACAGACTATAAGAGGTAAGGAATGACACCTGGTGGACGAGAGCCTGCGGAGACTGACGCGCGCCGGCGCCGCGCACGCACAGCTCACTGACAAGCTGAGCGAGCTCGACACAGACTATAAGAGGTAAGGAATGACACCTGGTGGACGAGAGCCTGCGGAGACTGACGCGCGCCGGCGCCGCGCACGCACAGCTCACTGACAAACTGAGCGAGCTCGACACAGACTATAAGAGGTAAGGAAAAAAGTGGTCCTTCGAGCCGGATCTGACGCCGATTTTTCTTCATTCCCATTAATCACTTGAGGCTCGAAAGGGGGGAGGTTTTGCCTAAAATCACGAAATTTCACACAAGGGTATTAGGGGTTGTAGTAAGATATCACGTGTATTTATGTTTTCGTTAAACGCGCGATTTGCTTAAAAGGCCAATACCCATTATGATGATTTTTTAGCACAGAATAAAATTATGTATTTAAAGATAATATTCTTTAAAGAATCCTTGTTATTAAAAATACACGTGATTTTTTTGTTTCAATCTTAAACCTCACTACGTATCCCCCCTAATTAAATAAAAGGCTTAAAACAATGCTAAAAAACATCACGTCATTAATGGACGGCCCCTTAACGTTATGTTTGCGTTGGATCACAGTTTTGTTTCTTCGAGCTGGATATTCGAGCCAGATTATTTGTTCTTTCAACCCTGATAACTGATTTGTTCTCCAAGGCGGTTTTGGTCTCCTTCGAGCTAACAGCTGTTTTTGGTTAAAACATCATGGTAGCTTAAAATTCTACTAACTAAACAGAATATCAGTTCGAAATAAAATTAACCAAAACTTTTGTTCCAGCCTGGTGGAAGCTGCGAAAGATAGGAAGGCAAGACTAGAAGACGCCAGAAACCTGTACCAATTCCTCGAAGATCATGACGAAGAAGAAGGTAAAACTCCTGACAATCTATACAATGTGATTTGTCGAACCTTGATCAAACGAAATGTGCGGATACACGACACATATTTATCGATAAAAATCGGGATAAAAAAAATTATATGTTATTTATCTCAAAAAAAAGCAATTTTAATATTTTTTTTAATGAAGACTACTTCATCTGGGTTTTACTTCGTTTATTTTTGAGTTACTGGTGTATTTTATTCAAAGTAGTCTCATTTGAAAGCTAGATAGTTTACCTAGCTAATTAAATAAATAAAAAATACAAATACGATACATAAGCGTAGTAAAAACAGTATTGTTTTAGAAATAAGACAAAAAAAAACGATTTTTATTTTATTTTTTCTCTGTAACTTTAAAACTGGGTAATTAAGGTGTACTTTTTTGCATGTTGTATTAAACTTCATAATTTATTCTACAAATCCTCCAAAAAACTGGGGGTCTATCTCTTTCCGTTGTCATGTTATTCACCATTTAAATTAGGTACTTTTTGTAAAGTACAAAGATCAACAGGAATCTCAACGGATTAAATCTACATGTATCTTTTTGAGATAATGGTGTATTTTATTCAAAGTAGTCTCATTTGAAAGCTAGATAGTTTACCTAGCTAATAAAAGTAGAATAAATTATGAAATTTAATGCAACGTGCAAAAAAGTACAACTCAATAATCCAGTTTTAAAGTTACAGAGAAAAAATAAAATTAAAAAAGTTTGTTTTTCGTCTATTTTCTAAATAAATATTATTTTTCTACGCTTATATACCGAATTTGTATTTTTTATTTATTTTATTAGCGAGGTTAATTATCTAGCTTTCAAATGAGACTACTTCGAATAAAATACACCATTTACTCAAAAAGAAATGAAGAAAAAAACAGATGAAGTATTCTTCATTTTAAAAAATATTGAAACTGCTTTGTTTATGAGATAAATAACATAATATATAATTTTTTTTGTTCCGATTTTTATCGATAAATATGTGTCGTGTATCCGCACATTTCGTTTGATCAAGGTTCGAAAAATCACATTGTATAAAAATGAATCCCTATTTCCCTTGGTCACGGCATCACGCCTGAACGGCTGGACCGATTTCGCTAATTTTGCTTTTTTTGTTCTGTTCGTTATTATCAGAAGGTTCTTTTGAAAGAAAAAATTAAGGAAATTGCGCGGAAAATTTTAATTTAATTTTCATAATTCAGATAGGACAACGTCTGTCGGGTCAGCTAGTTAAATAATAATAATTGATCAATAATATCAAACATCGTAGAAAATTTCATGTGGGCCAGATGGGCCCACCCGGTACAGGGAAGATGTTCCCCTGTAACTATTTGGGGGAATACCACCTTTATCCCCCAAAAATGTATTGTTTTGTATGTGGCCACAGATTACCCCCATTCCATTTTGATTTACCTATCATCAGCAATTTTTTATAACCTTTAAGAAAATTAAACAATATTATAGGGCAATTTCGTCAGGTTTATGGATAACTAATTTTAGTGCTTTCCATACAAAAATTCCGAGAGTCCCACTTATCTACGTCATCCAACATTTAAATCGATGTCGACTAGAAAGAAGTGAAATTCACAACACTAGCGTAACACGTGCTTGCGAAGAAAAGGGACAACGAGTGCAATAACAGCAATGAGGAAAAGAAACAAGTGACTGTCTTTACGTACCATTAACCATTATAAGATGACCTCTTCTATAAGTAGTAAAAATGTTATTAATTTACTTACCGATTAAATGTTATTCCGTCCTTTTGGTAATTTTAATTTCTAGATGACTTTCCACACCATTTCACTCTGCTTATGTAGTCATTTTATCCATTTTGCTTTCAAAAAAAATTTCACTAGCGTTAGAACACAAAAACGTAAAGGAGTTCACGGGTCTGACACTTGGTCGTATCTGAAGGCGTCATTTGAAGTGGCGATTTCTATCTGTGCATTTGCATTGATGTGTTGTGCGCGGTTGTCGTCTTTCATGCGGTATCTATTGGGGGTAATCTGTGTATGTAGCGAAGCTACCTCTAGCATGACGTGAGCTGAACCACAAATGACACAACAAAAATTCAGAGTGAAAAAAGTAGATCACGTGTCACAATCCTAGATCGCGCAAACGCTGGTCTCAACAACATCTGACCTGTATACAACGTCAACTGTCAGTCGGAAGACCATGGGCATATAAACCAGTTGGGCCGACCCGTTGTGTGATAACGCTAAAACCACCCATCTAAAATTGAAATAAGAAAGCCATTTCATTTCGGGGTCTTTCGACCGACAGTTGATGTCGGATAGTTGTACCTCGTGTGTTCATAAGTCTTGAGACACAGTAAAACTAAAATATTTTTGGAGATAAGTTGAGTATTCAGTTATTGGATATTAAAATTAAAACTACTGACATCTAGATATGTATTTAGAAATAAATCATTCAAAATGGCCGCCTTTGCATTCAATGCAGGCCTTCAAACGCGTGCGCCATTCATCTATGGCGGCACGAATCTTTTCAATGAATCCGTTTCGATTCTTTAATAAGGGCTCGCTTGAGAGAATCCTGGTTTGGGTGAGACTTTCTGCATGCCCTCAGCTCCAATTCCGTCCATAAAGAATAATCCAAAGGATTCAAGTCAGGGCTTGACCAATCTTCGCTCCGAATGAAGCCTGGCAAATTGGCCTCCAGCCAACGTTGGGTAGTCTTAGCTTTATATATATATAGGATTATAGGAGGGAGCAGAGTCCTGTTGGAAAACCCAGTATTTTCCAGCGAATAGCGTATCATTTAATTGTTTAACCACCGCTTCCAATATGTTGGTTTGGTAATTTTGTGCCCTCACCAGCAAGGCGTCAAGGTGAGGCTCACCTTGACGCCTTGCTGGCAAAAATGAAGCGAAGTGACCCCCTCGTAGGAAACACCCCACCAAACCATCACACTTGCTGGATGATGAGTGCGCTGGACATTGCGTACAGATGGCTGGACGTCCTTTGAACTTCTGGCGTAAACCTTATTGTTCTGCCGGTTAAATTTTTCTTCCACCGTGAAGATCTTTTCATCGGTAAACAGGATATTTTTTGGATCGTGTCTCTTCAAATGAATGGCGCGTTTGAAGGCCTGCATTGAATGCAAAGGCGGCCATTTTGAATGATTTATTTTTAAATACAGATCTAGATGTCAGTAGTTTTAATTTTAATATCCAATAAATGAATACTCAACTTAGCTCCATAAATATTTTAGTTTTACTGTGTCTCAAGACTTATGAACACACGAGGTATATAGGTTAGATTTTGAGACCAGCGTTTGCGCGATCTAGGATTATCGGTCATATGATCACACAGCCGGTACAGGGAAGATTTTCCTCTAAAACCATATGGGGGAACACCACCATTACAAACTGTACGTTTCCCAGGCTGGGTGACGGACAAGCAGCGAATCTGCCGCGCGGACGTGGCCGCGAAGGACTTGCGCGGAGTGCTAGCGCTAAGACAGAAGCACACGGCGCTGTTACACGAGCTACGCGCCAGGGAACACGTCTCGCAGCGGCACCGCGCCAAGGGACAGAGGTAAGGAAGCAAACAACGTGGCCGCGAAGGACTGCGCGGAGTGCTCGCGCTGAGACAGAAGCACACGGCGCTGTTACACGAGCTACGCGCCAGGGAACACGTCTCGCAGCGGCACCGCGCCAAGGGACAGAGGTAAGGAAGCAAACAACGTGGCCGCGAAGGACTGCGCGGAGTGCTCGCGCTGAGACAGAAGCACACGGCGCTGTTACACGAGCTACGCGCCAGGGAACACGTCTCGCAGCGGCACCGCGCCAAGGGACAGAGGTAAGGAAGCAAACAACGTGGCCGCGAAGGACTGCGCGGAGTGCTAGCGCTGAGACAGAAGCACACGGCGCTGTTACACGAGCTACGCGCCAGGGAACACGTCTCGCAGCGGCACCGCGCCAAGGGACAGAGGTAAGGAAGCAAACAACGTGGCCGCGAAGGACTGCGCGGAGTGCTAGCGCTGAGACAGAAGCACACGGCGCTGTTACACGAGCTACGCGCCAGGGAACACGTCTCGCAGCGGCACCGCGCCAAGGGACAGAGGTAAGGAAGCAAACAACGTGGCCGCGAAGGACTGCGCGGAGTGCTAGCGCTGAGACAGAAGCACACGGCGCTGTTACACGAGCTACGCGCCAGGGAACACGTCTCGCAGCGGCACCGCGCCAAGGGACAGAGGTAAGGAAGCAAACAACGTGGCCGCGAAGGACTGCGCGGAGTGCTAGCGCTGAGACAGAAGCACACGGCGCTGTTACACGAGCTACGAGCCAGGGAACACGTCTCGCAGCGGCACGGCGCCAAGGGACAGAGGTAAGGAAGCAAACAACGTGGCCGCGAAGGACTGCGCGGAGTGCTAGCGCTGAGACAGAAGCACACGGCGCTGTTACACGAGCTACGCGCCAGGGAACACGTCTCGCAGCGGCACCGCGCCAAGGGACAGAGGTAAGGAAGCAAACAACGTGGCCGCGAAGGACTGCGCGGAGTGCTAGCGCTGAGACAGAAGCACACGGCGCTGTTACACGAGCTACGAGCCAGGGAACACGTCTCGCAGCGGCACGGCGCCAAGGGACAGAGGTAAGGAAGCAAACAACGTGGCCGCGAAGGACTGCGCGGAGTGCTAGCGCTGAGACAGAAGCACACGGCGCTGTTACACGAGCTACGAGCCAGGGAACACGTCTCGCAGCGGCACCGCGCCAAGGGACAGAGGTAAGGAAGCAAACAACGTGGCCGCGAAGGACTGCGCGGAGTGCTAGCGCTGAGACAGAAGCACACGGCGCTGTTACACGAGCTACGAGCCAGGGAACACGTCTCGCAGCGGCACCGCGCCAAGGGACAGAGGTAAGGAAGCAAACAACGTGGCCGCGAAGGACTGCGCGGAGTGCTAGCGCTGAGACAGAAGCACACGGCGCTGTTACACGAGCTACGCGCCAGGGAACACGTCTCGCAGCGGCACCGCGCCAAGGGACAGAGGTAAGGAAGCAAACAACGTGGCCGCGAAGGACTGCGCGGAGTGCTAGCGCTGAGGCAGAAGCACACGGCGCTGTTACACGACCTATTATAATGTCAATGAAAATTTGACATTTTTACTTTCATTGTATTTTATTTTAACCAATAATGGTAATGTTTCTGTTTGCAGCCTGCTAGACGCGAAACACCCCCGCAGTGCAGAGATCTCTGCGCGCCTGTCCTCTCTCGCGCAGCACTGGGAGACGCTGCGGGCGCTCGCCACCGCGCGCGACAAGCAGCTCGCGGACGCAGCCGAGGCTCATCAGGTAACATCTTACTACTATATGTAACTAGACGCGAGGCACGGTCCGCAGTGCAGAGATCTCTGCGCGCCTGTCCTCTCTCGCGCAGCACTGGGAGACGCTGCGGGCGCTCGCCACCGCGCGCGACAAGCAGCTCGCGGACGCAGCCGAGGCTCATCAGGTAACATCTTACTACTATATGTAACTAGACGCGAGGCACGGTCCGCAGCGCAGAGATCTCTGCGCGCCTGTCCTCTCTCGCGCAGCACTGGGAGACGCTGCGGGCGCTCGCCACCGCGCGCGACAAGCAGCTCGCGGACGCAGCCGAGGCTCATCAGGTAACATCTTACTACTATATGTAACTAGACGCGAGGCACGGTCCGCAGCGCAGAGATCTCTGCGCGCCTGTCCTCTCTCGCGCAGCACTGGGAGACGCTGCGGGCGCTCGCCACCGCGCGCGACAAGCAGCTCGCGGACGCAGCCGAGGCTCATCAGGTAACATCTTACTACTATATGTAACTAGACGCGAGGCACGGTCCGCAGCGCAGAGATCTCTGCGCGCCTGTCCTCTCTCGCGCAGCACTGGGAGACGCTGCGGGCGCTCGCCACCGCGCGCGACAAGCAGCTCGCGGACGCAGCCGAGGCTCATCAGGTAACATCTTACTACTATATGTAACTAGACGCGAGGCACGGTCCGCAGCGCAGAGATCTCTGCGCGCCTGTCCTCTCTCGCGCAGCACTGGGAGACGCTGCGGGCGCTCGCCACCGCGCGCGACAAGCAGCTCGCGGACGCAGCCGAGGCTCATCAGGTAACATCTTACTACTATATGTAACTAGACGCGAGGCACGGTCCGCAGCGCAGAGATCTCTGCGCGCCTGTCCTCTCTCGCGCAGCACTGGGAGACGCTGCGGGCGCTCGCCACCGCGCGCGACAAGCAGCTCGCGGACGCAGCCGAGGCTCATCAGGTAACATCTTACTACTATATGTAACTAGACGCGAGGCACGGTCCGCAGCGCAGAGATCTCTGCGCGCCTGTCCTCTCTCGCGCAGCACTGGGAGACGCTGCGGGCGCTCGCCACCGCGCGCGACAAGCAGCTCGCGGACGCAGCCGAGGCTCATCAGGTAACATCTTACTACTATATGTAACTAGACGCGAGGCACGGTCCGCAGCGCAGAGATCTCTGCGCGCCTGTCCTCTCTCGCGCAGCACTGGGAGACGCTGCGGGCGCTCGCCACCGCGCGCGACAAGCAGCTCGCGGACGCAGCCGAGGCTCATCAGGTAACATCTTACTACTATATGTAACTAGACGCGAGGCACGGTCCGCAGCGCAGAGATCTCTGCGCGCCTGTCCTCTCTCGCGCAGCACTGGGAGACGCTGCGGGCGCTCGCCACCGCGCGCGACAAGCAGCTCGCGGACGCAGCCGAGGCTCATCAGGTAACATCTTACTACTATATGTAACTAGACGCGAGGCACGGTCCGCAGCGCAGAGATCTCTGCGCGCCTGTCCTCTCTCGCGCAGCACTGGGAGACGCTGCGGGCGCTCGCCACCGCGCGCGACAAGCAGCTCGCGGACGCAGCCGAGGCTCATCAGGTAACATCTTACTACTATATGTAACTAGACGCGAGGCACGGTCCGCAGCGCAGAGATCTCTGCGCGCCTGTCCTCTCTCGCGCAGCACTGGGAGACGCTGCGGGCGCTCGCCACCGCGCGCGACAAGCAGCTCGCGGACGCAGCCGAGGCTCATCAGGTAACATCTTACTACTATATGTAACTAGACGCGAGGCACGGTCCGCAGTGCAGAGATCTCTGCGCGCCTGTCCTCTCTCGCGCAGCACTGGGAGACGCTGCGGGCGCTCGCCACCGCGCGCGACAAGCAGCTCGCGGACGCAGCCGAGGCTCATCAGGTAACATCTTACTACTATATGTAACTAGACGCGAGGCACGGTCCGCAGCGCAGAGATCTCTGCGCGCCTGTCCTCTCTCGCGCAGCACTGGGAGACGCTGCGGGCGCTCGCCACCGCGCGCGACAAGCAGCTCGCGGACGCAGCCGAGGCTCATCAGGTAACATCTTACTACTATATGTAACTAGACGCGAGGCACGGTCCGCAGCGCAGAGATCTCTGCGCGCCTGTCCTCTCTCGCGCAGCACTGGGAGACGCTGCGGGCGCTCGCCACCGCGCGCGACAAGCAGCTCGCGGACGCAGCCGAGGCTCATCAGGTAACATCTTACTACTATATGTAACTAGACGCGAGGCACGGTCCGCAGCGCAGAGATCTCTGCGCGCCTGTCCTCTCTCGCGCAGCACTGGGAGACGCTGCGGGCGCTCGCCACCGCGCGCGACAAGCAGCTCGCGGACGCAGCCGAGGCTCATCAGGTAACATCTTACTACTATATGTAACTAGACGCGAGGCACGGTCCGCAGCGCAGAGATCTCTGCGCGCCTGTCCTCTCTCGCGCAGCACTGGGAGACGCTGCGGGCGCTCGCCACCGCGCGCGACAAGCAGCTCGCGGACGCAGCCGAGGCTCATCAGGTAACATCTTACTACTATATGTAACTAGACGCGAGGCACGGTCCGCAGCGCAGAGATCTCTGCGCGCCTGTCCTCTCTCGCGCAGCACTGGGAGACGCTGCGGGCGCTCGCCACCGCGCGCGACAAGCAGCTCGCGGACGCAGCCGAGGCTCATCAGGTAACATCTTACTACTATATGTAACTAGACGCGAGGCACGGTCCGCAGCGCAGAGATCTCTGCGCGCCTGTCCTCTCTCGCGCAGCACTGGGAGACGCTGCGGGCGCTCGCCACCGCGCGCGACAAGCAGCTCGCGGACGCAGCCGAGGCTCATCAGGTAACATCTTACTACTATATGTAACTAGACGCGAGGCACGGTCCGCAGCGCAGAGATCTCTGCGCGCCTGTCCTCTCTCGCGCAGCACTGGGAGACGCTGCGGGCGCTCGCCACCGCGCGCGACAAGCAGCTCGCGGACGCAGCCGAGGCTCATCAGGTAACATCTTACTACTATATGTAACTAGACGCGAGGCACGGTCCGCAGCGCAGAGATCTCTGCGCGCCTGTCCTCTCTCGCGCAGCACTGGGAGACGCTGCGGGCGCTCGCCACCGCGCGCGACAAGCAGCTCGCGGACGCAGCCGAGGCTCATCAGGTAACATCTTACTACTATATGTAACTAGACGCGAGGCACGGTCCGCAGCGCAGAGATCTCTGCGCGCCTGTCCTCTCTCGCGCAGCACTGGGAGACGCTGCGGGCGCTCGCCACCGCGCGCGACAAGCAGCTCGCGGACGCAGCCGAGGCTCATCAGGTAACATCTTACTACTATATGTAACTAGACGCGAGGCACGGTCCGCAGCGCAGAGATCTCTGCGCGCCTGTCCTCTCTCGCGCAGCACTGGGAGACGCTGCGGGCGCTCGCCACCGCGCGCGACAAGCAGCTCGCGGACGCAGCCGAGGCTCATCAGGTAACATCTTACTACTATATGTAACTAGACGCGAGGCACGGTCCGCAGCGCAGAGATCTCTGCGCGCCTGTCCTCTCTCGCGCAGCACTGGGAGACGCTGCGGGCGCTCGCCACCGCGCGCGACAAGCAGCTCGCGGACGCAGCCGAGGCTCATCAGGTAACATCTTACTACTATATGTAACTAGACGCGAGGCACGGTCCGCAGCGCAGAGATCTCTGCGCGCCTGTCCTCTCTCGCGCAGCACTGGGAGACGCTGCGGGCGCTCGCCACCGCGCGCGACAAGCAGCTCGCGGACGCAGCCGAGGCTCATCAGGTAACATCTTACTACTATATGTAACTAGACGCGAGGCACGGTCCGCAGCGCAGAGATCTCTGCGCGCCTGTCCTCTCTCGCGCAGCACTGGGAGACGCTGCGGGCGCTCGCCACCGCGCGCGACAAGCAGCTCGCGGACGCAGCCGAGGCTCATCAGGTAACATCTTACTACTATATGTAACTAGACGCGAGGCACGGTCCGCAGCGCAGAGATCTCTGCGCGCCTGTCCTCTCTCGCGCAGCACTGGGAGACGCTGCGGGCGCTCGCCACCGCGCGCGACAAGCAGCTCGCGGACGCAGCCGAGGCTCATCAGGTAACATCTTACTACTATATGTAACTAGACGCGAGGCACGGTCCGCAGCGCAGAGATCTCTGCGCGCCTGTCCTCTCTCGCGCAGCACTGGGAGACGCTGCGGGCGCTCGCCACCGCGCGCGACAAGCAGCTCGCGGACGCAGCCGAGGCTCATCAGGTAACATCTTACTACTATATGTAACTAGACGCGAGGCACGGTCCGCAGCGCAGAGATCTCTGCGCGCCTGTCCTCTCTCGCGCAGCACTGGGAGACGCTGCGGGCGCTCGCCACCGCGCGCGACAAGCAGCTCGCGGACGCAGCCGAGGCTCATCAGGTAACATCTTACTACTATATGTAACTAGACGCGAGGCACGGTCCGCAGCGCAGAGATCTCTGCGCGCCTGTCCTCTCTCGCGCAGCACTGGGAGACGCTGCGGGCGCTCGCCACCGCGCGCGACAAGCAGCTCGCGGACGCAGCCGAGGCTCATCAGGTAACATCTTACTACTATATGTAACTAGACGCGAGGCACGGTCCGCAGCGCAGAGATCTCTGCGCGCCTGTCCTCTCTCGCGCAGCACTGGGAGACGCTGCGGGCGCTCGCCACCGCGCGCGACAAGCAGCTCGCGGACGCAGCCGAGGCTCATCAGGTAACATCTTACTACTATATGTAACTAGACGCGAGGCACGGTCCGCAGCGCAGAGATCTCTGCGCGCCTGTCCTCTCTCGCGCAGCACTGGGAGACGCTGCGGGCGCTCGCCACCGCGCGCGACAAGCAGCTCGCGGACGCAGCCGAGGCTCATCAGGTAACATCTTACTACTATATGTAACTAGACGCGAGGCACGGTCCGCAGCGCAGAGATCTCTGCGCGCCTGTCCTCTCTCGCGCAGCACTGGGAGACGCTGCGGGCGCTCGCCACCGCGCGCGACAAGCAGCTCGCGGACGCAGCCGAGGCTCATCAGGTAACATCTTACTACTATATGTAACTAGACGCGAGGCACGGTCCGCAGCGCAGAGATCTCTGCGCGCCTGTCCTCTCTCGCGCAGCACTGGGAGACGCTGCGGGCGCTCGCCACCGCGCGCGACAAGCAGCTCGCGGACGCAGCCGAGGCTCATCAGGTAACATCTTACTACTATATGTAACTAGACGCGAGGCACGGTCCGCAGCGCAGAGATCTCTGCGCGCCTGTCCTCTCTCGCGCAGCACTGGGAGACGCTGCGGGCGCTCGCCACCGCGCGCGACAAGCAGCTCGCGGACGCAGCCGAGGCTCATCAGGTAACATCTTACTACTATATGTAACTAGACGCGAGGCACGGTCCGCAGTGCAGAGATCTCTGCGCGCCTGTCCTCTCTCGCGCAGCACTGGGAGACGCTGCGGGCGCTCGCCACCGCGCGCGACAAGCAGCTCGCGGACGCAGCCGAGGCTCATCAGGTAACATCTTACTACTATATGTAACTAGACGCGAGGCACGGTCCGCAGTGCAGAGATCTCTGCGCGCCTGTCCTCTCTCGCGCAGCACTGGGAGACGCTGCGGGCGCTCGCCACCGCGCGCGACAAGCAGCTCGCGGACGCAGCCGAGGCTCATCAGGTAACATCTTACTACTATATGTAACTAGACGCGAGGCACGGTCCGCAGTGCAGAGATCTCTGCGCGCCTGTCCTCTCTCGCGCAGCACTGGGAGACGCTGCGGGCGCTCGCCACCGCGCGCGACAAGCAGCTCGCGGACGCAGCCGAGGCTCATCAGGTAACATCTTACTACTATATGTAACTAGACGCGAGGCACGGTCCGTAGCGCAGAGATCTCTGCGCGCCTGTCCTCTCTCATCATCATCATCATCATCATCATCATCATCATCAGCCTATATTAGTCCACTGCTGGACATATCCTCTCTCGCGCAGCACTAACTAGACGCGAGGCATCATGCTGAGCGACGACCTTTTTTGATGTCACGTTGATATAGTGGGGACACTTGTACGTACTTGCTCGACCAACTTGCTCGATCTCGAGCAAGTTCGAACGTGTGTACCATGCAAGTGTCAAGACAAATGCTCGAAGCCAACCAAAATGTTCGATTCGAACAAGATTCAAACGTCCATAATTCTTGCTAGATGTTCGATGCAAAAATTTTTGTACATGTTGGTCGAGCATGTTAGTCGTGACTGATATTGTTGTGAAGAGGGTGCTAGTGCGCTGTCAAAATGTCGGAATTTCGTTAATTTTCCGGGTATTTTGTGGAACAATTTATAAATATGTATCAGGAGGAAGAGTGCTTGTGGAAAACTACATTAAAAAAATATAGTGATAAGGTTAAAAGAAACGCAGCTTATGAACGTTTAATTTTTTTGTGCAAAACTGTTGAACCTCATATTGACAAGAACGTAGTTATTAAAAAGATAAATGCTCTAAGAGCATCTTGGAGAAGAGAGAAAAAGAAACAAATACAACGAATCGTCCTTTGCTCGAAGAGTTTCAACGCACACTAAACATGTTCTTAGAGCAAGCTTTAAGGTGTAGACGCTACCTCGAGCATGTTTATAGCCATGCTCGGATGAAACATGCTCATCGAGCATTAGCTGCGTGGAGACCCACCAATAACTTTTCTAGTGTATGTTTGTACCAACTTTATGAACTCGTAAATTTTGTGACACAGAATAAATACTTTTAACTTAACTTCATTTATGATTGTTTAGTTCTACGGGGACGCGAACGAGGCGGAGTCCTGGATGAAGGAGAAGCGGCCGTTGGTGGCGACGGCGGACTGCGGCCGCGACGCGCACACCGCGCAGGCCTTGCTGGCCCGACACAGGTACCATATACATATACTTAAATACTAGTATCTGTTGTTTCTGTGGAAACGTCCTAAGACTATTTCCCAGTGGGAACTGATTTATAGGATGAAAAGAAGCCAGGGTACCTCCTGACCTGCGCTGCTACTAGGGCTGCTACTACGTCTAAAGATCTTGACTTAAATTCATTAAACTCTCACTTTTCTTCACTTCAAACTTTGAACTATCTGTCATCACTCTCAACTCCAGCCTTTTCTAATTTTTCTTTCAGACAATTTACTGACTGCGATGTTAAAAAGAGCATTCTTTTCATCACATCAAATGCTGTTGGTAGCGACTGCATAAGTAAAACGATGATCGTACCAATTCTCGATGAAATACTTCCCGTTATTACTTTTCTTTTCAATTCTTCCATTGACATAGAGACCTTCCCTAATTCATGGAAGGAAGCTCAGGTTATCCCCCTCCCAAAAAAGCCTTTTCCGAGTATCGTCCCATCTCCATCCTCCCTTTCCTCTCTAAAGTCTTAGAACGCCTTGTGCACCAACAACTAAGCGTTTACCTTACTTCTTACCATCTCTTGAATCCTTTACAGTCCGGTTTTCTTCACCATAGTACTGTCTCTTCTCTTGTCAAAATTACTGATGATATCAGACATGGCATGGATGAGGGACTAGTCACCATCCTCACACTCCTGGACTTCAGCAACGCTTTCAACAACGTTGACTTTGACATCCTTCTTGCTCTTCTCCGCTCTTTTAACATTCCGCCGTCGTCGGTGATTGGCTTGTTTAGTAGTTACCTGAATGGACGCCGGCAACGCATTTGCGTTGACGATTCCTATTCAACGTGGTGTCAACTGGATGCCGGTGTTCCTCAGGGCGGCGTTCTATCTCCTCTTCTCTTTGCTATTTTCATCAACTCCATCTCCGAACACCTATCTTCTCCCTACCAACTCTATGCAGACAATTTGCAAATTTATACGTAAATTCCTATCTAATGGCTAAGCGAAACCATTGCTGGTCAATAGAGACCTTGATAACATAAACCAATGGAGCAATTCGTTCGGCCTCAAGGTTAATCCTATAAAACTCAAGCTATTGTCAAAGCTCTAGAATGCTATCTCGAATAGATTGGCTTGCCTTGCCGAAACTCACTTTTGGTGGTGTGACGGTTGAGATTAGCCAAACAGTAAAAGACTTAGGTTTACTTGTAGATAGGCAGCTTTCATGTGGTCCTCAACTAGCAGCAGTAAGTAGAAAGACTTTTGGCACAGGAGCTTCCTTGAAACGTCTGCGAAAACACCGACCCAACAAGCTTGAGCGTCTTCAGAACTACTCAATTCGATTTATCTATGGGCTGCGTAAGTTTGACCACATTTCAGAGTACCGGAACAGGCTCAAATGGCTCCCGATTCGTCTTCGCCGGAATGATCATATCTTAAGCCTTCTCTACTCTATACTCTTCCTTCCCTCAACACCTTCTGACCGCTTTGAATTTCTTCATCTTTCCCAATCAAGATCCCTCGGCTCCTCTGAT
This sequence comes from Eupithecia centaureata, assembly GCA_944547425.1. NCBI lineage: Eukaryota > Metazoa > Arthropoda > Insecta > Lepidoptera > Geometridae > Eupithecia > Eupithecia centaureata. Next base: position 7,926,600 of record OX155704.1, on the reverse strand, counting down.
ACTCTTCTTTTAAAAATTCCATCGCACACGACGCAATTCTATGGTGATTCCTTCACGTTACAAGCCACCAAGCTCTGGAACGCTTTTCCTGTTTCCGTCTGACATGCCAAATTCCTTCCCATTTTCAAAAGTATGGTTCATCACCATTATCTGACCTCTCTTGATATATCCTCCTAATTTAATGTTTATTTTTTTGTGTGTAAATATCACTACATAGCATAAAATAAAGTCGCTTTTTCTGTCCCTATGTCCCTTTGACTACTTAAATCTTTGAAACTACGCAACGGATTTTGAAGCGGTTTTTTTTAATAGATAGAGTGATTCAAGAGGAAGGTTTATTTTATATGTATAATAAAACCGTGCAAAGCCGGGGCGGGTCGCTAGTTAGGTATAATGTAAACGCTCATGATGCTTAAGTTGGTCTCTGTATAGTTTATGTTAAGTTAGCTTAAATATAATATTCTTTTTTAATTTTTGTCATCAGTTATGCCACCGTCAATTTAGTAAATTAACCAATCCTGTCCATCCAAAGGTTGCCTGGAAGAGATCGCTTTTAGCGATAAAGGCCGCTAATTGTGCCACTTTAGTTGTAATTATTAGTATGAAGCTTATCTGTTACTACAAATTTTAATGGTACAATAAAGAAGTTATCTATCTATCTACGTCTATTGAGCCCGATCCGTTCAGTAGTTTTAGCGTGAAAAAGGAACAAACATCCACACATCTATACTTCAATATACAAACTTTCGCATTTTTAATTATTAGTATGGAAGTAAGGATAAAAGGATGTCATGTAATTTCCCCAGAGCGACACACGATGAGATCCGCGCGCACGACGCCGAGCTACAAACTCTGCGTGCGCACGCGCAGCGGCTAGAGAAGGACGGCATCACTTGTCTACAGGTAACTAGTACACTGTACATTCTATAGCCTGGAGATCTATACTTCTATACTATCTAGATGTCTACAGGTAACCATAAAAACTATGATAATTTCACAATTTTTCAACACAGACTGAATGTTGATTGCGACATTATTATTTTAACAGAATGCTGGCTGTCTAAACAGTATAATTTGCCAATAATGCCTGGTTATTCTATGTACCGTACTAACATTAATTATAATCAAAATGATGGGGTTATAGTCTATGCAAGGAATCATCTTAATGTGTCTGTCGAGGAACCTAATATGCAAGACTGCAATAGTTTGCTAATAAAAATTGGAACTGAAACCGCGGTACTTGCGATATATAGACCACCTTCTTTTAGAAACCTGTCCAATTTTACTGTTTCTTTAGATAATATGCTACAATGCTTATCGTCTTTTAAGAATATTATTGTAGCTGGAGATATGAATATCAATATTATACCTGAATATACCGAAGAAACTAACCAGGACTATTTAAATCTATGTTCATTTCATGGTTTGCTTCCGACGCACACGCTCCCGACGCACCAGGGTGGTTCCTGCTTAGATCATATCATGCTCAAATCGGCTTTTCCTTCACTTGCACTTGTCATTGAATCATCTATTACAGATCATAAGGCTATCCTACTTTCTTTAAATTGCAAAATGGCTAAACCAAGCAATAATCGCATTAGGTCAAAGATAAACATAAACAAACTCGAAGAGGATTTATGCAACGTAGATTTTGCTTCCGTTTACATTTCCGATGATCCGCAATTTTGCATGTCTTTTGTAGTAGATACAGTGCAACGCGCTATTTTAAGGAATTCTTATAATGTTTGTTTGAGTAATAAATACCAAAATCTTAAGCCATGGATCACACCAGGTCTCATTCGATGTATGAGACACCGTGACAAATTACATTTAAAAGCAAAGTCAAACCCGAATAACTTAATTTTGCAGATTTCGTATAAACGTTATCGTAACTTCTGTAATGATCTTTTACGTAAAATCAAAAGAAACTACGACAAAAGTGCACTTGAAAAAGCGGGAAAGAATAGTAAACAAATATGGAAATATATTAAAAATGTAACTTACTCTACAAAGTCGCATGAGTCATCTTCGTGTTTATTGAAAACAAACGCATCACATTTACAATCTGCTAACTCTGCAAATTCGTTCTTCGTAAATGTAGGTAAGTGACTGGCAGAACGAGCTCAAGGTCACTTACAAACACAAATATGCACAGCTTTCTCGGAACAAAATTTTCCAACATCCTTTGTGTTACTAGAGACCGATGAAGCCGAAGTAGAAAGAACAATCATGAGTTTAAGAGACGACTGTGCTGTTGGATGGGACAATATCACCACTAAAACACTAAAACAATTAAGGCACATTTTAATTCCTCCATTAACACACATTTTCAACAAATGCTTATCTACTGGTGTTTTCCCGTCATGTTTGAAAAAATCGATAGTGGTCCCTGTGTACAAATCTGGCAGTAAAGACCAAGTCACAAATTATAGACCAATCTCTTTACTATCCTCTATATCAAAAATATTTGAAAAAATTATTAACAGAAGATTAGTGAATTATTTGGAGGATAAATTTTTACTATCTAAGACTCAATTTGGTTTTAGACCAAAAATGTCCTCTGCTGATGCTGTACATCACCTGACCAACTATCTCGTTCAAGAACTTGACAAAGGAAAACACACAATAGGAATTTTTCTCGACCTTGCTAAAGCGTTTGACACAGTATCTACCTATCCTTTTGCGCAAGTTGGAACGTCTAGGAATCAGAGATACTCAGTTAAAGCTCTTTACAAGCTACTTAGAACATCGCACTCAAAGCGTGAGAATTGGCAGTGTCCTGAGTGATGAGCAGCAATGTACATCCTTCGGGGTTCCCCAGGGAAGTATATTAGGACCAACCCTTTTTCTAATCTACATTAACGATTTGTGTAACCTAAAACTAGAACACGGCATAATTATTTCCTACGCTGATGACACTGCCCTTCTTTTCTCAGCAGATTCTGATAAGGAAGTCTTCGAGTTTGCGCAAAACGGATTCAATGTGGTTAACAAATGGCTACAGCACAACCTACTAACATTAAATGCTGAGAAGACCAATTGCACTAAGTTTTCGATGCGCAATTACACGACAACTATTGCTAACCCTAAGCTATACGCTCACCATTGCAATAACCCAAACAACACTCAATGCTTATGTCCCATTATCAAAAGTGCTAATCAAATTAAATACTTAGGTATCATTCTAGACAACAATCTTTCGTTTAAGCCCCATATAAAAACCTTATGTGGTAGAGTGCGAAAGTTAGTATTTATCTTTAAAAAGTTACGCCATATTGCAGATCATAATATAATTAGACAAGTTTACTTTGCCCTCTGTCAATCAATTTTAACTTATTGCATTACCACATGGGGTGGAGTGGGGAAAACACTATTACTAACAGTAGAAAGAGCCCAAAGAGCAATACTTAAAGTGGCTACTTTTCGGCCTTTCATCTTTCCCACTAACGTTTTATATGAGTCATGTGATGTGTTAACAGTCCGCCAGCTATTTATAATGAACACAGTACTAAGACAGCACGCAGCCCTTCCTTACAGCACTGAATTTACTAATAAGAGACGGAATGCTAAAGTTTGCCCTCAACCAATAACCCTAAAGTTTGCCTTTACGAACAAATTCTACCTGTTTCTTGGTCCGTTCCTATACAATAGACTAAATTACTTGTACAACTTCTATGCGCTGAACTATAATAATTGTAAAAAATGTATTAAATTCTCCCTTCAAAGTCTATCCTATGATGATACAGAGAACCTATTAGATATTATGAAGTAAATTAAATTATATATATATATATATATTTTTTTTTTTTTTATACATAATGTTAACCTAGTTAGAATATTCTTTCTTTTAGTATTAGTATACATATGTAAGTTAAGAACCTTAATAATAATAAACTGTCTGTAATATAAACAACATAGTTAAATTTATGCCTATAACGTTATATTTAAGTGTTTATTGTACCTATTTAGAACTCCTGTCGCCTGAAACACAGGATTACCTAGTTCAGGCTAAACTATTTACTAAGCTATATTTATTTATTTTAGTGCACTAATGTTTTGTATGTACGAGTTTCTTTGAATAAATTTTATTTTATTATTATTATTATTTATTATTATTTAACTACTGCATTGTACAGCCTGTAGCCTGACCTGAACTGTCTAGAGCAAAGATGTCGCAGTCATGCTAGAATCATTGGTCTACAGGTTCTTCTACGATAGATTCTTTAGCTAGAACTACGTCTATTCCAAATTCAAACCGATCTGTTTAGTTTTTCCGTGAAAGAAGAACAAATATAATATAATGAATTATAATTATAAAAAGAAATTCCACAAACAGTATATGAGCGAGCATAATGCAATATCTTTCTATCGAGGTCAGATACTACGGATTTCAACACAGATAATTAACAATAGAAACAATTTCCAGCTGCCAACAGAAGTAGAAGCGACCCCGGCGCTATCTGAGGAGGAGTTCGTGAACGAGAGCCGGCTGGTGCCCACCGAGGTGTGGGAGGAGGAGCCGGTGGAGCGGCTCGAGCACAGGACGGTCACTGAGGAGCGGAGCGTGCCGCAGGTGAGGAGATACACTTACTGCGAGGGACAGAGCCGTCTGTTGTCATTGAGGTGAACCAGACGCGTTGAGAGGTCGTAGGAGCAACTTGAAGTTGTAAATCAGTAAGGGCTGCCCCGCGCTGCGATACGCTGTGGTACTGCGTATACGTAATAGTCGCGGCGACTCGTGATTGTCGACAACCCTGTGCCGCGGCAATGCAGCCTTGGTAACGCAGCCAGTGTCTTTGGGACTCTTGAAATGAAATGAAAATTATTTATTTCTCAATATCCACAAAAACTATAACTAATCTAACATTAATAATTAAAACTATCTTAACAAAATAATAAAACAATAAGAAAATTAATAAAGCAGTAATCTTTGTGGCAGAGAAATGGCCCATAGCTCAGCTTAAAACTAGAGCATGTTGCCATGCTGTAGCGCTGGTATTCTGCATTGAAGTTCTCTGACTGGTTTGAATGTTGAGCTCTTAAGGTGATTTCTGGTCCAGGACTAAGCATAGCTCCGCTATTAGATGGCGCTGATTTTCTATGTTGAAGTTTTTCACTATTTTCTTATTAAATTGTGCATAATTGTTTAATTGTAATATATTTGCCGCAAATGGGATGTTGTTTTTTATGTACCAAGCAATTTTTCAAGTGTTGAAAGCATCTATGGAGCTTGTATTTGGGAAGAGCAAAAAAGATTTAGCCTGTGTGAGTGATCGGCCGCTACGAGTCACTCACACAGGCAAACCCTATAAATTCAGTGGAACTAAAATAACTACTGTTCGAAAAATAACAGAGATAATTGGAGACGCCTTAGGACTAAATATTTTTCGGACCAATATTTCCGTTTTCGGGACATTACTAAATTACATCTAAAATTAATTCAATAAAACCACTAGTTAACGAACTAATTTTCGACTCTTGTTTTTTTTAAGAATAAAAACAGGCTCTATTTACATTTAAAAAAAAATTGGAGATAATTTTCTTTTATCGTTTTGAACAATTTAAGTAAAAAGGCGCAGAGGGTAATGTTATTTACAAACTAGCTTATTAGCTAAAGAATATCTTACAAATCATAGGTAAAAAAAAATACTTTTCATGCTATTTATTAATTTCGTTAAATCATTGGAATTGACAAATAAATTGAATAAGTTCACAATAACAATCATTAATTTTAAATGTACTCACTGTGAAAGTTGTTCCAATTTTATAATAAAATTACATTAAAATTATTAGCGTAAGGAAGTCTCCACTTTTTTTGACTCTGTTCTTTGTGTACTTAGGTATTTTAGCTCCGATTTTACGACCACTTATAAAAGATTAAAAGTAATACAAATTTTCACAGTATTTCAATAACTCACTTTGGACTAGCGGTTTGAACAGTCGGGTGGGTGCGACGATGTATAGTCGTACCTGGGTTCGAAACCACCGAAAATTTAATTTACTTTTTGCTTTTTGAAAATAAAATATCCACAAAATTTTGATACATCCCGTTAGTACGGGCTCGAATCCCTTCAACACTACCAAAATTTTTGATTTTTATCATTTTTATTCTTTATATTTTGAACAATGTCATAGACCTAGTACAAACAAATTCATATTTGTCATAAATTACTTTTGTAAGCCTTCCTAAGTCTATTTGATTGTTATATAAAACTTTGGTAGACTGTTCTGCGTAGGTACATCCCACAAAGGGTCCTGACCTCGTTTCTAACGGTAGGACAAAAATAAAAAGAAACAATTATGTACTATCAACACCAACTTATTTTTATTTTATTTTAGCTCTTACGCCAGCTAAGTTCAGGCATTTTTACAAATCGCTTATTGAATGCAAAACGGCCACATTTCAAAAATTTAGAAAATGGTTTTATTTCTGATAAAGTATATTTTCTTTTGAGAACATTTCATAAAGCTAGTTTAATTTAAATATTTATTTCTTTTTATTGGGATAATTATCTTAACTTTGCTTCAAAATTTTAATGCAAAATGGGCTTTTGTAGTTTTTATCAAGTTGGGTGATAGCTATAACAGCGACCATTATTTTAAAAAATAGAGCAAAAAATTACGAAAACAATGATGTTTTAATATTAAAAAAGAAAAACTTTAACTTTTCAAAAAAATCATGTTCAAAATTTTGTTTTGGCTCTCTGTAAAAAGTTACGATTAGTCCAATAAAATATATATATATATATATATAATTCCGGACAGTCCACACAGCATCATCTAGCCCCAAGGTGAGCAAAGCTCGTATTATGGGTACTAGTTGACTGATAAACTTAATACAATACATTACATAGATAGATTTTTTTTTTGTAAATACATAGAAAACACCCAGACCAACGGAACAATTTCATGTTCAATTTCTGTAGATCGTACACAATTTTTTCCGACACGGGAATCGAACCCACAACCGGTCGCAGGCGGACCTTCGCCCACTGCGCCACATCGGTTGTCGCTGATGAATGATCGAAATGCTTTGCATACAATCTGACACGTCTGATGCTGGGGCCACACTACCGTGATATGCCGATAATTATTTTAATTATAACTTATACAGCACCTAGGTGTAACCACGATTTATGGCCATAATTTTACAATGCCAATCAATATGGCAAATGGCGGTAGACAATAGCTCCGGCGGCGGTCTTTTTTCGCACATCAAAGAAGATTACCGCAGTAATTAATGCGTTTGTGGCCACTACCGTTTGTCCAGTGTGCAATATGAGCTCACCGGCGACGCACGTGATATTTTTACCGCCTTATTTATTGACATATCTAGGTAAACTCTAGTGTAACCACACCAGGTCATGCAGTAATTTAAACGGTAATTTAATGTCATAATTATTGCGGTAACAGCCCGGTAGACGGTAAGGTAGTGTGGCCCCAGCGTAAAACTCTCTAAACTGGTATCTATAAGCAAACATTTTATCTGTTTACATAGTGTCATTTATTGTTGTCATGGAAACGGAACGTAGGCTTCCTAGATCTTATTTGACATGCAGCAAAAATAGATAGGAATAAATACTTGGACGATGGAAAAACCCTTTGAGAACGGTAGACTATGGTATTATTAGATGATTCTTTAGATAGCACACAGATGGCGATTCCGTCGCCGCCATCACACTCACATGTTCAAGTAAGCGGGCGTACGACACTATCCGTGTTCACTCACGCATTGATAGAAATGGCCTAAAATTTTCACGTTATTTCTAATTATACCGAGTGTTTTCATGAATCAAACACAATTTGCCGCAAATAATGACGAATAACAAAGCCAAAAACAGTTATTTATTTGTTAAATAATGTCCACATCGCTCATATTTGGGAAAATACAAACGTATGAACGATCGAACGAATCGAACAACCTTAATGTTTTATATTCCTTGATTGTAATTTTCTTTGTTAATAAATGCGTTATTTATTTTACAATCTTGTGCAGGTGAAAGCCCTGTACGCGTTCACCGGGCAAGGCATCTCCATAGCGAAGGGCGAGGTGATGTTCCTTATCAACAAGACCAACCCCGACTGGTGGTCCATCCGGAAGGCGGACCGCACGGACGGCTTCGTGCCCGCCAACTACGTGCGGGAGATCGAGCCGAGGGTCGTGCCGGTCAGTGATCACATACAGATACGCTTTTTGAACTACTTTAGAAACCGTGGATTATTCTCAATTCGGCTGAATCTTTTTTGTGTCTTTGCTCATTAATAAAATAGCGAAGAGCCTCGTTAAACATCTCAAGAGACTCTCGCTAGGAAGTTGGATCAAGGGCCAGATCCACAAAGCGGTTCTCCTGGACTCGGCACGAATCGTCAGGAAGTTCCTCTCTCTGCTACCCTAGTAATCGGCTGCTTGAGCCTAGCTTAGCGGCCGGTGATCCACCGTTTTGATATATTTTTTTACTGAAGATTAGTTATAATATTCTTCATTTTATATAGTAAAAATGTATTCTATAACGAAAACAAAAGTGAAGTCAAATAATAAATCGTTCGGTCCCATAGGTGCAAGTCCGTCGTCCGGAAAAGGTCCGCACAGTGCAGCGCGTCAAGAAGACAGTCCTCGTGAAGCAAGTGGTGTCCGTGAGGCGAGCGCCGGCGACACGCCGCGCGCCGCGTCCGACGCGCCAGCCCAGCCTGCAGCCGCTCACCGTGCTGCAGAGGATGGACGAGCTGCAGAGGGACTATGGTGAGAGTCTATAGGATAGTATATGTATAGTGACGACGCGCCGCGCGCCGCGCCCGACGCGCCAGCCCAGCCTGCAGCCGCTCACCGTGCTGCAGAGGATGGACGAGCTGCAGAGGGACTATGGTGAGAGTCTATAGGATAGTATATGTATAGTGACGACGCGCCCGACGCGCCAGCCCAGCCTGCAGCCGCTCACCGTGCTGCAGAGGATGGACGAGCTGCAGAGGGACTATGGTGAGAGTCTATAGGATAGTATATGTATAGTGACGACGCGCCCGACGCGCCAGCCCAGCCTGCAGCCGCTCACCGTGCTGCAGAGGATGGACGAGCTGCAGAGGGACTATGGTGAGAGTCTATAGGATAGTATATGTATAGTGACGACGCGCCCGACGCGCCAGCCCAGCCTGCAGCCGCTCACCGTGCTGCAGAGGATGGACGAGCTGCAGAGGGACTATGGTGAGAGTCTATAGGATAGTATATGTATAGTGACGACGCGCCCGACGCGCCAGCCCAGCCTGCAGCCGCTCACCGTGCTGCAGAGGATGGACGAGCTGCAGAGGGACTATGGTGAGAGTCTATAGGATAGTATATGTATAGTGACGACGCGCCGCGCGCCGCGCCCGACGCGCCAGCCCAGCCTGCAGCCGCTCACCGTGCTGCAGAGGATGGACGAGCTGCAGAGGGACTATGGTGAGAGTCTATAGGATAGTATATGTATAGTGACGACGCGCCCGACGCGCCAGCCCAGCCTGCAGCCGCTCACCGTGCTGCAGAGGATGGACGAGCTGCAGAGGGACTATGGTGAGAGTCTATAGGATAGTATATGTATAGTGACGACGCGCCCGACGCGCCAGCCCAGCCTGCAGCCGCTCACCGTGCTGCAGAGGATGGACGAGCTGCAGAGGGACTATGGTGAGAGTCTATAGGATAGTATATGTATAGTGACGACGCGCCCGACGCGCCAGCCCAGCCTGCAGCCGCTCACCGTGCTGCAGAGGATGGACGAGCTGCAGAGGGACTATGGTGAGAGTCTATAGGATAGTATATGTATAGTGACGACGCGCCGCGCGCCGCGCCCGACGCGCCAGCCCAGCCTGCAGCCGCTCACCGTGCTGCAGAGGATGGACGAGCTGCAGAGGGACTATGGTGAGAGTCTATAGGATAGTATATGTATAGTGACGACGCGCCCGACGCGCCAGCCCAGCCTGCAGCCGCTCACCGTGCTGCAGAGGATGGACGAGCTGCAGAGGGACTATGGTGAGAGTCTATAGGATAGTATATGTATAGTGACGACGCGCCGCGCGCCGCGCCCGACGCGCCAGCCCAGCCTGCAGCCGCTCACCGTGCTGCAGAGGATGGACGAGCTGCAGAGGGACTATGGTGAGAGTCTATAGGATAGTATATGTATAGTGACGACGCGCCCGACGCGCCAGCCCAGCCTGCAGCCGCTCACCGTGCTGCAGAGGATGGACGAGCTGCAGAGGGACTATGGTGAGAGTCTATAGGATAGTATATGTATAGTGACGACGCGCCCGACGCGCCAGCCCAGCCTGCAGCCGCTCACCGTGCTGCAGAGGATGGACGAGCTGCAGAGGGACTATGGTGAGAGTCTATAGGATAGTATATGTATAGTGACGACGCGCCCGACGCGCCAGCCCAGCCTGCAGCCGCTCACCGTGCTGCAGAGGATGGACGAGCTGCAGAGGGACTATGGTGAGAGTCTATAGGATAGTATATGTATAGTGACGACGCGCCCGACGCGCCAGCCCAGCCTGCAGCCGCTCACCGTGCTGCAGAGGATGGACGAGCTGCAGAGGGACTATGGTGAGAGTCTATAGGATAGTATATGTATAGTGACGACGCGCCCGACGCGCCAGCCCAGCCTGCAGCCGCTCACCGTGCTGCAGAGGATGGACGAGCTGCAGAGGGACTATGGTGAGAGTCTATAGGATAGTATATGTATAGTGACGACGCGCCCGACGCGCCAGCCCAGCCTGCAGCCGCTCACCGTGCTGCAGAGGATGGACGAGCTGCAGAGGGACTATGGTGAGAGTCTATAGGATAGTATATGTATAGTGACGACGCGTCCGACGCGCCAGCCCAGCCTGCAGCCGCTCACCGTGCTGCAGAGGATGGACGAGCTGCAGAGGGACTATGGTGAGAGTCTATAGGATAGTATATGTATAGTGACGACGCGCCCGACGCGCCAGCCCAGCCTGCAGCCGCTCACCGTGCTGCAGAGGATGGACGAGCTGCAGAGGGACTATGGTGGGAGTCTATAGGATAGTATATGTATAGTGACGACGCGCCGCGCGCCGCGCCCGACGCGCCAGCCCAGCCTGCAGCCGCTCACCGTGCTGCAGAGGATGGACGAGCTGCAGAGGGACTATGGTGAGAGTCTATAGGATAGTATATGTATAGTGACGACGCGCCCGACGCGCCAGCCCAGCCTGCAGCCGCTCACCGTGCTGCAGAGGATGGACGAGCTGCAGAGGGACTATGGTGAGAGTCTATAGGATAGTATATGTATAGTGACGACGCGCCCGACGCGCCAGCCCAGCCTGCAGCCGCTCACCGTGCTGCAGAGGATGGACGAGCTGCAGAGGGACTATGGTGAGAGTCTATAGGATAGTATATGTATAGTGACGACGCGTCCGACGCGCCAGCCCAGCCTGCAGCCGCTCACCGTGCTGCAGAGGATGGACGAGCTGCAGAGGGACTATGGTGAGAGTCTATAGGATAGTATATGTATAGTGACGACGCGCCCGACGCGCCAGCCCAGCCTGCAGCCGCTCACCGTGCTGCAGAGGATGGACGAGCTGCAGAGGGACTATGGTGAGAGTCTATAGGATAGTATATGTATAGTGACGACGCGCCCGACGCGCCAGCCCAGCCTGCAGCCGCTCACCGTGCTGCAGAGGATGGACGAGCTGCAGAGGGACTATGGTGAGAGTCTATAGGATAGTATATGTATAGTGACGACGCGCCCGACGCGCCAGCCCAGCCTGCAGCCGCTCACCGTGCTGCAGAGGATGGACGAGCTGCAGAGGGACTATGGTGAGAGTCTATAGGATAGTATATGTATAGTGACGACGCGCCCGACGCGCCAGCCCAGCCTGCAGCCGCTCACCGTGCTGCAGAGGATGGACGAGCTGCAGAGGGACTATGGTGAGAGTCTATAGGATAGTATATGTATAGTGACGACGCGCCCGACGCGCCAGCCCAGCCTGCAGCCGCTCACCGTGCTGCAGAGGATGGACGAGCTGCAGAGGGACTATGGTGAGAGTCTATAGGATAGTATATGTATAGTGACGACGCGCCCGACGCGCCAGCCCAGCCTGCAGCCGCTCACCGTGCTGCAGAGGATGGACGAGCTGCAGAGGGACTATGGTGAGAGTCTATAGGATAGTATATGTATAGTGACGACGCGTCCGACGCGCCAGCCCAGCCTGCAGCCGCTCACCGTGCTGCAGAGGATGGACGAGCTGCAGAGGGACTATGGTGAGAGTCTATAGGATAGTATATGTATAGTGACGACGCGCCCGACGCGCCAGCCCAGCCTGCAGCCGCTCACCGTGCTGCAGAGGATGGACGAGCTGCAGAGGGACTATGGTGAGAGTCTATAGGATAGTATATGTATAGTGACGAGCGACACAAAACAGTCTATAGGTCTACTGTCTGATACACATACAGATAATATTTTAACTGTGTTTTATTAAGTAGCTGTTCTCCATAATGTTTGTCTCATAATTTCATAATTTGATCTCCTATGGTTATTTGTTGTTTTACCAGGACAAAAAGCCTATGTTTATATCCATCCTCTCAACTAACTCTATGGCAAAAAGCAAGTCGTTAGGTTGCTTAGTGAATGCTAGAAAAGGCTTGAAATCTAACCCCTATTCCGTCCACAGACGAGCTACTATCCCTGTCCGCGTCCCGTCGCGCGCAGCTCGAAGACGCCATCAAGCTATACAGTCTGTTCGCTGAGTGCGACGACTTCGACAAGTGGATGAAGGATAAGGAGAAGATGCTGCGGACTGATGAAGAGGAGAGTGTACAGGACGCGAAGAGGAAATACGAGGTATGTATCGGCCAATATGTACTAGCATCCGGCTCGAAGGACCATAAGGTGGTCTTACACCTTTAAAATGATAAGATGTTGATTTGGTATAAAGTTTTATCCCGAAACACCGTACGAGTTAATGATAATGATGATAAGGACACGCGCCCGGTTTGAGTGGCTAACATGCTTCCACTAGTGGACAAAAGATTGAAGCGAACTGAAAATCAATTATCACTTTTTATTTCTTATATTATTTTGATAATTATGTACAGACAGAATCACTAATTGGTAACCCCTCAAATAGCTAAAGTTTACATTTGTCGTCCGACCGATTTACTAATCTTTTACTCAAATTCTAAGAAACAAAAATTGTATCATCAAGTGGGGTTCGAACCAGGCATCCAATCGCTCGCATGACATTTAACCACTTCACTAAACAACTAAGCTAATGAACTAGTTATCGGACGCTCGAAATTTTGTGTTATTTATGTTCGGCAGCGGATTTTATTTACGATATCTGGATAAGAAAAAAGATGAGGGTAGATCTAAATAAAATCTTGGTGAACGAAGAAAAGGTTACTGCCATTCTCAATTCGAGTGTTTACTTGGTTGATTTTATTTATGTTTTTGGTGGAATTGAAGAATATTGAAGGAAATGTTGCATATCAGTAATTTTGTGAGAACTAAGATCCCGGTTATTATCGAACAGCAAATAAGTAATAAGAAGATTGCTCGTCAGCTTGGAATAACGGTAAATTTCCTACTTATATCTTTTTAGTAAAACCTTGTTATCTTTAACTGCATAATATATATTGTTGATTTGTTATCTTACAGATTCAAACCCTGCGCTTATGAGGTCGTAAATTTAAATCCAAGGGGGATGTGAATGTAAGAAGAATTGGCAGAAAAAACAACAGGAGTGTAACAACACAATAAATTATAAAAGTAAGTGATAATTCTCAACGAATCCAATTACATTTATCAAAGATTATTTCATCTTATTCTTATCTTTTTAAAACAAAACAAACAAACAACATAGTATTTGACCAATGCAAATAAATTATTTGTATTTTATCCCACACACCTAAAAACAAACACCAATTGATTAAATTGTTATTTTTAGGTTATTGGGGTCTTCTATGGTTCCCGGAAAATAGAAGAAATGACTGGGAGTATGAATGGCGAACAATATTTGACAGTGTTGACGGAAGTCATGTTACTTTCTTGGCGGATCGTGTATCCAGAGGGACAAATTTATTTTGTCCATTATAATTGCGCAGCGCATCGTACGCGAATGGTTTCTGAATGATTTTATTTTTAAGAAGACATTACTGTTATTCCTAGCTAGCTAAAAGTCCGGCCGGACCTAAGTCTGAGAAAATATGTGGGGTCAAATGGTTTTAAATTGGCATTCGAATGAATTGAGGTCCAAGCATAACTTAGAGCAAGAGGTTACACAGATGAGAAACAGACTACAAAAAATAAATAATAGAAAAACACCCTTTGACCTCATATATATTTTCAAACCTACCTGATTAAACTATGTTCCACGATTTACAGGAGATTCAAATTGTTAAATTCATTAGATTAGAAAAGTAAACAAAAATCTAATGAAAACATGTGTATTCTCGAGTACTAAATCGCAAATGGAACATTATTTATCAGGATAGGGAACTACTTATAAAATAAGCTTGATTATAAAATAAAAAATGTCTAAGACAAACAAACAATCTATGCTACTAATTATGTTTATTTTGTTTTGTTATGTAGTCATAAATTTTGAAATAGAAAAAGTGTAAAAAGTACTTACCTAAAATTGTGTTTTATTTTTTAATCATTATATTGATACTAATAAACAATGACTTCACTATTCACAAGAATAGACAAAAATAAAAAATGGCAAAATATAAAAATGACATCTAATCGATAAAGGGGATCGAACACGGGTCTTGCGATTAGAAACCATATTAACTCGGCTTCTTCTACCACTACACCAACGTTACTTATGATTATGTCTCGAAATTTAGCATAGTTACTCGTGCGTACCGATAGAAATTAAGAAAGGTATTGAAAAAATCTTAGTTTTCTGATTAAGTAATTGAATAAAATTTATAACGAAACAAAATACGAAATTATCGAGAAATTTGTAAACTATAATCAATTATTTTTATGTTAAAGGGTTTGAACCTGCGTGCTACAGAGTACACACTACTGCATAATCTGTGAGGGGGATACCAATTAGTGAAGCTGTCTGTACCTATAGATATTATGCCTCTTTTGTAAGCCTAAAAAAAAAAAAGATATTGATTTACATGAACTAATGCAAGCGCGCGCTCTGATATTGTTGTAATGGGGTAAAAATGCTGACGTGAGAGAATAGTGCGGTTTCACCGTACAGAGTTCATATTCAAAACAGTTTGGGGGAAAAGGTGGTATTTCCACTATTCAGGGTTATTTTTAGAAGACCAAATACCTTCGACCTTGTTCCTAAAATTATCAGCAACAAAGTTAATTCTACAGTTATTGTTCACAGTTATAAAAAAGGTAGATCAACAATGAGGGAATAGTAACGATATTCAGCCACCTTATCCCATACATTCTAATTTCATCCTTATATTTTGCTATGCAAAGTATATTTTTATTATTACTACTTAGAGCGAGGTGTCATTATCTTTGACCCTGATAGGTTTCTTACAAGTACATATGTATTTTTGTACTACTAAGAACAGCAATCGTTAGGTAAAGCTTTATACTAGCCTATAAAACTTAGTAAACCTATCTTTTTAGTGAAATTTCACCACACATAATATATGTTGTGCTTAGGAGGCGGGTGATGAGGTCGCTCCACAGTTTTTAACTTTTGCAGCCTCATCGTTCATTGTTGTACCGTACTTATCTCTGGTAATTTATCACTACATATAAAACAAAGTCGGTTTCTCTCTTGTTGTACCGTACTTATCTCTGGTAATTTATCACTACGTATAAAACAAAGTCGGTTTCTCTATCCCTATGTCCCTTTGAATGCTTAAATCTTTAAAACTACGCAATGGATTTTGATTCGGTTTTTTTATAGAGTAATTCAAGAGGAAGTTTTATACATATAATAAAAATCGCAAGAACATCGAAGTTCGCTAGTAGCTTATAAAACTTAAAACCCATCTTTTGTGTATAAATTCTTATTATTATTATTTCGATCAGAAATTCGTAACGGACCTGTCAGCGGCCTCCAAACGCCTGGAGCACATCGAGGCGGGCGCCGAGGAGCTGGTGTTGGCCAAGCACGGGCAGGCCAGCAAGGCCACGGCGCGCCGCCAGCAGCTGCGCCAGCAGTGGGACCGCCTGCTCAGGCTCAAGCAGCAGAAGGAGAAGAGCTTGGAGGGAGCTTCCAGGTAACTTGGAAACTGGTGCTCTATCTCTAGGAAGGGGATAGAATATAGGCAGGTCTATATGCGTTAGAACAGGCAGGAAACAACAAGTTGCGCCAGCAGTGGGACCGTCTGTTGAGGCTCAAGCAGCAGAAGGAGAAGAGCTTGGAGGGAGCTTCTAGGTATAAAATTATACAACGATTTCTAAAAATCAGACACTGATTTCTAGAAATCAGACAATGATTTCTAAAAATGTATGATTTCTAAAAACCAAACAATGATTTCTAAAAATCAGACAATGATTTCTAAAAACCAGACAATGATTTCTAAAATCAACGACTATCATAATAGAAATAAACAACATTTTGAAGAACCTTTTTTAAATTTTTACTTAAACTTATCTTACTTAAATCTAATTTATTTACTAATTACTTAAATCTCCTTACTTATCTAACACTATCTCCATCCTCAGCGTGGAACTCTTCGGTCGGACATGCGACGAAGCCCTAGACTGGATGTGCGAGAAGGAGCAGCAGCTAGCGGCGCCCGCAGCCCCCGCCGCCGACCTGAGGACCGTGCGCGCGCTGCAGAGGAGGCACGCGCAGCTCGAGAGAGAGCTCGAGCCTTTGAAGGAGAAGGTCCGCTCCGTCAACCTACTGGCGGACAGGTAAGAGACTAGTTATGTGCGAGAAGGAGCAGCAGCTAGCGGCGCCCGCAGCCCCCGCCGCCGACCTGAGGACCGTGCGCGCGCTGCAGAGGAGGCACGCGCAGCTCGAGAGAGAGCTCGAGCCTTTGAAGGAGAAGGTCCGCTCCGTCAACCTACTGGCGGACAGGTAAGAGACTAGTTATGTGCGAGAAGGAGCAGCAGCTAGCGGCGCCCGCAGCCCCCGCCGCCGACCTGAGGACCGTGCGCGCGCTGCAGAGGAGGCACGCGCAGCTCGAGAGAGAGCTCGAGCCTTTGAAGGAGAAGGTCCGCTCCGTCAACCTACTGGCGGACAGGTAAGAGACTAGTTATGTGCGAGAAGGAGCAGCAGCTAGCGGCGCCCGCAGCCCCCGCCGCCGACCTGAGGACCGTGCGCGCGCTGCAGAGGAGGCACGCGCAGCTCGAGAGAGAGCTCGAGCCTTTGAAGGAGAAGGTCCGCTCCGTCAACCTACTGGCGGACAGGTAAGAGACTAGTTATGTGCGAGAAGGAGCAGCAGCTAGCGGCGCCCGCAGCCCCCGCCGCCGACCTGAGGACCGTGCGCGCGCTGCAGAGGAGGCACGCGCAGCTCGAGAGAGAGCTCGAGCCTTTGAAGGAGAAGGTCCGCTCCGTCAACCTACTGGCGGACAGGTAAGAGACTAGTTATGTGCGAGAAGGAGCAGCAGCTAGCGGCGCCCGCAGCCCCCGCCGCCGACCTGAGGACCGTGCGCGCGCTGCAGAGGAGGCACGCGCAGCTCGAGAGAGAGCTCGAGCCTTTGAAGGAGAAGGTCCGCTCCGTCAACCTACTGGCGGACAGGTAAGAGACTAGTTATGTGCGAGAAGGAGCAGCAGCTAGCGGCGCCCGCAGCCCCCGCCGCCGACCTGAGGACCGTGCGCGCGCTGCAGAGGAGGCACGCGCAGCTCGAGAGAGAGCTCGAGCCTTTGAAGGAGAAGGTCCGCTCCGTCAACCTACTGGCGGACAGGTAAGAGACTAGTTATGTGCGAGAAGGAGCAGCAGCTAGCGGCGCCCGCAGCCCCCGCCGCCGACCTGAGGACCGTGCGCGCGCTGCAGAGGAGGCACGCGCAGCTCGAGAGAGAGCTCGAGCCTTTGAAGGAGAAGGTCCGCTCCGTCAACCTACTGGCGGACAGGTAAGAGACTAGTTATGTGCGAGAAGGAGCAGCAGCTGGCGGCGCCCGCAGCCCCCGCCGCCGACCTGAGGACCGTGCGCGCGCTGCAGAGGAGGCACGCGCAGCTCGAGAGAGAGCTCGAGCCTTTGAAGGAGAAGGTCCGCTCCGTCAACCTACTGGCGGACAGGTAAGAGACTAGTTATGTGCGAGAAGGCAAGGCATGCGGCAAGCTGAAGACAGGGCGCTATGGCGTGAGTTAGGGAAGACTTATGTCCAGCAGTTGACTAATACAAGTTGATGATGATGGTGATTACATATTTCGAAAGTTTGCTAGAGCATAAAACGTACGCTAACGACGACGTCTCATCTAAACTATTAAGACTAACCTTGTTTAATTTGTGTTTATTTTTCACGCAGACTTTTGATCAAGTTTGAAAATGGGTATGTGCTAATACCGACAAACAAATGCACATACTTTCTTCTCTTTAAGCACATTCTTTTACTCTCAAATACTGTATTGAACTTTCGCCGTATCAACAATATCTTCTTTGAAATTATTTAAGGCTTCTATCATGTAAAGTTATCTGTAGTAAGTACTCAGGCATCATAACAGTAAAGTATAAATAACAAAGGTCCCAGTATAGAACCTTGAGCTACACCTAGTGGCCTTCATTTGTCAGCGAGATTAAGCCTTGGATCCTTCAGTTGTAGTGAGCTCTACCATTTGCAAAGGACCCCTAAGGTAGCTATCAAACCAGTTAATAACTGTGTTGTCAAATCCGTAGACTTTTAATTTGGAAAGAAGTGCAGAGTTTATACAGTCAAATGCGCGCGAAAAGTCTAATAGAACCAATGTCGTACCCATACCCAGGTCCTGCGCACTGATGTCATCAGTTACATCAAGAAGTGCTGTTTTACTACTGCGACCCTTGCGGAATCCAGATTGAATGTCAGAAAGAAAAGAAAAGAAAAAAAGTTGTTCACTTGTGTCTGATTGTTTGTGCCTGTATCTATGTTCCGGCGCAATTTTTACACGGGGGAATTATCACTAAAGTCATTGAATACGGGATATTTACCATGATTTGATTTCCAACCAACCAACCATTCCTTTTTATTTATTTAAAACTTTATTGCACTAAAGTACAAAGGGTGGGCTTAACGCCGAGGCATTTTCTACCTGCCAACCAAAAACACATGTTGAGACACAGGGTCGGCGTGCTAATATTAGTTTTTCTGAACCATTATCGTTTTAAAAATGGAATTATCTATCAGAATCAACATTTTTCATTCATGAATGAATCTTGTCTTCCAGCGTAAAATCCCAGTACCCAACGGAGCGCGCGAACGTAGAAAGCCGGCAGAAGCAGATCGACTCGCAGTGGCGGCGCTGCGAGGCGCAGGCGAGCGAGCGGCGCCGCACGCTGCAGAGCGCCGTCGGACACCAGATCTTACAGAACACCAGCGCGCAGCTCGGCGACTGGCTACAGGTCAGCACTCATACATCATTAAATATGTTGGACAATATATAATTGGACGACCGATGTGGCGCGGTGGGCGAAGGTCCTCCTGCGACGCAGGAGGTTGCCTCGGAACAAATTTGTGCACTGCAGAAATTTGTTTCGTTGGTCTGGGTGTTTTCTATGTATGATAAAAAATATCTATCTATTTATATAATGTATTAAATATATCAATTATCTGGTACCCATAACACAAGCTTTGAGTAGCTCACTAATATCCTGGACATATGGGGGTAGTTGGACAAATGGGGGCAGTTGGACATATAACGTTGTTGGTCCTAAACTGTACATGTTTATGGCCCTTTTTGCTTGTCGGATGGGGGGCTGTTAGTCTAACCACCCGATATCCTCCAGGAAAGCCAGGAGCTCGCTGTCGCCGCCGGTGCAAAACTGCATTTAAGGCGGTACCTAAGGCACACTAGCTTGCCGTGGACGAATTTTCATACGGACTGACTACTAACTCATTTATTTAACACCTAACCCAGCGGACGTGCCACGGCTCGTCGTCTACAAACATAGTCTAAAGTATGTTGTTGGTTGCAGAACGTCCGGTCGCAGATGGCTCAGGAGCCGAGCGCCAAGGACGTGGCCACCGCCGAGGCGTTACTCAAGCAGCACCAGGAGCTGCACGACGATATGAAAGCACACGACGACGAGTTAGTATTACTAATATAACTACACAGATAGTATACTTACTACGAGTATTTATTAGTTTATGAAAGTGGTAGCTGATCCGTTATTACATTCGCGAGGGCTTACTTAATGTTCCATGTTATGGTTTCCTTCCTAATAAATCCTATACAATTTAAAGTTATCATGATTTAACCTATCAGCCCCATTTCATCCTTTTAAGCAAACTAAAAAAAAATTATAACCTAAAGAATTATTGCTCTTTCTCGATTTTAATTACCTTAGATGCGGAAGTTAACTCGATAGTTTTTATGTGTGAACGTTTGTTACTCTGTCACGCAAAAACTATTGGACGGATTATGCTGACATTTTTAATAGATGTAGTTCTAGGCCTGAATTAAAATATTAGTATACAATAAAACATTACTTTTTATCCTATGACTCAGTTTCCATGGGCTAGAAATAGACTTGAAACGTTTTCATCGAAACAACGCGTGCGAACCCGTGGGCATATACCAGTAATTAAAACGATTATCAAGTAGATAAGTGATCGCAGTAGATATGTTACAAATAGGGCGTTTCGTGGTAGACATCAAAATATCTCCATCATTACATGACGTATGCCGTGTGGATTGTCCGGCATTATTTCTATACTTAGTTGGGATTCTATGGTATCTTATTTCTGCTTAGCTTGGGGCTAGTTGATGACGTGTGGATTGTCCAGCATTTTTTTAAAATCTTTTTGGCACACTTTCCGTGTATGAAATTGAGCGTGACGCTGCGTCACGCTCGAATCCGTTACGCTGCCCGGACATACTCAACTCTAGTTATAACAAGCATCGTATTCCAGGTTCAAGGAGGTCATAGCGCTCGGCAAACAGCTTCTGGCCAACAACCCGTCTCTCACCGACGTGGCGGACAGGATACAAACTCTGGACAACGAACAGAAGGCTTTGCAGAAAGGTAACACATCCTTATCATCATCAACCTATATAAGTCCACAGCTGGACATAGGCATCCCCCAATGAGCGCCATAGCGCCCTGTCTTCAGCTTGCCGCATCCAAACCCTATAAATGAATATAATCTACAGGGCAATGACCTTTGCCTCTTCGTTTTTTATTAAAATTTATAACAGCCTTGTGTTATGTTGAACCAATATATCAATAATGTGATTTTTTTTAACTACAAAAATAGAGGATGTTTTTAATTTCGGCTGCATGTAGCTGTTTTTGATGATTCTTTTTTCTGTTTAAAGCTGGTGCTTTATTATGTGGTCCCATTTAAATTTTATCAAAAAAATAGTAGTTTTTGTTTTTATATTTTATATTTTTTGATGAGAGTAACAATAGATAAATGACCTATACATTTTTACTGTTTTACCCATTAAGTACAATGTGCTGGTGTCAGTATATATGTAAAATAAATAAATAAAATAGTGTCTAATATGATACTTTATCTACCAGAATGGGCCGACAAAGAAGCTCGCCTGAAACAGCTCGTTCAGCTGCAATGTTTCAACCGCGAGGCGGACGCTATCGACGCGGCCTCGGGCGCGCACGAGGCCTACCTGGAGTACGCGCCGCTGGGGGTAAGGCCGACTTATGAACCCTGCTGGAAGGAATTGAATCCCTTTGGTGGACGTTATTGAACCCCTTTTGTGGACGTAATAGATCCCTTATTGGTAGATGAATTGAAGTTTTTATTGGTGGACGTAATTAACGCTTAAGAAGGTTGTGAATACGGAGACGGATAATAGAGCAGAATGGAATAAAAATACATGTTTTGCCGACCCGACTTAGCGTGGGGGTAATTGAACCTAAAAATATAACCTGTCTTTAGCATGACTCATCCAGCATCTGCTAGCAGTCTAGAAAAAATGGTTATCCCACCTGGGGGGTGATTTACTATGACATAGGAGATTCCACGCCCAAATCGCGTGACGTCACAATGTGTTCTAAATACGATTTTGTCTGATTCAGCGCCTCTTATCTTGTCTTATCTAACACGCTAGAAGTGGCCATAGTGAATCTCCCCCCTGGCCGGTAGAAATCATCAATTTATTTCAGTTGATGCTTTTATACATGATTGTTCGTAATTGTTCGGGGGTTAAGGTGGAATTCCCCCAAATGGTTACAGGGAAGATCTTTCCTGTACCGGGTCGGCCCAACTGGCCCACTAACCCAGGGTCTTTCGACCGACAGTTGATGTCGGAAAGTTCTATACAGGGTGTTAGTGTGAACAGTGTTGTCCTTGAAACCAGAGGTTCAGTATCCTGAGGAGAGTCCAAAACCTATGAAAAAACACTATTATATTTTTACTTTATTTTTTAACAAAAATATTCGATACACCTTTGAAGTGGTAAAACTACAACACGAGTACATTGACGGGGCCGCGCAGGTGTCGACCTGTTTTGATCAAACGAGCCGCCCGCCATGCAAGTGTTCATTGCCGCGCCCCGCACCTCACCGCGCCGCACGCGCCGCCCGCCTGCTCGCGCAGGCGCCGTCCGATCGCTCCTCAGTGACAGACCGCCAGCATGCGCCGTTGGCACAGATTTTCGCGCGTCAATTGTTTTCAGTACGAACCACCCTGTATAGGTCAGATGATGTTGAGACCAGCGTTTGCGCGATCTAGGATTATGGGTCACGTGATCTACTTTTTGCACTCTGAATTTTTGTTATTTAATTTGTAGTTCAGCTCACATCATGTTAGAGGTCGCTACAATTGTAACATCGTTGCACTTTTTCCTCCAGTCGTCGGTGGACGCGGCCCTGGCGCTGGTGAAGCGGCACGAGGAGCTGGAGGCGCGGCTGTCGGCGCAGGACGAGCGCGTGGCCGCCTTCCTCGCGCGCGCACACGCTCTGCACGAGACACACAGCGATAGCGAACAGTACGTATACTAGTTGTAATGTCCGCAGTCGTCGCTGGCGCTGGTGAAGCGGCACGAGGAGCTGGAGGCGCGGCTGTCGGCGCAGGACGAGCGCGTGGCCGCCTTCCTCGCGCGCGCACACGCTCTGCACGAGACACACAGCGATAGCGAACAGTACGTATACTAGTTGTAATGTCCGCAGTCGTCGCTGGCGCTGGTGAAGCGGCACGAGGAGCTGGAGGCGCGGCTCAGGACAGAACAGTACGTATATATAATATTATACTGTTTATACTGTACGGCTCGCTTTGCTAGCCCTGAAGCGACACCGGGAACCAGCGCGGCTCGCTTCGCTCGCCGTGCTGGTTACCGGCGTTTCCCCCGACTCCCATGACCCCACCGATCCCAGATATGCTACCCAGGTCTTAATATGTATTATTGATAGGGGTCGATATTGATTAATATCAGTATCGACCCCTATCAACTATATTCTACTATTATTAGTTATAATCCTAATGGATTTGATTTAAAATGACCGAACGACACGTCTGTATGCAGACTGAGTTTATTGATTTAAGTACTCACATACAATTGCTGAATCGCTTATATTCTGTGGCACACACAGCTTAGTACAAAATTATTACTTATCAGATACCTAAGCGGGCCTAAGTATGTAAGTATTTAGGTACACATAACGTGCGGTTTGGTCCGTATATACTTCAGTATCGTTAGTTATGTAAACTTTTGTGTGGTGTCACAAAGGACAGATAATATTATAAGTTCATTATAACATTCAATCTGTCTGTCCATACAGCATCGCCGCTCGCAGCGCCGCGGTACAGAAACGCAGAGAGAACGTGAAACAAGCCGCGGCCGAGAGAAGACGCGCGCTGCATGCTAGCTTGGCGCATCAACAGGTATGATCCAAATGAATAGTCTATCTATTAAAAAAATAACCGCAACAAAATGCAATAATATTTAAATTCCTTCCTACCCTCAGTTCATATCGGCGACAGAGGAGCTGCAGACGTGGATCAGCGACAAGTCGCGCACGGCGCGCGACCAGAGCTACAGGGACCTCGCCAACCTGGAGAGGAAGCTCCAGAAGCACGAGGCCTTCGAGCGGGAGCTGCACGCCAACGAGAAGCAGCTCAGGAATGTAGAGAGCGTACGTACTTACTGACATACACCTGGAGAGTAGCTCCAGAAGCACGAGGCCTTCGAGCGGGAGCTGCACGCCAACGAGAAGCAGCTCAGGAATGTAGAGAGCGTACGTACTTACTGACATACACCTGGAGAGTAGCTCCAGAAGCACGAGGCCTTCGAGCGGGAGCTGCACGCCAACGAGAAGCAGCTCAGGAATGTAGAGAGCGTACGTACTTACTGACATACACCTGGAGAGTAGCTCCAGAAGCACGAGGCCTTCGAGCGGGAGCTGCACGCCAACGAGAAGCAGCTCAGGAATGTAGAGAGCGTACGTACTTACTGACATACACCTGGAGAGTAGCTCCAGGAGCACGAGGCCTTCGTTAAAACTATTCTATGTAAAAAGGCTTACTATAAAATATCAAATTATTTAGAGGATAAAATGTTTGGTACGAATTTCGCTCCAACTCTAAAACTAACAACGTAACAAGGTAAAGTTTTCTTGGTCGCTTCTTTAATTTACTTTAAAAAGATTGAATTGAACAAAAATCAAAGTAAACACTTTATTCCATAATTGTAACTATTTATAACATGTATTTTATGACGTGTCCAAGGGTCCTGTAATGTCTAAAGGAAATATAAAGCACTTTGATTTTGATTTTTGCCTTAGAAAGACTGAAGTGAACAAAAATCAAAGTGTGCACTTTATTACATAATTTTAATTTTTAATTCATGTATTGTATGACGTGTGCAAGACAACTGTATGGTCTAAAAGAAATAAAGTACTTTGATTTTGATAGCCAGCGGCGTTCGAAAGTACACGTATTTCAGTTTTGAATTTTAATTTCGAGAGCCAGCGGTTCGAAAGTACACTTCTTTCAGTATTAACCTCATTTAATCCTCATTCTCTCCAGATCGGTCAGTCCCACCAGAAGTCTGACGGCGCGCGCGCGGCCGAAGTATCGGAGCGGCTGGAGGGACTCCACAGCGCCTGGGAACAGCTGGTGGCCGCCTCGCGCGACAAGGGCAGCAAGCTTCGCCAGGCCGCCAAGCAGAGGAAGTATAAGAGGTAATACTGAAAAATACCATCCGTACCTGGTCGACGTTCCACAATGTTGAACTAAAAAATTTTGCTCGACCTTCATAATAAGCACTGCCAGAGAGTGGAATGAGCTTCCTGCTCTGTTTTCCCCCCAGAATACGATCTCGGAGTCTTTAAATTAAGAGTGAATAAGTTCCTTCGGGAAAGCGTGCTCCATCTCAGGAGCGGTTGAAGAGGAGTTGAAACTTTAATTCGTGAACTAGGTCTAAAACACATTATGTAAACTAATATGTAAATTCCTCAGAAATAATCGTGTATCCATCTATCTTAGGCCACATCTTCACTTACGTGAGATAGTAAACGCTCGACCATTTCCAAAAAAAAATTAAATATATAGGCAGTGGAAGCAGACTGATATGAACACTATTCCTTCTTGATTAGATTTATCTTTTGGTGAACACCAGCCTAAGGAATAAAGCAATGATTTCTAATTTTATTCCGACAGATCCGTGGAGGACGCTAAAGCCCGCCTCCTCGACCTGGAGCGCGCGCTGCGGAGTGAAGAGGTCGGGACTGACCTGCGCAGCTGCAAGCGGCTCATGAACCAGCACCAGGTGAGTTGGTTCACCTCTTAGGACGCTACAGCCCGCCTCCTCGACCTGGAGCGCGCGCTGCGGAGTGAAGAGGTCGGGACTGACCTGCGCAGCTGCAAGCGGCTCATGAACCAGCACCAGGTGAGTTGGTTCACCTCTTAGGACGCTACAGCCCGCCTCCTCGACCTGGAGCGCGCGCTGCGGAGTGAAGAGGTCGGGACTGACCTGCGCAGCTGCAAGCGGCTCATGAACCAGCACCAGGTGAGTTGGTTCACCTCTTAGGACGCTACAGCCCGCCTCCTCGACCTGGAGCGCGCGCTGCGGAGTGAAGAGGTCGGGACTGACCTGCGCAGCTGCAAGCGGCTCATGAACCAGCACCAGGTGAGTTGGTTCACCTCTTAGGACGCTACAGCCCGCCTCCTCGACCTGGAGCGCGCGCTGCGGAGTGAAGAGGTCGGGACTGACCTGCGCAGCTGCAAGCGGCTCATGAACCAGCACCAGGTGAGTTGGTTCACCTCTT
Source organism: Eupithecia centaureata (assembly GCA_944547425.1). Lineage (NCBI taxonomy): Eukaryota > Metazoa > Arthropoda > Insecta > Lepidoptera > Geometridae > Eupithecia > Eupithecia centaureata. The sequence goes on along the minus strand of OX155704.1, from coordinate 7,900,309 downwards.
AGGACGCTACAGCCCGCCTCCTCGACCTGGAGCGCGCGCTGCGGAGTGAAGAGGTCGGGACTGACCTGCGCAGCTGCAAGCGGCTCATGAACCAGCACCAGGTGAGTTGGTTCACCTCTTAGGACGCTACAGCCCGCCTCCTCGACCTGGAGCGCGCGCTGCGGAGTGAAGAGGTCGGGACTGACCTGCGCAGCTGCAAGCGGCTCATGAACCAGCACCAGGTGAGTTGGTTCACCTCTTAGGACGCTACAGCCCGCCTCCTCGACCTGGAGCGCGCGCTGCGGAGTGAAGAGGTCGGGACTGACCTGCGCAGCTGCAAGCGGCTCATGAACCAGCACCAGGTGAGTTGGTTCACCTCTTAGGACGCTACAGCCCGCCTCCTCGACCTGGAGCGCGCGCTGCGGAGTGAAGAGGTCGGGACTGACCTGCGCAGCTGCAAGCGGCTCATGAACCAGCACCAGGTGAGTTGGTTCACCTCTTAGGACGCTACAGCCCGCCTCCTCGACCTGGAGCGCGCGCTGCGGAGTGAAGAGGTCGGGACTGACCTGCGCAGCTGCAAGCGGCTCATGAACCAGCACCAGGTGAGTTGGTTCACCTCTTAGGTTATTTTTATACCACCAAGGTGGCAAACAGCATGCGGCCCGCCTGATGGAAAACGGTTACCGCAGCCTATAGACGCCTGCATCAGAGACATTACACGCGCGTTACCGACCCTTTATATGTCTTAAAAAAACCTTTTTGAAGAACCCCATGTCATAGTCCTGGGGGAAAATATCGGCAGGGATACCATTCCACAACCATAAACCTTACAGACCGCGAACTAAAAGGCTCCAAGGTATGGGAATGATATATAATTTTTATTTAAGTTAGTATGGTAAGTTTCTTTTGTTTTTATATGTAATTCTAAGATTCTAAGACAATAAATACTTTTTCTTTCTTTCTTTCTTTCATCTCTGCCGATGGCGAGCTTTTAGCACGATGGTAAAAGGGAGCCGCGGGCACCATGTCGAACAGTTCATCAGAACACAGCCCATTGTACAAGTGGTAGAATATGCACGGAGAAGTCTTTCCTAAGACTTAGACGCCGCTGGAGATATCGACCAAGATTCCGATAGTCATGGAGATGGTTAAAAGTCTCCACACACTGAAGCCGGAGACGGAGCGGAGGCGAAGGCGTGCGAGTTGTATTCTATTGAATCATATGAAAACCTACACACACACCGCAGGCGGTGGCAGCGCGGTGCCTTAGCCTGGATGTATAATTTCTATTCAATAATATCACTACGCCCATTTTATTTTTTTAATTTTGGTCTCTTATAATGACCAAATGTTAGAATGTTAAATGTATTTTGATAATCCTTGTTACTTGTTGTCTCTCTGTACTGAATATTGAAGTGCACTAAAATCAAAGTGGCCACTTTATTTCCTAGTTTTAATTATTTGTTAAATGAATTTTATGACTGGTCCTAGAGTCCTGTGAGGTGTAAAGCCGGATTTAATTTCCCAACCGGTGTGGGGCGGGGCCCCCTTGTGAGGCCTAGAAAGATCTTAATGATCTTAATGATAAAGATCTTAATTTTACTTGAAATCATAGTAATAATTTTATTGTATTTAAGGGTGTGTTCTGTATATACATCTCCAGCATTAAATCCCCCCAGGCCCTAGAAGCGGAGCTGTCCCAGTGGCAGACGAAGGCGGACGCGCTGGCGGCGCAGGGCTCCGACCTGGTGTCGGAGGGGCACTTCGACGCGCCCGCCATCCAGCGGGACGGCGCCGCGCTGCTGGACGCGCTGCGGGCGCTCCGCGAGCCCGCAAGGGACCGGAGGCGGAAGCTGGAGACTAGCTTACAGTGAGTCCAACGTTCTAGGTTATAATCCGTACTAGAACAGGCTGTAATTTTGAATAGACTTAGCTCTAGTTGTGGAATAAAACAATCATAAAACAATCAATAAAACAATCAACAATCAGACAATAAATTAGTTCCTATGTGATAGACATACAAAACAACTTTCATACCATGTTTGTTACACTGTCACGCCAAAACTATCGAACAGATGAGACTGAAATTTTGAATAGACTTAGTTCTAGACCTCATCATCATCATCATCATCAGCCTACACCAGTCCACTGCTGGACATAGGCCTCCCCTAATGAGCGCCATAGCGCCCTGTCTTCAGCTTGACGCATCCAGCATCTGCCAGCAGTCTTTCGCAGATCGTCATCCCACCTAGCCGGAGGGCGTCCCACACTACGTTTGCCAAGTCGCGGTCTCCACTCAAGAACACGTTTACCCCAACGATGGTCGGTTCTTCGCGAAATATGGCCGGCCCACTGCCACTTCAGCTTGCTAATTCTTTGAGCTATGTCGATAACTTTGGTTCTCTGTCGGATGTATTCATTACGAATCCTATCCTTCAGAGAAACTCCGAGCATAGCTCTTTCCATAGCTCGCTGAGCGACTTTGAACTGGTGGACCAGCCCTACCGTGAGTGTCCACGTCTCAGCTCCGTAGGTCATTACGGGTAGGACGCACTGATTGAAAACTTTCGTTTTCAAACATTGTGGTATGGATGACGAGAAGACTCGACGTAGTTTTCCAAACGCTGCCCAGCCCAGCTGGATCCTTCTCTTGGCCTCCTTCCCGAAATTGTTTTTACCTAACTGCATAATCTGCCCAAGGTAAGTGTACTCGGAAACAATTTCGAGAAGGTGGCCTTCTACGACTACCGGTCCCGGATCAATTTGGCAATTGGTCATGACTTTGGTTTTTTCCAAATTCATGCCAAGACCGATGCGTCGCGAGGCTGAAGCTAGGCCGTCCAGCATGTGGGTCAGCTCCTCTAGCGACTCCGCCATTAAAACTATGTCATCAGCGAATCGTAGGTGTGAGATGTAATTGCCGTTTATGTTTATGCCCTTACCTTTCCAGTCCAGAGTCTTAAACATATCTTCCAATGCGCTCGTGAACAGTTTCGGGGATATGACATCCCCCTGTCTCACTCCTCTGCGCAATTGGATGGGTTTAGACTGCTGGTCCTGTACTTGGACACTCATAGTAGCGGCATCGTAGAGACATCTCAGCACCTCGATATAACGATAGTCTACTTGGCATCGCTGTAAGGATTCCAGAACAGCCCAGGTTTCGACAGAGTCAAAGGCTTTCTCATAGTCCACAAAAGCGAGACACAGGGGCTGATTATACTCTTCGGACTTCTGTATAATCTGCCGCACTGTGTGTATGTGGTCTATGGTGCCATATCCTCCGCGGAACCCGGCCTGTTCCGGTGGCTGAAACTCGTCGAGTCTCCTGGCGAGACGATTCGTGACCACTCGCGAGAACAGCTTATAGACGTGGCTCAGGAGTGTGATGGGTCTATAGTTTTTAAGGAGGGTTTTATCGCCCTTCTTAAAAAAGAGCACCACCAAACCCCCGCTCCACGCCTTAGGAGTTCTCCCACTGTGAAGGACGGTATTAAAGAGGCTCTGTAGCTCCTGTATAATGGGGGCTCCTCCTGCCTTTAGAAGCTCTGAAGTAATACCGTCCTCACCCGGGGCTTTTCCATTTTTAAGCTGCCTCAGAGCTAACACGATTTCATCTTGGCTGAAATCTGGCAGTTCGTCGGTATAGTGGCGTGTCAGGGTGGCTCTAGAATCATGGTCATCTCTTCGGGACTGAGGGGTATGTGCAGTGTACAAACGGCCATAGAAGTCTTCTATCTCAGCTGAGATCTCTGGCTTCGACAAAACGATCCTCCCGTCGTGCGTTTTAAGCTTCGTCAGGTGGCTCCTGCCAAGCTGCTGAGTGAATACTTTGGACCCTCGGTTTTGCTCTATCGCCTCTTCAATGAGGCGTGTGTTGGAGCTCCGAAGGTCACGCCGTACCATCTTCGCGATTCGCTTGTTCAGGTCTGACCTCTCTAACGAAGACATTTGGGTGGTTTCCCGTCTTTTTGTCATCAGATCCAGAGTCTCATCCGAGAGTTTGGACTTCCTGCCAGTACCTAGCTTGCTGCAGAACTTAGTGCCCTCGTCCCTCAACGTTTCGACCAGATTGTGTAGGGTCTCGTCAGCGTCATCAGTGGGTTCCAAGGCAGCGAATCTATCCCTGAGAAGCTGCTGAAACTTCTCGGTGCCCGCCATGATTTGGATTGGATTAGGTCGGAGCGTGGACTTCATCAGACGGTTTCTTTCAAGCTTTAAGTTGATATTCAGAGTGCCTCGGAGCATTCGGTGATCAGATCCGGTATTGAACCTGTTGATCACTGAGACATCTCTGAATATGTGCTTGCTATCCGTCATGATAAAGTCGATCTCATTTTTTGTCACAGTGTCGGGGCTTTGCCATGTCCACTTCCGCTGGGGCTGTTTCAGTTCAGTTTTCAGTTCTAGACCTGGACTAAAACAAAGACTACGACTAAAACAAAGACTACTTACTTTTCATCCCATTAATCAGTTCCCATGATGAGATAGAAAGAGTCTTGAGTCTTGAAATTTTCTACGTAAACAAGTTTGTTACCTCTTCTTCACGCCAAAACTACTGGATGGATCGAGCTGAAATTGTAAAAAGAAGTAGTTATAGACCTGGTATTAAACAGAGTCTTCATCAATTTTCACGGGGTTGAAGCCGCAGTGCGCAGCCAAATAAACTCTACTTCTTCATCAGATTCCACAAGTTCGCTGCAGAGGTCGCCAGCGAGCTGGACTGGGTGTCCGAGCACTCGGCGGGCAGCGACGCGGCGCCCGCCGACCTGCACGCCGCGCAGTCCGCCGTCAAGAAGCACGCCAAGCTGCAGAACGAGCTGGCGGGCCGCGCGCCCATCGTGGAGCGACTGCTGCACACCGGCGCCCAGCTGCAGGACGGACACCCGCAGAGGGAGAAGGTCAGTTGATGATGTCTCAACCCTGGACTGGGTATCCGACCTGCACGCCGCGCACTCCGCCGTCAAGAAGCACGCCAAGCTGCAGAACGAATTATATGTCTGCATCTTATAGCTATGTGATTTCAATGTATTCGACTCGCAAGCAGGTGTGCGATTACGCTAAAACCACCCATCCAAAATTGTCATAGGAAAGCCCTTTTAATGGCCTTCGTAATTTGAAATTGTGTGGAAAGGACGCGCGCGATGGCCGTCTATTTGGCTCAAGAATGTCAATTTGGATGGACTGTTTTAGCGTAATCGCACAGCTGGTCGGCCAATATTAAATATGTCATTATGTATTGAGGTATACAATGTACAAATATCATTAAAGCTAGATTCATATTGCTGTGTCGGGGTGTGTTGTGGCGCGACAGAACGCTATCGGTCTCATACATTTATTATGACTAGATTCACATTAGCGACAGATCGCGCCACACCCCAACACAAGCTACTAATGTGAATCTAGTCATACTAAATCTATGAGACCGATAGCGTTCTGTCGCGCCACAACACACCCCGACACAGCAATATGAATCTAGCTTGACAGTGATCGGAAACACCTGAGCATATTAACCTCAAGTTCTTGTATTGAAATAACACAGAGTTGATAATACCTCCCCTAGAATCTCGAGATGATTATGATGATGTTTTAATCCCGGGATTTCAAAATCACGAAAAGGAGTTTTAGTACCTACGTAAATATAAGTTAGAAACTGTTTATTTGAAGTATCGAAGAGTGACAAAAACTAGTTTTAGCACAATTAAGTCCTTTCTTTAAGAACCCCAGTGAAGGCTTTAAGTGATTTCCAAGTGTCTCTATCATAAGTAAAGTCTTGTTTAGTTGAAAAATTTGTTTTACATCGTATCAATGTTCCTAACCAAGCTGCTTCGTTCCAGATCGCCGTGCTCTGCCACGAGCTAGAAGAGGCCTACTCGTCGGTGACGTCATCGGCGGAGGCCCGCGCCGCGGCCCTGGAGGCCGCGCTCAAGGCCGCTCAGTTCCTACACGACGCTGTTGAGGTGGAGTTTTTCAGAGTGCATTATTAGTAGAGTTTCCATGAAGAACCTTCTGAACACACGCGACACTTAAAATGCTATATCTCCAATACTAAATACATCAAAATACAAACTACTTAGAGTCTTTGCTCCACTAGATAAATACTTGCATATCTAAATCATTGTAAATCGAAATAGTTTTCTTGTGATCCAACGCGCAATAATTAAATAAATAATACAGGACAATTTGCATAAAATATCATCATCTAGCCCCAAGCTAAGCAGAGCTTGTGTTATGAGTACCAGATGACTTATACTACATAGATTTTTTTATTATAATACAGAAAACCCTGAACAAAATTATCTACAGATTATCCAAACATTTATTTAACCCCCTACCACCACAAAAGTCTTCAAAGATCTGTGGAAAACCAAGTGTGTTCGTTGTTGCATTGTTGAAAATTGTTAGCATAGAATATAGAGGTATAGGTCGCGTCACGTAAAAAGAACGCTGGAAGAAAGTGGAAGGGGTATGTTCGCGCATGGGTACACTCGCGTACGATAGTACTATGCCAATTTGCTGTGCATATTTTTAACTAATATTTCACTCGCGGCTTGGTGTTGGTTATTAGAAAATAATATTAGATAAAAATAAAAACAAGTTCGATTCAGTTTAGAATGTTTAATCTAATTACAAAAAAATAATGTAATGTAGCAACTCCATCCATTAAGTCGTCTTGGGTGACGTGAAAACCAGACGAGGACGCGGGATTGATACTGGAGGTGGCTATTTCATCATCATCGCTGTCGTCACTTGAGCTTTCATCATTATTTGAGTCAGAATCATCATCCCCTACACGAATAATAAATGTTTCTGTCATCATATCTACCAAATGATCGCTTTTACAGTAATCGGTCTCTATTTCCTTTATCTTTGTGCATAATTTCCAAAAACCATTAAAATGTAAAACCATTTCGTAAACTTTTGTGCGCGATGGTAATTTGACAAGAAACGTGACGTGTGATAAATGTCAACTGACGAACCAATAGCGCACCGGCAAGCATGCGGCGCATGACCCTTCCACCCCGCGCCCCACCGCCAACCTCCAAATAGACCCATAAATCGCCTTCTGCGCAGCTTGACCGCCAGCGTTCTTCTTACATGACGCGAACTATAATATTAATTTATTTTAAAAACTTAAATATTTTAGACAATATTCTATATTTAATATTCTATATCAGCAAACCAGCGTTTTTTTAATATTTGTACTCTCGTTCGCTTTTTACTATCTAAATAACATTGCGTTGTGTGTAAAATTATATCTCTGTGTGTAGGTGGACTCGTGGCTCGGAGACAAGGCCCTGGCGCTCCAGCACGCAGACACCGGCAGCGACCGGCATCGCGCCACGCAACTGCTCACCAGGCATAAGGTACCACCCGTTTTATTCTATTGTAAACTAGCGACCGGCCCCGGCTTCGCACGGTTTTATTATACGTATAAACCTTCCTCTTGAATCACTCTATGTATTAAAAAAAACTGCAACAAAATCCGTTGCGTAGTTTTAAAGATTTAAGCATACAAAGGGACATAGGGACAGAGAAAGCGACTTTGTTTTATACTATGTAGTGAAGTAGCCTGTGTTCTTTCGATAGTCACACAGGTAGGTGACATGCAATTTTAGGTAGTTGCGTCTCGTGGAAGCACGGTTTGGGACTGTAATCTTGATCTTAGAAAGAAGATGCGAGCAGTCAAGCCTATCAAGATGAATATTATGCAAGAATATGAGGTCGGCGGCATCTCTACGAAGTTTCAATGTCAGGTTCATCGATGAACTTGATCTTTTTGTAGATTTTCATGTCATCAGCAAAAACTAAAAAGTTAGTATTAACAAAGCATTTGTCGATGTCGTTTGTAAATATGACAAATAAGAGAGGGCCCAAAATAGAGCCTTGTGGCACTCCTGACGTCATCAACGTCGGTTGACGTTATCGACGACGCAAATCCGTTCAGGACAATAGTCTGACATCCATCCTGGACATAAGAAACAAACCACCTATGGAGATCACCCCGAATACCTGCTGCCAATAACTATCTAAGTAGTCATGGTCAATTTTGTCGAAAGCCTTGCTATAATCAGTATAGATGGCGTCAACTTGACCACCTGATTCTATATCAGACGATAGAGCATCGGTAAGAGAAACTAGGATACCGTAGATCTACCTCTTAGGAAGCCATGCTGCTGTTCCAAGAAAGTTTGCTTAAGCGAGTTGTGGATTTGTTGACTCACTATTTTTCCAGGACTTTTGCTAGAACGCATAGCTTTGATATCGGCCTGTGGTTGTACGTTTCATATGATTTATGCGAGTAGCGGACTTAAAATAGTGAACTGGGTATGCGATGAAGTGATAGGAAAAGTGATTAGAATGATGTTAAAGAATACAATTTTAAAATACAATGTATGAATATAATTGTGTTATTTCATCAGGCTGTAGAACTAGAGCTGGACACGTACGCGGCCATAATATCGGAGATGGGCCACGTAGCGGTCTCCCTGGACGGAGGCCCCTCGGGGCCGCTGCAGGAGCGGCACGCGCTGCTGCGCGGCTCGCTGCAGAGCCTGCAGAGGCGCGCGGCGCAGCGCCAGACCGCGCTGGTGGAGAGTGTCTGCAGGTGGGTTATATCTTAGTAATACGAGTGCCCCGAGGGGCCTCCCTGGACGGAGGCCCCTCGGGGCCGCTGCAGGAGCGGCACGCGCTGCTGCGCGGCTCGCTGCAGAGCCTGCAGAGGCGCGCGGCGCAGCGCCAGACCGCGCTGGTGGAGAGTGTCTGCAGGTGGGTTATATCTTAGTAATACGAGTGCCCCGAGGGGCCTCCCTGGACGGAGGCCCCTCGGGGCCGCTGCAGGAGCGGCACGCGCTGCTGCGCGGCTCGCTGCAGAGCCTGCAGAGGCGCGCGGCGCAGCGCCAGACCGCGCTGGTGGAGAGTGTCTGCAGGTGGGTTATATCTTAGTAATACGAGTGCCCCGAGGGGCCTCCCTGGACGGAGGCCCCTCGGGGCCGCTGCAGGAGCGGCACGCGCTGCTGCGCGGCTCGCTGCAGAGCCTGCAGAGGCGCGCGGCGCAGCGCCAGACCGCGCTGGTGGAGAGTGTCTGCAGGTGGGTTATATCTTAGTAATACGAGTGCCCCGAGGGGCCTCCCTGGACGGAGGCCCCTCGGGGCCGCTGCAGGAGCGGCACGCGCTGCTGCGCGGCTCGCTGCAGAGCCTGCAGAGGCGCGCGGCGCAGCGCCAGACCGCGCTGGTGGAGAGTGTCTGCAGGTGGGTTATATCTTAGTAATACGAGTGCCCCGAGGGGCCTCCCTGGACGGAGGCCCCTCGGGGCCGCTGCAGGAGCGGCACGCGCTGCTGCGCGGCTCGCTGCAGAGCCTGCAGAGGCGCGCGGCGCAGCGCCAGACCGCGCTGGTGGAGAGTGTCTGCAGGTGGGTTATATCTTAGTAATACGAGTGCCCCGAGGGGCCTCCCTGGACGGAGGCCCCTCGGGGCCGCTGCAGGAGCGGCACGCGCTGCTGCGCGGCTCGCTGCAGAGCCTGCAGAGGCGCGCGGCGCAGCGCCAGACCGCGCTGGTGGAGAGTGTCTGCAGGTGGGTTATATCTTAGTAATACGAGTGCCCCGAGGGGCCTCCCTGGACGGAGGCCCCTCGGGGCCGCTGCAGGAGCGGCACGCGCTGCTGCGCGGCTCGCTGCAGAGCCTGCAGAGGCGCGCGGCGCAGCGCCAGACCGCGCTGGTGGAGAGTGTCTGCAGGTGGGTTATATCTTAGTAATACGAGTGCCCCGAGGGGCCTCCCTGGACGGAGGCCCCTCGGGGCCGCTGCAGGAGCGGCACGCGCTGCTGCGCGGCTCGCTGCAGAGCCTGCAGAGGCGCGCGGCGCAGCGCCAGACCGCGCTGGTGGAGAGTGTCTGCAGGTGGGTTATATCTTAGTAATACGAGTGCCCCGAGGGGCCTCCCTGGACGGAGGCCCCTCGGGGCCGCTGCAGGAGCGGCACGCGCTGCTGCGCGGCTCGCTGCAGAGCCTGCAGAGGCGCGCGGCGCAGCGCCAGACCGCGCTGGTGGAGAGTGTCTGCAGGTGGGTTATATCTTAGTAATACGAGTGCCCCGAGGGGCCTCCCTGGACGGAGGCCCCTCGGGGCCGCTGCAGGAGCGGCACGCGCTGCTGCGCGGCTCGCTGCAGAGCCTGCAGAGGCGCGCGGCGCAGCGCCAGACCGCGCTGGTGGAGAGTGTCTGCAGGTGGGTTATATCTTAGTAATACGAGTGCCCCGAGGGGCCTCCCTGGACGGAGGCCCCTCGGGGCCGCTGCAGGAGCGGCACGCGCTGCTGCGCGGCTCGCTGCAGAGCCTGCAGAGGCGCGCGGCGCAGCGCCAGACCGCGCTGGTGGAGAGTGTCTGCAGGTGGGTTATATCTTAGTAATACGAGTGCCCCGAGGGGCCTCCCTGGACGGAGGCCCCTCGGGGCCGCTGCAGGAGCGGCACGCGCTGCTGCGCGGCTCGCTGCAGAGCCTGCAGAGGCGCGCGGCGCAGCGCCAGACCGCGCTGGTGGAGAGTGTCTGCAGGTGGGTTATATCTTAGTAATACGAGTGCCCCGAGGGGCCTCCCTGGACGGAGGCCCCTCGGGGCCGCTGCAGGAGCGGCACGCGCTGCTGCGCGGCTCGCTGCAGAGCCTGCAGAGGCGCGCGGCGCAGCGCCAGACCGCGCTGGTGGAGAGTGTCTGCAGGTGGGTTATATCTTAGTAATACGAGTGCCCCGAGGGGCCTCCCTGGACGGAGGCCCCTCGGGGCCGCTGCAGGAGCGGCACGCGCTGCTGCGCGGCTCGCTGCAGAGCCTGCAGAGGCGCGCGGCGCAGCGCCAGACCGCGCTGGTGGAGAGTGTCTGCAGGTGGGTTATATCTTAGTAATACGAGTGCCCCGAGGGGCCTCCCTGGACGGAGGCCCCGAGGGGCCGCTGCAGGAGCGGCACGTGCTGCTGAAATGTCAGAAAGACTAAGCCGAAAATAATTCATGATAAGTTCATGGTAAGGCATGTTTGTTCATAGATTATGCTACTTTCTTCTATTGTGATTATTCTTTCATAATCATACTGAAACGTGTGTTTGTCCAGACACGAGTACCTGGCCGAGAGCGCCGAGCTGGAGAGCTGGATCCAGGAGCAGTATGCAGCCGCCTCCAGCGAGGACTACGGACAGGACTACGAACATCTGCTGGTGAGTCTTCAACAGCAGACGGCTTGGTTTGGCCACCATTATAAACTCTATAACAGAAAGAATATTTATAAATAATTTTGTAAACGTATGTCAAATAGCACTTGTATCATGTGTAAGAGGTTATTCTGGTGAAAGTTTTTTCCGGACCCGAACGGAACTCTACCATCACGCTAGGGTCGGTTACGCTGTACCATATTCACTTTTGAACGTGACGGTATAAATTAGTAAAAGTGTCAACAACATTAAGTTTTCTAACTGAAAACTTTCGTGTGGTTTTTTAGTAAAGGAAGTAGTTTTCGTATTACACACCCTCTTTAACTAAAATAATACAAGTTCGTTAGAATAGAAAACTACTCGTGGTAAAAACTGAATGTAAACCTTCCCCAGATCCTAAGATCCAAATTCGACGAGCTCCGCCACCGCGTGGAGAGCGGCGCCGAGCGGTTCAACCAGTGTGAAGAGCTAGCTAAGAAGCTGTTAGCTTCAGAGAGTCCCTACATCGCTGACATTGAGAAGAGACAGGAGGCGCTGGGGTAAGACTTAACTACTGTAGTTTTACATTTTAGAGTAAAATTTAACTCCCTTATTGACAATAATTTGTTGAGAGGGAATGTTGCAAGCATTTGACGAATCGGATTGATTTCACGTTCATAGGAGCGGTTCGAAACATGCTTTTTTGAAAAGGTTTATATGTACGCAAAATTCCAATTGTTGTTTACAAATAAACAATTTTAACTAATTAAGGCGCTGTATTTTTTTTTTTTTTTTTTATTTACAGTGCACATTAATTAAATATTCTAAAGAATGTACCCTAGTGTGATTACAATCTAGCCACAGCATAGGGCTAATAAGTAATTTAAATTTAACCTAAATTGCTAGCACAGCTTATTCTAAGAACGTGTTCATTAACAACTTTCTTATTGTCTCTATCTAAGATTTATGGGAAGACACTCTGTTCTTGTGTTCTTTAGCTTGTTTACACTATATTTCACTAATAATAAATTTATTACACTACACTAACTCAAACGGTTTTGTCCTTTTGAGCCTTCTTATTAGGTCCGTATTGTCAAGGAGCTGGATGGCCTCGACGTTAACATGGTGATGAAGCCTTAGTTGATGAGCTTCTGCATATTTTTGTATAGTTTCGGCGACGAACTCGATGTTCAGGTCTCGGTGAAGATCGTCATTTCTGATATACCAGGGGGCGTTCACTATTCCCCTCAGTACTTTATTCTGGAATCTCTGGATGATTTGTATATTACTCTTTCTGGTACAGCCCCAGAGCTGTATACCATACGTCCATACTGGCATAAGGACTTGTTTGTATAGTAAAATTTTATTGCGTACTGTTACAGGAGAGTTTCTTCCAAGCAACCAGTACATTCTTTTGTATTTTAGTTCTAACTCATCTTTTTTCTTCTTAACGTGAGCTTTCCAGCGTAGCTTCGCGTCAAGCGTCATGCCCAAATATTTTGCCGTATTTTCGTACGGGATGAGCTTGTTGTTAATGAAGATGGGATTGTAATCCTCTTTTTTGTTTGTGAAGTTAACATGAACTGATTTTGATTCGTTGAGTTTTATTCTCCATTGTATGGTCCAGTCGTGGATTTTGTTTATTGCGATCTGGGCCTTTTCTGCGGCTTCTGCATGAGTGGTTCCTACAGCCATTATCGCAGTATCGTCAGCAAAGGTTGCGATGGTGTTATTCTCAAGTTCTGGAATATCGCAGGTGTAAAGTAGGTACAGGACTGGGCCCAATACGCTTCCCTGAGGTACTCCAGCTTTTATCTCCTTTATTTCTGAGTAAGCATTGTTCTGCCTTATTCTGAAAACTCTGTTTGATAAATATGACTCCAGTAGGTTGGCGAATTCTTTGGGTAGCATTTTTCGCAGCTTTACCATAAGACCTTCATGCCAGACTTTATCAAACGCCTGTGCTACGTCTAGAAAAACAGTAGAACAGACCTTTTTTTCTTCAAGTGTTTTTTCAATATAATGAGTAATTCTATGGACTTGGTCAATAGTAGAGTGGTTTTCTCGAAAACCAAATTGATGTTCTGGGATAAGATTTTTGGTTTCTAGTATCGGCTTTAGTCTTTTAAGTAGTAGTTTTTCGAATAGTTTTGACATGATTGGCAATAATGAAATTGGTCTGTATGATGATGCATCTTGTGGTGGTTTTCCTGGCTTAGGTATCATTATCACTTCTGCTACTTTCCATAAGTCTGGCACGTACTTTAACCTTAGAGCAGCATTTATAAGGGTTGTTAGTTTAACTAAGGCTTTCTTCGGAAGATGGTGCAGTATCTCTCCTGAGATAAGATCGAATCCCGGAGATTTTCTGGGATTTATGTGCTGTTTTATCTCGCTTGCTACTTCACGGGGTGAGACAAGCTTTATCGGTCGTTCGTCATCACATACTTCGTTTGTTAGGATTTCATTACTTATTTGAGCCTCGTTCGGCTTAAATATGTTTTCTAGGTGCTCCGCAAACTTATCGGCTTTCTGTTCGTCACTGACAGCCCAATTACCGGGACCAATTTTAATTGGTGGAATAATCAGAATAATCAGAATAATCAATTTATTGGTAAGAAATTTACAAGTCAATTATATCAGTCGAAATTACAATTAATAAATTAAATTTAAAATACATTAAAGTAATTAATTTAAAATTAATTGCATTAAAAATTAAAAATAAATAAAAATTAATTTCATTACAAATAATAACAATAATTACATTAAAACTAATAAAATTACATTTGTAGAAATTCTTCGACATTATAGAACGCCTTCTCGATGAGCCACAATTTAAGCTTGCGCTTAAAGGAAGAGAGGCTTGGTGCAGATACTATCTGCTCCGGTAGTTTATTATATAGGGAAGGCCCCAGCACGTGCGTTAGTCTGTCAGACTTAGACAGTCTGTGCGACACCGCAGACAGCTTGCTCGCTCCGCGGGTGTTGTAACAACGCGTGTGGTGATCTCCGCGCGTTTTGAACTGCTCCAGGTTTTGCCTCACGTGCATCACTACCTGCAGTATGACAATTGATGGCACCGTGAGGATCTGGAGCGATACAAAGTACGGCCGCGCCGGCGTGTCCCACGCTGTTCTCGCGATCGCTCTCACAGCACGTTTCTGCTTGCGGAAGACGCGCTCCCGATCAGCAGCGCGCCCCCACAGCTCTGCGCCGTACTGGAGGAGCGAGTGAACGGTCGCGAAATAACAAGTGCGGACCACGTCGGCGGACACCACACGCGATAGTCTGCGGAGAGCAAAGCATGCGCTACCCAGCCTGGCGCACAAACTGTCTATGTGCTTATCCCAAGCAAGGCCACGATCTATGTTAAATCCCAGGAACACGGTCGTTGGAACCTGTACAATGGTGTTTGTTTCTATGGTAACGGACAAGCTCCTTACCTGACGCCCAGATAAGCAAAAATGCATGAAGTGCGTTTTGTTGTAGTTCAGAGCGAGTCCGTTCCACTGAAACCATTGCGCGACCTGGCGAGCGACCGTGTTCAACCGCTGCTCGAGCTGGTCCAGTGACGGGGCGCTGACCACCACGGCCACATCGTCCGCGTACATGTACGCCTCCCCTTCCGTCACGTGTTCCGGCAGGTCATTGAGCAGCAGCGAAAACAGGATGTTGGACACCGACGATCCCTGCGCTACGCCCATCACCGTCCCGAGAGGGTCGGACTTCGTCTCACCACCGTCAGCAACCACCATCTGCGTCCTGTCTCGCAACAGGTCTGTGAGGAGCGAGTGCGCCGGGCCTCGAATGCCGTAGTGCCCGAGTTTGGAGGCGAGGACGCTGTGGTCTGCGACATCGAAGGCTTTCGATAGGTCGCAGCACAGGAGTGCGACTTGCCGTCTCGCCTCACAAGCCTCCAGCACTCGCCGCAAGACCTCGCGGGTAAGCGAGGTGGTCGAGCAGCCGGCACGGTACGCGTACTGTCGCTCAGATAACGCTCCAGTGGCCGCTAAGTATTCGGTGAGACGAGTGCTCAGACCGTTCTCAAAAATCTTCGCGACGGCAGGGATTATAGACACCGGTCGGTATCCATCGATGTCTTCGCGTTTGCCCTTTCCCTTAAATAAAGGTGAGATTTTGCTTACCTTTAGAGTTTTTGGGTACTTTCCAGTCTCGATGCAGCGGTTGAACAGACCGGCTAGACACCAAGCTAGAGGTTCCGCGGCTGAGGCAAGAAGTTCCATCGAGATTTCATAGATGTCACGTGTTGGTTTCCTCGGAATCTTAGTCATAATTATGTGGAAGACCTCTTCCGCAGTAAACTTGAGCACCCGCAGGGAGCGGTCGCAGGCACGCCGCGCGCCGCCGCGAGCGCCGCCTCGACGCGCGCGAGCTGAGCGCGCGGCGCGCCGCACGCCGCCGCCGCGCCCACGAACCTCGCGTTCATCGCGTCGGCCGCACACTTCCGGGACTTAAACTTCCTCCCCTCGGAGTCTTTAGCAACCTCTGTGAAGCTCGCCGACGTACGAGAAACTGTACCTCTCTCCGTGTTAACGACCCGCCATATAGCCTTACTAGAGTTAGCACTATGAAGGATCATGTTCTCGTAGTGGCGAAACTTTTGCATTTTTACTGACTCCTCGTACTGTGAAGTAATTTTTGTAATAAAATAATCTAATTTTGTGTCCGGGTACTTTTCTTGTAATTTAATTGAGTCAAAGAGCAGATTTTTTAAGTCAATGAGTTCACGGGTGACCCAGGACTGTGTTCTCAGATTTCTAATTTTGTAGGGAAAACAAATATTATAATTATTTATAAGAATGTTAGTCACAGATGTTGCTAAGGTCTCCGCAGACGATGCGTTGTGTAGCAGTGCGAGCCAGTCGATGGAGTACATGGCCTCGCGGAAGGCCATCCTGGTAGCGTGCGAGTAGTCGCGGGCGCGGCGAGTGCGCGGCGGCGGCTGCGCGCGCGCGCACGAGACCGCGGCGCGCACGGCGTAGTGGTCGCTGAGCCGGGTGTCGAGCGGACTCGTCACCACCGACCCCCGCGGCAGGTTGCTGTATATGTGATCTAGGCACGATGATGACGCACCCGCCACACGCGTAGGGAAGTCGACTTCGTTGTAAACATTTTGCTCATAAAGAAGGTCACCCAGCTGTTTTTTAACAGAACATAAACTACCGAGCCAATCAATATTAAAATCACCCATAAATATAAAACTCATACCACTCTCATTGGCTCGCTCGAGCAGGCGTTCCAAATGCGATAAAAAGTCAGATGAACTAATTAAGTTAGTTCTATACATACATAAAATTAAAACATTAAAATCAATAAGTTCAACAGCTGATACTTCGCAGTATCTCTCTGTTGACATGTCAGTGAACTCTAAACGTTCTATAGCCTTTACAGTGTTTTTCACAAAAATACATGACCCACCGTGTGCAACGGTCTTTCTACAATAGCTAGATACTAATGTATATCCGTCTAAATTAATACATTTTAAATTAGGTGCATTTAACCAGTGTTCGGTTAGGCCTAACACGTCACAATCCAACTCATCGCGTAATAGAACCTCTAATCGTTGAGTTTTTTTATCAAGAGAAGCTATGTTTTGATGACAAATAACTAACGGCTTCACATGCCCGTCGATTTTATTCCTAGGGTCGACCGATGAGTCAGGCGCTGGCGCTGGAGCCGCCGGCGCGCGGGGCCCCCCGCTGCTGGCGGGGGCGGCTGGGAAACCACTCCGAGAAGCACACCTTGGCTGGCCACGCACTCGGTCTCGTCACCGCATCGTATACTCCCTCCGGCATTCCGATCACAAAAGAAGCATGAGTTTCCGCTCGAATACTACGCTTTTCTACGGAGTACTTAGCGGATCCTACGATGTTGTTTAGGAAGTTGAGTACTTGAGATGTGGTAGTGTCAGGTCGGAATGACCAGGCTTGAATGAATTTCATGCGTTCCGCGGCTTGAAGTTCTTCCGATACATCCCCCGTTCCAACCGTAATGGGACGTGTTACTTTCTTCTTAGGCTTTCGGCTGACTACGTGCCATTTTGAACCAGCAATGTCATCATCCGTCGTACTCTTTTTTAATGTCGTAGACGACGATTCTGCGGAATTATTAGTCCGTTTTCTTGCCTGCATCGGTTTCTCTTCGATTGACACAGCAACAAAGTCGTCAAGTCGAGCGTCGTTTTTCGGCGGGGTCGCCGCGCACACGCCTCCATCGCTGCGTTTCTTCCCTGGCTTCGCGAGTTCCGTCATAGCGAGCGATGCCTGTACGCGCGCAGTGCGAACGGGGCGCTGCAGCTGCAGTGGTATCTGAGTGTTGGGTCGTTTCATGTTTTTAGTGAGGCGCTGTATGAAGACAGTATTTAGATAGTTCAGGGAGTTCGTCGCATAAGACAAATAAGGTTGAAAATGGCGATGCGTTTTATTTTAGTTGAATCTCTTGCTCGGCAATATGAAAATTATAATACAGTTTTAATTAAATTTAAAAATAAATACAACAGTTTGTTAAGACTATTTTACATATTTCTTCAGTTGATAAAATTTCCTTTTATGTGTTATTAAAATTATTAATGTTTGTCACTCAAAATATTAAGCATTTCGAGACGAAAAAGTTTTTTCATGTTCTTTCTAGTGTTTTTTTTTTCACGATCCTAGATCGTTTTTATGATTGTTTTTTGTATACGCCTTTTTTCTATACATTTGACTATACACTGAATTTTTTTGGGCTTGTAATATGTCGCAGTACGGCTAACGGTGCGACGAAAAATTTGTATTTTTTACGGTGTCGCTGTTTGGGTAGCACCTTAAGAGACTGACTTCGAACTACCACCATGATACCTCTCATGGTGGGTCCAAAGTCCAAACCAAGCGAATATAAGAGAACGAGTGAGATTTGACGATCGATACCGCATGTTCACATGTTCGCTTTCGTTGTTGTTATCACACTAAAAGAACCCCAGCGAAAGCTTGCGACGGAGTACGGGCGAAGGCGAACGAAGGCCTTCGCTTGCATTCGCCATGGCGTCCAGACTGGATCTTCTTATTTTTGTTTTTGTGTTTTTTCTTCTTGTTTCTGTATCTGTTAAATGTGTTATATATATGAAAAATACTACTATATATATAGAACTTTCTTTCTTTCACACTGGTTCGTTTGCATTCATTTATTAGCCTTCGCTCGCTCTCGTTCGCTTGGTCTAGACCCAACATTGAACATTAACTTGACTCTCTCCCAATAAGGTTTGCTGGAAGAGAACTCTTTTTGGGGTTAAGCTCGCCTGTGCCATAATTTATCTAGTTTTAAGTTTTCTTGTATGTATTTTCATTTGCGCATTAAAAAATTAAAGAATTAAAGAAAATTTCATTAAACTCGCAACTAATCTCTAATGACCTTTCGTTTCCAGCGAGCACTGGCAGCAGCTAGTAGACCAGATCGGCCGGCGCTCGTCGCGACTCCACGCGGCGGGCGAGATCCACCGCTTCCACCGCGACGTGGGCGAGCTGTGTGCGCGCGCGCACGACAAGCGCCGAGCGCTCGCCGCGCCCGCGCCGCCCCGCGACCTCCGCGCCGCCGTCAGCGCGCACCGCAACCACGCCGCCACGCAGAACGACTTGCTGGCTATCGACGCACAGATGCAGGTCAGTACATGCGAGATCCACCGCTTCCACCGCGACGTGGGCGAGTGTGCGTACTAAAAAATTAAAGCTAATTTCCAGTTCTAATCTTCTTAGCTCTGTCTAGGCGTCACAAATTGAGACGAGAAACGCGCGCCTTTTGACTATTTACTTATATATTAGTTAAATTTTTCCACTCGTTTTAGAGTTAAGTTTTGTAACACGTTATGTTTCCAAATTCAAGTCACTTCTGGAAACTTCTTTCTTCTTTTTTGACTGACCCGACTGCATGAGATAAGGTCCAGAAGAAGAAGAACAGACTTGTAACAATGTTGCCCTTAAATAATGTGAATATACCTTTAGGTGTTGGTCGATAAGGGCACGCACATGATGACCTTCTGTGCAATAATAATTTTACTTCAATTCAATTCAATACTTCGATTCAATTTTTAAGACACAGAACATTGATTACCCATATGCGGAAACTGTTAGGCTTAAGTTACCCATAAGTTTCAGCTATTGTTGTTGAATAAGCTGTTTGTTTTCCAAATAAATAAAATAAAATAACATTCTAACATTTCCCTTCCCTACAGGTCCTGGTGGAGGAAGGCACGCGGCTGCAGGCGTTGTGTCCGGGCGAGAACGCGGCGCAGATCGCGCGGCAGCAGGCGGCGCTGCGCGAGGCCTGGGCCGCGCTGCAGGACGCCTCCGAGGAGACCTCGCGCACGCTGCAGCAGCATCTAGAACTGCACCAGTTCCTCACAGAGGTATGACTCTAAAGGCACTGTGCCCGGTAGAACGCGGCGCAGATCGCGCGGCAGCAGGCGGCGCTGCGCGAGGCCTGGGCCGCGCTGCAGGACGCCTCCGAGGAGACCTCGCGCACGCTGCAGCAGCATCTAGAACTGCACCAGTTCCTCACAGAGGTATGACTCTAAAGGCACTGTGCCCGGTAGAACGCGGCGCAGATCGCGCGGCAGCAGGCGGCGCTGCGCGAGGCCTGGGCCGCGCTGCAGGACGCCTCCGAGGAGACCTCGCGCACGCTGCAGCAGCATCTAGAACTGCACCAGTTCCTCACAGAGGTATGACTCTAAAGGCACTGTGCCCGGTAGAACGCGGCGCAGATCGCGCGGCAGCAGGCGGCGCTGCGCGAGGCCTGGGCCGCGCTGCAGGACGCCTCCGAGGAGACCTCGCGCACGCTGCAGCAGCATCTAGAACTGCACCAGTTCCTCACAGAGGTATGACTCTAAAGGCACTGTGCCCGGTAGAACGCGGCGCAGATCGCGCGGCAGCAGGCGGCGCTGCGCGAGGCCTGGGCCGCGCTGCAGGACGCCTCCGAGGAGACCTCCCGCACGCTGCAGCAGCATCTAGAACTGCACCAGTTCCTCACTGAGGTATGACTCTAAAGGCACTGTGCCCGGTAGAACGCGGCGCAGATCGCGCGGCAGCAGGCGGCGCTGCGCGAGGCCTGGGCCGCGCTGCAGGACGCCTCCGAGGAGACCTCGCGCACGCTGCAGCAGCATCTAGAACTGCACCAGTTCCTCACAGAGGTATGACTCTAAAGGCACTGTGCCCGGTAGAACGCGGCGCAGATCGCGCGGCAGCAGGCGGCGCTGCGCGAGGCCTGGGCCGCGCTGCAGGACGCCTCCGAGGAGACCTCGCGCACGCTGCAGCAGCATCTAGAACTGCACCAGTTCCTCACAGAGGTATGACTCTAAAGGCACTGTGCCCGGTAGAACGCGGCGCAGATCGCGCGGCAGCAGGCGGCGCTGCGCGAGGCCTGGGCCGCGCTGCAGGACGCCTCCGAGGAGACCTCCCGCACGCTGCAGCAGCATCTAGAACTGCACCAGTTCCTCACTGAGGTATGACTCTAAAGGCACTGTGCCCGGTAGAACGCGGCGCAGATCGCGCGGCAGCAGGCGGCGCTGCGCGAGGCCTGGGCCGCGCTGCAGGACGCCTCCGAGGAGACCTCCCGCACGCTGCAGCAGCATCTAGAACTGCACCAGTTCCTCACTGAGGTATGACTCTAAAGGCACTGTGCCCGGTAGAACGCGGCGCAGATCGCGCGGCAGCAGGCGGCGCTGCGCGAGGCCTGGGCCGCGCTGCAGGACGCCTCCGAGGAGACCTCGCGCACGCTGCAGCAGCATCTAGAACTGCACCAGTTCCTCACTGAGGTATGACTCTAAAGGCACTGTGCCCGGTAGAACGCGGCGCAGATCGCGCGGCAGCAGGCGGCGCTGCGCGAGGCCTGGGCCGCGCTGCAGGACGCCTCCGAGGAGACCTCGCGCACGCTGCAGCAGCATCTAGAACTGCACCAGTTCCTCACTGAGGTATGACTCTAAAGGCACTGTGCCCGGTAGAACGCGGCGCAGATCGCGCGGCAGCAGGCGGCGCTGCGCGAGGCCTGGGCCGCGCTGCAGGACGCCTCCGAGGAGACCTCCCGCACGCTGCAGCAGCATCTAGAACTGCACCAGTTCCTCACTGAGGTACTGAGGATCCACTCCTCATCATTGCTACCAAATGCAGAACTGACCTAATATATTAACGTCTAAAATAATGTTGGCGAAAGTACTTGGTTGATATTTTGTACCCAGCAATAAAAACTTTGACTTGTTAGGGTTAAGGACAAGGGCATTATTTTGAGACCATAAAGCTATACGACGTAAATCATCATTGAATTTCTTTATTTGGTCAGTCACATTACTTAAATTCGAAGGTAGATACAGTTGTGTATCATCGGCATATAGATGGTATTTACAATTTTCTATTCCCCAACAGATATCAGCGCTATAAATAATAAATAGTAGATTCCTAGAATTGACCCTTGTGGTACTCCTCGGTTCACTGGTTTATCGGGGGACTTAAGTGTGTTGCCATCTTCTCTTCTAATCTGAACATATTGAGACCTGTTACTCAAGTAGCTATTAAACCACTTCAGGGTTTTTTATCAGCCCCGTAATATGACAGCTTAGAAAGTAGTAGCGGTATATTTAACGCGTCAAAAGCTCTTGAGAAGTCAAGCAGAACCAATACAGAGGATAATCATTTTCTTTAATAAAACAATAATACGAGTTTGATCTATCGTCAATGGTTTTCACACCTCATGCGATGAAAGACATTTTGTGGATACTTTTTGCACTTTGGTTTACATAATTTTGTAGGGATCTCTATTTTTGTAAACTAATAAATATATCCTTCGTCACTCAGGGATAATGTAGCATTGTAATGGTGAAAGAATTTCTGAAAGCCCTCCAGTTTTTGAGTTTATTCGTTACACACATAAATGCATACAAATCTTTCCTCTTTATAATATAATTGTAGATTAAATAAAAATTACCCAGAACTGCGGAAACTACAGATAGTAAAAACACTTGTCTCAAAGTGAGAATCGAACCGTAATGTTTTAGAAGTTAAATCTGGCTATCGTCTTAAAGATATTTGAAGGAAACACAAGTTGCGGATCAAATCAGACTGTTTATTACAGCAAGCCGCGGGTAGGTCGTGACATAGAAATTTAGAAGTACCTACAAAATACCCAACAGTCTTTAATTTCCCCAGGTCCGCGACCTCTCCTCCTGGCTGTCCACGTCCCGCGGCGAGCTGTCGGGCGCGCTGCGCGTGCGCGACGCGCACAGCGCGCAGGCGGCGCGCGCGCAGCACGACGCGCTGCGAGCCACCATCGACGCGCGGGACCCCAGCCTGCAGGGGGCGCTCCGGAAGGGCGAGGAGCTCATCGCTAACGGACATCCTAGCTCACAGGTCAGTCTAAAGCTTTTCATGTAAACCTGATGAAAACTTCTAGAAAAATCTCCACCATGACGCAAACAAAATAACACATAGATAGAAAATGCTTTATTGGACATTGAAGTACACAGAAGTACACTGAAATAGTTGAAACGATTTGTGCTGTTAGAAATTGATGGAATATTAATTAAAAAATAATACTTGATGTACTGTTTTTTTATTTATTTTATTGATAGATTTACTAAACAAGTTGTTGCACAGAACAGATGATTAAAATTAACTTTTTACATAATTTTAAATATAATAAGTGTAAAACCTACTACAGAGCTTGTTTAATAGTAATAAGTCAAATCAAATAAATGATACAAAGTTGCTCTTGGTGACCACCAAGCACTCTATTTGCTAGTATGAGTTCGATTCACCATATATTGTCTATGCATAGACATATTATGGCTATTATATTATGGCTGACATGATATGGCTACTAAAGCGCGCTTACAGCTACTAAACCGCGCTTCCATCACACCATGGCATTGTATTATTATTCTGTTCCACAGGAGATAGAAGAGAAGTGTTCGTCCCTGGTAGAGGAGCGCGGCAAGCTGCTGTCAGCCTGGGCCGGCCGCCAGGTGGCACTGGACCAGCTCATAGACCTGCACTGCTTCCTGCGGGACAGCAAGCAGCTGCACGACCTGTGCGCGGCGCAGGAAGCGGCTCTCAGTAAGTACTTACTACTAGTAGCTGGGGATAGAGTGGGGTAGAAATAGACTTGGGACGTTTTCTGCGAAGCCGTGGGTAAAGGTCTCTCAGTGCCAATTTTAAACTTTAAACACGAATATCTCGGCAACCTGCGGGGCTAGCGGCAGAGGAGTGGTAGCGTTCGTTAGGTGAATAGTGCGGATTTTTAAGTCGTCATGTCGCAGTGGTCTGGCGCGCACTGCGCTTATGATACAGTGCTTTATTCTCATGGCATGTGACTTGTTGTGTAGAATGTAAAATAAAACACAGTGTTTGATTGCAGGCACCGAGATTTCTCCAACGAGCAGCGTCGAAGAGGTTGACAATCAAATGAAGAAACATGAGGCGTTTGAAAAGCTGCTCGCTACACAGGTTTGTTGTTTGCTCTTATGTTTATGTAGAATATACAATTTATTTTTTATTAGAAGGTTGGTGCTTTTTGTGTGAAGAGAGTAGATTTGTGAGACAGGACATTAAAGGCCTTAACCGTTTTAGTTACAAAAAACGTTCCTAGTTCCATAACTTTTAGATAAAAATGAGTTCCCAGATTTCGGAATAAATATATTAAGATTTTATCTAGTACACATAACACTAGCTCTCCCTTGGTGTTAGATGATGCTGTGTATAGATAATCATTATTTATTTAAAATATTAATTTGTGATTTAAAATGTTCCAGGATGAGAAGCTGGAGACCCTCAACAGTCACGGTGACAAGCTGCTCCAACAGAACCACGTGGAGAGCCAGCTGATAGCAGACGAGCTGGCCAACATCAACGAGAGACGGAAGAAGGTACTCTTGTCTCTTAACAGACTGCAATAGAAGGAGGAGGTTCAACAGTCACGGGACAAGCTGCTCCAGCAGAACCACGTGGAGAGCCAGCTGATAGCAGACGAGCTGGCCAACATCAACGAGAGACGGAAGAAGGTACTCTTGTCTCTTAACAGACTGCAATAGAAGGAGGAGGTTCAACAGTCACGGGACAAGCTGCTCCAGCAGAACCACGTGGAGAGCCAGCTGATAGCAGACGAGCTGGCCAACATCAACGAGAGACGGAAGAAGGTACTCTTGTCTCTTAACAGACTGCAATAGAAGGAGGAGGTTCAACAGTCACGGAGACAAGCTGCTCCAGCAGAACCACGTGGAGAGCCAGCTGATAGCAGACGAGCTGGCCAACATCAACGAGAGACGGAAGAAGGTACTCTTGTCTCTTAACAGACTGCAATAGAAGGAGGAGGTTCAACAGTCACGGGACAAGCTGATATCTGTCGCAGCGCATCAGCATTGCCGTACAGCGGGGGAATGTAAACAGTGACTTGAAACGCGACGGAAGATATTGATATGGATCAGTTGCAGTTAGCTCGTAGTGACATCTAGCATAACGTGATCAAAACCACATATGAAATTAAAAAAATCTGCAAAAGGTAGATCACGTGACCAATAATCCTAGATCGAAAACACAACATCTGATTACTATCTGATATTAACTGTCGGACCCCGGGTATGTGGGCCAGTTGGGCCGACTTGGAAGATCTTCTTTTGTAACTATTTGAGGGACAACCATCTCCCAACTAGTTTTATTTTATTTATATTCCTTGCTTGTAATATCCGTTGTTAATATATAGTTTATGTCTCCAGCTGTACGAGTCAGCGGGCGCGCGTCGCGCGTCGCTCGCCGCGGTGCGCGCGCGCGCTCAGTTCGCGCGCGACGCGGCCGAGGCGCGCCAGTGGGCGCACGACAAACTCAACAAGCTCAACAAGGAGACGGCTCATGGTACGTTAAATATATCCACTGCTGGACATGTCTTCTCCAAAGAGTTCTCCGAAGACCTTGTCACAAAGTTGATTCAAAAAATCGATGCTTATTTTTAATGATGATGTTCGAGTTGCAATATGACCCGAACGGACTGACAGCGTTCGGCTTGTATAGGATCCTGAAAAACTATTGCTTTTTTCATTCAGTATACAAAGGGCATTTTGGTACCCTTTGTGCACTGAAGCTTTAAAAAAGGCTCGAGAGGTTTCTATTGGAAGAACCATCTACATTAAGTTAGTGCACTCAGTTTGCGAGCCCAATACCCTCTTGGCCCAAATCAGCATCAGCATCCGCTGATGTCAGCATCAAAAATCAGTGACAGCATCCACTGATAAGTCAAAAAACGACACGAGCAACAACCTTGTTTCAAACAACGTATATTCTTTAGTGATATTCTCTCTACAGGCGAAGTAACGAACCTAGAAGACAAAATCAAGCACCTGCAGAAGCACCAGGCGTTCACGGCGGAGCTGGCCGCCAACAGGGCGCGGCTGCAGGAGGTGGCGGCGCTGGCGGAGCAGCTGCGGCCTGACGCGCAGGTGGAGCGGCAGCTGCAGCAGCTCAGGGAGGACTGGCTGCGGCTCGAGCAGGCCACGCTCAACAGAGGTACCTATGTAACATATGATCAAGCACCGGCAGAAGCACAGGCGTTCACGGCGGAGCTGGCCGCCAACAGGGCGCGGCTGCAGGAGGTGGCGGCGCTGGCGGAGCAGCTGCGGCCTGACGCGCAGGTGGAGCGGCAGCTGCAGCAGCTCAGGGAGGACTGGCTGCGGCTCGAGCAGGCCACGCTCAACAGAGGTACGTATGTAACATATGATCAAGCACCGGCAGATGCACAGGCGTTCACGGCGGAGCTGGCCAACAGAAGTACATATATAACATATAACATATGAGCAGCATCATCTAGCCCCAAGCGAAACAGAGCTTGTGTTATGGGTACTAGATGACTTACAATAACATTTAAGGTCTCCCCTGAACTGAACCCGGAGGCGGAGCGGAGGCGAAGGCGTGCGAGTTGTATTCTATTGAATTATATGAAAGCCTACACACACACCGCAGGCCGTGGTGGCGCGGTGCCATAGGAAAAACCGGCACGCCTTCGCCTCCGGCTTCTGTGTGCAGACTTTAATGGATAGATATTTTTATTACACATACAAAACACAGAACCCTGGAACAAATGTACGCAGATCGTAAAAACAATTGTCCTAAGACGAGAATCGAACCCGCGATCTCCTGCTTCGCAGGCGGAGGTGTCACTTGCACTTGAGAATTAACAGAGTGTAAAACCAGGCATAAGTAAAAAACGCTTTAGTTCTACATCGTATGAAGTCAAAAAAATCGGTTAAACTTACAGACGCTGATACTTTTAGACGTATTTGTTTCCGTAGTATTAAGTCATAATCATTTAATAAACGAATTGAATTGAATTTACTCACTTACTCTCCTTAATTTACTTTTTTGACTACATACATACATTTTATCCAAAAAGAACAGATGCGATGCCATTGGCACAAACTAGCGTGTCCATAAACTATACCTAGTATTTTTGCCTGACAGGTCGCGGCTTGGAGGAGGCTCAGGACATCCTGGAGTTCAACCAGCACCTGGACAAGGTGGAGGCCTGGATCAGAGACAAGGAGATGATGGTAACTACTCGAATATTATGTCAATAACTAGCAGCGCTACAAACCGTACTCAATACCATTATCAACATTATTGACACAGCATGATTACATGATTTAAGTTTAAGTTGAATAAGTATTTAAGTTTAAGTTGAATAACTAGACTTTTATATCAGCATCCAGGGATTAGCTAGCGGTTAATCCTTCATGGTCCTTCGAGCCGGATACTATTTCAAAAACATTCTCTGGGACAAACAATTTCTTTTATTTTTACTTATTCTCTTAATCAAATTTGTAGTTTTATATCAAACTAGCGACCCGCCCCGGCTTCGCACGGTTTTATTACACGTATAAACCTTCCTATTGAATCACTCTATCTATTAAAAAAAAACGCATCAAAATCCGTAGTGTTAAAAATTTAAGAATACAAAGGGATGTAGGGAAATCGGGACAGAGAAAGCGACTTTGTTTTATACTATGTAGTGATCAGAGAAATTTAACGTTTCCTTTTGTCAACTAACATGTACATTTTCGTACAGGTCCAAGCCGGCGAGCTAGGCCGCGACTACGAGCACTGCTCGGCGCTCGCCCGCCGACTGGACGACGTCGGCTCAGACATGAAAGTCGACGACACTCGCCTCCGGAGCATCACCGCACTCGCCGACAAGTTGCTACAACAGGTACATAATAAATAAGTACAGTTGAGCTACCTTTACACTGTTTGCAACTATTATGGTAGAAAAAATCATCTATTAAATCAATCAAGGAATAGAAAATCACCTTTTTATCTGCAAAAATATAGACACGTACCCACTGCTCTAACTTGACTCTCTCCCAATAAGGTTTGCTGTATGAGAACTCTTTTTAGGGTTAAGCTCGCCTCTGCCATAATTTATCTAGTTTTAAGTTTTTCTTGTATGTATTTTTCATTTGTGCATTCAATAATTCAAATAAAGCTAGACGCGATCAGTTAGCTCAATGATTTCAATAGTATAGACCAGTTTTATTTATTCTATTCCTTGATTGTAACTTTCGTTGTTCATAAAGGTTGTAAGTTAGATGCCTAAAATATTGAATAATTACGTCATTTTGATTTTTTAAAAATATTGTACACGTATTTTTTAGTTCCTAATATGTTCTGTTGTAAAAAGTTTAAATGTTATTGTTGAGTGCACCTCTTCGTTCCCCAGGGTCCGACCGCCCAAGCGGCCTCGGTGGCCTCCCGGCGCGACGGCGTGCTGGCCAAGTGGAAGGCCCTCACCGGAGCGCTGCAGGCCTACCGCGAGCGGCTAGCGGCCGCGCTCGAAATACACTCCTTCAACAGGTACCTACATAATCAACCTAATATTAGTCCACTGTTAGTGTCGGAGACATACGCCTTCATTCGGTCATGTGACCCACTCGTGCGTACCGGACCGAAGGTAGCCGAGCCAAGCCGACGAAGTCGGCGGGGAAAAATTCTGAGTGCAAAAAGAAGATCACGTGACCCAAATTCCCAGATCGCATGTCTCAACAAATTCTGGCCCATATACAACTATCCGACATCAATGGTCGGTCAAAAGACCCCGGGTCTAAGGGCCAGTTGGGCCGACCCGGTACAGGGAAGAGCTTCCCCTGTAATAGGGAAATACCAACTTCACTCCCCAGGATCACTAGGATTCTGACGGGAGAATATCACCTTCCTCCCCCAAACTACCCAATAATATAACAAACACTTATTGCCCCCACAGAGACGTAGAAGACACAGAGGAGCGTATCTCCAAGAAGGCGGCCCTGTTCAGTTCAGTGGAGAAGGGGCGCGAGCTGTCCGCCGCGCACGAGCTGAGGAAGAGACACCTCGCGCGCGTGGCGGAGGCCGGCGCCGTGCGCGACAAGATACACGCGCTGGAGGCCGAGGGGCAGGAGCTCGCACACAAGTACGTATATAATAATATAAGAAGGCGGCCCTGTTCAGTTCAGTGGAGAAGGGGCGCGAGCTGTCCGCCGCGCACGAGCTGAGGAAGAGACACCTCGCGCGCGTGGCGGAGGCCGGCGCCGTGCGCGACAAGATACACGCGCTGGAGGCCGAGGGGCAGGAGCTCGCACACAAGTACGTATATAATAATATAAGAAGGCGGCCCTGTTCAGTTCAGTGGAGAAGGGGCGCGAGCTGTCCGCCGCGCACGAGCTGAGGAAGAGACACCTCGCGCGCGTGGCGGAGGCCGGCGCCGTGCGCGACAAGATACACGCGCTGGAGGCCGAGGGGCAGGAGCTCGCACACAAGTACGTATATAATAATACAAGAAGGCGGCCCTGTTCAGTTCAGTGGAGAAGGGGCGCGAGCTGTCCGCCGCGCACGAGCTGAGGAAGAGACACCTCGCGCGCGTGGCGGAGGCCGGCGCCGTGCGCGACAAGATACACGCGCTGGAGGCCGAGGGGCAGGAGCTCGCACACAAGTACGTATATAATAATATAAGAAGGCGGCCCTGTTCAGTTCAGTGGAGAAGGGGCGCGAGCTGTCCGCCGCGCACGAGCTGAGGAAGAGACACCTCGCGCGCGTGGCGGAGGCCGGCGCCGTGCGCGACAAGATACACGCGCTGGAGGCCGAGGGGCAGGAGCTCGCACACAAGTACGTATATAATAATATAAGAAGGCGGCCCTGTTCAGTTCAGTGGAGAAGGGGCGCGAGCTGTCCGCCGCGCACGAGCTGAGGAAGAGACACCTCGCGCGCGTGGCGGAGGCCGGCGCCGTGCGCGACAAGATACACGCGCTGGAGGCCGAGGGGCAGGAGCTCGCACACAAGTACGTATATAATAATATAAGAAGGCGGCCCTGTTCAGTTCAGTGGAGAAGGGGCGCGAGCTGTCCGCCGCGCACGAGCTGAGGAAGAGACACCTCGCGCGCGTGGCGGAGGCCGGCGCCGTGCGCGACAAGATACACGCGCTGGAGGCCGAGGGGCAGGAGCTCGCACACAAGTACGTATATAATAATATAAGAAGGCGGCCCTGTTCAGTTCAGTGGAGAAGGGGCGCGACCTGTCCGCCGTATGTTTCATTCCAGGGCTAGAACTACGTCAACATTTCAGCCTGATCCCTTCAGAATTTTTTGCGTGAAAGAGTAACATACATATAAACTTTTACGTTTTAAAATTGAAACAGATAATTAAAAAAATTTAGTCTTAATAAGTCTATAGTACTAGAGGAATTTTGTTGTAAATATTTATTTTAGTGATGGTAGAGCTATTTTTCACACAAATACTTTGAATGTAAGGTTTCCGCCAAATACCTAACGTACAAAAAATTTGTGTGGGGCAATATAAGATTAGCGGGATCTTTTTTTTATAACTGAGTTCTTTTTATTTTAATACTTAAAGATTGAAGCATGATCTTTTACAAAAAAAACGTATTATTAACATACGGTATTTGGCGGAAACCTTACATTCAAAGTAGATTTTTTAGTTTGTATTTAATGTTTCTTCGTATTGTTTTATTTTTTTCAACAGCATTAAAGCTTATTTTATTTTTATTTATTTTTTACATTTAAAGTAACTTCACGAGTTTCCATGAGAAGCCATTTTGCTTGGTCTCCTTTCCAGCCTTCCTTGTAGTCTAGCTCTAATCATAAAATATTGAATGTAATATGAACCTTCACCCGCAGACATAAAGAGCACGCCTCACACATAGAGTCGCGCCTGGCTTCGCTCCGAGACGGCTGGCAGAAGCTAGAGGAACTAGCGGCCGCTAGAACTGCAGCGCTGGACGAAGCCATCAGTCAGCATAGCTTGACTGACACTTACAAGGTTAGTCACATCTTACTATCTTAATAGTCTGTGTGAATGTTTGTTGTAAATTATCTCAGTAAATAATAAGGTACCCGTGAGAAGCCGAGGCGGGTCGCTAGATATTTATAAAAACGGCAAAAAAAGTCACGTCGTTGTATAAATTATGATTGAGTAAAATTACTCCAATTAATGTAATTGGTGTATTCCGTATTTTAGAGTAAATAAATGACTATTTTTTTACAAATTTTAATAAATGAAATTGAATATTTAAGGGGGGGTGGGCATTGCACCCCCTTAGATATTTAGATAATTCTGCATTGAAGTATTTGTTATTATAGCGGAAACCGAAAAACATCGTCTGTGAAAATTTCAACTGACTAATTATAAAAAATACGCGATTATATTGGTGATTTTACTAATTTTAATAAATATATTTTTATTCACAGGAACTAGACGAGTGGGTCTCCGAGACCGTAAAGCGCATGGACGAAGGAGAGGAACCAGAGAGCGTGTCTGATGCTGAAGCGTTGTTGGAAGTGCATCATGAGAGGAAGGTATGTAGACCACCGGTCCTATAGACCTTTGAACTAGAGGTAGAATAAATTTCTAATTTCTAGTGTAAACATCACACTTTTTCAAAAAGTTACTCCTGTTTTTGTGTGAAGACATTTAATTTTCATAGATTTATTCCGAAATTATTGCCAAGTCAAAATAATTCTTCCTTAAAATATAAAATCACGTGGCTTTAGTATATAAATTGCGCGTTGCCCTTTTTTTGAAGAACAAATATAAAAGTCCGAATGTCAGCTGCCTATCCCCAAAGCAAAATACCATAAGACACAATACCATGGGTTTGATAGTTTAGGACAGTGAGTGCGTGTGAGTAATTGTTGAATATGTTCCAGGCTGAGATCGAGGGTCGTAAGAAGGCGATCAGTGCGCTGTGCGCGGAGGCTGCGCAGACGGCGCCCGGCATGCAGGCCGCCGTCTGCGCGCTCGGAGACACGCTCGACTCCGCCTGGCTGCAGCGCAAGCAGTACCTCACGCAGGTATGTGAATATGATACACTACTACAATACAATACCTCTTTATTGTACACCACGGTAAAGAAAAAAAAGACTTACAACTAGACTAACCTGTCGATAGTTGACTGTAGAGGCTGACTCGCTAATAACACTAATTTACAAACGTCTGAGTTCTAGTTCGTGTTATTATTATTATGATTTCTACTTGTACTTTCTATTTGTATATTTAAGTTGGTAAATAATTTAAAAAAACAATACAAAGAAAAAAATATAAAACCTGTACAATTCACACATTTTGGGGGTGGGGGGGAGCTTAAAGACGGTATTCCCCGAAATGGTTACTTCCCTGTATCGGGTCGGCCCAACTGGCCCACATACCCCGGGGTCTTACGTACGACAGTTGATGTCGGTTAGTTGTATATAGGTCAGATGTTGTTGAGACCAGCTTTTGCGCTATCCAGGATTATTGGTCACGTGATCTACTTTTTGCTCAGAATTTTTGTTGTGTCATTTTTGGTACAGCTCACGTCATGCTAGAGGTCGCTACACACAGCATCATCTTGCCTCAAGCTAAGCAGAAATTGTGTTATGGCTACTAGATTGTCAGAATTATTTCTTACTTTATTTAATTATGTAGAAAAAATGTCCTGCTATCATTTTTTAATCTCGTATCTCAAAAGACAACCTTATATTACAAACTTTAGTTTTATTCCCAGTTTGTGAGGAGGGCGATAGGATAACTACTGCAATTCCAAGTTAGTTAGAGTTCTTTGTTTATAAATAAATAACTTAAAAAAATAAAATAAAATAGCCTACAAGTTTAAAACCTCCGTCCCGTTTCCAGGCCCATCAACTACAACTGTTAAAGGAACAAGCTCGACAGACGGAGGACTGGCTCGCGTCCAAGGAGGCGTTCCTTAATAACGACGATCTGGGAGAAAACTTAGACGGTAAGTCTTACACTTTAACACAATCAGAATACAAAAACATTCGCAAATAGCAGCAAAGAAAACAGCTGTACGATTTCGCTCAATTCACCCATCCTCTAATTGACATTTGAAAGCCATTTCATTTATTTAATGAATGAATAAATTTAAATCTGTAATTCCATGTTTTTCACGAGATATCAACCTTCCAATTGAAAATCACGAAGAGCATGAAATGGCTTGCAAATGTCAATTATAGAATGTTTTAGGTCGCTCTGCAGGTCTGTCTCTGTTCTTTATTTCTTACAAAACTAGTATCTGAACACGGCTTAGAACGCGTTTTTTCTTCAAGTACTGAGTTATAAGTAAATGAAGATCATGAAATGGCTTTCAAATGCATTCTATAATTGATATGTCAGGGTGATTTTACGTCGGTCAGCAGGTTTTGCTCTCTTGTGGCCAGATTTTAATTTAAACTTAATATTTCATAGTTATTTATTTATAAAAAATGTTGGATGTCGGTTCATTAAATTACTTACGTACCTATAAGAAATAACATAAGAAGTTACATTTCTTCCATCTGTTCTATGTATCTCTTACCAATCTCTTCCAGCCGTCGAAGCCCTAATCCGCAAACACGCCGAGTTCTCCAAACTGCTGGACAGCCAACTAGGAAGGGTCCAGGAGCTGGAGACCTTCGCAGCTTCCATCCAGGGCAACCACTACAGCGCGGACTACATCCAGGACCGAGTGGGGGGCATACTGAGGAGGAGGGATAAACTAAAGGTAATGTTTCTGTTTAGTTTTGTATAATTTTATGGTGTTTTGTTTGTATTTTGTTATTTAGTGAGAGCGACATAATCACAGAGTGATTAAGCTCTTTAAATAAAGATAAAAAAGGGGGGTAAATAGAGAAGGGGACCAGTCTTGAGTATTTTAATAAATGTAGAGTGGAAATAGGGGGGGGGGGATTCCAGTATGATAAAGTCTTGAATTGGCAATTTTACTGTTTTATTTTTAATTCGTATCCAAATTTAAAATTGAAGTACTTATTAAGGGATTCTACTGAAAAATAATTATAGTAAAATGGCTTAAAATTATGTACAGTAATAAAATAAGTATTGGTATTTATTTTATTTATCGAACCCGTATTTATAGTAGCGTAGCCGGGGCGGGTCGCTAGTAAGAAATAAAGTGAAAATTGATTTTCCTTCGTTTCAATCTTTTGCCTTGTGTATGACGAGAAGACTCGACGTAGTTTTCCAAAAGCTATCCAGCCTAGCTTGTTCATACCTCAGTAGTAATATATCCTTCCTCGTCTCCAGGAGTCGTGCAGGCACCGCGGGCTGATGCTGCAGCAGTCGCGACAGCTGCATCAGTTCCTCCGCGACCTGTTCCACGAGCGCGAGTGGATCCAGGCCAAGATGCAGCTCGCCACCGACCAGAACTACAGGTATACAGACTCATTTCATTTCATTTATTGCACGAAATATTGTCATATACAGGTCTTATACAATATTATAGTGTCACATATGTACTTCACCAAAACACATTGGCATGCAAAATATCTTAAAAATAGGTCCTCCTTAGCGACAAGTCTTCTACTGCATCCAGTATCTGATACCAAAGTTTGCGGAATTATCGTGAACACCAGTTTTTTAGTTTAATTAACATTTTTTTTTTATTTAATAACGAAAAAAAATATTTATCATATACCTAAACTTTACCCCCCTTTTTAACCTCCTCAGAGGTTAATTTTCAAAAATAGATTAGCCTATGTTTTATTCTAGAATAGGATACTTACTAGTAGGGGGAGAGAGGCCTTTGCCCAGCAGTGGGACAGTACAGTCTTGTAAAAAGTATTCTAGAACGTAAAATGGATTTTAATCTGAAATAAACGAGTTAATAATAAAAAGCGTTGTACTAACAAAAAAGCTAATAAATGGCCTTCACTTACAACTAATTATTTAGTGTTATTACAAACATAACCTTTGTACAATTCCCTACAGAGACCTATCAAACCTGCAAAGCAAGATCCAGAAGCACTCGGCCTTCGAGTCGGAGCTACTCGCCAACAAGGGCCGCATCGACGACGTGGCGAACACCGGCGAGGCGCTCATAGAGGCGCAGCACTACGCCGCCAGGGAGATCGCGCGGGCCGTCGAGGAGCTGGAGAACTCTTGGACTGAGCTGCAGGTGAGGACTGGACCGATGAGGGTCAGGTGGACTCGGGCCTAGCACTGCGGTTTTTGTCTACGGTAGCATAGACTAAAAATACATAATAGTGGGTGTAGAGAAGAAAGTTTTATTCGGTCGCGAACATGGCAGAACAATGAGCGGATAGAAATATTTCTTTTCTACCCTAGAGATGAGTCTACCATTGCAGCATATTAACTCTATTTCAGACATTTGAGAATATAAAGTATAGTTCCGAAATTCTATACACCTCCGTACATACGTTTACGTTTTACCAACAGTTTTTATGCTACTTTATCAACCCAAATCTTTCTAATGGTGAGAACAGAGCAAGCGAATGAGAGCGAGCGAAAGCGAATAAGATTCGACAATCGGTACTGCACGTTCATTTGCTGTAGTGTCCATACTAAACGAACGCATGTCAAACCCAGCGAGGGTCGGCGACGGAGTACGACCGAGAGCGAGCGAAGGCCCTCGCTTGCTTTCGCCATGACGACGTCCACATTCGTTCACGTTCGTTTGCTATCCTTTTCTCGCTCTCGTTCGTTTGGAACCCACTATAATGAAGCTGTTTGTTCTGTAGACGGCGTGCGGCGTCCGGCGCGAGCGGCTGGCGGAGGCGTACCAGGCGCGCGTGTTCCTGCGCTCGCTGGACGACTTCACGGCCTGGCTCGACGACGTGGAGGCGCAGCTGCTCAGCGAGGACCACGGTAACGATCTCACCGTGTCGCTTTACAACTCCAGTCTTGTCATTACATTGTATGAAACAAAATAGCTTCCCGTTATCTGCATGTATGCTTAGATATTTAAAACTACGCAACGGAGAAAATTAACGTGGTGTTATAACTTTTAAAACTATCATGGTTTTTAACACTAAAGTCATTGCATACGGGATATTTACCATGATTTGTTTTCTTTGGAGTTTTTCGATATTTCGGCACCGTTTCAGGCGCCATGATCACGAAAGAACTCAGTTCTTATTATTGATAATTGATTGAAGCCTGAACCGGTGCCGAAATATCGAAAAACTCCAAAGAAAACAAATCATGGTAAATATCCCGTATGCAATGACTTAACGTGGTGTGTTTCTTACCATCCTAAAAAACGATCACTTTGTTGTATGACTATCAAGATCCTTTTTCTATCAAGCTGAAATGCATTTCAAATACTCAGGTCTCAAGTTTCAAGAAATGTATTGACGTGATGACACGACGGTTCAAAATATGATGACCATGTGATCAGGAGTGCTTCTTCTTCTTTTTGATGAAATTAATGATTGATAAAGAAAATGAATAAACTATTTCTGGACAAGACTAATTCTACATCATACATACGTCATCTATCAAACCTTGTATAATGGTACAGATAATAAACATTTTTACTATACATACATTCATAGTAAATATATTTGTCCAGGCTGTTCTGTTTGTTTATTTGAATAATAAAACATAATATCCATGTAATGTATTGTATATCATCATATTAATTTGACTGTACCTTGGTAAACGTTTATATAACTGAGATAGGCCTAACATTTCCCGCCATATAAATAAGTATTGGCTTTGACTTTCTGTAAAAAAGTACTAGCCAATCAGTAACCTCGTCCAAAGAGGAGTTGGCCAATCCGGTGTCTTCCCACCACCGGCCGCTACGTCAGATGTACGCTTGTAGCGCCGACATCTTTTTTCTTCATTGGCGTTTAGTTTCCCGCCGAGTACAGACGTGCTACCAAAGACGCAGCACGCTTTTAAAGAAATATTCCAGAAAATATTTCAAAGTGCATACCAGGATTATTGCAAAGTGCACATAGTATTCTAAAGGTTTGGTGTAAAATTGCATTACTGCGTAAGTACATTTTTCTTTGTCTGCACCACTACATACCCACATTTTTTCAATAAAATGGTAATTTGCGAAATAAGTTTCGTAATTGGTTTTTGGACTAATGAGTCCATTCTATTTATATTTTGTTGGAGACTCACGAGTCGCACACATGTCGCATGGTTAGTACGAAAGCATACGCCTTTTTACTACCTTGCACTAAGACCGTGACATTTTTCTTATTATTTGTGCTCGAAAGCACGTGGTTATATTTGTTTTAATGACAAAAAACGAAGCTTTTTACAACTACCTGGCATCCCATGTGCCAGTGACATAATTTTTCTTCTATTACTCCTAAGTAAGATTTTAACGGTTTTTCCGTTCGATTCGTTCGAATTTATTTTGAGGTTATATGTCGCTATGTGCTAAAATACTTATTTTTCTAGCAAGGAAACACGATATAATATGCAAAATTCTGACCGATGTCGTGAAAACGAGACTTGAAAGACAACTGGAGAAGGAGGTCAATATTGGATGGTAATGGAAATAACATCGTGAGTACTTTAAAATATCGTTGTTTAGGTTATTCTGGGCCACGCTGCCACGTGGGCAACGCGTACGATGTACGATACGTTTGGTTGTCACCTGCCCCTAATTTATACGCGAATATACAAAATATGAAATGTTGAGGTATCTGCACACTTGTGCAAATAACACGTGGCCTACACCCAATGTCGTCGGGTGGATTAATCTAATAGGTTGTCTAACCTATTCACTGCCTAACCATTGCACAGAGCAGGTGGTTTTGCAAGGGCACTGAGTGTTAATCTAGGTTGGCAAGAAAGTAACCTTTTTTTTCAGGAGCGGGTAGATACATATTTCATTGCCTATTGTTTTTGTACCAAACAGAAGTGTAGAAAATGCAAATATAAACATGTGTCTCAAGTCCACGATTGACGAGATACATTTCAAGGATAAATACTGATATGTTCTACGTTCCTATTTTTCGATATGAGCTAAGTACCTTGATTTTTAAGCAAAACACCTCGTGCATTCTTGCAAGTATAAAAACCCCCGCAGGGTTATTTTAACGCCCTCGCAGGGCTACAATGGCTGGCGCATTGTCATCTCCTTGTAAGTATATAATAAAACCCTCGCAGGGTTCATAACGCACCCTCGCAGGGCTGCGATGACAAAAATAAAATTCGGGCTCACCGAATATTTTTCAGTTTTAGATTATCTTGGACAAAGAATAAAACCCTCGCAGGGTTGTTTTAACGCCCTCGCAGGGCTACAACAGCTGGCGCATTGTCATCTTGCAAATATATCATAAAACCCTCGCAGGGTTCATAACGCACCCTCGCAGGGCTGCGATGACATAAATAAAATTTGGGCGCACCGAATATTTTTCAGCTTTGGATTATCTTGGACAAGGAATAAAAACCCTCGCAGGGTTGTTTAAACGCCCTCGCAGGGCTACAATGGCTGGCGCATTGTCATCTCCTTGCAAGTAAATATATAATAAAACCCTCGCAGGGTACATAACGCACCCTCGCAGGGCTGCGATGACCTAAATAAAATTCGGGCGCACCGAATATTTTTCAGCTTTAGATTGTCTTGGACAAGGAATAAAAACTCTCGCAGGGTTATTTTAACGCCCTCGCAGGGCTACAATGGCTGGCGCATTGTCATCTCCTTTCAAGTATATAATAAAACCCTCGCAGGGTTTATTACGCTCCCTCGCACGGCTGCGATGACATGTAACATTCGGGCGAACCGAATATTTTTCAGCTTAAATTGTCTTGGACGTGATGAGCATTATTCTCGAATGAAGAGTCTTATTCAACTTATCCCTCGGCATGCCTGGTGGAAAAAAGTCACATCGTATGCCTGGTGGGTCTGTGAGACCCGGATCTTGAAATATTTTTTTCGCTAACAAAATGATGTTAATAAGTCTAATTTACGGTTTCATAATAATAATAAAGATGCGTTTTAGGATTTTTAATTAAATAAGTGTTCGAAACCACAATATTTATCAATAATTTTTCTTATCAAACTA
This sequence comes from Eupithecia centaureata, assembly GCA_944547425.1. Classification (NCBI taxonomy): domain Eukaryota; kingdom Metazoa; phylum Arthropoda; class Insecta; order Lepidoptera; family Geometridae; genus Eupithecia; species Eupithecia centaureata. The sequence continues at coordinate 7,861,839 of OX155704.1, read as the reverse complement.
AGCACCCGTTTTTTAACATAAAATCAGACATCTTTTGTTTATAATAATGCAAAATCAACTAAAACAAATGATATCTCAATCTGATTTTGGGGAATATTAGGCCCATATATTATCTTATATTATATACTAAAATAATTAATTTTCATCATCATCATCATCATTTTCATGAGCTTCGTTTTCGAAGCATTTTACGCACTGGAAAATTGCATGATCCAGGAACAAATGGCGCTTGCACATCTCACAGATGTTTTGTGCTTTGCGGTATTGTTATGACAGACAAACGTGACATCTACGCCTGACACCTGGAGCAGTTTTTATTACCAGTGGGCCATATTGGAGACCAATACGATTGGCGATTCATTTATTGATCATATATTCATTTATTGTAGGAAGAGGATAACTTTTCAGTCTTGATTGTAAATGTGTTTTTATCAATGCGAGACCCAGATCTTTGATGAAATCTTCTGGGATTTCGTGAAACATCATAAATCTCATAATTTTTTCAACTTTGTCAACACCACTCTTAGTTTTGAGAATGTTGCACATGTTGGTTTTTGCTTTTCTCCTTACTCAAGATCGATTTCCTTATAATTATGGAGAGATAATAATAATAATAATAATTCCAGACAGTTCCAGATGAAAGCATGAACACATTTTTTCTGGGTTTTGGGATGGAAGATACCAAAGTCACATCTTGTTGAAATCCGAACAGCGATGAATTCAGTTCTCGATTACCTGCTTTGAGTTTTTCAGGCATGCAAGCTTTGTTCGATTTCATTGTAGCGGTTAATTTATGGTGGTTCAGCAAGTGTTTATATGTTGGATAACTGGTAAACCAGTTGTTCACATTATTCCTCCCTTATTGGGAATAAGATGCAACTAAGCGATCGACTACATCATGTGGCTTATTGCTGACCTTATATCGGTCCCTCTGGTTGCTCGCCTGCGTAAATCTCTAAATTCAATGTGTAAAATGTTCGCAAATGAGCGCAAATATCTTTATTCCATATTTGGCAGTCTTTATTCCATTTTTTTGTTTTTTGTTTGGCAAATATTGGTGAAATTTGTAGAGATCACAGAAAGCCACGAGCCCTACATATTTTGTTACATACATTGTTAAATTTTCAAAGGGCGTGTAGCTGGCATTTGGTAACGAATTCATTGACTAGATTCCTAATCGGGGCTTGTCTATCCTGTGATAACCTTTCTTCGCGTGTATCAACATCATCAAATCGTTAATGATTGACAATAAACCAAATCTTTTCAAGCTTATTGTCATAGTAAATAAAGGAATACCAGTTCCATCATTGGACCACAAGTCTTGTAAATTTTGTCTGGCAGATTTTTATAATCCTACTAGGTAAATTAGACCAACAAAGGCCTCATCCATAAAAATCTCTACATAAGCGTAGTAATTTGGAGTATTCAAACTAGACCTAGTTCTTAGTATCCTCACATCTGTGTGCATAAGCACATATATCCAGCAACATCGACTCGCTCACAAACAAGTTGAAATACTCTAAAGGTGCATCTCTCGCTAATACTGTAACACCCGGTGTTCCAGATACTATTTTCACGAAGAGTTCGAACGTTTGATCTAGCTGAAATTTTGTGCCACAAAGTTTCGTCATTACCTTTGTAAGTTCTTTCTGATGGTTGTGAAGTCAACTCAACTCCGACAGTGGCACGTCCATTTCAGAATAAGAAGAGTTCTCACCAGTGACTGCTTCCTAAATGTCTTCCGCCAAAGCGTCAAAATATGTTTCATGATTTTCTTCCTCATGTGTAACCTCATGAGACTCTTCGTCATGGAATTGAAAACAATTTCATGTTCCTTAACATCGTCCTCCTCCTCGAGTAAAAAAAATATGGTGTCTTTGTCACGTAGGTAGCTCCCTGTTTTGAACTTTAAAATAATACAATAAATTACTATGAATTTAAAAAAATCTTCCGGAATCGAACTCATCATATTCGTAAAATTTTCAATAAACCCAACAAAAAAAATCATAATCAAGCTTTTTTTTATAAAATCGCGCTCGCAGGTATTATATCTTGTTTATTTTTAATAAATAACAATTGAAATCACAAAAAGAAACTAAGTTAATACTTACATAAAAATGTCACACCGTATGCCTGGTTGGGTCTATGAGGCCCGAGCGCCCTTTATACACGTCCTATCACTACTGGAACGCGCCCTGGACTCAGGAAATCGATGGAGGGCGTTCAGAAGTTCACTACGGTCAGCTACTGAGAGCGGTTACGCTCAAAATTCAAATTTGAATGAATTATAACGATTTAACTGTTGCGCTGGGTCTGACAGACCCTACCAGGCATGCCGAGGGATAAATATGTGTTTACATAAGCTTCAGAAAGGGTTGCTTGTTTGGATTAAGGAATTCATCGTGGTGGTGTACCTCCACCAGCGATGAATTCCAGGGTATCGCGTACCTACTCACAACAACTTCCAGGAAGGCTAACTATAAAAGCATCGTGGTGCACCTCCAACAGTGATGAAAATAAAAGTCCAGGGTATCGCGTACCTATTGACTAGAACTTCCAGGAAGGTTAACTATTATTAAATAGAAGCATCAAAATAAAAAGTGCAGGGTATCGCGTACCTATTGACAAATGTCTTACCACTATCTATGTATGTATATGATTCGTGTATTGCATACCTATCAACAAAAGATTTGGGAGGTTCGATACCTATATAGACGGAGTTTTTGTTCTTGTTAGACATTAACATTCAGAAGGAGCTGTTTAGCTGAAGGAATAATAAAATCTTCTGATAAACCGTACTTGTGACAAAAGTCATATAAGAATATCGTAAGAAACTCGGGCTGATAAGCGTGATGGGTTGATAAATTTATCGATTGGCTGATATTTTTATAGGCAAATTATAAATTGCGTATAGCAGCTAGTTGAGGTGTCATTGTGAATTAAGGGCAAGCCGAAGCCCTCGAGCTGAATTACATTCTACATAGTCTAACACAGAGTTACTATTTTTCACACTGTATGATATGTGAACGGTAGCAGATATAAGAACCCTTTGGATTCATGAGATCGCAGGAAAGACTCTAAGGTTAACACACATATAAGTTATTAAGTCTACCTACAAAACTTCTCATTGACGAGACAAGTTCTTTAAAATGATAAACAATTGTAGGGTGGGTACCACGAATTAATTTGAATTATAAGATAAATGCTGCCCACCCGCATTAAAAATTTAGTGCCTATTATTAGAATAGGGATACGAAATCCCTCATTCCATCACGAATTTGAATGTTGCGTGCGTGAGATCGTTGTTAGTATAAATAAGGTAGCGTCTACCAAAAACACAATATCTTGCACAAAGTTGCCTTCAGTATCAAGATACTGTCTATCAGTGGATATGTCCACGCAAATGTATCGGTCTAGCTCACTCACTGGCCTGACCGTTTTAAGAGTACATTGTCTAAAAGACTACTTGTCAGACAAAAAGAAGGAGATTTGGTGAAAGTACTGGCGTTGCGGCACTATGTCATATAGCTACATGTATAGGCTCTGAACTGTACTCAACCCATGTCCGGATTTATGATTGTGGGAACGATAAGGGTGTGAACGATAAGAAACATTCCCGTGTTTATTTACAACTACCCTCTTCATACTTTTTATAACCGGTGGCATTTCTTGGTTATCTGTATAAAGGTGTGTACGGTAATGAACGTTCACGCGTTTATTTACAACTACCCTCATCATACTTTTTATCATAAGTGGCATTTCTGTTATCTGCTTTGTATGATAAATTGTTGAATGTATTCTCAACTGTATTAGACATCGCAAATACTAGTACATTTTTAGAATTAATATTTGAAACTGTCATCATCATCATTTATAGAAATGACCGTGAGCAATTGAGGTTTTGCGCACTACAGTAATAAAAACCTTGGAAAGTCGTCAGTCTTCTTTTTGAACGTCAGTAAAGGACAGCCACTGTCCTTGACGTAAAGAACTGTTTATATTTTATATAGTGTTACACTATTCTTTACAAGTAAGCGATCATTGTCAGCTTCTAAACTCTAGCACTCTGTGATAGATTAATAAGAAAAAAAGTGCATCTATATTATCGCTTCTTAAGCGATGACGTCAGATTTTCAGTAATTGGTCGTGAGATGTTTCAACATAACTACTAGTTAAACGGAAAATGGTTCTTGTTTATTATTTTATAAACATTGTAGTACAACAGACACTACTGCATCTCAAATGAAGAGCTTGTTTTCGAGGTACATTGACAATGGCTGAGGTATTCATGCACAAGTATAATACCTACAGTGTTACAAATAACGTTGGTTCTCGAAGTAAACTTGTTTTCACTGTCACAAGCTGCTTAGTAATCTAGGGTTTGCTAGTTACCATTATTGGTATTAATTTTATTGATGTCTCAATAGACCTCTCTATATTAAGTACCTATATGCTCTCGGGTGAGAATTTGTAAATCTATTCGATATGATATTCGAATAACATTAGAAGGATACCCAGTGCGTATTTAAGAGCAAAACAAGTACCTATAAGGGAAAAAAAAATAGATATACCTGTATTTTTAGCTACGTGTATCGGATCTAAGATTTCTTACGCTTCTACAGTGGAAATGTACACAAGTCTTATCGCAAAACTTGTAATCTAGTCCAAACATTGTGGGGAGGAAAAACCAGTTATTCAAATGTTTTATAAGAACTTCCCATAACTGGACATTTTAGATGAACATACAAATCTTCACTATAGTTATAACGGTTCATAAAGTACCTACTCAGGTATTACAGCGCACTGCAATAAATTGAAATTTTAATGTAACGGTTTTCCCACATGCTTTCAATTGGTTAAAACGAGTACTATGTCCAGAAAATTAATGAGTTAAATACCTAGTAACTACCTACTCACATTTTGGAGCAGATATTTTAGTTTTCAGTTGTGCAATGATTTATTGTCACCGAAGGTCGTACACATTGCAAAAGTTGCAAAAACTGTTTCTAAAAGAAGTTAAGCTGCTGAAGTATTATTATACAGTTTTGTTATAAGTTTATCAGTCATCAGTACCCAATCACTCAGAACATATTCATGCTGAGCTGGGCGGCCCTATTGTATGATACTGTGTGGGGTTTTGTTCAGAATTATTTATTTATTAAACTAGGACGATGGCACATTCCATCATCATCATGATAGAGTGCGATAAATTTGTTTAAAAATGTTAATTGTCTTTTGGACCATACGTATTGCAGTTTTGAATGTCACAATGACTAATTTGTATTCAAAGCGACGTGGCTTACGATTATAACATTATTTAAAAAATAGTAAGTTCACATTGGCGTTGAGTGTCTTCACCACCACCAGGCGATAACAAACACGTCTCAGTTATTAAACGTTTACCAAGGTACAGTCAAATTAATAGAAGCGTTTTACATAAAATAAAACGCATATTAATTTACTTACCTTGGTAAACGTTTACATTTTAAATTCTGCCTGGTGATATTCGACGCAATGAAGAAAAAAGATGTCGGCGCCACAAGCGTACATCTGACGTAGCGGCCGGTGGCGGGAAGACACCGGATTGGCCAACTCCTCTTTGGACGAGGTTACTGATTGGCTAGTACTTTTTACAGAAAGTCAAAGCCAATACTTATTTATAAGGCGGGAAATGTAGGGCCTATCTCTCAGTTATTAAACGTTTACCAAGGTAAGTAAATTAATATGCGTTTTATTTTATGTAAAACGCTTCTATTAATTACTCATAACACAAGCTCTGCTTAGCTCGTGGCTAGATGAAGCTGTGTGGATTGTCCAGCATTATCACTATCAACATTACAGGCAAAGACCTAGCATCAGTGAGCGCGCTCCTAAAGCGTCACACGCGCCTGGAGCAACAAGTCGCGAGCCAGGCCGACACGTGCGCGACACTCGCCGACACCGCGCGCGCGCTCTCGCCGACACACTTCATGCGGGATGACATACTGAGGAGGCAGGAGGCACAGAGTAACAGGTAATTTAAATTTTATGTCTTTATTTCTTTAGGCTTACAAAATAAGAACTTAGACAAGTAAAATTTTAAACTATAGGTACATATTTATCAAAATAATATAAGAAATAAAGTGTTAATTGATTTTGTCTTCGCTGCAATATTTTGACTAATGGATCAGTTTAATACTTACCATGCATTAGGTTAGAATATATAAAAGGTAATTTAGATTGACATAGAACTTTCATGGTTTGAGATTTGTGAGCGAAATTTTTTTCACATGGTTTCTATGAGGTTCTTCTTCTAAAAGTATGCAACATCCGATTATAGACTGAGGTTCTTCTTTTAAAAATGTACAACATTCGGTTACCGACTGAGGTTCTACTTTTAGAAAATGTGCAACATTCGGTTACCGACTGAGGTTCTTCTTTTAGAAAATGTGCAACATTCGGTTACCGACTGAGGTTCTTCTTTTAAAAATGTGCAACATTCGGTTACCGACTGAGGTTCTTCTTTTAAAAATGTGCAACATTCGGTTACCGACTGAGGTTCTTCTTTTAAAAATGTGCAACATTCGATTATCGACTGAGGTGTTTCTTTTAAAAATGTGCAAGATTCGATTATCGAATTTCAGTTGTTTTATTCAGCTTAAAAAAGAAAGATGGATAGTAATTTTTGAATACGCGTTCCGACGCGGGACTTACAGCTCTAAATATCAATTTTGCGTTTGGAGGAGAATTTGGATCATGGGCCGGATCCAAAAAGCCGTTCTCCTGGACTCTGCGCGTATCGTCAAGAAGAAGTTCCTCTGTCTGCAACTCTAGTCACCGGCTGCTTGAGCCTAGCTTCGTGGCCGGTGATCCACCGTTTTGATATAAATTTTAACGCGCTATAATTTAATTAAACTCATAAATACAGTAAATATAATGTGAATACTGTTGTGTACAGATACCGACAGCTGCAGGAGCCGATGCAGATCCGTCGCGACAACCTGGAGGACGCCGCGCTGCTGCACCGCTGGGACAGAGACGCGGACGAGGAGTTCAAATGGTAACGCATGTTGTGTACAGATACCGACAGCTGCAGGAGCCGATGCAGATCCGTCGCGACAACCTGGAGGACGCCGCGCTGCTGCACCGCTGGGACAGAGACGCGGACGAGGAGTTCAAATGGTAACGCATGTTGTGTACAGATACCGACAGCTGCAGGAGCCGATGCAGATCCGTCGCGACAACCTGGAGGACGCCGCGCTGCTGCACCGCTGGGACAGAGACGCGGACGAGGAGTTCAAATGGTAACGCATGTTGTGTACAGATACCGACAGCTGCAGGAGCCGATGCAGATCCGTCGCGACAACCTGGAGGACGCCGCGCTGCTGCACCGCTGGGACAGAGACGCGGACGAGGAGTTCAAATGGTAACGCATGTTGTGTACAGATACCGACAGCTGCAGGAGCCGATGCAGATCCGTCGCGACAACCTGGAGGACGCCGCGCTGCTGCACCGCTGGGACAGAGACGCGGACGAGGAGTTCAAATGGTAACGCATGTTGTGTACAGATACCGACAGCTGCAGGAGCCGATGCAGATCCGTCGCGACAACCTGGAGGACGCCGCGCTGCTGCACCGCTGGGACAGAGACGCGGACGAGGAGTTCAAATGGTAACGCATGTTGTGTACAGATACCGACAGCTGCAGGAGCCGATGCAGATCCGTCGCGACAACCTGGAGGACGCCGCGCTGCTGCACCGCTGGGACAGAGACGCGGACGAGGAGTTCAAATGGTAACGCATGTTGTGTACAGATACCGACAGCTGCAGGAGCCGATGCAGATCCGTCGCGACAACCTGGAGGACGCCGCGCTGCTGCACCGCTGGGACAGAGACGCGGACGAGGAGTTCAAATGGTAACGCATGTTGTGTACAGATACCGACAGCTGCAGGAGCCGATGCAGATCCGTCGCGACAACCTGGAGGACGCCGCGCTGCTGCACCGCTGGGACAGAGACGCGGACGAGGAGTTCAAATGGTAACGCATGTTGTGTACAGATACCGACAGCTGCAGGAGCCGATGCAGATCCGTCGCGACAACCTGGAGGACGCCGCGCTGCTGCACCGCTGGGACAGAGACGCGGACGAGGAGTTCAAATGGTAACGCATGTTGTGTACAGATACCGACAGCTGCAGGAGCCGATGCAGATCCGTCGCGACAACCTGGAGGACGCCGCGCTGCTGCACCGCTGGGACAGAGACGCGGACGAGGAGTTCAAATGGTAACGCATGTTGTGTACAGATACCGACAGCTGCAGGAGCCGATGCAGATCCGTCGCGACAACCTGGAGGACGCCGCGCTGCTGCACCGCTGGGACAGAGACGCGGACGAGGAGTTCAAATGGTAACGCATGTTGTGTACAGATACCGACAGCTGCAGGAGCCGATGCAGATCCGTCGCGACAACCTGGAGGACGCCGCGCTGCTGCACCGCTGGGACAGAGACGCGGACGAGGAGTTCAAATGGTAACGCATGTTGTGTACAGATACCGACAGCTGCAGGAGCCGATGCAGATCCGTCGCGACAACCTGGAGGACGCCGCGCTGCTGCACCGCTGGGACAGAGACGCGGACGAGGAGTTCAAATGGTAACGCATGTTGTGTACAGATACCGACAGCTGCAGGAGCCGATGCAGATCCGTCGCGACAACCTGGAGGACGCCGCGCTGCTGCACCGCTGGGACAGAGACGCGGACGAGGAGTTCAAATGGTAACGCATGTTGTGTACAGATACCGACAGCTGCAGGAGCCGATGCAGATCCGTCGCGACAACCTGGAGGACGCCGCGCTGCTGCACCGCTGGGACAGAGACGCGGACGAGGAGTTCAAATGGTAACGCATGTTGTGTACAGATACCGACAGCTGCAGGAGCCGATGCAGATCCGTCGCGACAACCTGGAGGACGCCGCGCTGCTGCACCGCTGGGACAGAGACGCGGACGAGGAGTTCAAATGGTAACGCATGTTGTGTACAGATACCGACAGCTGCAGGAGCCGATGCAGATCCGTCGCGACAACCTGGAGGACGCCGCGCTGCTGCACCGCTGGGACAGAGACGCGGACGAGGAGTTCAAATGGTAACGCATGTTGTGTACAGATACCGACAGCTGCAGGAGCCGATGCAGATCCGTCGCGACAACCTGGAGGACGCCGCGCTGCTGCACCGCTGGGACAGAGACGCGGACGAGGAGTTCAAATGGTAACGCATGTTGTGTACAGATACCGACAGCTGCAGGAGCCGATGCAGATCCGTCGCGACAACCTGGAGGACGCCGCGCTGCTGCACCGCTGGGACAGAGACGCGGACGAGGAGTTCAAATGGTAACGCATGTTGTGTACAGATACCGACAGCTGCAGGAGCCGATGCAGATCCGTCGCGACAACCTGGAGGACGCCGCGCTGCTGCACCGCTGGGACAGAGACGCGGACGAGGAGTTCAAATGGTAACGCATGTTGTGTACAGATACCGACAGCTGCAGGAGCCGATGCAGATCCGTCGCGACAACCTGGAGGACGCCGCGCTGCTGCACCGCTGGGACAGAGACGCGGACGAGGAGTTCAAATGGTAACGCATGTTGTGTACAGATACCGACAGCTGCAGGAGCCGATGCAGATCCGTCGCGACAACCTGGAGGACGCCGCGCTGCTGCACCGCTGGGACAGAGACGCGGACGAGGAGTTCAAATGGTAACGCATGTTGTGTACAGATACCGACAGCTGCAGGAGCCGATGCAGATCCGTCGCGACAACCTGGAGGACGCCGCGCTGCTGCACCGCTGGGACAGAGACGCGGACGAGGAGTTCAAATGGTAACGCATGTTGTGTACAGATACCGACAGCTGCAGGAGCCGATGCAGATCCGTCGCGACAACCTGGAGGACGCCGCGCTGCTGCACCGCTGGGACAGAGACGCGGACGAGGAGTTCAAATGGTAACGCATGTTGTGTACAGATACCGACAGCTGCAGGAGCCGATGCAGATCCGTCGCGACAACCTGGAGGACGCCGCGCTGCTGCACCGCTGGGACAGAGACGCGGACGAGGAGTTCAAATGGTAACGCATGTTGTGTACAGATACCGACAGCTGCAGGAGCCGATGCAGATCCGTCGCGACAACCTGGAGGACGCCGCGCTGCTGCACCGCTGGGACAGAGACGCGGACGAGGAGTTCAAATGGTAACGCATGTTGTGTACAGATACCGACAGCTGCAGGAGCCGATGCAGATCCGTCGCGACAACCTGGAGGACGCCGCGCTGCTGCACCGCTGGGACAGAGACGCGGACGAGGAGTTCAAATGGTAACGCATGTTGTGTACAGATACCGACAGCTGCAGGAGCCGATGCAGATCCGTCGCGACAACCTGGAGGACGCCGCGCTGCTGCACCGCTGGGACAGAGACGCGGACGAGGAGTTCAAATGGTAACGCATGTTGTGTACAGATACCGACAGCTGCAGGAGCCGATGCAGATCCGTCGCGACAACCTGGAGGACGCCGCGCTGCTGCACCGCTGGGACAGAGACGCGGACGAGGAGTTCAAATGGTAACGCATCAAAATGATAGCCATTTTCAAAAGTTGGGCCTTTGAAAGTGGGACGCGAATCCCTCGTGGTAGGTACCGTAACCCTTACCGCTTTCCATGTGCCAAACCGCATTCCTGTATACGTTAACCTCTAAATAATAAGCTTGAATATGAAAGCCACGAGTGAGCACACAAAAGGGCAGAAAACAAACGCCCTAAGGAATGAAAAATCACTGAGTCTCGGTTAAAATGCCTGACCAGGCCGAAATCGGCTTGGAGGACATCATCATCATCATCAACCTCTAAATTACCCTGAATAGAGTAACATAAGCGTATATTTCCAGGATAAAAGAGCGCGAGGTGTCCGTGAAGCAGGCGGACCTCGGCGCGACGCTGCAGGACGCGCAGACACAGCTCAAGAAGCATAAGGCGCTTGAGGCGGAGCTCATTGCCAGGTACGTGACATCTGTTTGGTATTCACAACTGTCACTGTCAAAAAACCGGTGAAAGGTAATGTTTATGTGCGGATACAAGCCTACGTTCCTTTCCCTAGTCACCTATGTTTAACCCCATCCTACTTCCGTATCCTTTCCATTCTCTCTTCGTGACTAGATTACGAATCGGTGGCCTCACTTTGCATAAAAATGAAATACAATATTCAAAATCAATAATTAATATTAGTGAATTCCCAGTGTCCTGAAGCTTCCTACCCATTGTTGAGTGCCTGTGCAATTTACAACATCTACAACATCTTATCTACTCTTGGAAGGTAGAGGAACTTGGGTGGTCACAAAATCCATTGTTTTTACAGTAGTTTTTAAATATTTTTTTAAGCAAAGTGCAACCTTTTTACCTGATAGATACAGGTACTGTTAGATTCAGTGCCGTTGCCAAGTCTCCAATATGTTTAACATTTCGTAACTTGTAACACCTCCTTGTTGTCCCCAGAGAGCCGGCAGTGAAGAGTGTGTGCGCGCGCGCGACATCGCTCGCGGCGCGCGGTCACTTCGCGGCGGGCTCGCTGGAGGCGCGCGCGCGCTCACTGGACGCGGCGCGCGCCGCCTTGTCGGACGCCGCGGCCGGCCGCGCGCGCGCGCTGCGGGAGCGCACAGAACTACTGCAGGTATACAACAAAAGCACGCTCGGTCGAGGCAGGCTCGCGAGCAAAATGCTCGGTCGGTGTGGACGTGGCTCGGGGTTGTGCGACGCACGGTGCCACGGCCGAGCCATGCGGCGCCGGTAAAGCGCGCGTGCTTAAAGGTGCCTCGGTGTGCGCTGTGCGTTTGGTGGGGACGGCAATTTGGCTCGCGCGCGAGTCTCGATCTTCTTCTTAGTCGCTACACTCTTGATAGAGTGGTCGTGGTTATCAGGGAGGGTGGCAGCCTTCACAAACCGCTGCCATTCTTCTCGCACCGCTGCTTTCCTGGTGCATTTGTGTAGGGAACTGTTACGAGTCTCGATACTTTCGTTAATATCGTCAATTTTAAATTGCTCGGTGGAACTGATGGCTCGGGATGGCTCGACTTGGCCCGCTAGCCAGCTTCGGCCGAGCCGCTCGCTCGAAAGTGGCTGGCGAGCCCATTCGCCCGGTGGAGATAACGTATCAATCCACTGTTGGACGTGGGCCTCCCCTAATGAGAGCCATAGAGCTCTGTCTTTACAGGTATGTTGGACGTTAAAGAATAGATAATTTATATAGAAACAGGTACGATGAAAAAGGAATTAAACAACCGGAGCAGGACTATTGGTTATTGACAGCTACATTTCAGCTTTTCTATGGACGGGGTTGGTGCCTCGATGAGGCTCTGCAGTCTCGTATTTTGTCTAGTCTCTTATGTAACACAAATACTATAACCTAGTATAAAATAAATACTAATTAATATAGTTTCCGTTATCCAGCACCCCAGCTTTTGGCTAGATGATGTTGTGTGGATTGTCCAGCATTTTTTATTTTATTTTAGATGGAAAACAAACAGCTTAAATATACTTATGTGAATACAACAATGGTGGTTAAAACTAAAGCTTAACAGTTTTCGCTTGTGGTATTTAAATATGCCTAAACTAAAATATTAAACAGTCGAGTAGTTACATAAGCAAAGTACAAGATATAATTGTACCTATATGAATGGGTAAGCTATGTCTATAGTGATTTGCCTGTTCGTATATAGTGTTTATTATTATTAATGAACATAACCTCGTTTATTTGTAGCTAATCTCCGAGATATCTGAAGTAGAGGCTTGGCTGTTGGAACGCAAGGCTCAGCTCGTGTCCTCAGACGTGGGGCGGGATGAGGAGTCGGCCTTAGCGCTGGCGAGGAGCCTGGAGGCGCAGCAGAGAGACCTCTCGGCTCAAGACAAGAGGATCGCGCAGTTAGCGGTGAGTGTTTTTATTATACAGGGTGGAGACAAAACTGTCGTTTGAGGAAGATTATTTTTTTTTATTGGAAATGGTCGAGCGTTTGGCCTCTATCCCACGTAAGTGAAGATGTGGCCTAAGATGGAGCACGCTTTCTCAGAAGGAACTTATTCAAGATAGCCTTGTGTATTGATGATGGTAAACTGATAGAATTGGAACTCATCCGATATAGTTTTTTGTCTGTGGTCACTACCCTCTGGTGACGCCACTGTCGTTCTTCCAGCTTTTCTACACGTCAAGTAATTTATGTGCATTGTTACAACTTTAATGAAACTCAGTTCAGAATTATTATAATCTTTATTTGAAGAAAACCCTTCATAAACTTAACAGATGCATGTGTCCTGCCTTAATTTAGAAAAATAATTAAATGCATTCATAATTTTTTGTTTTGGTTTTTAAAAAAAACCGCATCAAAATCCGTTGCGTAGTTTTAAAAATTTAAATATTCAAAGGGTCATGGGGATATAGTGACAAGGACATAGGGACAGAGAAAGCGACTTTATTTTATACTATACAGGGTGTTAGTGTGAACACCGTTGTCCTTGAAACCAGAGGTTCAGCATCATGAGTAGAATCCAAAACCGATGAGAGAAGCTTAACACCTATTTTAGTTTTAAAAGATTTTGATATTTCATGTCTTCGCTATCGTACACGATGCCATAGTCACTCTACATACTTTAAGTCCTACCTACGTAAGTACTTATACCCGCGCCTTACTTGGATCGTAACTTCATTACTTGTGCCCTTCAAAAGACGGGATATTCGCACAGAAGGTGATCCGACACTGAGGTGCACATGCCACGTGTCGCCTGGTCGAAGTACTTGTGTCACGTGTTGGTGAGCAAACGTTTAGTGTTTATAAAAATTTTCTTTAAAAAATGAGTAAAAAATAGTATCATTTTTTTCATCCGTTTTGGATTCTACTCATGATGCTGAACCTCTGGTTTCAAGGACAACGGTGTTCACACTAACACCCTGTATAGTGATAAAGATCCACCTAAATAACAAAATTTTATGTTCAGGAGCGAGCGACCATGGACGATGAGAATCTGAAGAAGAAGGTGGAAGATCTGAAGAACTTGTACGAGGACATGAAGCTGCTGTCCGCGAAGAGACAGCAGCGGCTACAGCAGAGCTTGAAGTACTTCAAGTAAGTGGGGACAGAGATTCGGGGCTTTTGGTCTTAATGTTGTATAGATCAGAAAAATTATATGTATTTATGAAGTGTATTAAATGTATTTTATTTTATTTGTTTGGAAAACAAACAGCTTATTCAACAACAATAGTTGAAACTTATGGGTAAGTTAAGCCTAATAGTTTCCGCATATGGGTAATCAATCATTGTGTCCTTAAAACTTAAACAACACAATTAAACAAGTAAACTTAACTAGTATACTATACTATACTCGGTACACTTAAGCCATCCAAACCAAAATATCAAATAAGAACGTAAGAAAAAAAAATTAGAAACAAAATAGTGAGGCTCATTAATTGGAGAAATATCAGTCATCTAGTACCCATAACACAAGCTCTGCTTAGCTTGGGGCTAGATGATGCGGTGTGAACTGTTTGTTATATAATTTATTGGCATTCTCCAGGTTTGTCCAGGAGTGTGAGGAGGTCCAGGAGTGGGTGTCGGAGCAGATGGGCGTGGCTGCGAGCGAGGAGTACGGTCTGGATGTGGAGCACGTGGAGACCTTACAGCAGGCCTTCGACAACTTCCAGCAGCAGCTGCAAGGTGAGTCCAAGAGTGCGAGGAGCTCCAGGAGTGGGAGAGGAATATCTCTATCGGACAATAGAGTCACCACCTCAAAAGAATAAATAATATAATAATAAAATAAGAATAAGAATAAGAATAATAAATAAAAGGCAAATTGAAATCACAGATAATTTATTTCTGTTGCCGCTATAATAATAAATTTAACAACAAATCCTAAAAAAATAGAAAATGTCAGTGGAGGTCCCATGCAACAGATTTGTTCTTTTTGTCGTTTTATTAGATGATATCCCGTCATGCACGTCCCTATCTCCAGAGATACTCCAGAGTCTAGACTCTAGAGAATAAGGACTCTGTTGAAAAACTGCATAGTGAGCGCACCAAACTTACCACCTACATCATCATCATATCCTGTCCACTGCTGGACATAGACCTCCTAAAACCTGTACTCTAATAATTTGTTCTCTTGACAGCCAACGAAGGTCGTATAGAAGCGGTGTGCGAGTCCGGCAACGTGCTGCTGGAAGAGAACACGCCGGAGGGAGACAGAGTCAAGCAGAGGATAGACGACATCCGAGGACTGTGGGAGGATCTGAAGGAGCTGGCGGCCGCGAGGCAGGAGGTGAGTGCGAGAGAGAGAGAAGAAGGTCACACACTGAGCGTTTTCTCCAGCTCAATTGCATTTCGTTGCGTCGCAGAATGTCTTTTTAATTTTTAGTGAAGTTCAACTTCTGTATCAGAACTACTTCTATATTATTATTTATTCTCTCCCCCCCCCCCCAGGCCTCTATATTATTATTTATTCTCTCCCCCCAGGCCTTGGCCGGCGCCCGGCAAGTGCACGAGTTCGACCGGCTGGCGGAGGAGACGTGCGCGCGCCTGTCGGAGAAGGAGCTGGCGCTGGGCGCGGGGCTCGGCGCGGGCGCCCGGCACGCGCGCCACGCGCACGCGCGCTCGCTCGCCGCGCTCCGGAGCGAGCTGGAGGCGCACGCGCACACGCACAACCAGCTCCTTAAAGAAGCTGACAGGTACAACGACACATAGCACCACACTCTCGGAGAAGGAGCTGGCGTATGTTGATCGCTCTTGAAGTAATTAATACAGGAGCTGTTCGATACACATTGATCACCCAGATCCCTAAACTAGGTAGCTGCCGCAGCAGGTCAGATTAACTAGGTAACTAGTACATACGTGACCGCGGAGGTAACGAGCGGTCACTAGGTCAGCCAGCAGACAGTGCATCGCTAGCAGCGATACCAACCGCACTCACTATCATCAGCATCATTAGTCGTAGTTCTAGGTATATAAGTTGAATATAGCTTTTACCGACAAACTCGACTTTTACATCAACATCCCAGGATTAGCGTACGGTTAATCCTTCAGGAGCTCTATCCTTCCATTCCATCCAGTATAAACATGCATGGTTCGTTCCAGACTGGGCTCCGCGTTCCCGGACGCGCGCGAGCACGTGACCGCCAAGCTGGAGGAGGTGTCGGAGGCGCTGGCGGCGCTGACGGCGCGCGCGCAGGCGGGAGAGAGACAGCTGGAGCTCGCGGACCAGCTGCAGGCGTACTTCGACGCGAGCCAGGAGCTGCTGTGAGTGTAGACTAGTGGGCAGGCGTGCAGGCGGTTCTAATGTATGGGGTCGTGGTCTGGGGAATTTGATACTATACATAACCTTTTAATAGCCTTCTGTTTCTATTTTTTTTATTTTTAATTTCTTGTATGTGCTGCTGGTTTTCCTTAAATACGTATCTGGTACTTCTTTCTTCTCTCCTCTTCTTTCTCTTCTATTCAGACCATAGGGTTCTTGGGTAAATAATTTGGTTATTGTTGAATATTGTTTTACAATACTTTCTACAATAAACCGGTATCATTGGACATTTTCATTCCATAATATTCAAAGTATTATCATTATTTTGTTACCCCTTGCTCCCTCAAGTTTGTTACGAAAATATATATACCAACATCATTATTTGGTTACAGCGCTTGGACCAACGAGACCGTAGCCCGCGTGACTGCCTCGGAGCTGGGCGCGGACGTGGCCGCGGCGGAGCGCCTCGTCGCACGACACAGGGACATCAAGGCAGAGATACACGCCAAGGAGGATGACTTCAACACGCTCTATGCTGATGGTAACTTGTAGTCTAACTAACAACGAGACCGTAGCCCGCGTGACCGCCTCGGAGCGCCTCGTCGCACGACACAGGGACATCAAGGCAGAGATACACGCCAAGGAGGATGACTTCAACACGCTCTATGCTGATGGTAACTTGTAGTCTAACTAACAACGAGACCGTAGCCCGCGTGACCGCCTCGGAGCGCCTCGTCGCACGACACAGGGACATCAAGGCAGAGATACACGCCAAGGAGGATGACTTCAACACGCTCTATGCTGATGGTACCTTGTAGTCTAACTAACAACGAGACCGTAGCCTTGTTGATTATAAGCCTCTTGTTATCACTACATAGTATTAAACAAAGTCGCTTTCTCTGTCCCTATGTATGCTTAAATCTTTAAAACTACGCAATAGATTTTGATGCTGTTTTTTTAATAGATAGAGTGATTCAAAAGGAAGGTGTATACGTATAATAAAACCGTGCGAAGCCGTGCGGGATCGCTAGTCCTGTACATAAATGATTAAAAACAAATAAATGATAATGTTTGTATTTTCCAGGCGAGAAGCTAGTGAAAGAGAAACACATAATGTCTGTGGAGATAGAAGAACGCATGTCGACGCTGCGCGCGCGCAAGAAGCAACTCGACGCAGCCTGGGACAACAGAGATAGGTACCAAGATACAGTACCAATTAGTTATTTATTTACTTGACGACTAATTTTCGATTCCCGCCTCGGAACAAATTTGTGTTCGATTTGCAGAAAGTTCCGTTAATCTGGGTGTTTAAAATGTGTAATAAAAATATCTATCTATGTATATAAAGTATTAAATTTATTATCAGTTATCTAGTACCCGTAACACAAGCTTTGAGTAGCTTACTTTGGGGTTATACAGTGCTGTATGGATTGTCCAAAATTATTATACTTTAAAAAACACGGACAGTTCCAATAACACTATTTAAAAGTATGTATGCACATCATATTACTATCGCATTTAATCATTATTTTAAAATAAAATATAAAAGAAGGTCACAATTCACGATACCATGAGGTATATGTTTATTTTAGTACGCTTATGTTCAAACACTTATATTATATGGGATTGTTTTCTGGGGTAATTTTAATTCGCTGTTCATCATGATGGTAAAAGTTTTATTATTATGCATGTTTGTTAATCTAGGGGTAATATTCTTCTTGTATAATTAATATTTTGTTTCATTTGCAGGATATATGCTCAGCACCTGGATGCACTCGTGTTCAAGCGAGACGCACTCGCGTTGGAAACTTGGATCACTAACCGGTTAGTCCCATCGCCATCTTAAATAGTTCGCTTTTTCACGTAAATTGGTTTATATTTTGTCATGTACATTCGTTTGAACAACTGCAAAAGCGGAGGCGTAAGCATAAACCTTTAAATATTTAAATTCTTTCAAAGAAAACTAACATGCAAACCAAATTCTACAATACCATATTTTGAAATTTAAATTCTCCGTCTATTTTTCTCTAAAAGTACCCATTAAACCCTCTCATAAATATCTTCAAACGTCCCAAATCATGGGGGCGCCAAGTATTATCTCCATTTTATCGCAATATTTCCCGTATAATGTGATAACGGATCAAAATTAAAATACGTTTTAACTTAACATTTTTCACAAGTTTTCTTAAGGCGCTACCCAAAGAGCGACACCGTAAAAAGTACAATTTTTCGTCGCACCGTTAGCCGTACTGCGACATATTACAAGTCCAAAAAAAATTCAGTGTATAGTCAAATGTATAGAAAAAAGACTTATACAAAAAAAAATTATAAAAACGATCTAGGATCGTGACAAAAAAATCACAAAAAAGAACAAAAAAAAACTTTTTCGTCTCGAAATACTCAATATTTTGAGTGACAACCATTAATAATTTTAATACCACATAAAAGGAAATTTTATCAACTAAAGACATATGTAAAAAAAAATTAACAAACTGGTGTATTTTTTCTTAAATTAAATAAAAACTGCAAAAAAAGTTCATATTGCCGAGCAAGAGATTCAACTAAAATCAAACGCATCGCCATTTTCAACCTTATTTGTATAACGCGACGAACTCCCTAAAATATCGAAATATTGTCTTCATACCGCGCCTTAATGTGTGAGAATATGTATATCATCATCAGCCTATATTAATTCACTGCTGGATGTATATGATCTATGTAAAATGGGCCAAATAAATGATTTTTTGATTCTTTATTTCATTTGACTTATAAATTTCCTGAAGCCTTGACGTCAACGTCATAACATTTCTTTTACTCCCCCTTTCTCCCCCCAGAGTTCCGCTGGTCCGCGACGGCGAGTACGGGCACAGCGTGTCCCAGGTGGAACAGCTCATCAACAAGCACCGCGACCTGGAGGAGACCATCGACGCGCAGAAGGAACGCTTCCAGGCACTCAAGAGGATCACCCTGGTAAGATAACCTAGTCCACTGCTGGACAGACTGGTCACTCTAGTGAATGCTTCATTTTTCTTTCATTCCATGTTCATCCGGCTTATCTGGAATGTATTAGAAAAGAATATTCACCTTATCTTTTCATTCAAGATGTCATTATGTATATAGTTTATATATAATTTATTATGTCTTGGGGACGCTTCCGACTGGTATTGACATGGATCAATTGAGCTACCTTTAGACTGTTTGCAACCGTCTGCAGTTAGCTCAATGGTTTCAATTGTAAATACTAGTTGTAATTTTTCTATTCCTTTGCTTGTAATTTTCGTTGTTAATAAAGTATATTTATTAAGAAGTCGAAAGCATAACTAGTCCTCAATCGTTTAAGACGCATTGATGATTTATTTAAAAAAATCCAAATTACCTAAATTTATAATTGTTATATTTGTCACCAAATAAGTAAAACAATTTGTTTGTAGCTTTTAGTAATTTTTTTTAGCCTTAATATACCTATAATACCTGTGCCAGGTTTACAGAAATAAATAAAAATGGTTCCACTTATATCAAAACCCTTAAAATTTTAATAAAATTCCAAAATTTCACAACAATATTCCTAACAGGTGGAACAAGCCTTCAAGGCACAACAAGACGAGGAAGAGAACGCGAGGCGAGACAGCGCTACCAGGATGGAGCAAGAGAGAGCGCAGCTCTACAGGAAGAGGGAGATGGAGAGAATCACTGAGGAGAGGAGGAAAGAGGGAGAGAACAATAGAGAGGTTGGTATTGTAAGATCGAAATATCTGTTTTGACATAGAAGTGTATATTTTTGTGTTTTTAATGGACTGCATATTCTGCCTGTTACAAATCTATTCGTAATTTTTATGTTTCTGAAATCAGAAGGAAGAAAGGCTTTTTAAGAAGTCGAATAACCTCGAAAAGCTTATATTCTTTTTCTTTTATATTCTTTTAAACTAGTCTCTCCTCTTATACGCGTCATAATATTCTCAGCACAGTAAATTATTTTTGTTCTTATGCTATTGTATTCTTCAACATTACTAAAGCATCTTGTTACTTGCTTCTAGACTGGTTCCACAACTAGGCCACAGGTAGGCCTAGTTTGCGTACGTACGCGTATCTAACACAACTATCTCTCTCCCAGACTCTCCCGCTGCAGTCGTCGGAGCGGCCGGCCGCCGCGCCCTCCGAGGAGAGTCTCTCCCCCGCGCCGCAGTTCGACCGGCTGCCCAAGAACGACGCGCACGCGATGGTCAAACGAGCCGAGAGCATGAGCGTGAGTACATCAACTATATCTCTCCCGCTGCAGTCGTCGGAGCGCCCGGCTGCCGCGCCCTCCGAGGAGACGAGTTGTATCCTATTGAATCACATGAAAGACTTCACTACACCGGAGGCAGCGGTGGCGGTACCAATAGGACCGCACGTCTTCGCCTTCGGCCCGGACACGGCTTCAGTGTGTGGTAGGTTTTAATGTCAACTTTATTGATCACAAATACACATGGGTAAGTATACAGCAAAGGATCGATCTGAAAAAACATCTAATATTGTTGGCATTCTAATATTCCGCCGGTTTGGGTTCGATTCCCGCCTTGAGATGGATATCGATCTGCAAGTATTTCGCTCATTGAATGCAAAACGGCCACATTCTCTCATCGTCACTTTTTACAGGAGAGCCAAAACAAAATTTAGAACATGATTTTTTGAAAAAGTTAATGTTTTTCTTTTGAAATATTATGATGTTAATACATCTTTGTTTTCGTAATTTTTTGCTCTGTCTTTTAAAATAATGGCCTCTGTTGCTATCACCCAATTTGATAAAAACTACAAACTACAATATTGGAATGCAAAACGTACGTTTTCCAAAATATGGCCCTGTTGAATTCATGATTCTGAATGTACATACCTACTAGAAATTCAAATTCAAAACGGCTGCATTCTAAAATGTGGCCCCTTTGCACAGAAAACTGAACTCGATGTAGAGTGATTTTATGAATTGTGGCCGTTTTGTATGAAATAAAAGTTCATATCTACTAAAATCAGGGTCGCAACTAAAAAAATGGCGGTTTTGATCTGAAGTTGGCGATTAAGTCAGCCCAATACAAAAAGGGCGGTTGATCAAAATTGCATTAAAATGAGCTAAAATAATACGTGTCTTCAGCAAAATGTAAAGATATGTTGTTTAAGGCTCCAATTTTGCAATAAAACCATTTTCGATTTTTTTGAAATGTGGCCGTTTTGCATTCAATGAGCGATTTGTTCCGGGGTTTTGGGTGTTTTCAATGTATAACAAAAAAATCTTCCTAAAATATTGTATTAAGAATTAGCATCTAGTACCCATAACACAAGCTCTGCTTAGCTTGGGGCTAGATGATGCTGTGGATTGTCCAGCATTATTGATTTACGTATGGTTCCCCTCAGGTGGTGAAGAGTCCCAAGCGCGCGCCGTCGTTCACAACCCGCCGCCGCACGCAAAGCTTCCGCCGCCACCGCCGCGGAGACATCGCGGACCTGCCGCCCGTCGAGATAGAAGGTAACCACTTACTACCACCAGCTCATCCTGAGACAGTTGTCTCACCCAATTGGAAAAATAACTGTAGCGAAAACCAAAGTTATCGACATAACTCAATTGGAAAATTGACTGTAGCGAGAACCAAAGTTATCGACATAACTCAATTGGAAAATTGACTGTAGCGAGAACCAAAGTTATCGACATAACTCAATTGGAAAATTGACTGTAGCGAGAACCAAAGTTATCGACATAACTCAATTGGAAAATTGACTGTAGCGAGAACCAAAGTTATCGACATAACTCAATTGGAAAATTGACTGTAGCGAGAACCAAAGTTATCGACATAACGCAATTGGAAAATTGGCTGTAGCGAGAACCAAAGTTATCGACATAACTCAATTGTAAAATTAACTGTAGCGAGAACCAAAGTTATCGATATAGCTCAAGGTATTAGCAATCTGTGAGTACTACAGATCTTACTTCTTACTATTATAATAAATGGGAAAGTCTGTGAATGTTTGTTATA
This sequence comes from Eupithecia centaureata, assembly GCA_944547425.1. Taxonomy (NCBI): domain Eukaryota; kingdom Metazoa; phylum Arthropoda; class Insecta; order Lepidoptera; family Geometridae; genus Eupithecia; species Eupithecia centaureata. Next base: position 7,839,554 of record OX155704.1, on the reverse strand, counting down.
AGCAATCTCCGTAACTACTTAGTTATTTAAATTATATTTGATATGTAAATGATTAGTATCTAAAAGAACACACAGGAATCTAATTTCGCAAAATTCACCTCCGAAGGGTTTAAAAAGGCTCCTGAGGTGTCTATGGAAAATAATAAGTCCTTGGTTCGAACCACTTAAAACTCTGATAAATAAACTGCAAAGTAAATAATTAAACAAATATTTTTATTGTAAAACTGGTGTGCAATGAATTTCTTAAATTTATACGCGGGCGAAGCTGTTTGACTCAGCTAGTTGACAATACTCCCGAGATGGTCGAGGTTACCAGTAATTTTTGAATGAACCTTAATAAAGAAAAAATTAAGACAGATGTTAATTTTTTTTTTTAACATTAAAAACAATATTTTGCCTCTATCAATTACCTTCCTGATTGAACTTAACCCCTCCACATGTTACCTGGAGCAACCAATGACCTTCATAATTGATGTAACCCCCCTCTAACCCCCACAGGTTACCTGGAGCGCAAGCAGGAGAGCGGCACAGGCGGCAAGCGCGCCACGGTCCGCTCGTGGCGCAGCTACTACTCGGTGCTGTGCGGACAGCTGCTCTGCTTCTTCAAGGACGAGGACGACTTCGCCAGCGCTAAGGCCGCCGCGCCGCCCGTCGCCATCCTACTCGTGAGAATACAACACTTTTACTTACACAGTGACATTTGATTCTGCCATATTGAGTGAGTGACCGAAAGACTGGATGAATGAGTGAATGAATGAATTGTCTGTTGAAAGAATTTATTTTTCAAATTATTTTTTTAAAACTATCGTGGTTCTATTTATTAATGCTTCAGTTAAAATAAAATCGCTTCAAAATCTGTCTGTCTGTTCCTGTGTTTGCTAAAATTTTTAAAACTACGCAACAGATTTTGAAGCGATCTTTTTAAATAGATAAAGTCAAAATCAAAGTATATTTATTACATAATTACATGTTAGAAGATGGTACACAAAAAATAATATTGCATCAATGTAATTTGCCCTTTATGGGCGTGCAATTAGTCATTCACATGCATTTTAACAAAAAAATTATGTAAAAATAATCAAATATACAGAAAATGATTTAACGATGAAGTGATTTAAAAGGAAGGTTTACATGTATAATAAAAAATGAGCACTTTATTTCCTATTTTTATTATTAATTACATGAAATTTATGACGTGTCCAAGTAAGGTCTTAAGAAGGCTAGGAACCTCTCCTAAATCTCAGCGGCCGATCCGTGTGTATTTGTTGCTGTTTCAAGTCGAATGAAATGGAGCGCGTTATGAGTGAGAAAGGGCAACTAAACGAGTCAAAGTGATCGTGTCACGAAATACTTTCGTCATAAACGTCAAAATAATAGCCTTTACTCTGGATTGGATGAATTCAGAAGTTCGAAAAAAAAACACTAAGGGTCTTATTACAAATCGTGGTATAACCGAGGTTTTTCTTAATCAGAGATCGTCCATGGTTTGAATGATATCCACAGATTATAACTGAACGACATTGGATATTAGGGCGGAGCCACGTGCCTCCCGCCGCCGCGCGCCCGCGCTCCTACCCGATACCAAAGAGCGCTTGTATGTAATATTGTTGGGATTGCGGAATATTCATGTTTATTCATAGGGCTTCATATAGCGGTAAAATGGTTTTATATTTTTAATTCAATTTTCATTCTTTTTAAATCAATTAAATCAATAATGACATTATCCATTTCTATTCAAAATTTGTCATAACCTACGGAGCTGAGGCGAGGACGCTCACTGTAGGACTGGTCTACCAGTTCAAAGGCGCGCAACATGCTATAGAAATAGCTATGTGAGGAGTTTTTCTGAAGGATAGGACCACGAATGCAAACGTAGTGTAAGGCGCCCTCCAGCCAGGTGGAATGACGATCGCGAAAGACTGCAGGCTATGGCACTCATTAGGGGAGGCCTATGTCTAGCAGCGGACTAATATAGGCTGATGATGTTGATAATGATTAAAAATTTGAAAGACAAAAAAAAAAAACATTCCAAACATAAAACCTTCACAAAACAAACAAAACATTGACTGACGTCTGGTTTAAAGATAAACCTCTGAGACCCCTAGTTTATCTTAGGTACTAACTTCGGAGGTTTATCTTTAAACCATAACCATGGTTTAAAGATAAACCTCCGAGGTCCCTAGTTTATCTTAGGTACTAACTTCAAAATTAAACAAACTTCAATCAATGTTTTCTGAAGGTTATATGTTCCGAATGCTTTTTTTATTTTTGTCTAACAAACTTTGAATCATCATAATCATGATCAGTCTATATTAGTCCACCGCTAGACATACGCCTCCCCCAATGAGTGCCATAGCGCCCTGTCTTCAGCTTGACGCATCCAGCATTTGCCTGCAGTCTTTCGTGATCGTCATCTCACCTGGCTGGAGGGTGCCCTACACTACGTTTGCAAGTCGCGGTCTCCACTCAAGAACACGTTTACCCCAACAGATGTTGGTTCTTTGCGAGATATGGCAGGCCCACTGCCACTTCCCTTGCTAATTATTTGAGCTATGTCGATAACTTTGGTTCTCTGTCGGATGTATTGTAATGTTTATTACTTGTTTTATACAAATTAATACTTACTTGCTTGCAATTACTTGTAAGATATATTAGGGACTGCTTATTTATTTAGCTTAGGTCACTTTTAAAGCTCTCATAATGTGTTGAGAAGTTATGAACCTGAAATGTAACGTTTATTATTTGTTTTGTACGATTATTACTTACCTGCTTGTAAGTACTTGTAAGATATGTTAGGAACAGCTTATTTCTTTAGCTTAGGCCACTTTTAAAGCCCTCATAATGTGTTGAGGAGAAGTTCTGAACCTTAGTTCAACTCGTCTTATTCTACCTAGCTACCTAAATTTGGGAATTTAACCACGTATTCATAACAAAAACTTACGTGTAACAGAGGATCCTGCTCTAGTATACTCTTTGAACACTATTTTAGGGCTTCGCCTTAGATATTTATGCCATAAAATCAGAATTTCGGCATTTTTACCTAAAAATACATTTTCACCTCACTTGATAGAGCAGATTTTTCTGATCTAAATCCTTATTTTATTTTATTTGTAATGTAGCTGCTTCACATAGAAATTCATGTTTTTGTTATGACAGCCTTGACATTTTTATACGTTTGACATGTCAAATTTTCTTCATATTTGTAAAACTAGCCATAGTTTGCATAGATTTTAGTTCAAACCTCTTGCTAAAATCTTAGCTGAGCCTGGCCGTTATGACCACTTTTAAAATTGCGGACTGTTCGATGAAATTTCATATAAATAGGAGAACATCGCTACAGTCGGGGGGTTCAATTCGAAAAGTCAACGAAGAAACATCAAGCAAAGTAAAACCTTCTGCTCTATCTGGAAGCCTGAAGACTGGTCTACCCCAATCCCTAGAAGCCCGAAGCTTGGTGAAGAACATCTCCACCTTGGAATCCTGGGCCTGGAGAAGACACCCCTAATAGACGATCCCGAGGCTGCTTCGACGACTTCGTGTCTGACTTCCTGGAGGTCGGCGACCCTGGCTGGCCACTCTACCGCCGTCAGAGGCTAGCCTGTCCTCTATCAGATACTGAAGCTTCCATCTCGGGCTACGGGGATTGTTCCCTTTGTCCCTCTGCGGGAGACTCTACTCTGTGACTCCTCTTCTTACATCTCCCGTTGCTCCAGGTCTCACGACACCAGTACCACTTCACGGCTTTCCAGACTCCGGGTCCTAGCGGTCGGCGGTCACCACCTCAACCGTCGCTGTTCAAGGCTGAGGCGAGACTTAGCGGCTGCGTTCTCTCGCTACATCTACACGTCTCTCAAGCTGCCAGTTAAGGACTTTAACCTTGTGCACTAGATTTCGCGACCGGAAAGACTTTGTTTTTGTATAATTTTTAACGTCAATACACTTGTTGAAAACTTGAAGCCTTTTTCTTCCCAAACCATAGGCCTAAATTCTCTCAAAATTATTAACTGCAACGTTCAGCCCTTTCATAGATAGCCGGGTGGGCTGTAACGTGACAGTATTCATGAAGACGAATCCCTATCCTTCAGAAAAACTCCTCACATAGCTCTTTCCATAGCATGCTGCACGCCTTTGAACTGGTAGACCAGTGCTAACGTGAGCGTCCTCGTCTCAGCTCAGCTCCGTAGGTTATGACAAATTTTGAACAGAAATGGATATTGTCATTATTCATTTACTTGATTTAAAAATAATGAAATTTAATTAAAAATATATATGCTTCATCATCGAGTCAATCCGTTTGATATGAGTGGCGAAGACTTCAAATACAAAATATACAGCTTGTTATATTTCTGTGCTGTCTGTGTGGTACTGATAACAATAAAAAATCTATCTATCTATGTTTTACAAAACGCTTTGGCGAAAAAGAATTACTTAGATTTAACTATTTTACTCCGATTTCAACAATACAAATCAAGTGGTTCTTTTTGGTAGGCAATTTTTGAGCCTGCGGGCGAGACTTAATTTTGCAAACTTATTTGCAAATTCAACCTTCGCGCGTCAGTGTTACAAGCTGACACAGACCACCAACTGACATTTTTGACAAGACATGGCCTTCGTATCTCTGAGTACAGAAACCATGGACCTGGCCTAAGTGAAGTCATAGCAATGCATGTTTGAGGCTGGTTTGCTATTTTAGGTTCTCATTGTAATAGATAATGTTAGCTGTCAACGCGAGTTATATTTGCAGTGTTTTTTGCACAAGATATTAGAATTCGTGACTTATTCTTGCGAATAGGTACCTTATTTAATATTATTATGTGAAAGAAAGCAAAAATATTGTCACAAAAATACTTGTTGATAAATATATGGATAAAAATAGGGCAGCTCGATGGAAGGGTTCCATTTTTGTTTCCTCATAAGTTTAGATACACGTTTATTTCGTTTTTATGCCATCTCCAGGGTTTCTGTACTCAGAGCTTCGAATCGAAATGAACGAACTTTTTTAACAAAGTTTTTGTTTTAATCTGTGGATATCATTCAAACCATGGACTATCTCTGATTTAGAAAAATCTAAGTTAAACCACGATTTGTAATATGGGGGTTTTAGTTTGAATACACCCGTGTGAAGCTAACGCGGGTTCAATGTACTATAAACATTGATGTTGTTTGTCATGCAGGCGCGCTGTTCCCCGGCCAGCGACTACCGCAAGCGCTCGCACGTGTTCCGGCTGGCGTGCTCCGACGGCGCGGAGTACCTGTTCGCCGTGCCCTCCGCCGCGCTACTACAGGTATGTTATCCACTATAGATGTAAGGCCGGTTTAAAACCAATTAAACCAATCCGTTTAAAACGAAAAGAACAGTTTTATACCGTATTAAACCTTTTTTTTTCGGTGTAAAACAGTTGGTTTCGATGACTATGTTTTTCTTAATTTTAACTGTTTTCTTGATTTTACCGATGTAGAACATAAAAACTGTATAAAAATTTGTTATTGCGGCATATACTGATATTGATAACCTTGTTTACATAATCAATTTGATTGGTTTTAAAATAGTTTAAAACCAAACTCGCACACTTACACTCTCGTGGCGCTCTCTCGTTGTTACTCTCGAGTGGGTGGGAGTGTGTGAGTTTGATTTTAAACAGAATGTCGGGACTTGACGCAAAGTTTTATGCGAGTTTTCAACCGTTTAAAACGATTTATTTGCGGTTTAAAACGGCGAAATTTGGTTTAAAACGTTTTAAATCGGTTTATTTACATCTATAGTCTCCACTTTCAACTCTATTATGTGTGTTCTAAGAAACAAAATGTATTAATAAGAAACTGATCATCAATGAGCTTTCCCAACCATCACTCCCTCCACCTTCCCATGGTCCTACCAACCTTGCGGTTATACGGACCGAAGTGAGAAATGAGCCACTCGGGTGACTCAAGACTCTAATCCTACGCACATTGTCCCGTACACTCTCCCCCTTCTGGGGCATGCCACATCACATCACAGACTTCATTGCCGGGCTGCTCCCATTGCCAGGCTGCATATATTATTATGAAACTGATTCTCAATGCACTTTCTCCATCCAGGACTGGGTTGCCAAGATATCGTTCCACGCGGCCTTACCGCCCGCGCTGCAGCTGACGCCCTACAGCGCAGAGTCGCCCACCGCCGAGCTACGGAGACGACTGACGCAGTGAGTACACTGTACATGACTGGGTAGACAAGATATCGTTCCACGCGGCCTTACCGCCCGCGCTGCAGCTGACGCCCTACAGCGCAGAGTCGCCCACCGCCGAGCTACGGAGACGACTGACGCAGTGAGTACACTGTACATGACTGGGTAGACAAGATATCGTTCCACGCGGCCTTACCGCCCGCGCTGCAGCTGACGCCCTACAGCGCAGAGTCGCCCACCGCCGAGCTACGGAGACGACTGACGCAGTGAGTACACTGTACATGACTGGGTAGACAAGATATCGTTCCACGCGGCCTTACCGCCCGCGCTGCAGCTGACGCCCTACAGCGCAGAGTCGCCCACCGCCGAGCTACGGAGACGACTGACGCAGTGAGTACACTGTACATGACTGGGTAGACAAGATATCGTTCCACGCGGCCTTACCGCCCGCGCTGCAGCTGACGCCCTACAGCGCAGAGTCGCCCACCGCCGAGCTACGGAGACGACTGACGCAGTGAGTACACTGTACATGACTGGGTAGACAAGATATCGTTCCACGCGGCCTTACCGCCCGCGCTGCAGCTGACGCCCTACAGCGCAGAGTCGCCCACCGCCGAGCTACGGAGACGACTGACGCAGTGAGTACACTGTACATGACTGGGTAGACAAGATATCGTTCCACGCGGCCTTACCGCCCGCGCTGCAGCTGACGCCCTACAGCGCAGAGTCGCCCACCGCCGAGCTACGGAGACGACTGACGCAGTGAGTACACTGTACATGACTGGGTAGACAAGATATCGTTCCACGCGGCCTTACCGCCCGCGCTGCAGCTGACGCCCTACAGCGCAGAGTCGCCCACCGCCGAGCTACGGAGACGACTGACGCAGTGAGTACACTGTACATGACTGGGTAGACAAGATATCGTTCCACGCGGCCTTACCGCCCGCGCTGCAGCTGACGCCCTACAGCGCAGAGTCGCCCACCGCCGAGCTACGGAGACGACTGACGCAGTGAGTACACTGTACATGACTGGGTAGACAAGATATCGTTCCACGCGGCCTTACCGCCCGCGCTGCAGCTGACGCCCTACAGCGCAGAGTCGCCCACCGCCGAGCTACGGAGACGACTGACGCAGTGAGTACACTGTACATGACTGGGTAGACAAGATATCGTTCCACGCGGCCTTACCGCCCGCGCTGCAGCTGACGCCCTACAGCGCAGAGTCGCCCACCGCCGAGCTACGGAGACGACTGACGCAGTGAGTACACTGTACATGACTGGGTAGACAAGATATCGTTCCACGCGGCCTTACCGCCCGCGCTGCAGCTGACGCCCTACAGCGCAGAGTCGCCCACCGCCGAGCTACGGAGACGACTGACGCAGTGAGTACACTGTACATGACTGGGTAGACAAGATATCGTTCCACGCGGCCTTACCGCCCGCGCTGCAGCTGACGCCCTACAGCGCAGAGTCGCCCACCGCCGAGCTACGGAGACGACTGACGCAGTGAGTACACTGTACATGACTGGGTAGACAAGATATCGTTCCACGCGGCCTTACCGCCCGCGCTGCAGCTGACGCCCTACAGCGCAGAGTCGCCCACCGCCGAGCTACGGAGACGACTGACGCAGTGAGTACACTGTACATGACTGGGTAGACAAGATATCGTTCCACGCGGCCTTACCGCCCGCGCTGCAGCTGACGCCCTACAGCGCAGAGTCGCCCACCGCCGAGCTACGGAGACGACTGACGCAGTGAGTACACTGTACATGACTGGGTAGACAAGATATCGTTCCACGCGGCCTTACCGCCCGCGCTGCAGCTGACGCCCTACAGCGCAGAGTCGCCCACCGCCGAGCTACGGAGACGACTGACGCAGTGAGTACACTGTACATGACTGGGTAGACAAGATATCGTTCCACGCGGCCTTACCGCCCGCGCTGCAGCTGACGCCCTACAGCGCAGAGTCGCCCACCGCCGAGCTACGGAGACGACTGACGCAGTGAGTACACTGTACATGACTGGGTAGACAAGATATCGTTCCACGCGGCCTTACCGCCCGCGCTGCAGCTGACGCCCTACAGCGCAGAGTCGCCCACCGCCGAGCTACGGAGACGACTGACGCAGTGAGTACACTGTACATGACTGGGTAGACAAGATATCGTTCCACGCGGCCTTACCGCCCGCGCTGCAGCTGACGCCCTACAGCGCAGAGTCGCCCACCGCCGAGCTACGGAGACGACTGACGCAGTGAGTACACTGTACATGACTGGGTGGGTTAGGGTACATCTCGTCCGAATGAAAACTCAACCTTGGACGAGTTGTCCTCTTCAGTTTTAGATTTGGGTACAACTCGTCCGAGTCCCAAAACTGCTGATTTTAGATTTAGACCCTAATCCAAAACTGAAGTGGACAACTCGTTCGAGAGAAGATCGTTGTTACTTTTCAATATTCCTTATGGAATTTATTTAATTTTACAAAAATTTGAAGAGATGTAGCCAACGGCCTCCGCTCTTTGAAAACACAAGTTGGAAAGATCTATATCGTGAAATAAGCTATCAACGAATCGTAATATCTCAGTAACTACCGATCCTAGAGCACCAGTTTGCCGGTGTTAAATAAAGTACTCGTCGAGACCTACATTTCAAATGATGATCGAATCGTAATATCTTGGTAACCAGCGATCCTAGAGCACCAGTTTGTTGAGGTTAATTTTATTATATGTAGTATATTCAATCCAATTCTTGGTTGCTCTGCGTCTTATCGACACTTAATTATCGAGTCCTACATTTGAGAGACAGCTGTCATTAGGGTACAACTGATCCGAATCTAAAATCAGCAGTTTTGGGACTCGGACGAGTTGTACCGCAATCTAATACTGAAGAGGACAAATTGTCCAAGGTCGAGTTTTCATACTGGCAAGACCCTAAACCGTAATTTCCGTTTTCATATTTCTTACCCAAGTTCAATGAATGAATGATAGACGAATGTGCATCAATACAATTGTAAAGCGATTGGAGCAGAAAATGCCCTGGAATGGTTGAAAAGGTATGGCTATTTAAGTCTAAGAACGACTTAAATAGCCATAACTTTTCAACCATTAATGTATCGTTACATATAGAGTGAATATTCTCGTGTTTCTTAGGAACGCGTCGTCATCGTCGTCGGAGCCGTCGACGCCGGAGCCACGGCGGCAGTCTGCGCGCAGCCAGGCCGAGATCCTCGCCGAGCACCGCTCCAGTCTCCAGGAACAGAGGACCTCCAGGAATATAGGTATGAGACCTTCCATCTAGCTCCTATATTAATTTACAGAGACTAGTATATACATTTAAAACCATTGAGCTAACTGCAGATAGTTGCAGTCTACTGGTGGCTGAATTGATCTATGTCCAGTCTATGCGTCCCCAAGACACGGGCTGGCACTTCTTATTTGAAAATGTGTTTTTTAATTTGTATTGATACTTTCATGGAAATCGTTTAATGTTTTCCATCTCTGGAGTATGTGTCCAGAGGGCAATACTAAAAGCGACACAGTTTTTACTTTGAGCGTCAGTATCGTTGCATTGTTTGCGTCATCATCAGCCTATATCAGTCCACTGCTGGACATAGGCCTCCCCTAACTCACGCCTTAGCGCCCTGTCTTCAGCTTGCCGCATCCAGCATTGTTTTAGTTAATAAGTACTGTACGGCATTAGTAAATGTATTATTATGATTTCAGAATCGTCGGTGCTGCCGTCGCCACCGCCGCGCCAGCCGCCGCAGGATGACGACGCGGATGTTGTACTCAGGTAACTAGCTTTATTATATACTAGCGTCCCGACACGGCTGATTTGTTCAAACATTTTAACGTTGACGAGTGGAGACCATATTTGCCATAAATTCTGCTGAAAAATGGTTAAATGTCCCTACTTTATTTATCTTAGTTATTGTGTAGTTGTTTTTAAACAAATAAAAACATTTCTCTCTCTTCTCTCTCTCTCTTTCTACGACAATTTTTGGCTAAAAATAGAGTCACAATAAATAATAGCTAGGTATGACTAAATGCACCCTCCCCGCTTTGCCTGCTGCGTTGCGCAAGGCGCGGTGTTAATTTTTCCATTATTTTGTTTAGAGTGACTTCTTAAATTTTTAACATCCTAAATGGAATGTCCTATTTTAATAATTCAAAAAGAAACGATCCATTCAGCTGACATTTTGATTAGACATAGGCCCTGAATAAAATATAGGCATCTTTGAAAAAGCCGTGGGACTCGTCTTGTCCATTATAAACCCGTATAGGCATTACGTTGCTGTTCCTTTAACATATTTCTAATCTAAATTGAAACACCTTTACGTCCACATGTACATGTCTATATGCCGTTCGTGGTCAAATAGATGTTAAGTTATTTAAAATTTGCATGTTCACAGAAATAGCTCCGCTGAAACATCCTGGGGCCGCTCCCGGTTCTCCAATGGAAGAGACATCAACGCTGAGTTCATAAGCTCGCAGCAGCAAGGTATGTCTGGGGCAAAGATACTACCTTAAGGGCAATCAAACTACGTTAAGGGCAATCATACTACGTTAGAGGTAAACATAGTACGTTAGAGGCGAAAGATACTACTGTTGGGGCAAATATACTACTGTAGGGGCAAATATACTACTGCAGGGGCAAATATACTACGTTGGGGGCAAAGATACTACGTAGTTGTAAATTGTGGGATTGTCGATTCTATTGTATGATAAACAAAACTGTTCTGACATGAGTAAACATTCGTAAGTTGAAGCAGCGGGTAAAGTCGGGCTGTACAGAAATAAATACAATATATTACGTAACATGGCCAAATCTGGACCCCAAGGTCAACTTGGAATTTAGATTTTGAATTTTGTTTTTTTTTTTAATGAAGACTTCTTTCTTCACATATGTATTTCTCTTGCATATACTATGTGTTTTCGAAAACAAGTGTTTTATTATAGAATTATTATGTATACACTTTTTGTTTATGTTACAACAAAATCGACACAAATGCTTAGAGGGTTAAGCTTTTTATTCTTTGTGTCGTCTTACAATTATTGTGTCTTGTTTGGCAATGTGTCGTCCTTTTCAGAGATATGTATTTATGTTTACTTTTATATGTTATTATTATTGCAAATTTTAACATAGCTGCCCAAGCGCCACCCCTACCATCATCCGGCCCGCCGAAAGTTCCCGAACGAGCACCGACACTGCCCGAACGCGGACCGAACCTACCCGAACGCATGTCGACCATCGCCGAACGAGCGCCCGCCATCCCCGATCGAAATCCGAACCTACCCGATCTAGCGCCGCACCTATCCGAGCGAGGGTCGACACTGCCCGAGCGCGGCCCGAACATACCCGAACGAGGCCCGAGTCACGATCGGAGCTCCGTCGAACGCGCCTCGAGCCAAGAGAAAGTGATGGGCCTTGTAAACAGCTACCAACAGCGAATGGGTCAGAAAGATGTTAACAGAAACTCCGCTTCGTGGTATGAACGAGGGAACAATAACTTCCAAAACGTCGAGACTACGTTCTACTCTACAAGCGAGGCCGGTTAGTTATTGTAGTGGCTGTAGAGTTGGGATTTGAATGCTGGGTCTTAAACTGTCAATTCAAAATTACTGTCTATTTAGATGGCACAGAAACTAAACTAATCTGACAGCTTAAAATGAAGCAGTTCTTTATATTTCGATTGTAAAGAAAGGGACATCATTTTACTGCGGATAAGTTACTTTAGTTACTGTGCCAACAAAATCGATACGATAGCCTAGTAGCCTAGTTTAAAAGATGTAGATTTGATATTAGACTGCTGATTCTATATTATCGAAAGTAGCTGAAAGTAGTATCGCTGTATATTAGCTAATTTCTGTATGTTTTTATATGAAAAATGCGCATGTCTATAGGCCTTTCCGAAATGCAACCGTTGGACTCAAAAGTATTTCGTAGCTTTAGTTTAGCTTGGGTGTTGGGGTATTTTACTAACAATTAAATCTTAAACACTCTTCTATTTATACGGTAGGCTAAGCGCCGGTTTCTCGAACACATATCTTACTAATTATTAATATAATAATAGTTAAAACACTTATGGAGAGATTTTGTTATCAGCCTAAATTGTTAATCAGTCTGTCAAATTCTTGTAAAGTCAATGTAAAAAAATCAATTCAATAATAAATGTTATACTAACCAACAGTTAAATATGCATCTTTAAAACGCTATATGCAATTTTAAAATTTTGGATTGCAAAATGTTACTTTTTTTTGGGAAGAAATAAGAAAGAAACCCCTAGCTCATTGGTCAAATAATCAGTGTTCCAGAACCCGGGTTAAAGTTACCTAATTACTTAATTGTATCTTAATTTTTAGACACATGGTGGACGTGGCTGTTTATTGAGTAGTTCTTCTTTTATACTAAGTATAAGTTTTGTAGTTCTTTGCAGATCTTTTTCTTTAGATTGTTAAAATTAATATGTAGCTAGAGATATTTTTTAAAAATATATCGTATATACTATTCCTGCTATATATAGTTGCATACTTTTTAAGCCTTGTAGTTCTTTGCAGATCTATTGCTTTGAATTGTAAAAAAATGTAGCTAGAGACTATTTTAATATATCTTATATATTTTTTCTGATATTTATAGTTTCGTACTTTTAATTATATTTTATTTACCTTGCCACATGCTCTCAGGATCGAGTCAGCTGTTATATGTTCTACATCGTGTCAAAGGTTTTTAATATACTCTTTGTATTTATAAAATGTATATAAACTTTTACTGTACCTACCTATTAGTTATCTGTTGTATATATATGTTTCTTTCTTTGTATACCTTCCTTACATTATACTTTTTGTATACCTAGTATAATTTATATAAATTCTATAAACCTGTACTTTATGTTATGTTGTATTTATGTTTTTTTCTTTCTGAATGTTTATTTGTATGTTATAGCTTTGCTTATTAGTTGTTTGTGGGATGCTTGTTTGGTTGTTTTTTTTGTTTAGTAGTTTGTCTCCTGGAGGGGTATTTTAATTCAGCGGGATGAACTTCGGCTTCGATATCGGAAACTTTTTATTATGATTTCTATTTTAAAATAGCGTATTCGAAAACTTTTGCCATTTGAATTTGGATCCTTAGTTCTTTAGTTTTGATATGAAATCAAAAGAGCGTTCTAAAGATCTGATAGAAATGGAATCGACTCGAATTTGAAGTTTCCGTTACGGGAACGAATCGAATGAATTAAAATATCCCTACTGTAGGACTAAATTTTCAATCACTAAAATACAGTTGACATTTAAGTTAAATAGTTATTTGAAATGGAACGTGTAATGCTAGATCTTAGTTTGAAATAGGAACAAATTACACAATTAAAATGAGTTTGCTTTGGCTTATGGAAAAATCACTTTTTGACATACATTTGTAAGAAAGAGGATTAAATGTCAAATAATTAGTTACGTTATTGAAAAATGTGATTGAAAAATTAGCCTGGTAAAAGCTTTGTATGTCTACTTTCCCTTATTCTTTGCAGATTTTGTGAAAGCTTTCTACTATTATAGTAGTTGCGGTGTCATGTTTCTTAAACGTTTTTTGCGTAGACAGTCTGGCTAAATTCTCATGAATTTTTTTAAACAGCATTTCTTAAATTCCTAATTCAACAAAACAAACATTGAAACGAGACTTAAGCCTTTACTAAGACCCGAGTTCACCAACAGATGGTTAAATTTTAAGTAGATTGTTGGACCGAAGCTGCCTAATTGCTCGATTATCTATTGGTGAACACCAGCCTAAATCACCTATCATAATGAACCTTATATATTTCAGCATACGGCTCAAACAGCGGCGGTAGTACACGCCCAGCTTCGGTCGCCGGTGGCTCCCCCGCTATGGAACGACCCGCGTCTAGGTAAGAAATTATATGCACAAGATTTGTAGTTTTAGGAGCGGGTATATCTTATTCGAGTTTCAAACTCTAAATGTATTTTTTAAATACTAACATACTATCATTAATTATTTTATTTATTTATTTTATTTTAGTTTATTCGGAGAACAAACAGTTGTACAAACAGAATACTTAAACATAAATTAAAATAACTCTTAACTATTAACATGTCCTCGCATAGAGAAGCTAAATAACTTGCTTGCCTGCATTTTAAACCTCCAGAAAAAGTTTTAAGAAGATAAAATTGAAAAAGAAAAAGAACCTTACTTTACACAAAAAACCTAATAATCGTAAAAGTATCGTAATAGTCGTAATAATTATCTTGCTTTTATTAGCAGTCTCTTTCAAGATATTGACTTTCCTTAAATTAGTTTCTTATTTCATGTCCTTCTTTGTCAACTTTAGCTAAGACATACAAAAATTTAATCTTTTTGAATAGTTAGAGTATAATATTACCCACATTCCATTGATTTGTACATTTATTTTGTATATCACAGATCATCCGGAGAATCGGAGTTGTCAGTCAGCAGTGTCACAAAGGACAAAAAGGACAAGAAAGGAGTTTTTGGAGGTCTGTTCAGCCGCAAGAAGAGACCTCAGAGTCACATGTAGAGTATAACTGTCAAATGTCAGTCTATACGACTGTCAAACTGACAGCTCAATGCAAACGGCATTCGGTCGTCAATTTGTCATAAATTAAAACATCGTACGTAAGAAAATGACGTGTATTGTCAAAATCATTGTAAATGTGCCTTATACATAAGTCGTGCCTTCAATTCTTATGCTTAAACTATGTATCTTTTACATACTTATTGCTTTTTATATATTATGTCGTTGGGGTGTAAAATTGTCACAAATTATTGATTGGGATCAACGTTTTATTTATTGTTAGGATGTGTAACATTCCTTTTTCATTTTTAACTTTAATTTTCGATTTAAATTTATTAAAATCATAATTTCCATCGTGCCTAAAGTATAATCAAGTTGAAATGAATATTACAATTTAAAGTATTTTAAATATTTACTTTACTATGTTAATCATGATTTTTATACAAGTTTAACTCTTAAGTAATAACGATTTACGATCGATATTAATAAATAATAAACCTAGCATAATATTTACTACCATTCCAATGTAATGTGTCGTTTTCTAATTTATCATCACGTTTGTTTTATGTTTACATTTGTGCGTTTACCGAAAACTAACGAAAACATCATATTTGAAATTATATATGAACAAGTAATGAAACAATTGAACATATTATGTAAAATTGGCAGATAATTAGGAATACTTACCTATCTCAAGTGGTAACATGAATTAAAAAAAATGATTTCTAGTTATATAGGAACGTTTCCAAGTAGTAGAAAACGCGCAAATGTAGACACGACTCCATTTCTGCTAGAAAATAGTTTTAATATAATAAAGCAGTATATTCACTCATATAATCATTATATTACTTAAAAAAATGTTGATTTTACATATTTTATTGTTGTTTCCCACGTGATGGTCCGATTAGAAAGTAGAAGTATAGTTTTCAAGGTTTATTTGACCTTCGAAAACATTTTTAAATTAAACATACATTGCATAAACTTAGTATACATTTCTTAAATCTTGTATACATTGCTTAAACTTAGTATACCATTATTAAATTTTACTTAAATATATGCAATTGGTTCTCTCATGTTATTATGTTACTCATCGGCCAATAATAATATTAAGACAATAATTAAGTGATGTTCTTGTGTCAAATAATAATGTAAGCTTCCAACGTATTATGAAATATATTTTGATTATTTAGACGAACTTGTTTCTTTTCACACCCGGTGTTTATTTTATGTCATCCGATTAATCGTTGTCCAATAACCCATAAAATGTTTTAAGCAAGCCAAGCAGAGCTGGTGTGGTATGGGCAGTATTTCTCTGCAATCTCATAACTACTTACTTATATAGATATAATGTAGGTAAAGGTGATAATGTTTCGAAAATTACAATCAAGGAATAAAAATATATTAAAAATAGTTTAAACAATTGAGCTAATTGCAGACGGTTGCAAACAGTCTAAAGGTAGCTCAAGTGATCAATATTTATACCAGTCGAAAGAGTCCAGAGACACTGGCTGCATTACACACTGTATTTTATTATTTGGTTATAATTAGGTAGGCACCTAATTAATTATCAGCACTGAATCTCACTATGCCAAAGACCAAAGGATTCGGAATGGCCGGATTGTAGTTCGATCCATACCGTCTTACAACTTGGATCGGGGGCCGTAGAAATATCTGTTCCAAGTTAGACCTACGCTGGGCGGCTTGAACGAAATCTGGATTGAATTCCGTTGTTTTTTTATTCTTAACGTAGTAGGATATGTCTTGGTAATGGTCTTCAGGTTTTCTCGGTTTTGCGACGCGCCTTTCGTAGGTTAATGCTCTTTTGGAGCGCTTGCTGGGTTCAAAGTCATTTTCGAAAGGTTCGAAATTATTTTCGTAATTTCTTTTGTAACGAAACAGTTTAGAAATTTTAACTTTAATATCCTTCGCAGTTTTTGATTTGGAGGTTGCTAACTTTGCAATAAATTCTCTTATTCTCTTCGCTTGTTCTTCATCTTTCACGAAATTCACTCCTTTCTTGTTCCTCACGTATTTACTCAGATCTTGGTACGGGTCTTCAGGTATAATCAACTTTTTGCTATCTCTTTTACGGATAACATGTGATTTATCATTTAAATGATTATCAACATCAAAGTTTTCGTAATCTTTGATGAAACTCAAGTTGTCGCCGTCCCATATTTTGTGTTTGACGAAGTATTTTACTAAAGATGTAGCGTCTTCCGCCATTTTGATTTTGTCGTCGGCCATTTTGAAATCTTCTGTTGTCACTGAACGTTTTTTGACATGAATGTGGAATGGGAAGTAGTAAGGCCTTTCTTCAGTGGCTATAAGAACTTCTTGCTCGCTGGTAGCGCGTTCTGTTTGGGGTAGAACTCTTTTTTCTTTTCTATCTGAAGGCGAAGAATCATTGGCTTCATCGAAGGGTGATTGTGTTGCTTCGAAGTCTTCTGTTGCTTCGGGATCTTCTGTTGCTTCGGGGTTTTCTGTTGCTTCGGGGTTTTCTGTTGCTTCGGAGTCTTCTGTTGCTTCGGTGCCTTCAGTTGGTTCAGGAACTGGAAATACGGCAAATAGAAATATAAAGGGACAGTGGATTTTTGTTACTTATTCACGCAAAGTTATTGAACAGTTCATAATCAAATTTTCATTGCCTTTGCATTCGCGATGTAAGAATCGAACCCTGGAAGTCGATCAAGATCTTTTATTATGTCGTAAGAGCCTACAAGAGCTAGGGCAGTTAAAGCGTTACCAAAACCCCTGAACTCCCTTGTTTGTGGGAGACTTGTCCAACTTTGAACTTTAGACATGTGCGCTGATGAGTGTTGAGTTATAATACTTTAAAGTCCTATCTAGTTCACTCTGAATGACAATCTAGAGTTCATGTATAACTCTCTGTCAAATAAAGATGTAAGTAAGTAGTTAGACGAAAGACGGCTGTTATTTTTAATTAAGTATGAATAGTTACTTAAACAAAAGATGACTGTTATTTTTAATTAGGTAAGTATGAAGAAATTAAAACGCTTTCACTGCATTATCATCAAAACAAATGCATATTACTAAAGGAATAATATAGTAGAGTAAACTCAATAAAACTTAATAAAGGCCAATAACTCAAGAAAGGCCTAAGACCAGCTGTCTACTAGATATAGGTTGATGATGATGACGAAAATAGAAAAATTCTATAAGCTTGTGGAGATTTCGTCAAAGAAGTAGATACCGACCAAGGATGGCGCACCGCTCGGTCGCTGGTACAGCCGACTTGTTCTTCAGGCAGTTCATAGCGCGCCGCGTCACCTCCGGGGGGAACATCGTCACCGGAGGAGGGGTGGTTGACGTCGATGCTGGAAGATAAAGTTTACATGGAGGTTACTGTGTGGGACAAAGGAGGTTTGGTAATGACAAGAAAGACCATTACCTAATTAGATTATTCTTTTGCAAAGAATAAAATTACCAGAAAAGTAGTTTTTCACAAAACGTAGACCCTTTTCTATCACCCCATGTTCGAATAAAATATCACATAAAGGGGGTACTTAACCCCTTAAATAATATAATAAAATGTTGCTTTTATATTAATGTATGCTGGGTGGACACACTGCAGTGTTCATCCAGCACGAAGCTGAGTGAAGGCCTTTGCCATAAATTCTGCTGTGCACAATAAAACTGTTAAATGTCCCTAGTCATAAGTTGTTGTGTAGTCTTTAAGTAAATAAAAACATTTCTCTCTCTCTCAGTGTAAGGTCTAAAGGAAAGTAAGTATTAGTTTGAGTGTTGCATTGGGTCAACAAACTAGGTAAGATCTTAGCTCTATGGTGAACATTTCCTCTATCTCTATAGGTCTTTACTCACTGAAATCCGTATAATCGTGTACCGGGACCGGATGCGGCTGGTACCCGGTGAGATGAGACAGCCTGTCCAAGAACCAGGCCAACTTCAGGATGTGCTCGTTCTCTTGTTTGTCGAGCTCGTGCGGCTCGTTCTGGAAACTCGACCTTGTTAGTTCTATTAATATTTCACTTTATTTATTTTAAATCCTACCAATATTATAAACGCGAAAGTTTATAAGTATGGGTGGATGGATGTTTGTTACTCTTTCACGCAAAAACAACTGAACGGATCTGGCTGAAATTCGGCACAGAGATAGATTATAGTCTGGAATAACACATAGGCTATATTTTCTGAATTCCCAGGGGAACGGGAATTACTATTTTCTAGATGAATGACGAAAATGCGCTTAAATCGAAAATGGTCTATCATTGGGTCAGTGCAATTACACTTATTTATTGCAGTTCTTCTCATAACTTCATACATTTCTTACCTTGATCATCACCATCATCATCATCAACCTTTATTAGTCCACTGCTGGACATAGGCCTCCCCTAATGAGAGCCATAGTGTCCTGTCTTACCTTCATATGTTTTCTAGAATACGCCAAATCTTGCAGTTCCTCCACAGCCTTAGTGGCGAGCTGAGCGAGCCGGCGAACATGTTCGCTGGCTCGGCTGACCTCGCGACAAATCGTCACGTTGTACGTTATATCTGTGAGTTCCACAGCTGGGCGCCAATCGGATGAGTTGAAATCACTTGGATCGTAGCCGGTGGCGTTCATTAGGGTTGTTAAATTGTATGAAGGAATTGATCCGGTCTAGAAATTATGAAACAGGCTGTATTTGGCTTTAGAATAACAAACAAACAATAAATAAATGAAATAAAATAGATAAAAGATTCTTTAATTATCAAGGAAATAGAAACAGATTAAACTAGTATGCACAATTGAGTTAACTGAAGAAGGTTGTAAACAGTCTAGTGGTAGCTCAACTGATCCATAATAAAACCAGTGGTCGCGTCCGAAATGTTTCTATTCTTCCAAAAACCAATTGTAACGAACAACAAGTTATAGGTAGATAGAAATGATTATACTATTCTTTAAATTCGTTAACTAACTTAGTTAGCAGTGCCTTAAAACCTATGTTAAGTTTATCTAAGCTCTAAGTTTACCTAAGCCGCTTGAAACTGTCTGCAGTTAGCTCAATTGTTAATGAACAAAACGACTAATTACAGCTAGTCTTACTACAATAAAGTTATGTGACATTGTTAGTACTGTTTTTAATATCTTTTTACTCTATTTTTCTTTTTCTTTGTTACTAAATAACGATTTCCTGTAGAACCTTGGATAGTTATAACACATACTCTCTCTCGAGACCTGCAGTTCTTGATCTGTCGTCTGAACAGCTCCAGCGAGCGCCGCAGACCCTCCAGGTATTCTCCTCCGTCGTGGATGATGCCCTGGAACTCATCAGGAAGTCATCATAGTATATCACTACCTACATAACTACAAACAGAATAAAACAAAGTCGCTTTCCGCTGTCTGTCTGTCTCTATGCAAGCTTACGTAGATCTTTAAAACTACGCAAGTGATTTAGATGCTGTTTTTTTAATAGATAGAGTGATTCAAGAGAAAGGTTTATAGGTATACCTAATACACCCGTGCGAAGCTGGGTCGCTAGTAGGTAAATAATTAAATAAATAGGTAATGCGATTCACGTAAAATAGCTTAACTTCTTGTATAGTTTTTTGGAATTACTAGGTACATAGTAAAAAACAAAGTTGTTTCTCGCTGTCTGTCTGTTTGTCTGTCTGTCCCTATGCATGCTTAGATCTCTAAAGCTACGCAACGGATTCGTATGCAGTTTTTTTAATAGATGAATAGATGATTCCAGAGGAATAGACGATTCGAGAGGATGTACCTATAATACACCCGTGCGAAGCCGGGGATGGTCGCTAGTAAACGATAATTTGAATTCTTACGCTTAGACATTCCATAAAGCCTTAAAAGGTATGCTATATCCCGTACTTCAAAATCGATTTCCTATCCCGTTCGTACAAATGGCTGCGCCCTCATAAGGCGCAAATAGAAGCTAAAGTGGCGCCACCACTTTTTATTATTATAGGAATTTCCAAAATTCACACGTACCTACAGTTTGTTTAATCTATCATAAGCTTTTTTTAATGTATATTTAAAAAAAGCTTGTTTGGTTGTTTGGTTTAACAAACTGGACGTGTGAATTTTGCGCCTTAAAATCGTAACATTAGGCAATGTACTATTCAATACCTTTTTCTCGATGTAAGCTGGGTAGCCATATTCCTTAGCATAAGGGTCATCTTCATGAGATTCTTCCTTGTGTTCATGATGCTTGCTATTACTATCGTATCTATTGCTCAGAAAAACTTCATTCTTCTTTTCATAATCCCGGTTGATGTCCTCGCGTTTATTTTCCAGTCGATCGTGTTTCTCGAACAAATATTTTCGAGCTTCTGGCAAATCTATTGTCCAAGATCCCGCTTCGAGCACCAAGAACAAAATACCGAACGAAACTTGCCCCAAAAACATTATGGTGAGAGTTAAAACTTTGACCTGGGTGTTCACTATTTTTGGAAATATTTTCTCTATTTTGCCAAAATATGGCAACTTTTTTATTTTGCCATGTAAAATCAATTAAAAAAACTATTTATGCATAATAATTTATTTATTTTCGTGGAATATTGTTTCTAAATGCAATTTATTTGAATAAATGTGTGTAAAACATGGATTGTAGCGAAACACTGGCGTTGAGAAACAGAAAACAAAAGGATGGGGAGTACCTATTAACGTTTTTTACGTAATTATTCGTTTCCCGCGTTATTCGAGGCCGATTGAGTAAGTAATGATGTTGCCAGCTTAGTTATGACCAGTGGCCGTTAACAAATAACTAAAAATATTTTTATAACTTCTCAGTTGATTACACGTGCAAAAGTTCCTATCCTCTGAATATTGTTAGATAAAACAAAATAACCCTGCATAGGACTTTACAAGGAATACAATTTAAACCTTTGTTGGTAGGCATAGGTAGTTATAATGCCAACTGTACTTTAAACAATAGATTTGTGGTTAAAATTACGAGTGGTCCCACTCGCCCAACGAAATAAACAAGAAAAAACTAATCAGTTAACTGGGACCGCGGTCCCAGTTTTGTAGTGGGCCCAGTCGCCTGTATCCTCGTTATTGTAGCTTTTTCAAATATATTTTAATCCTCGTTATTGTAGCTTTTTCAGATGTATTTGACTTTGAGTGAGACAGAAACTTATAAATTTTAATCACACAAATGTCCACTGCTGAAAGTACCTCCCCACATTAGTTTAAATTTTTAAATTTATTTTTTAAATTTTACCTCACATTTCCTACCTGAGTTTGTTTAGTAGGTACAAGTATGCGTATAGAGATTTACCCCAATTTAAAAACCGCTAGATCTATCATGAGACCTCAAACATGGCAACACTCTCCAAACTAAGCGTGTTAACTTAGAAAATTTTGTACTTAATCTATCCAGAGCACTGATTTTATTATCAAATTAAACATGTGTGTAGTGTTGGAAGGTAGGTATATAAAGTCTCAACAAGAAATCTGTAAAACGGCAGAAAATGGAACTAAGTTGGTAAGTACATTATTTTGTTAGTAGCTATAGATACCAAATCAACTAGCAACTGCCCGCGGCATCGCACGCGTAGGTAATTTCTATGGAAACGTCACAAGGCTATTTCTATCGCATGGGTACTGATTTATGGGATGAAAAGTAGCCTAGGTATGTGTCATTCCAGGACTAGAACTATGTCTATTCCAAATTTCACCCCAATCTGTTCAGTAGTTTTTGCGTGGAAAAGGAACAAACAGACATCCATACAATCTTTCGCGTTTATAAAATTAGTAAGGATAAAGATAGGCGTTCGTTCGTTTGACCACAATCTTATTTGATGGAAAGTGACGACGGCGCGGTCACAGCGCCACTCTTCAGATGACAGATAATTATGTAGCACTGTACTTTTAACTAATTAATTATGTATGGAGTACTAACTGTTTATATGCGTGTTTACAAGCTGTGGCGGCGTAGTGGGGGCTCGGGCGACTTCGGTATGAAGGTCATGTTTGTTTTCATTATGTAATAGTTGAGCTCAAGTCTTGATTGTTTGCAACAATCTGCAGTTAGCTCATCATTTTCATTTAAGTACTAGTTCTTCTTTGTTTTTATTCCTTCGTTGTAAATATTTATGTAAGTAGTTACATTAAAGTTGTAAGTTCAAGGTATGAGTGGGAAACTCAATTATTAATGTTTTTGCCTAAGAATAGACAAGAACAGTGTTTTTTTAATGTAGTCTTAATTCCTAAGTATACTTTCAGCTTTCAGTTTGTAGTTATCCATCATTTGAAACAAATTTTGATGTGTAGAACCAAGGCTAGAACTAAAAAAAATCTAAATTTCAGCCCAATCCGTTCAGTAGTTTTTGCGTGAAAGAGGAACAAACATACATCTACATACATCTGTACAAACTTTCGCTTTTATAATATAAGTAACGATCTAAGCAGTAACTTTCTTAAATTAATTAATAATTAATGTGACGTGTCATACATAATCGAGAAAGTATTTTTCCAAAAAACTGGTTATTTACAAGAACAAGTAGGTATATGTAAGTATCTATTCTAAAATCATGAAAGAATTCTTTCTACCTTCTATCCAGAGGTAAAAAAACTTTATTAACAACGAAAATTGCTTGTAGCAAAGGAATAGAAAAATTACAACTAGTATTTACAATTGAAACCATTGAGCTAACTGCAGACGGTTGCAAACAGTCTAAAGGTAGCTCAATAAAAAATCAAAATATGCATTCGAGACAGATCAAAACCCCCAAGTTCTTTTCTTTGATTAGGTACCTATTCTCTTGTTCGAGACGCGACGAATCTAAAAACTTAAAGATCGTAAACATCGGTTCCGCCATTCTTAAAATACTTTAAAATTTGATGAAACTTACCCGACTAAAAATGGAGGAAGTTCTTAAGTCGACGCATACTTTTTTTATGTATGACCACCTGATTACTTTTTTGCAGAATAGTTCGATTTTCATAAGTAATTCTATTTTTATACTATACCTAGTATCTAACTGCTTGTGAGATCGCAGCTTCCAAACGGATGAACCGATTTGAGTATAATACATTTTTGTTTGAAAGGTGTTTTCAACGTTACGCGATAGTTTTCTTGGCTATGTTTGAAATAAAACGACCTAACATTTTATAATATAGTTCAAAGTTAGTGAAATCGTAAGGTTAAATTTACATAGGCGGGAAATGGAATAGAAACGAATTATTGCAACGAAATCGATACTCGTATTTAGTTTGTATGTACAATCAACATAATGTTACATGCTGATGTTAGTTCATTAGGCTAATATCTGCTCGTCGCGGCTTCGTTTGCGTGAACATTGATGAAAGGTAACCTGTTTTATTTTAGGCCTAGAAATTCATCTATTTAAAATATCAGTCCGATTCGTTCAGTTTAGTTTTTGCGAGGAACAATCTATCCATCCATTCATCTATAAGTACATCCATTCATCTATAAGTACTTAGTCTGGCCATAAATACTGTTACACTTAAAAATAAAAAAATATTACATTTGAATTTCGAATCTGTCATTTTTATACGATTGTTCATTGTGTTTTCTCATTTTGGCGCCAATACATTGTACAATATTTTGCGATATTAAAATGGAGTGGGGTGATAAAGAGAACAGAATCGCTGTGATTGCATTACACAAAGTAGGTATGGAGCCAAATGCAATTTTTAAAACTCTCCATACACTTGGTATTAGTAAAATGTTTGTGTACCGGGCTATTAGTAGGTACAATGAGACTTCCTCTGTTTGTGACAGAAAAAGATCTGGCCGTCCACGTAGTGTTCGTACGAAAAAGGTGGTCAAAGCAGTAAGGGAAAGAATTCGAAGAAATCCTGTCCGAAAGCAAAAGATTTTATCTCGGGAAATGAAGATAGCGACTAGAACCATGTCGCGTATTTTAAAAGATGACTTAGGACTTGCAGCCTATAAGAGACGCACTGGTCATTTCTTAACTGATAAGGAGATCACCCAGCTCCCATACATTTTTGGGCTAATTTTGAAAGTGCCGGCCACCTGAATTAAACTTAATATTAAAATAGAGTGTAACAAAATGAACACTTTTTATTACTAGACTAAAGCTGTAAGTCAAGTCTGTGAGATAATATGCTAACTCAAAACACCCATTATATTTGTGTAGTAAAACCTATTTTTTATTATATTTCTTGTAATAATGTGCAAGTTAGATATAAAAAAGGTAGCAGGAAGCAGGTTTTTGCGCCTGAGCAGCGTGGGGATTATGGGCATTACCCCCAAATGAATGAATAGAAAAGCCAAAAAATGGCCCCCCGTACCCGGCCGCCTCGCTATTCCTGGCTATGGTAGCGGCAATGCTAAGGGCGGGGCAGGGGGTGCTAAGAATCACCGGCCTGCAGGCTACCACACAATTCCTAAACTGACCCTGGCAACGTACAACGGACGCACTCTGAGGCTTGACAATCATCTAGCGCAGTTGGAAGTGGATTTAGAGAACATTAAATGGCATGGTTCTAGGGTTATATGAAGTCCGTAGAGAGGGGGAGGACACCGTAATCCTAGACTCGGGCTATCTTCTCTACTTTCGCGAGGGTGATAAAACATCCCAGGGTGGCGTAGGTTTCCTCGTCAATAAGGCCCTCTCTAGCAACGTTCAAGAAATCTCCAGTGTGTCGACCAGGATAGCGTACCTGATCCTTCGGCTATCTAAGCGGTATAGCATGAAGGTAATTCAGGTCTACGCACCGACCTCGGCACACCCAGATGATGAAGTGGAGGATATGTACGAAGACATATCCAAAGCCTTATACAACACCACTAAGGCTCACTTCAACGTTGTTATGGGGGACTTTAACGGCAAGGTGGGAATCCAGACTGGCAACGTATCCCGAATAGGCCCGCATGGTTATGGAGTTAGGAATCACAGGGGGCAAATGCTTGTCAACTTCCTTGAGAAAGAGGGGCTGTTCTTAATGAACTCCTTCTTTAAGAAACAGCCCCAGCGGAAGTGGACATGGTCAAACCCCAACACCGTGACAAAAAATTAGATCGACTTTATCATGACGGATAGCAAGCACATATTCAGAGATGTCTCAGTGATCAATACCGGATCTGATCACTGAATGCTCCGAGGCACTCTGAATATCAACTTATAGCTTGAAAGAAACCGTCTGATGAAGTCCACGCTCCGACCTAATCTAATCCAAATCATGGCGGGTACCGAGAAGTTTTAGTTTTGTTTTTTTTAAGACGGTATTACTTCAGAGCTTCTGAAGGCAGGAGGAGCCCCCGTTATACAGGAGCTACAGAACCTCCTTAATACCGTCCTTCACAGTGGGAGAACTCCTAAGGCGTGGAGCGGGAGTTTGGTGGTGCTCTTTTTTAAGAAGGGCGATAAAACCCTCCTTAAAAACTATAGACCCATCACACTCCTGAGCCACGTCTATAAGCTATTCTCGCGAGTGATCACGGATCGTCTCGCCAGGAGACTCGACGAGTTTCAGCCACCGGAACAGGCCGGGTTCCGCGGAGGATATGACACCATAGACCACATTCACACAGTGCGGCAGATTATACAGAAGTCCGAAGAGTATAATCAGCCCCTGTGTCTCGCTTTTGTGGACTATGAAAAGGCCTTTGACTCCGTCGAAACCTGGGCTGTTCTAGAATCCTTACAGCCAGCGATGCCAAGTAGACTATCGTTATATCCAGGTTATATGAGTGTCCAAGTACAGGGCCAGCAGTCTAAACCAATTGCGCAAAGGAGTGAGGCAGGGGGATGTCATATCCCCGAAACTGTTCACGAGCGCATTGGAAGATATGCTTAAGACTCTGGACTGGAAAGGTAAGGGCATAAACATAAACGGCAATTACATCTCACACCTACGATTCGCTGATGACATAGTCTTAATGGCGGAGTCACTAGAGGAGCTGACCCACATACTGGACGGCCTAGCATCAGCCTCGCGACGCATCGGTCTTGGCATGAATTTGGAAAAAACCAAAGTTATGACCAATTGCCAAATTGATCCGGGACCGGTAGTCGTAGAAGGCCACCTTCTCGAAATCGTTTCCGAGTACTTACCTTGGGCAGATTATGCAGTTGGGTAAAAACAATTTCGAGAAGGAGGCCAAGAGGAGGATCCGTTTGGAAAACTATGTCGAGTCTTCTCGTTATCCATACCGTAATGTTTTACCGCAAAGACTGCTGGCAGATGCTGGATGCGTCAAGCTGAAGACAGGGCGCTATGGCGCTCATTAGGGGAGGCCTATGTCCAGCAGTGGACTAATATAGGCTGATGATGATGATGATGATGTTAACGGAAGAAGAACTTATTTTATTTGCCCTTGGTATATACCAACTCAAACAGGCACGTAGTTATTATGCAGAACATATACAGGCAACTGGTAGGTTCATCATTGAACTCGGAGAACAATATCAGGGAATTGACTTAGAACTTTGGTGTAATAATAAAAAATGTTTGTGATGCTGAGTTCTATTCAAATCAACCTTTTTTTTTTGTTGGCCGGCAAAATAAATATTAGCCCAACCTGGGTGATCTCCTTTTTTAAAGAAGAATAGGGTGGTAAAATCGAAACAACTACTGAAGCGGTACGCAAAGGGAGGTCACAAAAAAATTTTGTTTACGGATGAGAAAATTTTTACAATTGAGCAACATTTTAACAAACAAAATGACCGTATTTATGCTCAAAGCTCTAAGGAAGCTTCCCAATTAGTCGACAGAGTGCAACGTGGACATTATCCGACTTCAGTGATGGTTTGGTGGGGTGTTAGCTATGAAGGAGTGACTGAGCCATATTTTTGTGAAAAAGGTATCAAAACATCGGCACAAGTGTATCAAGATACCATTCTTGAGAAGGTAGTTAAGCCCCTTAACATCACCATGTTCAATAACCAAGTTTGGTCCTTCCAGCAAGACTCGGCGCCGGGTCATAAAGCTCGGTCCACGCAGTCTTGGTTGGAAGCGAACGTTTCGGACTTCATCAGAGCTGAAGACTGGCCGTCGTCTAGTCCCGATCTTAATCCGCTGGATTATGATTTATGGTCAGTTTTAGAGAGTACAGCTTGCTCTAAACGCCATGATAATTTGGAGTCCCTCAAACAATCTATACGATTGGCAGTGAAGAATTTTCCCATGGAAAGAGTGCGTGCTTCTATTGATAACTGGCCTCAGCGTTTAAAGGACTGTATTGGAGCCAATGGAGACCATTTCGAATAAGCTTTTTATATTTTTAATTGTTTTATATTTATGTATTAAACTAACACACTGTATAAGTAATAAATGTTATTTGCACTTTAAAAAATATTGTTTTCCTTTATTACAATATTTATGGCAAGACTAGGTACATACATTCATCTATACCTAAATCCATACAAACTTTCACGTTTATAATTAATATTATTATTAATATTAAACGCGAAAGTTTACCAATGTAAGGATTATTTTTTTCTTATCTTTTATATGTGCTTCAGTTGTAAATAAAGCTTTTCTTTTTCAGTGTAGGTAACTCCGTGAAGAAAAGTGTTGTTATCCATCTATCAAAAATCGTGCCAAACTGTTAACAATGCCAAAATACCTCGGGCTGAGACAAAATACCTACTTGTTATCAGAGACCGTAACCTCAAGAGCCGTAACCTGTTTCGGGGTCATCGCTCGGGATGCCAGCTTGGGAAATTACCCGAGTTTTAGGGTAAAATATGTATAAAATATATCTATATCGATGTATATATCTTTATTTGACGACCGCTGTGGCCACCTTGGGACAAATGATGTAAATATTGAAAATATTTACATTTACCGGATTCTGGATATTTTCTATGTATACTAAAAAAATGTGTAATGTTATTGTATTAAGTATATTTAGTGATCTAGTATCCATAAACAAGCTCTGATTAGCTCGGGGTTAGATGAAGCTGTGTGAATCGTCCAGATTATTATTATGTCAGGCCATGATACAATGATATTACTTGATTTACATCTCTTATATTTTCTACGTATTATCTCCTTAAAACATTCATGGCACACTAACCTAGAAAACCTTAAATTTCGACATGGAAATATAGTGATATCTTTCATTTTTGGCGCCTCGATATCACATTTGTGAATAAATTTTCGGATGTTGTTGGAAATGCGAAAGTTTGGATTGATGGAGGTTTCTTATTCCTTCACGACAAAACTACCGACGTAATCAGGCTGAAATTTAGACTCAGGTCGCCTTCATAAAAACATGGGCAACTTTTCATCAATTATCATGTAGGTAGTGAAACTGGGCGCAGCTAGTGTAGACTCAAGTAAAGAAACTACGAAGAAAATCGAACCCGTTTGGTTGTTTGTTATGTATGTACCTTATAATAATCTGATACTTTGTAGATTTATTTAGTTTGCCTTTTTGCTGTGAAAGTTTATGACAATTTCTTCGAATAAGTATATTATAGATAGATAGATAGAAAATTCTTTATTGCACACTTAAAGGTATTATACAAAACATAAACAATTTACAAAATGTGTAACAATAGGCGGTCTTATCGCTCAAGAGCGATCTCTACCAGACAACCTTATATATATGTTATATGTGTATATGTGTTAAGTGATATTTTTCGCAACTCACTTGGAGTTTTGTTGTGGTAGCATATGGATACACTGCCCTTTAGAGATACATTAATCTGGTGTTGGCTAAGGGCTCAAACACAAAACTGCGAGCTCGCATCGCATCGTAAATATCTGCGAGCTCGCACGATAACGTCAGATCTCATTTGCATCGCGTATTCCTGTCATATTACGTCATACTTGGTGACCCCCCTTTTAGTCCGCTCTGAGACAACTTTAGCGAAAGAGCGCGGCGCCTGAGCCGCCTTCTTTGTGTTGTAAAAAAAAAACTGCTTCAGTTCTCAACTCATAGTAATTTCGAGTAAAATAGTTCCCTTCAGAGTTCATAATCGTATTAAATGGATGAATCCAGAATCTTCTTTTTCTTTTATATCTATTTAACAATAACAGCAGTGCAATTGGACCGATTTATGCAAAAATGATCCAACCCACAACCTAGTCAATTTCGAGTTTTTTTAACCAATGTAATCAGAATAAGGTATATTTTAACATATCAAAGACTCACACCTCTATGTTCACAAATGTGGAAAATCCATATGATCCAACCCACAACTGTCATGTCGAAGACCATTTTTTTAAATGTATAAGTGTTTCATGCCACTTGAATCATTTTTGTGTTGCTTTTGTTACCCTAACATATAACCGTTCTAATTTGCTACAATGATTCAAACTATAATATTAAGCTGGTCCATCAGTTCAAAGAGCTCAGAAAGCTATAGAAAGAGCTATGCTCGGAGTTTCTCTGAAGGATAGGATTCGTAAAGAATACATCCGAAAGAGAACCAAAGTTATCGACATAGCTCAAATAATTAGCAAGCTGAAGTGGTGGCAGTGGGCCGGCTATATCTCGCGAAGAACCGACAACCGTTGGGGTAAACGTGTTCTTGAGTGGAGACCGAGACTTGGCAAACGTAGTATAGGACGCCCTCCGGCCAGGTGGGATGACGATCTGCGAAAGACTGCTGGCAGATGCTGGATGCCAAGCTGAAGACAGGGAGCTATGGCGCTCATTAAGGGAGGCCTATGTCCAGCAGTGGACTAATATAGGTTGATTATGATGATGATGATATAAAACAAGTTAAGATTTGACAAGTTAATATTTAAAATTGCTATTTCATCTAAGTACGTAAACGAAATAAAGTATATAAAGTTCAAAACACACAGAAGCCGGGAAGCTGCAATAATAGACGATGTAGATGGTTTATGTGATGAACCTTATTCTGATTTGGACGAGGAGTAGGGCCAATTTTGTTTGTTTTGTCTTTTAAAACACAAAAATGATTACTAATTTTTAACACACTTTGAATCATTTTTGCATTTTAATTTTAGCACCCTACATAGCTCTTTAAATACAAAATTAATTTTGTAATAATGATCCAGGCGCAAGTTTTCCCAATTATCTACTAAACTGTTACAATTTATTCTTTATATTATTTATAGCAAAAAAGTTGAGTTTACATAGCATTAAATTAAATTAAAATAACAACATTTTGTATTACAAAGCTAGAGAAATACCGCCACAAACTTAAATATCGATTATCTCGAAATGAGGTTTGTGTGGGTTGGATCATTTTTGCTTAAATCGGTTCAATTATCTTTTTGGGATCCATCTTACGCTTCCTAAAAACACGTCCAATACGGCGGACTAAACTTGAAGATATGGTTACCCTACAAAACGGTTCGCCGCAGAAATTCGCATCGCAGAAATTCGCAAATCAAGTTCGTGTGACATCGCATCAAATCGCATCAAATCGCATCGCATCGCACCAAATCGCAGTTTTGTGTGGGAGCCCTAAAATATTCAATCAATGCCACAGATTAATTAATAGGTAGGTTCCATTTATTTCTTAATTGACTAAGCAATTTAATTGAGTGACGTCATAAAAACCCAGAAAAAGCTATTATATGTGTCTGTTTACGTAGGTACAGTCAAATAGAAAACATCGTCAAAAATAACATTGAGAAACAAATGAATCATAAATTAGGTACCTACACTCCACAATAAAACAATCATTGCGTCTTTTTCTTTAATATCTAGCAGTTTACATTCAAATTGTCTTCATATGAAACACAAAATTTTAGTTAAAAAAGATAATTAAAAGAAGAAAGTAAATACTGTTTTTTACATTTAAGCTTTTTATTTATAACAGGGTAAAAAACTCACATTATCACGCTGAGTAAGATTATAAAAAACGGGACTTTTTTGCCAATACCAGTTTTTTTACTTGTCTGTACTTTATGTATGTGTGTATAAGGAAAACTGGTATCAAAACTTGGCACACCAGTGCGCCTTAAGATTCCCCTATAGACGGATTTGTCAAAACATCATGGATTTAAATGTTTTTTAACAAAACTACTCTATACAAAGTATTTTTTTACTAAATTTTAGTGTTATTTTTGTGTCAAACCGTGAAAATAACAGTTATAACAACTGATTATTGTGTTTTATTCGTTATTTTGTGTTAACTATGATTATTCTTTAAATTTAGTGTTTTCTGCTTAAATTTTAAACTAGTCAGTGATCTTAAAGACTGATTTTATAATTGAGTCTGAAAATGGTTGTGTTTTTTATTGTTTTACTTTTTGGTAAGTTTTCTTTATTAAATAAAAACCATTATTAAGTAAATAATGGTTTTTATTTTTTAGTAAATAGTTATTATTTTGGACGGATTGTTATCATATGTGCCGTGTGGTGCCGGCTTAGAATTTGCACTACCCCAACTCTTCCCGCGGGTGTCGTAAGAGGCGACTAAGGGATATCCACCGGGGGGCGGGCAGCAGCGCCTCCTGTAGAACAATTCTACCACTGAACTGCGATCCCCAACCCGCGTGCCCAGCGTGGGGATTATGGGCATTTACTCCCATATGATGAATGCCAATGAGGCGCTTATCATGGGAAGGCCTGCGTCCAGCAGTGGACCAGTAAAGGTTGTAGATGAGATGATGATTGGACGGATAGTTAGGTAGACAATGCTATTAAATATTAGCACCTACCTACTGAAATGGGTAGATAAGTGAATAAGGAATTGCCAAAATTCACACGTCCAGTTTGTTAAACCTAACATAAGCTTTTTTTTAATGCATCTCTAATCGTTTTTATTTTGTGTATTTTAAGGCCGTTTTATGACTTGTCGGTGCGGTATCGGCGCGACATCGGTATGCTCTGTGTACGCGGTACAGAAAACTTACCAAAACAGAATAGTTACCTACTATTGATAAAATTACAGGTGCATCAGTCTTGCAAGTAAAAAAGTAGACTGGACTAGAACTACCTCCAGGACTAGAACTAGCGTGAAAGAGGAACAAACATCCATCCATCCATACATCAATATAAACTTTAGCGTTTATAATGTACTAGCTGTGCCTCGCGGTTTCACCCGCGTAATTCCCGTCCCCGTGGGAATTCCGGGATAAAATATAGCCTATGTGTTATTTCAGACTATAATCTATCTCTGTGCCAAATTTCATCCATATCCGTTTAGTAGTTTTTGCGTGAAAGAGTAACAAACATCCATACTTACAAACTTTCGCGTTTATAATATTAGTAGGATTTAATGTAGGTACAACTAGAATTGGTTAAATAAGATGAACTTAAGACTAATGAATTAGTGTTTTAGTTACCTCTCAGTAATTTTACAACCACAGAAATAAGGAAATACACAGAAACCTACTTGCGCTGACTGAATAACGGCTTTCTTAGAAAAACATTTACATAGAACTGGGGATTTCCTACCGATGTTGGTCTTTGAAAGATTTACCGGAACATCAACTTTTAACAGAGAATACTTACGTTAGTTTTATACAGTGAAACGAAATAAATATCTAAGCGTACAGGTATAAAACCAACGAAATAAACGTAATATCTAAGCGTTTCTTCCTAGAAACGCTTGGATATTACGTTTATTTCGTTCTTAGAACAATCAAAAGAAACCTCAAAATGAAGATTGATCTAGGATCTAGCAGTGTGGTACTGAACTCATTCTATGCTTTGGTACTTAATTGGAACTTGCACATTTTCCAATATATTTAATTTTATCATCAAGTCAAGAACAATAAACAGAAATAAAAAAGGTTTAACTTAAGAAGTACCTACTCATCATTATAAAACAAAGAAGTTTTCAAATACCTTACTTAAAGCTTCCTAGACAATGGCATGCTAAGCTATTGCCAAAGAAAAGGAGATTTTTAATGGCAATTGCTACATTCAAAGCTAATTCTAATTTATTAACTTTGTTTTTCAGTTGCAACTCCTGCATTTTCTGCTATAGCAAAAGACACTGTCAACACTTGCAGGTGAGAATCACTTTCGTATTTATCGAGGACTAGCGACCCGCCCCGGCTTCGCACGGTTTTGTTATACGTATAAAACATCCTCTTGAATCGCTCTATCTATTAAAAAAACAGCATCAAAATTCGTTGCGTAGTTTTAAAAATTTAAGCAGTCAAAGGGGCATAGGGAAATAGGGACAGAAAAAGCGACTTTGTTTTATACTATGTAGTGAAGTAGTAGAAAGGAAAGTAGAAGAAAAAGGATGTGATAGAAGTTCTACCTACCAACTTTCCTAAATTTATAAATTACACTTATTCCATGAAATCATTTTCTTTTAGGGTTCAGTGCCCAAAGGGTAAAATCGGGACCCTGTTACTAAGACTTGGCTGTCTGTCCGTCTATCTGTCCGTATGTCTGTATCTCAAGAACCGCGATAGCTAGCCAGTTGATAGTTTCACAAATTATGTATTTATTATTCCGCTATAACAACAAATACTAAAAACATAATGAAGAAATATTTAAGGGTGATCCCATACAATAAACAAATTTTTTGTCGTTTTTTTGACTTGTATGTCTGCCCACGGCTTCAGACGCGTTGTTTATATGGAAAAGTTACAAGTCTGTCCAATGGGAACTGATTTATGAGATGACTAGCGACCCGCCCCGGCTTAGCACGGTTTTATTATACGTATAAACCTTCGTCTTGAATCACTCTATCTATTAAAAAAACAGCATCTAAATCACTTGCTTAGTTTTAAAGATTTTGTTAGTTTTATTTAATTTAAAGTAGGTACCTACAAAAGAAATAGTCAACAATGGAAGTTATAGGGTAGGTTGGTAATTTTTCGTAGTCTACTTTGTTACTCGTGTTTGTTCTACCTCCTCACCTTTCTGTTGAACTGCTCTTCAGTACAGACGTATACCTTACCATATTATAAGAGGATAATAAATTCAGTTACATTTAAAATCCTCAAACCTTAGTTTTACTTCAAAGATCTACCCATAATCTCCTACAGATTTAAGCATACAAATGGACCAAAGGATATAGGGACAGAGAAAGTGACTTTGTTTTATACTATGTAGTGATTTGAGCCTATTTTTTATTCTAGGGCTAGAACTACGTAGCCTAAATTTTCAGTCCGACCCCTTCAGTTTTGACACTCATAGTTTTGACGTGGTATCAAACATTCGTACATGCAAACTTTCGCATTTATATGTATTGTTAGTATATCTCGTGTGTGATGATGGCGCTCATTGGGGGAGGCCTATGTCCAGCAGTGGACTAATATAGGTTAATGATGATGATATCTAATGTATGAGATACATCTGTTCCAGCCAAACAGAATTCCCGTGTGGCGACGGGGCCTGCGTGAGCGCAGAGCTGGTGTGCGATGGCTCAGCAGACTGCGCGGACAGGAGCGATGAAACACCCTGCACTAGCCAGTGAGTCAACACACTTCTCTTGAATAAGTTCACTTGTGAACATAGGCCTGACTGCTGCTACAAATAATAAGTCTACTTGTGAACAAATCTAACTGCTGCTACTAATAGTTATGGACAAATCAATACACTTACAAATAAATGAAATTGTCTTACCTTTAGACTCCACTTTCCGTCCGTATGTCTGTGTGTTCTCAAGAACCGTGTTAGTTAATAGAACATAAAATTTTCACTAATGTACCTAGGTATTTCTGTTGCCGCTATAATAAAAAAATAAAAATAAAAAAAAATTAAAGGCAAAAAATCTGTCTATTCTATAGGAGCCCATACCATAGACTTGATTTTATTGCCGTTTGTATACCTTAATGGTAGGTACGGAACCCATTGAGGGCGAATCGCCTCGCACTTGGCGGTTTTTTCGTGTTTCTTATTGTTAAATTGAGGTTTGTACGATTTTTTTTAAATTACAGGTAGATACAGAAATATTTTGAAAATAAAAGTACTTACCTACCCAAGCGAAGCCTGGCTTAAAAATCTTATATGTAAAAAAAAATTGTGTGTTCACCTATGTGTAAATCAGTTGGTGTGTCCTTGAAATCCTAAAAAACCTGGTAAAAAACTGATGAAGATGAATATCCTTTCAATTTTCGCCTATTTTTAAACAAACTATTTTTTTCAGCTTATCTCAAATTTACGCAGAGCCAGTATTGAACCGGTCTAAAAGACAATCTGCTTGTCGGTAAGTTAGAGTAAAAAATATTTACTTACCTATTTAAAATACCATTTAAGAACTACCTTCGAGTTGAGACCCTAGGTCCGTGGGGTACCGAGGCTCTCCGGGTTTTTAAAGATTATCTGAGCGTCTGGTCGATGCGACGCGTGGTGGGTGACCCGAGAGCTGGAGAGTATCTGTCGCAGCGCATCAGCATTGTCAGAAAATATGATATCTATGTTTTTTTTCTTCCTAATTGAATTCCGAGATAAAAATAGCCTATGTGTTATTCCAGACTATAATCTATCTCTGTGCCAAATTTCATCCATATCCGTTCAGTAGTTTTTGTGGGAAAGAGTAACAAACATCCATCCATACTTACAAACTTTCACGTTTATATTACAAGTAGGATAGTAGGGTATCAGTGATCTTGTAGTACCCATAACACAAGCTCTGCTTAGCTTCATCATCATCATCATCATCAGCCTATATTAGTCCACTGCTGGACATAGGCCTCCCCTAATGAGCGCCATAGCGCCCTGTCTTCAGCTTGCCGCATCCTGCATCTGACAGCAGTCCTTCGCAGATCGTCATCCCACCTGGCCGGAGGGCTTCCTACACTACGTTAGCTGCTTAGTTTGGGGCTAGATAATGCTGTGTGGATCGTCCAGCAATATTTTTTTCCTTGTTTTCAGTAAGAACCAATGGAAGTGTCGCGACGGCAGCTGCATTGCCTTCGACGGCAAGTGTGACGGGCTGGTGGACTGTCCGGATGGAAGCGACGAGACGCACGCCCTCTGCCGGAAGAACAAGTCAGTTCTACATATATATTCTATCTATTCTCATAACTATTCTATGTATTCTTATAACTATTCTTTCTATTCTAATTACTTTACTATCTATTTAGTAACTATTCAATCTATCGAATAAGTGTTCGTTCTATTCTAATAACTTTTCTGTCTATTCTAATAATTTTATATCTATTCTCATAACTATGATTTCTATTCTAATAACTATTCTATTCTATGTTCTTTTTTATTCTACTAAAGTAAAAACTTGAGTGTTGAGTTTGTATACGAAAACAGAGTTTGGTGGCCACCAAGGTAAACTTCGTATTCGTTCCTAAACTAGCCAAAATAAAACTACTACAATACAAATGCAGTAAAAAAAGCTTATGATAGGCAAACAAACTACGTGTGAATTTTGGTAATTCCTTTGCTTAACGTAATCACTACATTGTATAAAATAAAGTCGCTTTCTCTGTCCCTATCTATGTCTCTATGTCATTATGTCTCTTTGAACGCTTAAATCTTTAAAACTACGCAACGGATTTTGATGCGGTTTTTTTCAATAGATAGAATGATTCAAGAGGAAGGTTTATAGGTATAATAAAACCGTGCGAAGCCGGGGCAGGTCGCTAGTAATATGATAAAATAAATGGTGGCTCTTGTGTACCTACCTGTTGTTTACTGTTTACCTTGGTAAACTTCGTCAGCATTAACCCTTCACCTCTGGGTGAAATCAGGGGTAAAAAATGCACACGAAATAATATCACACGACCCCCACCGCGCGGTCTTCAAAATTGCGGCTCGCTTCAGAGAAATGCTCATAAAAAAATAACTAGGCCTCTTATCTAAGTTCTGTATTTTCCTCAGATGTCAGTCAAACTGGTTCCGCTGCACGTACGGCGCATGCGTGGACGGCACCGCTCCCTGCAACGGACTGCAAGAGTGCGCTGACAGCTCCGACGAGCTGCTGCCGAGGTGCAGGAATGAGACGAGTGAAGTGAGGTTAGTTGTAACGTCTACTGGTCCATCTGTTAATGTTATCATTGTTAAAGGTTTAGTATAGTAGTATGATGTGTAACAATACAACACGCTAGGATACAGGGATTAACAACGAAAATGACAATCAAGGTATAGAAAAAATTACAACTAGTATATACAATTGAAACCATTGAGCTAACTGCAGACGGTTGCAAACAGTCTAAAGGTAGCTCAATTGAATACATACACTAATTATATAAATACGAAAGTTTGGACAGAAGGATGTTTGTTATCTCTTGGCGCTAGAACTACTGAACGGGTAGGATGGAAATTTTGAAAAGACGTTGTCTTTTAATTCCATAAATAATACTAGTCTAAATCTATACTTAAATTATAAAGGGGAATGATTTGGATTTACTTCCATCCACCCAAACTTTCAAATATTTACCCATATCATCAACCAATACCTATTAGTCAACAGCTGCACATAGGCCTCCCCTAACTCACACCATAGCTCCCTGTCTTCAGCATGCCACATCCAGCATCTGCCTGCTTAACTACCACTATTTATAATAGTGTGATTTGATAGCCCTTTAGACAAATTATTTCGTCCCAGCATCTGCCTGCTATTACTACTATTAATATAAGGATAAGTAATTTGATCGTTTGTCAAAATTTCATCTTTCTCTTCCTCCCCAGGGCATAAGAATAAATAATAACTAGAAGCGACTCTTCTTTGATCTAGTCCCAAACGCCGACATTTATATACCTACTTCCCCCTTCACCTTGTTACGCCCCTCTGTCGTCCAGGCGTTTTGCCAGGGTTGCTACTGCACTGTACCGCCGCGCCCCGCCGCCGTCGCGTCGCAAGGCGAAGCGAGTGAGAAAAGGTCAACGACCGATGTTCACGTTCCTTTGATTAGGTACCTACCTAATTAGTTAGATAGGGACCTACAAAAACAATAATATTTAGAAAATATTACTTACATAGGGTAGGTATTATCATTATCTTTTAGCAATTTAAAAAAACTTAAATTTGTCTTCGTTTTTGAGTTATTGTCACACCACAATAACTTGATCGTGACGCCATATTATAGAGGTAGGTACCTAACTTACATAAATATTAAAATCCGCGTGCGGCTTCGCCGGCTGTGACAGCCCTACTGAATGGGCCCGCCCACTGCACGTTTAACGTGCAGAATCGCGTAGGCTAATATCGTGACCTTGAGCGCGTTCGGAGCGAAGTTTCCATTCTACTCTGTTATTGTCTATTCTTATGCCCAGGGGTAGATTCACGTGCACAGACGGCAGCCAAGTCCCGGCGTCGAGTCACTGCGACGGCGCGCGCGACTGCGCCGATGGCTCGGACGAGACTGTGCGCGCGTGCGCCGGTAAAACCTGCCCCTCTTACCTCTTCCAGTGCGCGTACGGCGCATGTGTGGACAGCGGGGCTGATTGTAACAAGGTAAGAGTTGTATAATAAACTACAAAAGTTCAAATCAAAAATTGACAGTAAAAAACACAGTAAATCAATGTCTTTATTTCTTTAGGCTCACTGGCTCAATAAAGACAAGTCAAATTCACACATTGAGTCACAATCAGTTAACACATCATCATCAGCCTATATTAGTCCACTGCTGGACATAGGCCTCCCCTAATGAGGAAAGTTAACAGTTATAACAATATTTGTGTTAACCAGTTAACACAAATATTTAAATAACCCTCCGTCTTGCTCAGTCATATTAATCGACGGTTATTCATGTTATAATTGTTTATTAAGTATTTGTTAGTTGTGACTTACGTTATTTTATGAATTATATATTACATTTAAATAATAATTATCATATTACAGGTAGTAGAATGTGCAGATGGATCCGATGAATCTGAAGAACTATGCGGGACATCCACTTCAACCCCCATAAAGTAAGTTATTTAAAAAAAAATCGATAAAATAACTATTATCTGAGCATCTGGTCGACGCGCGTGCCCTCTAGCTGGTGAGTATCTGTCGCAGCGCATCAGCATTGTCATACAGCGGGGGAATGAAGACAGCGTCTTGGGGACGGAACCAACATTTGTAAGATCTGCAGTTAATTCCGGGATTCTGGGTTATTTCTATGTATAATGATAATAAAAAAATATCTATCTATGCAAGATATTATATTAAGTATATCAGTCATCTGTTTACCTACGGTATCATTTATACAATTTAGCTAACTGCTGACAGTTACAAAAACTCTAGACGTAGCTCAACTGATACATATCAATACCAGTCTGTGCGTCCCCAAGACACTGTCTGCATGCCCCCGCTGTATGACAATGCTGATGCGCTGCGACAGATATTCACCAGCTAGAGGGACACGCGTCGCATCGACCAGACGCTCAGATATTGTAAAAGACAGAGATTTTTGACACAGATTGATATAGTTGATAAAGTATGCTGAGTGTTCTATGATCTGATGAATATTGTCCCTCCCTAGGCCAGCCTCAGGCAACTGTGTGCTCCCTCCCTACCCCGAGCACGGCAGCTACACCAGCAACATAGCGAGCGCGCGCCCCGGGCTCGGCTACAAGTACGTGACGCTCGAGGTCAGCTGTCAGCGCGGGTACGGCGTGCAGGGCAGCGCTTCTGTCAGCTGTCAGGACGGAGTCTGGAGGGAGGCGGTGCCTAAATGCGTCCGTGAGTATGAAGAATTGCACACATACAGATTTTACTATGATTACTATCTTTTTTCCGCGCGTTTCGAGTGGGAAGCTTTATAGTCAAATCTATATGCGTTAGAACAGGCAGGAAACCATTGCGGTTCCGCTGCTACGATTGAAAACTTATTTATTTATTGGTACAAGGTTATATAGATATATGTAGATAGATGATAGATTCCGCGCGGAGATATGATAACGCCCTCAAATGTAATCACTAGCAGATGCAAAGCACAGATGTCCTTAGACTCGAACGCGTTTTCTATATAACAGTTTCAAGGTTGTTACAATTCCATGGGAATCGATTTATGGGATAAAAAGTAGGCTATGTTTTATTCCAGGGATAGAACTAAGTCTACTCAAAATTTCAACCCGATCCATTCAGTAGTTTTTGCGTGAAAGAGGAACAAAACATCCAAACTCAAACTCGTCATAAAATACATTTGATAAATACATTCATACATCATCGAGATTTAGTCTTAAAGCGATCTAGTCATACCTGCTGTCTAGTCGTATTGAGAAGTCGTCCTAAAGCTCCTAACCCATCTATACAACCATACAAACTTTTACGTTTATTATAATAAAAAGGATTATTTTCCAAACAGGTCAATGCCGTCTCGATCCTCACCCTTCCGTCGAATACCGATGCCTTGTGTCAGGAGACATCACCGGCTCCCGAGCTTGTAAGAACTACGAACCCGTGGGTACCACAGTTATACCAGAATGCCGGAAACCGAACTACTACTCTCCAAACACCCTCACTTTCATGCATTGCATCGATGGATACTGGGACTACATTGCACGATGCTCACCAGGTTTGGAAAAGACTGGCACTAACATAACAATTCTTATAAAAGATACTGTAGAAGTATACAAAAGTGAATTTAATTATACTGCTCCGTATAGCTTGAATACTGGAGAACTGATCAATGAAAATTCCGTGAATAAAAATTGGATTACTCAGAATCGGTATAATTTAAGTGAATCGTATCTTGATTCGTTGTTCAATACCAGTCAGACAGTTGAACAGTGGGTAAATAAGTTGAATTTGAGTGATGAGTATCTTAACTGGATGTTTAATCGAAGTCTAGTTATAAATAAGAGTGGAAAGGTTAACAATGGTCAGTATGTTCCTATAACAGATGTTAACAATGATTCTGTTGATAATAATCATAATAATGATGGAGATATAGATGTTAGGTTTAGTGGAGATACAGTTAAACCTAAAACTAAAACTGTACAGATTAATATATCAAACAGCAATGTTTATATTAATACTAATAGTAGAGAAGTTACTCGAGGCTAGACGTTATTTTTACAAAAAATAATGCATACCTACGTTTAACCTTTCAACCGACGAAAAGCAAAAGAAGGCGGAGGCTTAGTTTAGTTTGGTTCTTTTACTTTTGTATGGGCAATGATATGAGGTGGTAAAAGAAATATCCTAGGGGGATTCCAATTTATGCTGTTTAACTAGAAAAATAGTCTAAAGATTCTATGATCGTACATCTCGTTTTTTTCAATTCTGTGTTACTTCAATTCTTGGTGTAATAGCTCTGCGTCTTATCGACACAGTTCTGCCAATTCTATGTTCCTTCCACACTCGAACTTTAGGTGACAAACTTCAAACTTTAGGTAAATATATTCAGCCTAATCCGATCTCTGTTGATAATAATTTCTCTGAACCTTTGACGGCATTAACTATAGTTATATTTACAACCTCACATAAATAGTCTAAGTTAGTCAAATTATTGGGAATTGGCCATTATTAAAACTAAAGAATAGTTATTTAATAAATAGTTATTAATTAAGACTTTTTTGTAACTTTGTGTCCAATTATCCAGTAGCTAAACCAAAGAAAGTAAGATTTAATCTATTAGCCAGTTTAATTCAGTCTCAGTGCAATGTTTTTAGTTTTTATTGATTACAAAGAAGGAGTATTAATTAATTAACGCCATGTGAATGATGTGTGACGAGGTTAAACCAAGTTTTAAAATTATATATTTTTTTGTGTTATTTATTTAACAATATTTTTAACACGTCTGAGTCCTTAGTATGGGTTGTGGTAGGTACTCTATTCAATTCA
This sequence comes from Eupithecia centaureata, assembly GCA_944547425.1. Lineage (NCBI taxonomy): Eukaryota > Metazoa > Arthropoda > Insecta > Lepidoptera > Geometridae > Eupithecia > Eupithecia centaureata. The sequence continues at coordinate 7,797,303 of OX155704.1, read as the reverse complement.
TTTCAATTTAATTCAGAATTTCAAACACACAAAGATCCATAGAATAGTATAAATATCTAAATGTCAAACAGTCGCTAACGTCGTCGAATATGCTACCCCATACAAATACGAGCTTATAAAAAAAGTTTATTTAGTTTGATTAATTAAATTTCTGATGTTAACAGGATGGACGTTTTATACTTTTTAATAAAGTTTCATTTAAAAAGAAATTTGTTGTTTTATTTTATCCTCCATCCTTTTAGCATCAACTTATCAAGTTATCACCTCAGACTATAGAAATATCTAGACGGAGCCCCAACGAAACCCGCACTGAGGCAGGTAAAATTAAGCCTTGGTGTGTACAAACACACTTACACACACACATATTTGACGAAATTACGCCTTACCTTGTCAGTCCAGCTAAGCCGTCGCGGCGAGTGTCACGCAAAATTATTACGAGATTTAGAGGGACAAAACGCCGAATTATGTTTTGAAAGGATGTTCAAACCAATCTCGCGACATAAAAAGCAGGATGGAATCACATTTCATGCGAAAGTACACTTGCACGGCAACACTCAGTACGAGTACACATGTTTACGAAACCGTCTTCAAAAATCATTGTTGACAACGCTCTGTCTAGGTAGGTAGTCTGAGGTTATCACATCACATCTGCAGTGGTTTGATGCAGTATTTTATTTATTCCGAGAATGTATACAAAATAGTTAAGACAATTTATAAACAAAAAGTCTAATAATTGACCTTCATAGTTCAAGGACTGAATATAGAAATATAATAGGTATAGAGAAAGATAGAATATCTTACACATTTACTAAAATTTTACAAATAAAAGCTAATACTTAATTAATAAGCAGTATGTCGTTATTAGACTAAATAGTAAAAAAAAAGTTAAATGAATAGGAAAGGTAATTATAGTGATTGTACTTGTTCAGGGTTATTTATTGTACACGTGAAAAAATTCTGTCTATGATTGTACCACACTAAAGGAAAGCAAAAACTAAGAGATCGAAATAGACTGACTATAGGTACATTATATTTACCTAAATAATAATAATAATAATAATAATAATTGTTTATTTTCAGATTACAAAGATCCATAATATAGTTAGTAGGTACATTCTTAGACTAGGTTAGTAGGAATTGAATTACATGGTCTATTTAATTAATAAAGAGATTTTATTTAGGCTTATTACCCTTAAGCTGGAACACAAACAAATATTGTACTAACGAAGGGGGGCGCTGACTCCGCTACACAGTTTTTTAAACTTTTGCGGTAGTCAGCCCTCAATTGTACCGTAGACATAAGTTCTGTTCCCAATAAAGGTTTTTGTATTTGTATTTTTGTATTGTATGGAGTGACTGTACATTACTCCATCTAATTTATCAGCTATTGCTGCCAGGATGGTGTTGGTACTCCCGCGTATTCTACTAAGCAGCGAGGCTGCCTTCTTCCTCATGCAGGCAGCGAAGCCGTCTACGCGGGCCTCCGCAAACATGCCGGAGGCGCTGCAGAATCGCGGGAGCCCCAGCAGCATCCTGAAAGCATTGTTGTACTGGACGCGAAGAGTATTGACGGATTTTTTCGTATATGTGAACCACAGGCCGCTCGTGTAAAAAGATTGACAAAAAGATTTAAATAGAAAAATTTTTACTTCTGTGGAGCAACGAGCAAACCTGCGGACAAGCATATTCGCTCTGACCGTCAACGCTCTTCGCTCCCTTTCCATGTCCTCTTCATCTCTTAGGTGATCAGTAATCAGATGACCCAGATACCTAAACTTAAACACTCTAGTGAGTTCCTTCCCACTTAACACAAGGGGAGGCACTGATACCGGGGCTCTACCCCCGGGTCCAAAAACCATGAATTCACTTTTTTTGGCATTATACTGCATGCCGTGGCTAGCAGCGTAAGCCTCACAATAACACAATAAGTCTCTAAGTGCCCTGATAGATGGCGCCAGCAGCACCATGTCGTCTGCGTAGCATAAGTTATTGACCGTGACGCCGTCGATGGTGCAGCCGACTGGTAGGCTGCTGAGGCCCTCTATCAGGCCATTTAGGTACAAATTAAAGAGCTTCGGAGAAGTTATCCCCCCCTGCCTCACTCCGCACTCCAGTCCATAGGCGTCTGAAAGAGCACCAGCCCATTTAACATGGTTCACTTGATGTGCATACCAATACTCAAAAACAGAACTTAACTCCTCCGGGAATTTTGTGTCTCTAAGCTTCTTCCACAGTATGTCATAACATACTGTGTCAAATGCTTTTTTCATGTCGAGAAAGCACGCGAAGACCGGTGTCCGTCTATTGACGTAGTAGTGGACCGTGTGCTTAAGGCTGAGGATAGCACTCTCCGTGGACAGGCCGGGCCTGAACCCGAACTGTCCATCGTGCAGCTGTAGGTGCTGCTCCAGGTGATTATCTAAAAGCCGGTCCAGCACTTTAGCAATTATAGTTGCAAGCGAAATAGGCCTATAATTACTTTTGTCTGCTATATCACCGGTTCTGTTTTTGACTATTGGTACGACAATGGTTTTGATACACTCTGATGGTAGGTACGAGTGACTAACACACATAGAATAAAACATGGCGAGCACCCCGGGTAGATGTACGCCCGCGTGCCGCAGGTGCTCGACACTCAGCCCGTCATGCCCTGGTGACTTACCGCCGCTCATACATTTAATTGTTTTTCTTACTTCTTTCCCAGAGAATCGGGTCAAAGCAGTGGAAACATGACTAGAATGAGTCTCGCTCACCCGCGGCTCGTTTACTTGTACTAAAGTGGATCTAACATTAAATTGGTCTTTGAACAAGTTAGCTATCTGTTTAGGATCTGAGACAGCTGCTACACTCGATGGTAGGCCCTGTTTTGGGTCCAGCTTTTTAATTTTCTTCCAGAACATGGAGAAATTTTTATTGTTTTTGTGGCTAGCAATTATATCCATTTTAATCTGATCCTGATGATTTAAGCACCATTTTAATTTTGACTTAAATATTTTGCGGCTAGCACACATTTCTTCGTAGACCACACCACTACTTGGCTTTCCATACAAAAACCATAAATTTAATTTAAGCCTTGCTTCACGGTGGGCTAAACTTACGTGTTTATTCCAGCCTATCACATTTTTACGCTTATTACAATTAAGATTACATGTCAGAACAGCTCCCTCACTCAATATTTTTACAATGTCAATATACAAATTATCTAATATGGATCTATGTGAAACGTCGTCGCAGTGTTTATCTGCACACAATATAAATTCTTTTGGAAATTGAATTAATTTAAAATTATTATTACAAAATTCTGCATATTTATTAATTTGTGATAACTGACGATTTCCCCAAATAATTTTACTATTTAAATTACTGTCATTTACAAATAATTTCTTATGAACTAATTTTAAGTCACAGCACATATATACAGGCAAATGGTCCGACCACATTACGTCATAACAAACCTTAATGTCCTTAATAGTGTCCCAGGCCGATTGTGTCACAACGCAGTGATCCAGCCATCTTCGCGAGCCATGAGCGTCACTTACAAATGTATAGTCACCGCAGTCTGAACCTAACTTTATTAAATCCGCACAGCACCACGATTGATCGGCACAAAATTTATTTAACTCGTCACAAAATAACTCAGACGGGTGCGCATTATAGTCACCGAGAATATAAAGGGATTCCACTCCACTACTATCAACTATCTAAAGTTTGAAGAGCCTATGTCCAGCTGTGGACTAATGATGATCCACTCTAAATAATAGCATAAGTATCCTTTTCCTAATTATATGTAAACAAAAAGTAATTTTTACCATTAATACTAACTAAAAGTATTAAAACTATTAAAACTTTCGTAATTTACAAAAAACAAAAATTACAATTAATGGAATAGAAAAAATAAAACTAGTGTAATATACAATGAAAACAATTAAGCTAACTGCAGACGGTTGCAAACAGTCTGAATGTAGCTCAACTAATCCACATACCAGTCGGAATTGTCCCCAAGATACTTTAATATTTTTTGTAATAGGTAGTTCTTTCGATACGTTTAGGAGATAAGTAACGAAATCAAGTGTATTTGTAATACCTACGGTGGAAATAAATAAATATTCTATGATTATGGCCAGGGGACGCTCTGTCTTGGGGACGTTTCATTGATCAGTTGAGGTACCTTTAGACTGCTTGCAACAGTCTGCAGTTAGCTCAATAGTTTCATTTGTATATACTAGTTTAAATTTTTGGTATAATTTATTCGTTGTTATTAGAAAAATTACGTTTTATTCAAGTAATTTACGAAATAAACAACTATTGACTATGCACAGGCATTGCCATTCAACGTGGTAACGCTGCCAGCATTCTGATAACTCTGCCTTCTGGTGATGGCTTAGATTTTTAAGAGTTTGTTATAATTGTAAATACTAGCTGTAATTATGAACATGGGGTCAATTGTTTTATAATTAATAAAACAATGTACCCCATAGAGTGCGGACGAGTGACACCAACTGGTATAGAGCTGGTAGTGGGAGGTCTCCCAGCCAAGAAAGGAGAGATCCCCTGGCACGCCGGCGTCTACAAGAAGACTTTCAACCCTTACATGCAGGTCTGCGGCGGATCGTTGATTAGCAGCAATATTGTACTGTCAGGTAGAGTATATTGTAACTACTATTACAATAAATTTTAATAAATAAATTATTTTAGAAAATGCGAGTCATTCTCGCGCACGAACGGTTCCGTACAAAAATATGATGTACGGTAAGTATCTAAAGTTTTATGCTTTTTGCAATGTTTCCTTTATCTGTGTACTTATTAAAAATCTAAAGCAAAATAACTTTATTTAATCGTTAAAATAATAATAACTAATATTTGAAACGAAGCAACTTCAGCGAATTTCAAGATTCTGATTTCACGGGAAGTACGCTATAGGTTTAGACTTTAGATTCCCTAGCCAGTGTCGAAAATTTGCAGAATAAACGGCTGTAACTTTTCATTGCAGATTGTGTTGATTTTTCACAGCTCCAAGGGACAGTAGATTTGAGTATTTGATAATAATTCCAGCTTGATACCTCCGCGCGATCCAGAAAATAAGTCTTAACAGACAGACAGACAGAAAACAAAGCGATCCTATCAGTGTTCCGTTTTCTTCCTTTTGAGGTATACGGAACCCTAAACTACCTATGCAGTGATGTAGAAATATGTATAAATTCCCTGAAATTTTCAGCCGCTCACTGCTTCTACACTGAAATAGAGAAGCAGCTACCAGCAGATCAGTTCGCCATCGCGGTCGGGAAGATCTATAGACCCTGGAATGATAAAATGGACGAGGTGCAGAAATCTGATGTGAGTTATACAGGGTTATAGGTATCTAATGATTAACCTCTTAAAGGCGACTTGGGTAAATCAAGACTAACAACTTTTGTTCTATGACTTTTGCCAAAACGTAATACATCTCTAGTTTATTTTTTTTAGTTTTGACGGGCATTTCTCTCAAACCCCGCTCGCCTCACCGCAACCCCTTTCTTTCTTTGGTAGATATAATTATGTATACAACATATAGGTCATATACCGAACCGACATGTCTCAATCTGTGAATCCTAGATTGAGCTTAGAAGATTAGAACTGGAAATTTGCTTACTTCTAATATTTTTTTATATGGAAAAAAAATCATTGAATTAGAAAAAATCGTAGAAGAAAAGTTGTTAGTCTTGATCTACCGAAGTCGCCTTTTCGAGGTTAATCATTAAACACCTATAACCCTGTATTTTTACTTAAAGCGAACTGAGAAACTCCCCTCCTAATTTTAAACATTGTATTAGTACAGGGTCCTTCCAAATAGAAAACAACAAATAACTCAATATTATAAATGTTTACGGACATTTATCGCGTTTATTTACCTATATTTTTCCTGACGTTTCAACAGGTTTACACTCTGTCGAACGCGATAAATCCTCGTGAATATATTTATACGGTAAATAGCTGGTGAGCTGGTAGCTAGGTATCTGGCTCAGCGCATCAGCATTGTCATACAGCGTGGTAATGCAGCCAGTGTCTTGGGGACGCAACGACTCGTATTGACATGGATCAATTGAGCTACCTTTAGACGGTTTGCAACCGTCTGCAGTTAGCTCAATTATTTCAGTCGTATATTATTCTAAGTTCTAATATTTTCTATTCCTTGATTGTAATTTTCGTTGTAGAAAATGTATTATTTAAATTTTATTTATTTAAAAAATATACAGATAACTTAAACAATTAACTTTTTAAATGGTACTTAAAAAAAATTACTTAAGGTACTATAAAAATATACAGATGCGTTCAGAAGTTAAAAAACTTAAATATTTACCTCTTTCCCTCAGGTAAAAGAGATCCACCTAACCCAGCACTACCAGGGCTCGGCGGGTAACTTCCAGGACGACATCGCGGTCGTCATCGTGCTGGAACCCTTCGAGTTCAAGACCTTCATCCGCCCCGTGTGCCTCAGCTTTGACATCAACTTCGAACGGCAGCAGCTGCAGATACCTAACAAGGGAAAGGTAAAAGAACTGCTGTACGATTACGCTAAAACCACCCATCTAAAATTATTGACATTTGAAAGCCCTTTTAATGGCCTTCGTAATTTGAAATTGTATGAAAAAACGCGCGTGATGGCCATTGAAATGGCTCAAGAATGTCAATTTGGATGGGCGGTTTTAGCGTAATCGCACAGCTGACCAAGTGGAAGTCGGACTCACCCACGAAGGTTTCCTTATCTTTAAAAAAGAAAAATAAACCTAATAAGTAGTTTATATTAAATTTTTTTTAAAGCGCTACTTTCTTTTTTTTAATAAAATTTTTGACATTAAGGCACAAATAAGAGGCACACTGGCGCCACCATTTAATGATCATATAAATACGTGAATCAAACAAAGCATCTATAGTAGTTTTATTTTGTCTATTTAAGACGATACAAAAACAGAGTTTGGTAGCCAAGAACAACTTCGAATCTCTTATAATTAAAAAAATCTTATGATAGGTTTAACAAACTGAACATTATAATTTTTTGGAAATTCCGTTGTTTAACGTTTTAAATGAATTTACTGGTGGCGCTAGTGTACCTGTTTTCACCTTAAGAAATAGCCTCAATCTTTTATAACTAATTTATATGTATATCAGTTTATCAGTCATCTAGTACCTACCCATAACACAAGCTCTGCTTAGCTTGGGGCTAGATGATGCTGTGTGGACTGTCCGAAATATTTATTTATTTAGTTTTCAAGCAATTTTTGACATTTAGTCACATGAATTTGGTTGCCGTTTACGCCGAGTCAACAATTATACATTATGCATTAAAAATAAGCATAACATAGTTTGATTTTTGGAAATTCATTTAACTCCTGTTTGCGCTTTAAGAAAAAGCCTCAATCTTTTAGAACTATTCCATTTATTATCTCTCTCCCTCAGGTAGCTGGCTGGGGTCTAACGGACGAGAACGGCAAAGCAGCGCCCGTGCTGCAAGTCATCGACCTGCCTTACGTCGACGTGGGAACATGCATCGCCAACTCTCCGCCTAACTTCAGAGAGTACATCACTAGTGACAAGATCTGCGCTGGATCACAGGACAGTAAGTACATTCTATCAGGAATGCCCACAGCTGGACATTGACTACACCTACACACGCCATAGCGCCCTGTCTCCAAAGAAGCGCCATTGCTGAGTTGGATCGATCTTACGCACGTCGACGTGGGCACGTGGATCGCTAACTCCCCGCCTAACCTCAGAGAGTACATCACTAGCGACAAGATCTGCGCTGGATCACAGGACAGTAAGTACATTCCATGCAATGTCCACTGCTGGACATTGACGTCACTTGGCTCACGCCATAGCGCCCTGTCTTCGACTTCCCGCATCATTTGGCAGTTTTTTGAACTTGTCGTCATTGACTGCCTTAAAATCGATTATCAGTTCAATTTAAATAGTTGTTAAATTACGAAGCCCATTGAAATTGCTTTCGTGTGACAATTATGAATGGGTGGTTTTTGCGTAATTGTACAGATTCGCAGTGTCTTTACTATCATCCCTCCCTATACGAAGCAAAAAATAGCATTCAATACATCAATAGACTCTCTTTGAGTTACACATAATGTTTTGTTACACCTGATTAAATAGAACTTATCCGTATTAGCCCTCCGGCCAGGTAAGATGTCGATCTGCTCTAGACTGCTGGCAGATGCTGGATGCGGCAAGCTGAAGATAGCGCGCTATGGCGCCCATAATGGGAGGTCTATGTCCAGCAGTGGACTAATATAGGCTGATGATGATGAACCGTAATAATGTGATAGGTGATGAAATAAGGGGTACCTAGATCAAAAATTAAAATTAATTTGTGTATTTAAATTTCAAAAATATTACTAGATACTAAAATATTACTATAATACTACTAATATAATAATAATAATATAATACTACTAGATACTAAAATATTACTATAATAAAAATATTTATATTACGAACTAACATACTGTTCTTTTCGCAGCTTCAAACGCTCTCTGCAAAGGTGACAGCGGCGGCGGTTTGGCTTTCCCGACTTCATATCTCGGCACAGAAAGGTTAGTGTCTGACTCATTTATTACTTACTGGCTTAACAAAACCATTTTTAAAGAGTGAATTCAATTAATAATATGCTTTTTTTTGTTTAGATAATTATGAGTATTTTTCTCCAATCTCAAATTAAACTTCTTTTCTATAAATATCTTATGATTTAGGCACCCATCTTTTGGTCAGGCCAAGGCCTCCACCATCCATCTCCACAGATTCTTATCTGCGGCGGCGTGTCGTGTCCACGTAAGAGTCTCCACACACAGAAGCCGAAGGCAGAGCGGAGGCGAAGGCGTGCCGGTTTCTCCTATGGCACCGCACCGCCACCGCTTGTGGTGTGTGTTTAGGCTTTCATATGATTCAATAGAATACAACTCGCACGCCTTCGCCTCCGCTCCGCCTCCGGCTTCAGTGTGTGGAGACTTTAACACCAGGCTTCAATGTCAAGAATTTATAATCTCCTTATAATACCTTTTATCTTCCAGATTCTATCTCCGCGGAGTAGTTTCCACAGCGCCCAACAACGAGAACGCTTGCAACACTGCCACATATACCAGCTTTACTCAAATCATCAAGCATGAGCATTTCATCAAGCAATACTGGACTGAGGCTTGACGGACTTGGGGAGGATTGATGGCGGAATGAAATGATGACGATACTTGACAAATTGATTGATGGTTCACGAAATACTGATGCTTGATACTTGACAAAATGATTGATGGTTTATGAAATGCTGACGCTCGATACTTGACAAAATAACTTGACGCTTGACGAAATGTTGACGAAATCATTATAATATCATTGACAAAATCAAGATAGGTATAGACCAAGACGTATGCATATGTAGGTAGACGTTTTGTCTCTTCAAAACACGTCTTCCTTCCTAGGAAGATATTTTACTTTTACTCTTTTTATGGCTTTAAATGTATGTATCGTTAAATTAATAAACTAAATACATAAATAATGCTGGACAATCCACACAGCATCATCTAGCCCCAAGCTAAGCAGAGCTTGTATTATTATAGGTGACTGATTTACATACTCAATACATTATAATTACATAGATAGGTAGATATTTTTTAATATACATAGAAACTCTGTTCAGCACCCTATATTAAAACATTACAGACATTTTAATACGGAGCCAAACTACGAATCTCAAACTTTAAAACGCCTCTTTGATATTCCAATTCTTATATTATTTCCTTGCCATAACTTTACAAGGTTATTTCCAAGGAATGAAATAGCTGGAATCGAATCCGCAACTATCGGCATCAGGCATACCTTCGTGCCTTCGGTCGCTACGCCATATTTGAGATGCTTCATAGATTGGAACTTTACGAACTGACACTTGACTTGACAGAATGTTGCTTGACAGAACAGCACTAAGGCGCAAAGAGCACCTATAGTGGCGCCCCCACTTATTTTATCATAAAACGAATTGTTTTCTGTTAAACAAAGGAATTTCCAAAATTCACACATATCGTTTGTTAAACTTGTCATCAGCTTTTTTTTAATGCATCTGTAGTAGTTTCATTTTGTGTATTTTAGGAAAAGATACGAAAACAGAGTTTGGTGGCCACTAAAGGCAACTTCGTATCTCTTCCTAAACTAAATATGATAAAATTAGTGGGGGCGCCACTTTAGGTGCTGTTTCCGCCTTAAAAGCCTTCACAGCAAGTCATGTTTTGAATTATTGTGAGCAGTGATTTGTATTGTTAACGGATATCAGATTAAAATGGTGCTTTAAAATATTTTGTTTGTTTTAACTTCCTATCCTAACCATACTTCCTACTTCCCGTTGAATAAAAAACAATGCTGGACAATCCACAGCATCATCTAGCCCCAAGCTAAGCAGAGCTTGTGTTATGGGTAGGTATTAGATGGCTGATATATTTAAGACATTAAATAGATAGATATTTTTATTATAAGTACATAGAAAAAATCCGTAGGTACAAAGTTTTGTCCCGAGGCGGGAATCGATACCGCGACCTGCGTCGCAGGAAGACTTTCGCCCGGCCGCGTCTCATCTCAAGTCAATTCCAGAAAAAAATACATAATTTTTGTAAAATTCGCGGCTTATTATCACGGGATGAATGACAGGGACTTTTTTTTCTTCCTTATCAACACGAATGTTTGTTTGAAAGGATGATTGTTACTCCTTCATGCAAGAATTACAAAATGGTTCGGTCTCAAATTATGACTAGATGTAGGTACTGAGTTCTAGCCCTGGAACATAGATCATTTTTATTATTACTTTTCATCCCATAATTCAATTCCCAGTGGATAGAAATAGCATTGAAACGTTTCCATAGAAACATTGCGTGCAAAGCCGCAGCCAGAATTAGTATCTGATCTGCCCGCTCCTTAATAGCTTGAAATTTTAAGCCAGTTTTTAGTTTTGGTAAAAAACATCTACTCATTAATTTATGATTAGTATAAATAAGTACGTTTATATTTTCACAAACTACCATCTACCATACTACAGTGTGGCCATGACCTTGGCCAATGCGATGATATCACACACAATATCACACTTACTACAGTGTGGCCATGACCTTGGCCAATGCGATGATATCACACACAATATCACACTTACTACAGTGTGGCCATGACCTTGGCCAATGCGATGATATCACACACAATATCACACTTACTACAGTGTGGCCATGACCTTGGCCAATGCGATGATATCACACCACACACAACTATCACACTAATAATAATAAATTAGAGAGTTTGAATGTTTGTTAACTTTTCAGGCCACAACTACTGAACGAATCGGGTTGAGATATTCACATAGATCGCTCTTAGCCTTAAATCAAATTATTGCATCAACTTACCCCACAAATCATTTTCCATGGGATATAAAACCTTTAATCATTTCAATGGAAACATCTCGAGCGAAGCCGCGTAAACGAAATTATCAGTAAATAACTGAGAATTTACACGGTCATGTGTAAAATAGCAATAGCATTCAATAAAAATTCGATGCTACGCGTGTCCCTCTAGCTGGTGAGTAGCAGCGCATCAGCATTGTCATACAGCATTGTTTCTAAGGAGACATTTCCAGTCTATTTATATCCCACGGGAACTGATTAATGGGATGAAAAATTGCTATTTTATGGCAAGACTAGAATACGACAAGACTAGAATACGTCTGTCCAATATTTCAGTCGACTCGTTCAGTAGTTTTTGCGTGGTAGAGTAAGAAGCATCCATACATACATACTAGCGTCCACGTTTAAAATACGAGAGTAGTAAGCAATGCATAAATGGAATTCAGCCAGCGACGACCGGTCCGGATTTATCAGTCGATCTAGAGGTAGCTCATAAGTTTAGCTAGTTCGATTGCGATTGACGACCGATGTGGCGCGGTGGGCGAAGGTCCGCCTGCGACGCAGGAGGTTGCGGGTTCGATTCCCGCCTCGGAACAAATTTGTGTACGATCTGCAGAAATTTGTTCCGTTGGTCTGGGTGTTTTCTATGTATGATAAAAAAATATCTATCTATATCAGTCATCTAGTACCCATAACACAAGCTCTGCTTAGCTTGGGGCTAGGTGATACTGTGTGGAATATGTTTCTATTTTTTGATTTCCGCGGCTTCACCAAGGTGAAAATCGATGTAAAGAAGCCAATGTTTTATTCCAGGCCTTAGAACATCGTCTAGTCAAAATTTCAGCTCAATCACTTCCGTAGTTTTCAACCATCCAAACTTCCGCATTATAATGTTAGTGTGGTCATAGATAAGCATAAAATGTTTTTGGTCTGATGGATTCTTAAAACTTAATTATAGGTAAACTTCTTTAGTCTTACGTTAAATAAAAGGTAATTAAATTACCTAGAAAACACTAAGGTTGAGTGCAAAACCAGAAAAAAATTGCCCAAATTCAACCACCATTAACACACGAGATTCAAACCCAAACTCCACAAGCAGACCGCTCCGTACGCCACAGATGTCCTCACTAACTTGTATATATATCATACAATTTCTCATTAGTCGCGTCTTCGAAAAAACCGTCAATAACTCATGTGACGTAAACGCTATCATCACAAACAACCAACCTTTGCGATTCAAACTGGTTATCTACATAATTTAAGGAGTCTTCACACTAAAGTTGCCGACACAAACCGTGTGTTGGATGTAGGTGGCATAGCCGGCGACTTGTTGGCGACTTCACATTAAGGCCTCATTACACCAAAGCTCTTTGGCTGTGTCAAATTGTTTCGCCGGGTTGTCAAACTCTGTTGGAGATAGGTACGAATTAATAACTTTTAGTGTCGCGGGACAACCGCCAACATTGTCGTAGTCTAATTACACGTAAAATTATGGAATTAAAAATCTGTGACCTCAAATAACACTAGGTGGAAAGCTAAAGCGAAAGCTAGGATGGATCTATGGATGGATGTTTGTTACGTCTTCATACAAAACTACAGAACGGATTTAATTCTTTATTTTTTTTATTAAAAATTTAAATTTTTACAGGGTTAAATTATAAGGGGGGGGGGGGTTAGTTATAAGCCTGGAATAACAGACACAGACATAACATAGTCTATGTTATGTCTATGTCTGTTATTCCAGGCTTTTTTAATTTCTTTTGTGATCAAGGCGTATGAAACTAACCCGAAATATGGGAAAACTCAAAATAACAAATCATGTGGTAAATATCCCATTTTAAATGACTTGTGTTAATAACCATGTCCTTATAACCATGATAGTTTGACACAACTAATCCGCTTTCCATCAGGTGAGTCCCATGCTTGTTTGCCACCTTAGTTGAAATAACAAAATAAAAAAGCTATGAAATAATGTAGCCGACATCACCCGAAGCTGTGTCGGCGACTTTACCGACACTAGTCTGTAGGTTCCATTACACAGCTTTATACAAATCACATGGGCTAAAGCCTCGAATCGGTCAGTTCATACGCTGATTTTATGAGACTCACACATAAGTTGCAAAAAGTACTAAATAAACTATAAGATGTGTTTTTCATAGCTTAAAACGAACAACTTATAAATTAAAATTTAAAACATTGTTTTATAAATAGTTATGATTTTATAAATCCATGTGACAGCATTACAACTGCTCTATTTCAGTTGGTTTTATTATAAAAAGTAAAAAAGAAAATTATAAACATGTTTAGACTCAGTGTTGTGTTTTTTCTATTTAGTTTTATAAAGGTCAGTTTGTTGATAGGAACCGGTTCTGGTACTAATGGAAAATGTAAGTTGTTTAATTTTTTTACTAATTAAATGTTTAGTTTCCGTTCAATTACAAAAAAGACATTTTTGTGCACTGTTTTTCCTAAGAAAAGCTTTCAACGCGCTCCTCACAAAATAACGTAATGAAAATATTCGTGACTAGACGCGCCCAGCGGCTTTGCCCGCGAACCACAGCTTTTTTCATACAAATTTCAGTAATTTTTGGTACACCCCCTAGGGGTTATTGTGTTAAATAAAAAATACGTGTTTAATTATTCACTCCATAGTTTATTTATATCGAGTTTTGAGTGAATCGAACCAAAGAATAATTATTTTCCATACAAACTTTACCACCCGCTTCAGAAGATAATTTTTAAAATTTTACTCTCCCATATTTTATTTTATGTCCTAATCTATTTATGTACATACCAAATTTCATCTGAATAACTTAAGTATTTACGGAGATTACCTAAAACAAACTTTCACACAAAAAAAAAACTGTAAAAAAACATTATACCTCCTCCTTTTATGTACAGTAGCGTTCACTATTTGCTATACCCCTTATTTCTAAAATATTCGCCAACAATAATGTTGAAGAACTTCAAGCAATCTTAAACTAAGATAACAGATAAACATTTTATTTATAATTTGTCAAACTACACGTCATTAAAATATAAAGTATTATAAAAATTAGAAGGTATGAAAATACACTTAATTTAACTTAGTTATGGTTTAAAAACTCGTCGTATGTGTAGAACGTCTTCTCTACAAGCCAGTTCTTAAGTCTTATTTTAAAACTTTCCAGACTCGGTGCGTCTCTAACCTTGCCTGGAAGCTTGTTGTAGGTAGCTGGTCCCATGACGTGCGTCAATTTGTCCGACTTGGCCAGTCGTCTCGCTGCAGGCACCAGCCAGCCACCCGCGGCATTGCGAGTGTTGTAGCAATGCATCTCCGCCTGTTTTGGAAACGAATTTATGTTTCGACGGACATGCACTGCTACCTGATAAATAACTATCGATGAGACTGTCATAATGTTTAGCTGGGTAAAGTATAGCCTCACAGATGTCCTCCGCGAAATGCGTACAAAGTGCAAAAACTTAACCATAGTTGAGATTCGAACCACGGTTTATCGCAGCGCAGTCGACCGTTCTTTCAATTCTGCTACCCGATATGTTGACTCATAGTTCGAATTTTTGAGCCGGTAGTTTTTATCTTAACGGTGGACGTTGAATCAGTTGAATGCATTTATTAATTTTGTTCAAATAAATGAGGGTATAATTTTATGTAACGAATGACAGTCAAGTAAGCGTTTCACCACCGCTGGAGAATTATTATTAGTAAACTGTGTTTACGTGCTAAAAAGTTTAAAATATCAAAAATGAATAGCCATATAAGCAATTTTGTAAGAACAAAAACTATAAAAATTCACGAACAAACCGTTCCTTAAAAAGCTATTGCAAGTCAGCTTGGGATAAGCGTAAGTGTATTTTTATTTTGATTTGTATTAATTCGTCGTATTTATTGAGCATATATAATTAAACTTTTTATTTAACTTTCAAGGAAATAACGGTTCAATTTTGAGTGAGGAGATACGCTTTGACTGGAGATGTAATGGCAAAGCGATCGGGTCCACGCCCATGGGTTTTAACATCAGAACGCCATCAACAAATTGTGAATACTCACAGCCATGTCTGACATGGAGGGTCGGATAATACTATGGAGGAAACCAAACAAACGACTCCTACCACAAAATATACTACCTACCTGTTCAAGCATGTGGCAGAATTACCACAGGTAAGATGTGATATAAATAATAAGTATTACCATGCAAATTCTGCAGCAAAATCAGTTTCTATTGTTAGATACTAAATGATCTATCTAGTAAATTTCCAACATCTTTTTTATTACAAACTAAATTGCCTGTCCAGTCAATTTTTAATTGAATATATACCCCTACCAACAAGTCTTGAGAAGTCAGTGTTTTTTTTCAGGTTATTGGGGCTGGATGTCATCCATGTGTCCAGGAGAACTCGTAGAAATTGGCGGCCGCTTGGGGAACAATATTTACAAGTGTTGAAAGAAGTTATGATACCACAGTGCTTGTTGCTTATCCAGTATCTCAAATGAAAAGTAGGCTAGAACAAAGTATACCAAGCGAGGGTTATCCAATTCGATATTAATTTTGAATACTCAATAAATTAGTTTTGCTATGGTAGTTCTGGCATGCTTTTCATTTAGCGTATTGCATAATTAGGTATGCTCCAAATTTCTCTTAATGGGTAAATAATGGTCTGTTACACACGAGAGATCTAAATTGTTAATATTTATTAGATGCTGCCTATAACAAAGTAGACCTTACAGTATACTGTGGTATAGGTATTCTAATAATAACAAAACATGTTTGTTCTACTTGTGTGTTGACTTTTATTTACAAGGATTATAAAACAACATAGTTGTGTGAAAAGGAACCGAAAATTTAATAAATTTTCTATTTTTTATTTTTCTCATTTTTTATAAGTTAATATCATTGTAATGTAATTTATTTTCTTCAGACTTTCTTTCTATTGTATTAATAAAATAACATCACATAAAATCTGAGATGTGTATATTATATTCCAATCATACCCTATTTCTTATTAGTAAAAAAACAGATTATAGACAATTATTATGCAATAAGTCATAGGTGAAAAAAAGCAAAAATAACATCGGTATAATGAATCGAACATCCTACCCTAGAACACAAGCCCGACCCTTGAACCACTCATCCAGATTGCGATTGCTATTTAAGTCGAAATTAATGATAGCTTTTATTTTAGCTTGCTCAAATGTTTTAAGTGTATCATTTTCATTACTTACCAGATTCTTTTTTTATTTTACAATAATAGTAGTAATTTTCTTTGTTATTTTAGTTACTAGTGCTTTGTCAAAAAAAGCAAAAAATTGTTTAAGTAAAGCAGCAGGATTCGATCCTGGTATGTCTATTAGGGGGGGTAAGCAAACAATGAACGCCTCTGTACAACACTAGCAACGCCTCGCGGCACCACCTCACCTGCGTAATTCCCGTTCCCGTCGGAATTCCAGGATAGCCTATGTGTTACTCCAGGCTATAATCTATCTCTATGCCAAATTTGATCCATATCCATTCAGTAGTTTTTGCGTGAAAGAGTAACAAACATCCATCCATCCATACTTACAAAATTTTCGCGTTTATTGTTGTACTCCAGGCTATAATCTATCTCTATGCCAAATTTGATCCATATCCGTTCAGTAGTTTTTGCGTGAAAGATTAACAAACATCCATCCATCCATACTTAAAATATAAAATTTTCGCGTTTATTATATTACTAGCGACCCGCCCCGGCTTCGCACGGTTTCATTATACGTAGGTATAAACCTTCCCCTTGAATCACTGTATTTATTAAAAAAAAACGCATCCAAATCCGTAGCGTAGTTTTAAAGATTTAAGCTTTAAAGATTTAAGCATATACATAGGGACAGAGAAAGCGACTTAATTTTATACTGTGAAGTAGGATATGTCGCTGGAAAAACAAAAGAAAAACCAATGAGCAGCGTAATTATTACGATAGATTCATTTACGAATATAACTGAATCAGTAAGGGCGGTACTTTTTATGAACCAGGAAAACTAGTTTTTTCCTAAGAAATCAGTAATTCATTTCCTATAATCAGTTGAATACAGGGAAATCCCGCGAGCGTCGCAATACTTGTTACCTGTAACAGGAAAATAAATATTGTTAGCAAACCTTGATGTCTTCGGACCAGTGACCTCAGACCACTTACATAGACGTTGGTAAACTTAACTAAAGAACAGCCTCTACCAACGAAATAAATTATCACTACATAGTATAAAACAAAGTTGCTTTTTCTGTCCCTATGTCCCTATATCCCTTTGAATAAATCTTTATATGTATAATAAAACCATGCGAAGCCGGGGCGGGTCTCTAGTTAATTAATAATGGACAGGACACTTCACACAGATGTCATCTAGCTGTATAAGCTTGTGTTATGGGTACTAGATGACTGATATCTTATCTAACTATTATAATAAACTAGCGACACGCCCCGGCTTCGCACGGTTTTATTATACGTATAAACTTTCCTATTGAATCACTCTATCTATTAAAAAAACCGCATCAAAATCCGTTGCGTAGTTTTAAAGGTTTATGCAGTCAAAGGGACATAAGGAAATAATAGTGATGGCAAAGTCTGTGTGAATGTTTGTTATATGTAATCTCCATATGCACACAGATCCCCTTATACTATCCAATGATTCTATCCATCCAAGGTTGTCTGGTAGAGATCGCTTTTCAGCGATAAGACCGCCAATTGTCACTTAGTATATATAAGTAGTTTTATTGTATATTGTTATTTTCTATTTAAGTGTGCAATAAAGTATTTTCTATCTATCTATCTCCGTAATTATTCAAGTTATTTAGATGGAATTTGGTTTGTAGATAGTTACTGTTTATGACCTAAATAAGACATATTAGGCTAACAAAATTTTCAAAAATTATCTCTGAGGGGCTTAAATAGAGTTTTTATCGAAAATTATTATTCCTTGGTTTTATTCACTCAAAACTTGGTAGGTATACATAAACTGCAATGTATGTAATTAAACACGTATTTTTTTATTTTTATGAAACTACCCCTAGGAGGCTTGCAATAAATTTCTGAAAGAAGATTGGCGAAAACGGACCCAATAGTTTGGTGAAACGTACATGGTCAGAAATTGGAACATTAATTCCTTTGATTATGGGGCTTTTATTATGAAAATTTCCTAATTTTTAAAGTTTGGAATCGTAAGCTAGAAACGTTTTAATATTTAATTTTCAAAAATGTAATAACGAAACGATATCAATGATACAAAAACCAAGAGAAATAAAATAGGTAAGTGCCAATATTGGAACGTTCAAACGTCAAACTATGTGTCAAATGGCAAAGTCAGTTGACATGCGTGCAACCTATAGAGTGATAATTTCACACAAAATTCCGCTTTAACTTGAAGCCATAAAATATTTTTTCAACATTTTATTGTAATGGCGTCTGTTTTGTTTACGATTTATTTTTGTACCTAAACTAGTGTTTTACTCAAGAATAAAAGATTCCAGGTTGTTATTACCCGTGAAATGGAATCTTGGACTGTTTTTAATGATTATGTGAAGAGTTGTGACACCCTTTCACTGCACAATAAGTAATTTTTATTAGAAATTCAGCGAGCTCTTCCCCGTAGGACTTGACATAATGCACTGATGAGTCGAGCGATGTACTTACGTAGCCTTTAAAGGCTAACTTAAAATGGCTTCACTTCACTTCGCGTGAGCCTACTGCGGTTCTAAGCCTAATTATTCTAAGCGTGCAACGTTTTCACTTTGATTTTGTTTTCAAATAATCTAAGGCATAATTCTCACGGGAGCTTAAAAGCGTTGCGTTCAATCCCAACGTTAGCGCTTGTATAAAGTCCCCGAAATTATTTTTCATACGGACGCTTTTTACTAAATGACTTATGTTTCCTCTCACGTTTCCGTACGAAGTCGAAATGGTTATACCTACTGCTAAATTACTGCATTTAGCGATATCACCTATACTGTACAACGACTGGCATTAAGATATATTGGCCCATATTGGTCTAAGATCCGACTGCAGAATTAGCCCGTTCATCCCTTTTTGCTTGAAACCAAATTTTTAAGAATCTTTGTAACTAGGAGAATATTTATATGCTAGGTTGCCTATCAGAAATTGGCCGCAAGTATTTCTAATTAATTATGTTTCAGAGATTTTTGGCAGAAAAATACGTTCACTTATTTTTTAAATAAAATCACGTCTACATGACGGCAATTTATGTAAAGTTTCTAAAAAATCACGATTGCCGTTGCTCACTTTGGCCGCACCTCTTCGCAGAGCCGTTCAAGCGAACCTCGGGGACTATATCCGGACCTCGACCTACCTGACCTAAATACCATCATTTCGGTTTTCGTTACATTTTATTTTAACCCGTGACCAATAGCGTATTGCTCACAGGTTAACAACAGCTTTCTTAACCCTTTGATCGAGGGGCTGAGGAGCACATGTCATCAGATAACTCAGGTTATTTACGCAGACGTTGCCTAAATAACAGCCGGTTCTGGTGCTTCTCATCAGCTCAGCTCCCATACTTAGTAGTTCACTAAAATATAACTAGATGTCGCCACTAGAAAAATTAGTAGGCGCAAACGAAGCGTTTCGGGTTCTAGCAATAGCATGATTGTTATATATTACAAGTGTCTATTACAATCTATTACATAGGAGTATGTATTATAAGATTTTTTGAAAAAAACGCCTGTTACGGCGTTTCGCAAATACCATGTTTGTTGTAAAATTTGTAGTCGTAAAAAAAGACTACAAAATTACAAATTTTAATGAGATGGATCAGTTGAGTGAGCTGCCTTTAGGGCTCCCACACAAAACTGCGATTTGGTGCGATGCGATGCGATGTGATGCGATGTCACACGAACTTGATTTGCGAATTTCTGCGATGCGAATTTGTGCGGCGAACCGTGTTGTAGGGTAACCATACCTTCAAGTTTAGTCAGCCGTATTGGACGTGTTTTTAGGAAGCGTAAGATGGATCCCAAAAACATAATTGAATCGATTTAAGCAAAAATGATCCAACCCACACAAACCTCATTTCGAGATAATCGATATTTAAGTTTGTGGCGGTATTTCTCTAGCTTTGTAATACAAAATGTTGTTATTTTAATTTAATTTAATGCTATGTAAACTCAACTTTTTTGTTATAAATAATATAAAGAATAAATTGTAATAGTTTAGTAGATAATTGGGAAAACTTGCGCCTGGATCATTATTACAAAATTAATTTTGTATGGAAAGAGCTATGTAGGGTACAAAAATTATAATGCAAAAATGATTCAAAGTGTGATAAAAATTAGTAATCATTTTTGTGTTTTAAAAGACAAAACAAACAAAATTGGCCCTACTCCTCGTCCAAATCAGAATAAGGTTCATCACTTAAACCATCTGCATCGTCTATTATTGCAGCTTCCCTTCGGTTTCTTAAATTAATCAATGCAATCATCTGGTATCTAATATTAGATCTGCTGGCCCTGTACCTATTTTATTTTATTTATTTATTTTTCGTTAAAGTACGAAACATACAGAAGCCGGAGGCTTGGCAGAGGCGAAGGCGTGCGAGTTGTATTCTATGGAATCCTATGAAAGCCTACACACACACCGCAGGCCGTGGCGAACGCGGTGCCACAGGAAAAACCGGCACGCCTTCGCCTCCGCCACGCCTCCGGCTTCTGTGTGTTTTGAACTTTATGGTTTATTTCGTTTACGTACTTAGATGGAATAGCAATTTCAAATATATTAACTTGTCAAAGCTTAACTTGTTTTATATCATCATCATCATAATCAACCTATATTAGTCCACCTGGACATAGGCCTCCCTTAATGAGCGCCATAGCTCCCTGTCTTCAGCTTGATGCATCCAGCATCTGCCAGCAGTCTTTCGCAGATCGTCATCCCACCTGGCCGGAGGGCGTCCTATACTACGTTTGCCAAGTATCGGTCTCCACTCAAGAACACGTTTACCCCAACGGTTGTCGGTTCTTCGCGAGATATAGCCACCACTTCAGCTTGCTAATTATTTGAGCTATGTCGATAACTTTGGTTCTCTTTCAGATGTATTCTTTACGAATCCTATCCTTCAGAGAAACTCCGAGCATAGCTCTTTCTATAGCTTTCTGAGCTCTTTGAACTGATGGACCAGTTTAATACTATAGTTTGAATCATTGTAGCAAAATCTAACGGTTATATGTTAGGGTAACCAAAGCAACACAAAAATGATTCAAGTGGCATGAAACACTTATACATTTTAAAAAATGGTCTTCGACATGACAGTTGTGGGTTGGATCATATGGATTTTCCACATTTGTGAACATAGAGGTGTGAGTCTTTGATATGTTAAAATATAACTTATACTGATTACATAGGTTAAAAAAACTCGAAATTGACTAGGTTGTGGGTTGGATCATTTTTGCATAAATCGGTCCAATTGCACTGCTGTTATTGTTAAATAGATATAAAAGAAAAAGAAGATTCTGGATTCATCCATTTAATAGGATTATGAACTCTATCGATTTAATAGGATTAGGAACTATTTTACTGAGAACTGAAGCAGTTTTTTTTTACAACACAAAGTAGGCGGCTCAGGCGCCGCGCATCTTTCGCTAAAGTTGTCTCAGAGCGGACTAAAAGGGGGGTCACCAAGTATGACGTAATATGACAGGAATGCGCGATGCAAATGAGATCGGACGTTATCGTGCGAGCTCGCAGATATTTGCGATGCGATGCGAGCTCGCAGTTTTGTGTTTGAGCCCTTAAACAGTTTGCAACGACACTTAACGAAATTAATGAAGGTTCTTTTTCTTTAGTTATTGATTCCAAAGAGATCCTTTTGTTACAACAAGATAAATAAAGATCCAATATGATGTTTCACAACAGTCGTTCATAAAGTGGTTTGGTAATAATTTAACTTGCAAGTGGTCAAGTGAACCGCAAGGTCAACTGGTATCGACGTACAGATTCATCTTTTTTTGCTTACATACCTAAATTATACATCTTACTAATATAATAAATGGGAAAGTCTGGGTGATTGTTTGTTAAAAGTAATCTTCGTAATTACTTAAGTTATATGGGTGAAATTTAGTACTTAGATAATAACCACCATAATTATGATCTTGAAAAAGATTCCTAAGATGAAACATTTTTTTTTTTTCAAAAGTTTGTATGGATGTATGTATACCTACATAGATGTTTGTTTCTCTTTCACGCAAAAACGACTGAATAGATCGGTCTGGAATTTTAAATTTACTTGGTTCTCTGCCCTGGGATAAAAATAGCTTTGAGACGTTGCTATAGAAAAATGGCGTGCGAAGCCGCGGGCAGATATTAGTAAAAATAGAGTAAGTATACATAATACATACCCACATAATTACGAGTTGTATTAGGTACTAGCTGGTGCCCGCGACTTCGTCTGCGCATGATTAGTATTTGGAGTACTCGCGATTTTACTTGCGTAATTCCCTTTCCTGTGGGATTTTCGGGATAAAATAAAGCCTATGCGTTATTCCAGCTTATAATCTATCTCTGTGCCAAATTTCATCCAGATCCGTTCAGCAGTTTTTGCGTGAAAGAGTAACAAACATCCATCCATCTATCAATCTATCCATCCATCTATCCATTCACACTTACAAACTTTCGCGTATATCAGTTCAATTCAGTTTAATTCCCCTGGGCTAAAGGGGTCTTCAAAAATTTCTCACAGCATCACTGAACGACGCGTGTGTCACGTCTACATGACGGCAATTTAAGTAAAGTTTCTAAAAAATCACGATTGCCGTTGCTCACTTTGGCCGCACCTCTTCGCAGCCAGATTTTAATAGGTGTAATTTCGAAAGATTTTGCGTTCATAACATACTTACATGCATGAATTATATATCAAATAAAAAAAAACTCTTTTTCATATAGGGTTGCCTAATTAAATCCTTCGTTCATTATTCATATACCTACCTACCTAATTTAAATTAAGTAACCTACTTAATTTAAATAAAGTAACTACTTAATTTAATCATATACCTACCTACTTAATTTAATTATTATAACCTTATATTATAGCTTCGTTCATTGTTCATATACCTACTTAACCCTTTAATTCGCAGTGTTGATTATGGGCAACATAGAAAACAAAAAAATGCTACTCATTTTTCTTAATAGTTTTGTAACTTTTGACCAAAACATATCATAGAGAAAACAAAAAGAAACCTAAAAAAAATATCAGCTAAAAACCCAGACCATTCAAATGTTATTTTTCGCAAAATGGTGCCGTGCCGATGCCACCTGCTTCTTGTAGATCGAAGGTAACTATTAATTGATTTTATTGATTTTTACTTCATAAGTAGGTTATTTTTCATTCGCATTTCTTTCTAAAATATTTTCCTAAAAGGTATGAGTCAAAAGCATGTACTTATTATCATAAAATAACTGACAATCGGCTTGTCAACATGTATGTTGCTGAGGCGCAACGCTGCGAAGTGCTCTCTAAACATACGTGTTTATTCAAACGCAGAGACACGCACACATAAACAGCGCCACCCAAAAAATAATGCACCGTGATTGGCTCACTGGCACAAACGGTTGTCTGCGAACTTACGAATACATTGAAAAAAGCACACATCTCTAGCTTACGACCATCACGAGCGGCCCTACCATGCGAGCAAGACGATATCGTAAGCTTCACATTACATTACTACGAGCGCTTGTATCGCTCCAAATGTTGATGAACTAATACAGCAATGGTGTGCAAAATGACGATAAACGGAATAAACTATGATTCTCATAGTAAATAATTACTCTCTGACAATTTTGTTTTAAAAACAGTTAAAATATTTTAAAAACTGACTTAGGTACCGATCAGAAATTTATCCCCTTATTTTTGTAATTGCAAGTTGTGGAAGCGTTTCCACAGTTGGTTATGCTGGAACACACCATTTTTACATGTTCTTTCTCGTCCGCCGTTCGACACAATACTAAAAACTTAGAATAATTAACAAAAATCAAAATGCGCTTTGGTGACTCATTAGTCATCCTTGTGACGGCAAGGTCACGCTAGTATGCGACTTCTAGTAGATACCATATTATTCCTACTTCTATGGTCAGTAGTATAGTTTCTCTGGTTACCTTTTCTGGTACCTTACCTTTACCTATAAATAATAAATAAAATGTGTTTATTTCAGGCAAAAAACCCATATCACATTGAAAAATCATACAAATACAAAAATTACAAAAATACAAAATTTAAGTAAAGATAAAATAAAATAAGCGAAAACGGCGTAAAAGCTGCCGTAGTAAGGCCCGTAAGTCACTTTCTGTTTCCCTCCGTATGAAGGGAAATCCAGTATGTAAAAATAGGGTTTTTGTAAACCTGGTCAGAGACAGCCTTCAAAATGCTATTTTTGGAGAGAACTAACCTACCCCAGAAGGATGCGACTCGAGAACGGACGATGGCAAAGAAGTCGGGCACCCCCGCTTCGGAGAACATGCTCGACGCACTGTAGCATCTCGGTAACCTCATGAGAGCCCGGTAGGCGTTATTGTACTGGACCCTGATGGTGTTTATGGCCTTTCTGGTGAAGTTTGACGATAGACGATATGTGTACATGCAAAGACAATACGCACGAAAAAGGGTGTTCTTGACGTCTGTGCTGCAGTGCGTGAAGCGGCGCGCGTGCGAGCATGTTGCTCCTCACCGCGAGCGCCCTTCGTTCCCGCTCAATGTCCTCGTCGTCCTACAGCGTCCCGTCAGCAGGTGGCCCAGGTACTTGAACCGTTCCACCATCTTAATGGTAGAGCCGTTCAAGCGAACATCGGGGACTATATCCGGACCTCGACCTGACCTAAATACCATCATTTCGGTTTTCGTTACATTTTATTTTAACCCGTGACCAATAGCGTATTGCTCAACAGCTTTCTTAACCCTTTGATCGAGGGGCTGAGGAGCACCATGTCATCAGCATAACTCAGGTTATTTACGCAGACGTTGCCTAAATAACAGCCGGTTCTGGTGCTTCTCAGCTCAGCTCCCAAACTTAGTAGTTCACTAAAATATAACTAGATGTCGCCACTAGAAAAATTAGCAGGCGCAAACGAAGCGTTTCGGGTTCCAGCAATAGGATGATTTTTTTACATTACGTGTGACTTATAATCTATTACATAGCATTATTTTAAAATTTTTGAAAAAAACGCCTGTTACGGCGTTTCGCAAATACCATGTTTGTTGTAAAATTTGAAGTCGTAAAAAAAGACTACAAAATTACAAATGAGATGGATCAGTTGAGTGAGCTGCCTTACAGTTTGCAACAACACGTAACGAAATTAATGAAGGTTCTTTTTCTTTAGTTATTGATTCCAAAGAGATCCTTTTGTTACAACAAGATAAATAAAGATCCAATATGATATTTCACAACAGTCGTTCATAAAGTGGTTTGGTAATAATTTAACTTGCAAGAGGTCAAGTGAACCGCAAGGTCAACTGGTATGGACGTACAGATTCATCTTTTTTTGCTTACATACCTAAATCAAACATCTTACTAATATAATAAATGGGAAAGTCTGGGTGAATGTTTGTTATAAGTAATCTTTGTAATTACTTAAGTTATTTAGATGAAATTTAGTAGAGTGAGTGGGGGCAAGATCGAACGGTTTTTTGATGAGATGGTCAGTGTTGTTTTTGAATCCATGTAGAAGATTAGATATTAACTTTAGCTAAAAGTAAATTAGACATAATTAAAGGGTAAAGACTAGATTTTTATAATATGTCAATAACAGCCTGATAAAGCTGTCCAAAGAGTAGAAAACTGTAATTAAAAATATTATTTTTACATTGAAACAGGGGGAAGATGAAAAGGTAACGGGGTAAGATTAAATAAAAATCTAAAATCGTTAAAACGTGTCTTAGGCAGGTCTTAGGCAAAGTTTATGGTCCTTAGTCTATAGTGTTAAGTAGTTAAGTAATTTAAAAAGTTGTAACTGACTGTAGTGCCAAAATACCTATTTTTAACAAAGATATAACAAATTTAAAATTATATACATTCCGAACTTACCCCACTAGGGGAAGATTGAAGAAGAGATTCTCAAACTTTGCAGCCAATTTGCATAAGTTTTGACTGAAGAAAAAAAATTATCTCCTAATGAAAAATCAAATAAAAACTGAAAACTTTTTTTATTTCACATGAAACCTATATGAATATTCTTTTTCATCACCATAAATAATTCTTTATTTTTTCTTTTGTACTTTAAAAGTATTTTCTTTTTCTATTGGATTTCTTTTTTTATATCTTAGCATACTTAGGTACCTATTTTTGTTATTTTTTGTTTTACTACTTTCAGCAATTTTTTCTTATTTCTTATTTTTCTTGCTGAAACTTACACAAAGATACAGTTTGAGGACATCTGGCTTTTAGTATGAAATCTGAAAAAGGGTCAAGATTAAAACTTTGATATGTTTGTCTTACCCCCTTAAATGTAAATGGGAAAAGATGAAAAGTTGAAATAAATTCTAAAATACGAGAAATAGAGAGATTTAGAAGTAATAACATAAATATGTACAAAAAATAATAGGCAGATGTTTCAAATAAACACTCGTACCTGCCTTGTAATTTAATTTACAAGACACGGGGCAAGATGAAATCACTTTTGTGAATCCTGAAAAATACACTGTCTTAGAAAATTGCTCTTTACACACAACCAGGCTTTCTCAGCCGGAACCGCTGACTGAGTTGTGATAATAAGTAACAAATTGGTGGTCCTAACGCTGTTGCCAGCACTGTAATAAGTATTATAAATCTGGTGTTATTAAAGACTTTTTGTCTTACCCCTTTTTTCATCTTCCCCCCACTCACTCTACAAGAAATATGTAAGTACATCTAGAAATCAGAAAAAACATTGAAAAGAGTCAAAAAAATTACCAAAACAGCCTAATTCGATCGAAGTTTTCAGAGCTTTTGTTTTCTTTTCCATCTGAAATGTTAGCACCAACAGCAGATATTCATCAGTCAGTATCAAAACTAGACTATAGTCGTTTTCACTTGGAAGCGTTCCCTGACAGATGGTATGCGTTTCATTTCAATTGACCAGGATTTTGGCAAATTAAAATTTCGAAAATTCAAACAATTTTTATTTAATTTCAAACATAGTACGACACACAAATTATCCAAAAATAAATTTAATTTAGCCTCCACGCGTTATAAAAAATAGAAAACAATTATTTTATGAAATCCGAGGCAATTTGTTTTGCGTAGAACGGAACGTAAAGTTGAGGCAAACAAATATTAGGTATTATTCCGAGAAATCTATAAATCGATTATCGCAAATTAGAATCGTAACTTTCTACATCATCATTTAAAATTTTTATCACGGAAGTACATAACTAATTAGTTACCTCTATGATTATTTGTTATTTATTTTCAATTACCTACCTATCTGCTGTTAATATTACTGTCCTATTTCTACGACCGATTCCTGGCCTATGACGCACGCAGCGCGTCATGAAGAAACCTTCAGTGAGGCCAATGACGCGACTCGCGCGTCATTCAATTTTGTATAGGGCCGGGGCGGAAAGGATCGAAAAATGAAGGTGGCAAGGAATCGGTTAAGTCGCATTACCTATTGGAAATGTAGATGTTTCCTATTGTTTTTATTTTTAAAGACCTAATTTAATGTTTTGCTTTGTTAACCCTTTAAAGTCGATTAAAATTAATTAAAATATTTTACGAATAATCGATTTACTTTACTAAATCATGTAAAAAATCGAATCAAATGTTTACGATTACACTAAGCTCATTTCTATAACTGTCAAACTGAAACGTCACCGAACGACTAGGTTGTTTATGTAGAATCTACCTATAGTTTCCAAAGATGTACTTGATCTTAGATAGGTTCCAATTGGTACCTTGCCTGCCTATAGTTAGTAGTTCACTAAATTATAATTAGATGTCGCCACTGGAAAAATAAGCAGGCGCAAACGAAGCGTTTCGGGTTCCAGGAATAGCATGATTGTTGCAGGCACATGTTACCGAAATATCAATAATAAAGTAGTCGTATTTTACGAATAGTTTTTGAAAAACGCTTGTTGCGGCGTTTCGCAAACAAAATAAATACCAAACCAACCAAATCATGTTAGTAGTAGACACCTACACACCTCTAGCTCTACATGATAGTTGTATTATGTATTATTTCTGTCTGTCTGTCTACAATAAAGATAAAGAGTAGGATAGGTAGAATAATACAACAAATTCATAGGGGGTATTTTTTACGTAGGTACGACTACAAATTTTAATGAGATGGATCAGTTGAGCTTCCTTTCGACAGTTTGCAACGTTAGCTCATTGTTTTTCATTACTAGCTTGTAATTTTTGTTAAATTAATAGTTAACAGTTTTTTATTTCTAAGTTATAAGAAATAAAGTAAATTATTCCACAGAGATCCTTCTCTTACAACAAAATAAATAAAGATCCAATACGATGTTTCACAACAGTCGTTCATTTAATGGTTTGGTAATAATTTAACCCCGATAATTTATAATGATTAGAATAATTTAATAATTTAGGCCCGGTAGTAAAGGCCCTGAATAGCGTGTAGTGTAAACCGTTTTTAAGTGAAAAAGACTAGCTTTCTTGCCTTGCCTGTGGTTAGTAGTTCACTAAATTATAATTAGATGTCGCCACTGGAAAAATAAGCAGGCGCAAACGAAGCGTTTCGGGTTCCAGGAATAGGATGATTGTTAATATTTCACAAGGTACCGAAATATCAATATTAAAGTAGTTGTATTTTTCGAATATGTAGTTTTTGTAAAACGCTTGTTGCGGCGTTTCGCAAACAAAATAAATACCTAACCAACCTTAACATGTTAGTTTAGTAGACACTTACACACCTCTACATGTTAGATTAGATGTATTATTTCTGTCTGTCTGTCTAAAATAAAGATAAAGAGGTAGAATAATAGAACAAATTCATAGGGGGTATTTTTTACGTAGGTACGACTACGAATTTTAATGAGATGGATCAGTTGAGCTTTCTTTAGACAGTTTGCAACGTTAGCTCATTGTTTTTCATAACTAGCTTGTAATTTTTGTTAAATTAATAGTTAACAGTTTTTTATTTCTAAGTTATAAAAAATAAAGTAAATTATTCCACAGAGATCCTTCTGTTACAACAAAATAAATAAAGATCCAATACGATGTTTCACAACATCGTTCATTTAGTGGTTTGGTAATAATTGAACCCCGTTATTTTATAATGATTAAAATAATTTAATAATTTAGGCCTGGGCCCTGAATAGCGTGTAGTGTAATACCGCTTATAAGTGAAAAAGACTGCCTACCTTTCTTGTCTTGCCTGTAGTAGTTCACTAAATTATAACTAGATGTCGCCACTGGAAAAATTAGCAGGCGCAAACGAAGCGTTTCGGGTTCCAGCAATAGCATGATTGTTTCAAAGTATACGTTACAATAGAAATATCGCAATCGCATCGCATATTTCGCATTCGCATATTTCGCATTCGCAAAATATTTTTGACAAAACGCTCGTTACGGGCGTTTCGCAAATTAAATTTATATCATGTTAGATGTTTATCACTACATCAAGCAAGATGAAGGTTTATATACTTATATTAAAACCCCGCCCCGGCTTCGCACGGTTTTATTTTATACGTATAAACCTTCCTCTTGAATCACTCTATCTATTAAAAAAACCGCATCAAAATCCGTTGAGTAGTGATAAAGATTTAAGCAGTCAAAGGGACATAGTAGGGAAATAGGGACAGAAAAAGTGACTTTGTTACGAGTATATACTATGTAGTGATTATTAAAGAAAAATACAACTAGGTATTTTCTTAATATTTTAAGTGCCTAGGTACCTGTTGCCATTATTGATATTGTTGGTTTTATTTAATTTAAAGTACCTACAAAAGAAATAGTCAACAATGGAAGTTATAGGGTAGGTTGGTAATTTTTCGTAGTCTACTTGGTTACTCGTGTTTGTTCTACTTACTGACTTTCGGTTGAACTGCGCTTCAGTAGCCAAATTCCACTAATGTCAAAACAAAGTTCTCAATAGTGCCATTCAATCAAGATGATTAAAATGACGTTTGTGCATAGACTTTCATAATTTGACTAACAAATTGGTAGTTATACAAGGTAATCGTCACGGCTATGAATGAACCTCAAAAAGTTTGTGTTAGTAGAATGCCAAAAGTTTAACACTGACATTTTGACACGATACTATTTATGGTGAAGCGATTTATTTAGTGGAATGCGGGCCCTGATGTACATACCTTACCGTATTAAAAGAGGATAATAAATTCAGTTAGGTACTTACATTTAAAATCCTCAAACCATGGTTTTACTCCAAATATCTACATATACCTAATTTCCTACAGATATCGAGCAAAAAAGCAAAACATAACGTTTGTTGTGATTTTGATGGGATTATATAAGTAGGTATTTGTTTTTATAGCGGCAAGAGAAATATATAATTTACCACTTCACACCAAAACTACTTTGAATAGACTTATAGCCGGTTTCTAGAAGGCTATTCAAATGTCAAATCAGTTGACAAAGCGATTAATTTAACACACTGGTCAATTCAAATCGGGGTGCACGAACGCTGATTAGATAATAATTGGCTAATCATTGATCATATTACGATTGTCATTCTTTCAGTTCAGTCATTCACTCCTAAACTTCAATAAAACCATCCAAGGGCGAGTCAGACTCGCACTAAGGGTTCCGTACCATATTTTTTAAATTTTGTTTTTTATTACTAAAGTAAAAATATACTTACAATTAAGTATTTTGTGAATATTTCAAGTGGTAACAGGTAGGCTGTTACGATTGTTACCATGTTACCATTTTTTAATATCGACCAAAAATAGTAAAAAAGGCGTTTTAATGGGAGCCCGCCTTAAATATTTATTTTCGACAAACAGAAAGCGAAGTATTAGTAATTGGGTCCCGTTTTTACCCTTTGGGTACGGAACCCTAAAAATGATGGTTGTGGCATAAGAATAAGTAAATAGTAGTAAGTAAGAGTAGAAGGGAAACGCGCTCAAGGTCAAGATATTAGCCTACACTATTTTCCACGTTAAACGGGCATATCGGTCGGGCTGCCACAGCCGGCGACACTGCACGCGGTTTTTAATGATCATTCATTTATGTTTACCGATCGCGGCGCGCGGTGGCGGCCGCAAGTATTAGTTGAAATTATAGTTATGTTGTCCGAGAGCCCGGTGCGATTTTGAGTCGAGTTGAGTATCATGAATTACCTCGAGGTTTTTTTTTATGATGCATTCTTTATGTGCTCTCGTTTAATAAATAATTCAAACTGACGTGTACCTTTGTGAAATAATAGGTACCAACCCAATACGTAGGTAACTAATCCAATTTTCTTTTTTTCAGAAGAAAAAAGTGTATTGAACTGATGGGTCGTAAGTGTCGTAACCTATATTGAATATACATATATCCGAAATAGTTGGTGTGTTCTGAACATTATTTCAAAATATAAATAGTGCATTCTAGTGCCCTAAGTAAAAAAAAATATGTCTGGACTCGATTAAAGAAGAGTCCCTTCTACCCAGTTATTATTTATACTTATGCTTGTGGCGCGAATACTTGTTTGTTTACGTTTGAAAAAGTTCAAAATTGTAAATTAGATAGGTAATAATAGATTGTTTATTATGAAGAAAAAAACTATACCGAAATAGAAAAAATAACTTTAACTACTTTAGTAGGCAAGTAGGAACCCTTTTACATTGCTTTATTACCAATATTTTTTAATTCCTGTATTTCACCAAGTTTTTTTATATTATTTATATGTTTCTAATATGCGGAAGCAAAACGAGTATCCTAGAATATAAGAGGTAATTTAATTTATTTTTATTTAATGGTAAAACGATCCTTATGTTTAGTAATAAATAACAAAACCGCTTTAGGAGTACCAACCTGTTGATTTTTTATATAAATTCGATTTAGAACTTGGCAAAATACAGCACATTGTTGTAAAAATTTCAACTAATTAGAGCTAAATCACCGATTAGCTAATTATTGATTTGACAAGAGCTTGACCAAAGAATCATGCTTAATTATCGTTCCAGAAACCCATTTTGATATTTGACAAGAGTTTTGCTTCAATGAGTTGACAAGCTTGTTAAGTAATCACTGTCAAAATCTAAGTACGTAATCAACGTTCGAGAAACCCAAATGACACTTGAATAGAGATTTGAACATTGATTAATAAATTATGAAGTTGACATGCGTTCCAGAAATCGGCCGTTAGTCTTTGGAATAAAACATAGCTACTAGCACTTTTCACGCACGATTTTTATCGCGACGAGCGAACCTGCGGGCAAAAGCCGTGAAAAATGTTTTGTTGAGATTCTTTGTGACTTCATTGGCATTTCAAATTAATCAGAATAATAAGTAAAAAAGTTTTTTACCTAAGCTTTTTACGATGCATTGTCTGATTATATTTTAAAACCAGTTTCTGAAGGTTATAACATTAATTGACTTCGAAAAGGAAGAGGCTCGCCATTCCTTAGTAGTAGGTTTCATTTATTTAATGCCTATCACACAATACAGAACACATTTTTAAACACATTTTATGAAAATAAAATAAACATTTAACATAAATACAGAGAAAAACAATGACACAAAATACTTATTTTTAATTAAAAAAAAATCGACTGTACTGTATGTCACAGCAGCAAAAAGGTCTCGACTCAGCATGAACGCCTTACCACTCAAGAGTGGAAAGGCGCTGATATACTGCCGAAATCATTGTGATCTGATCACAAGACCCTGTGAGGTTTACGATTAAAGGTACCTAGTGTTTGTTATATAAATAGTGTTTTTTAGTTTAGATTGATGTTAGTTTAAACTGAAACTTAAAGTGCTTTCCTTAGATTTAAAGGACCCTTGGACACGACTATAAATTCTTGTTATATTTAATTTAAACTAGGAAATAAAGTGTTTACAAAATGATTTTTGTCAACTTGAATCTTTTTAAGGGAAAGTAAAGAAGCGAATGAGGAACCTTTGCTTTGTTAGGTTGTTAGTTTTCAAGTTGGAACAAAACTTCGTCCCAAGCTTTTATCCTCTTGATAAGTAAGTTAAGAAGTTATTTAAATTAGTGAGTCTGTGATAATTTTAAAGACACAAATTTACACGCGGGCGAAGCTGCGCTCCGCAGCATCCCACATGGGATAAGCTTTGAACGTTTCCATAGTAACATGGCGCGCGAAGCAGAAGCGAAACTAGTTTGATGGTATTTTTTATTGTGTCGCCCTTTAGGTGAACCCTATCGTATCAATGTCTCTAAAGAATTGGTTACCTAGGTCATTGCGTGCGTTACGCGAAATTGTAAATGAATTAATTTTCTGTTCCGTAGGCCTAGCCAAACCGCATTCGCTACGAAACGTTTCTATTTGTACAATTGTCATCGCTCAAACGATAGGGAAGTTCGATTGGTAGACAAAAGAGTGACTTAACGAAATCGCTTGTCAAAAATGCCACTTCAATATGCATTTGTATTAAATTAAAATCGTTCTTTGATGTCAATGATTCGTTTGATGGCATTGAAATTTATGTATAACTACATATTATCTGTCCGCGGCTTCTATGGAAACGTTTCCAGTCTATTTCTATCCCATGGAAACTGATTCATGGGATGAAAAGTAAAGAAAGAAAGAAAGAAAAAGTATTTATTGTCTTAGAATTACATATAAAAACAAAAGAAACTTACCATACTAAACTAACTTAAATAAAAATAAAAACTAAGACTAAGACAAGGAGTAAATTCAGCCTTTGCTGCATGCAGTGTTCATATGCATGCAGCGCTGTTTTTAAATTTACCCCTCTCGGGTGGATGGTCACCGAAGGGTTAAGTGATTGCGGTGAAAAATTACTAAGTACTAAGTAGCCAAGGTTATTCTAGGGCTAGAACTACGTTTGTTCAAATTCAGCCCCATCCGTTCAGTAGTTTTTGCTTGAAAGAGGATCTCATCCTCACAAACTTTAGCGTGTATAATATAGTAGCAATGTCTACCAATAATCTATTCGTTAAAAACGGACGTTTTGACGACCACGTGACACATCTATGGCAAAAGTCTAATACATTTTTATTTTCTACTATTAGACTTTTCCATCGTTCTCATAATCGAATGTTACGCTGTCTAGGCCTTCTGACCTTTTACACCGATAAGGTATTTAAATCCTAAATGTCGTATCGAACTCACGACATTTATTTCATGCAAATATTTGGGATATCTAATCAATTGCAACAGCCGAATGAATGGCTCATTATTATACAGTCAACTGTGAAAATAATACGACCGACGACCGATGTGGCGAGGCGGGCAAAGGACCGCCTGCGACGCAGGAGGTTCCGTGTTCGATTCCCGCCTTGGAACAAATTTGTGTACGATCTGCAGAAATTTGTTCCGTTGGTCTGGGTGTTTTGTATATATATAAATAAAAAAAATATCTATCTATGTAATATTTTATTAAGTAGGTAAGTATATCAGTCATGTAGTACCCATAACACAAGCTCTGCTTAGCTTGGGGCTAGATAATGTTGTGTGGACTGTCCGGAATTATTATTTATTTATTTATTTTTTAATACCTTATTTATTACATTCCAGTGCGCCTGTGTATCGTGGAGGCCCGAGGCTCGTTCAAACGCAGCCAGCGCTACTGCCCTATACTAGACGCGGCCGACGCGGATGTCGAGTGTGTCGTCGGAACTGACAGGTTAGAATAGTTACCTCTTCAAGGAGATGCACTACCTCTTCAAAGAGATGCTTTACCTCTTCAAGGAGATGGATTAACCTCTTGAGGGAATTATTTATTTGTTTTAATTTCATTAATACGGTTAACACAACCAAAATCATTGGATTTTGTTGGATCTCTTTGAGGAGTTGGATTAACCACTACAAAGAGTTCATTATTGATTTATTTAAATTTAAAAAATGCGGTTAGCACAACCAATAACATTGGATTTTATTAGATTAACCTCTTCAAAGAGATGGATTTACCTCGTCTAAGAGATGGATTTACCTCTTCAAAGAGATGGTTTAATCTTTTTAAAAAGATGGTTTTACCTCTTCCAAGAGATGCTTTAATTTTTTTAAAGAGATGGATTTACCTCTTCAAAGAGATCGATTAACCTCTACAAGGAGATGTAGGTAGGTATTAACCTTATCAAAGAGATGGATTAGAAGGAATTATCTCTTCAAGGAGATGGATTATCCTTGAAAAAATACGAAGTGTAAGCCTATTAACGAAAATGTTCTGCCTCAGCATCAGTTACCTAAGGATTTGTCTGGTTAATGTAGGTAATTTGACTGGCTCTTTCACTAAGTTCTGTTTTTCAGATTGGACTGCCTCCGCCGCATCAGCAAAGGCACCGTGGATTTCGGACTCTTCAGCCCCGAGGACCTGGTGGCGGCGCAGTGGGCTTCTCTGGACCTGCTCGTCACCAACGAGATCAGACATCGAGACAGCAGTGAGTTACTTGTTTCTGGACTGGTTTCCGCAACTAGACTACAGGTGGGCCCTTTTTGCATGTCGGGTGGGGGGGTGCTAGTCTAACCACCCGATATCCTCCAGGAAAGCCAGCAGCTCGCTGACGCCTCGGTGCATGCTTCCCGGCGTCCTCGGTGTCCCGAGATAAAGCTGTCTTTGAGACGCTATGCTATCGCACTCTACAAGCACATTCGCGGCCGTCTCCTCTGCATTCATGCATCTTCTACATAGGAGCCTGGCAGTGTCCTGTGACACAGCCGCCATTTTGAGTTTTTCTTTACTCGTACTCGGAAATTAAGTCTGAAGAGCGTGTTGAAAGTGATACTTTTCAGCCCTAGGGATAATCATTTTAAACTGCAATGACGTTACTATTGAACCATAATAACCCACGTTTCTATTGATAATGTAATGGCAGAATGCAAAAAATAATTGCTGAAGCGAAAAAAATGTGAGAAAGCGGCTAATCGATATTCATTTGTTTTCTCGTGCTGTTGAGCTTAACATAAAATTCACTATAAGTATTTTTCGGGAAGAGATACGAAAATAGAGTTTGGTGGCCACCAAAGGCAACTTCGTATCTCCTAAACTAGTCAAAATGAAACTACTACAGATGCATTAAAAAAAGCTTATGATAGGTATAACAAACTGAACGTGTGAATTTTGAAAATTCCTTTGTTTAAAAGATTATAATAGTATGATAAAATAAGTAGGGGCACCACTTTCGGAGCTGTTTACGCTTTCCTCTGTTTCTTCATATGGCAAGCCCTCTGATTTCAAGGATGACACTAACACCCTGTATACATAGATAGTCATTTTTTATTATACATAGAAAACCCCCAGACCAACGGAACAAATTTTGCAGATCGTACTTCATAGTATGAGTTCTGGAATTAATGAGTTCATGTATCACTATTTAACCACTGTACGTAATAATTTAATGTCTCACAGAAGCATTCGAGCGGTCAGTGGTGGCGATGGTGAACCGTCGCATCCTGCCCGACTCCTCGACCACTCTCCACGCCGTGCTCCGGAACAGCACGCTCTGCCATCCAGGAGTCGGGGCCGATCATCTGAGGCCTCTCAGTGATACTCTGTCTGGGGTAAAATATAGTAAACTAGCGATGGCTTCGGTTTATTATAATACGTATAAAGCTTCCTCTTGAATCACTTTATCTATTTAAAAAAACGCATCAAAATCCGTTGCGTAGTTCTAAAGATTTAAGCATTCAAAGGGACATGGGGACAGGGACAGAGAAAGCGACTTTGTTTTATACTATGTAGTGATAATTCAATGCATTTATTAATTCAGACACACAAAGACACATAGAATACAGTAGTAAATGTCACTTAAATACTAATCAACATAATGTCGTCGATAGATAGATAGTTGGTAGATATCGTGTAGATATCGTCGAGCGATGTGGCGGGGGCGAAGGTCTAGCTTAGACTAGCACCATTTAGCCCCGAAGTAAGCTACTCAAAGCTTGTGTTATGGGAACTAGGTAACTGATATCACTACATAGTATAAAACAAAGTCGCTGTCTCTGACCCTATGTCCTTATGTCCCTGTCCCTTTGAATACTTAAATCTTTAAAACTACTCAAGAGATTTTGATGCGGTTTTTTTATAGATAGAGTGATTCAAAAGGAAGGTTAAATACGTATAATAAAACCGTGCGAAGCCGGGGCGGGTCGCTAGTATTTGATACATTATATACATAGATTTCTGCAGACAATTTAGTTCCGAGGCGGGAATCGAACCCGCAACCTTTTGCGTCGCAGGCGGACTCTCGCCCGCTGAGCCACTGAGGTCGTCCATAAAACACACAGCTTTGTTAGCTTGTTAGCTTTGATAGCTGTGTTGTGTGGATTTCCAACATCTTTTTTTTTCGAATGGACTATAATGCTGTTGACCTCAGATGGCCATGACAGCGTTACCGGACTATGGCGGGCGCAGAGGGCACCGCACCGGTACCCTTTTCCAACATCATTTTATTATTTATAAACTAGCGACCCGCCCCGGCTTCGCACGGTTTTATTATTTAAACCTTCCTCTTGAATCACTCTAACTATTAAAAAAAAAAACGCCTCAAAATCCGTCGTGTAGTTTTTAAGATTTAAGCGTTCAAAGGGACATAATGACATAGGGACAGAAAAAGCGACTTTATTTTATACTATGTAGTGATTATTTATTTCTCCCACAGTACTTAGAATCCCTGGTGCTCGAGCGGTCCTGCGAGCCAACTCTATCTCTCGCAGAGAACAGAGTGCTGTCTCTCTCGCGGTTCTTCGGCCGAGCCTGCCGCGCCGGACCCTGGCTGGCTGATGAGAAGAGAGATGCTGAGCTTAGTAAGTAAAATAGTAGAGTTATAACCGAACAAGTAATAGGTCTCATAATTAGGTCTCGTAATTATCTGTGCGTCTGGTCGATGCGACGCGTGCCCCTCTAGCTGGTGAGTATCTGTCTCAGCGCATCAGCATTGTCATACAGCGGGGGAATGCAGACAGTGTCTTGGAGACGCACAGACTGGTGTTAATTGACTGGCTGGTATAATAATATGTGTGTATGTCACACGTCGCATCGACCAGGCGCTCAGATATTTTTTTTAAAACCCTGTGAGCCTCGGTACCCCACGGACCTAAGGTCTCGACTCCAAGGGGAGCAAATGCGTAGTTTCTGTTTCGGTTAAATTAGTATGGAAAATCCACACGTTTTACACAGATACGACAAGACAGCAGCGTGAAATCGGAAAAACCCGTATTTAGAACACATTGTGACGTCACACGGTGTGGGTGAGGAAACTCCTATGTCATAGTGTATCACCCCCCAAGTCTAAAAGTCTCCGCACACTGAAGCCGGAGGCGGAGCGGAGTGAAGGCGTGCGAGTTATATCCTTTTGAATCATATGAAAGCCTACACACACACCGCAGGCGGTGGCGGCGCGGTGCCATAGGAGAAACCGGCACGCCTTCGCCTCCGCTCCGCCTCCGGCTTCAGTGTGTGGAGACTTTTAATGTTTAAGGAACATTCCAGAACAGAAGTACCCGTCGCTGTGCGCGGCGTGCGGCAACCCGACGCGGTGCGCAGTCACCGACCGGTACTGGGGCGACGCGGGCGTGCTGCAGTGCGTCGGCGAGGGCGCTGGCGACGTCGCATGGGCCGAGTTCGATGACGTCACGCAGTATTTTGGGGTGAGATATTAAGAGGCATGGCTGATGATCGACGACGTCGAACAGTATTTTGGGGTGAGAAATTTTTGAAACAGTGATATTCATCGATGTAAATAGTGGAAGCTAAATAATTGAAACGCTAAGCCTACGAACAATTGATTGCTCTTCTTATATATACTTATAATAAAACTGTAACAGGTCCAATTCTGTACATTGAAGATATTTTGAAAAAAATTTTTGGGGAGCACTCTATTATCGATACTCAAGCCAAAACTGTAATTTTTTTCATTCATGTCTGTCTGTCTGTCTGTCTGTATCGTAAACGCGCATCACGCCGAAACTACTTGATGGATTGAAATGAAACTCAGCATGATTATAGGTCATACTACGAGGAAGGACATAGGATACTTTTTATTCCGGAATTCAGTAAGGTTCTCATGGGAGAGGGTATGAAAGTAAAATTCCTTTACCGTGCATCACGCCGAAACTGCTGAATGAGTTGGAATGACTGGAATGGACGATTTGAGTTCATACTACAAGGAAGGACATGGGATACTTTTTATCCCGGAATTCGGTAAGGTTCCCCTGGGAGAGAGGGTGAAAGAAAAATTCTTTAACCACGCATCACGACGGAATTGAATGAATTCGAATGGAACTCAAGACGATTGGACATGGGATACATTTTATCCCGGAATTCAGTTTGGTTCCCCTGGGCTATACGGGTTTTCAAAAATTTCTCACAGCATCTGAACGACGCGTGTGTACGCGTACGGATCTGGATGAAATTTGGCACAGAGATAGATTATAAGCTGGAATAAGAAATAGGCTTTATTTTATCCCGAAAATCCCACAGGAAAGGGAATTACGCAAGTAAAATCGCGAGTACTCGAAATACTAATCATGCGCAGACGAAGTCGCGGGCACCAGCTAGTCTCAAATATAGGTACACATGAAATGGGTAGGATACCACAGAGGCATGGCTGAAGTGGTCTGGGCCGAGTTCGATGACGTTCCGCAGTATTTTGGGGTGAGACATTTTTGAGGCATGGCTGATGTGGCCTGGGCCGAGTTAGATGACGACAATTTTGGGGAGAGATATTTTTGAGACATGGCTGATGATCGACGACGTCACACAGTACTTTGGGGTGAGACATTATTGGAGCATGGCTGCTCAGTTCGACGACGTCTTACGGAAAAGATACGAAAACAGAGTTTAGTGTCCACCAAAGGCTACGTCGTATCTCTTCCTAAACTAATAAATGATAAAATCAGTGGTGGCGCTACTTTAGCTTCTGTTTGCGCCTTAAACTTCTTTTTTGGTTCCAGCTGAACAAGTCAGCGCATGACACGAACACTTACCCCCCCACGTCTGGGATGGCGTACCTCTGCCGCGACGGGACCTGGAGGCCAGTGGACGGAGAGCCGTGCGTCTGGCTGCATCGACCCTGGAACGTCGTGGTGGCTAAACGGTGAGGAAGTTCAGGAAATACTGGAAATTAGAATGAACTTGCCTCCCTTACTCCACACTTCTCTATTTCGCGCCACTGTTTTATGTACATATATTGAGGCGCCATCAGGGGATAGGTATATTAGCGCCACCACTTAACACTACATAGTATAAAACAAAGTCGCTTTCTCTGTCCCTATGTCCCTATATCCCTTTGTACGCTTAAATCTCTAAAACTACGCAACGGATTTTGATGCAGTTTTTTTAATAGATAGTGATTCAAGAGGAAGGTCTATACATATAATAAAACTGTGC
Organism: Eupithecia centaureata; assembly: GCA_944547425.1. Classification (NCBI taxonomy): domain Eukaryota; kingdom Metazoa; phylum Arthropoda; class Insecta; order Lepidoptera; family Geometridae; genus Eupithecia; species Eupithecia centaureata. The sequence goes on along the minus strand of OX155704.1, from coordinate 7,756,445 downwards.
GAAGCCGGGGCGGGTCGTTAGTTTTATTATATAGGTAACTAATTACGTAAAAAAGAGGGATTTCCAAAATTCACACGTTCAGTTTGTTATACCTAACATCTCCTAACATTAGCTTTTTTTTCATGCCTGTAGTAGTTTCATTTTTTCTAATTTACGAAAAGATACGATAACTCTTCTCTTCACTTTACCTTTTCCCTTCCTTCCCCATAAAGGTGTCTGCCCACTATCCCGTAGCATACCATGAGCGTGTTAGGAACGTCGCATGCCATGCACGTAGCGTATCCGCACCGGCAAAATATTCCCTCCGACAAATAGTTGACGGCCCGTGCATGGTACGCTACGGTGTCGGCCGGTGACGGAACGGTCTAGTGGGCATAGTCTCATACTTCTGAATACAAAGAATAGTTTTTTGTCCGAAACGGTCCTAGTACGGTCATGGTATGCTACGGGATAGTGGGCAGACACCTTAGAGAGAAACAAAAACGTAGACCTTCGTAGCATGTGCTACGATGCTACGATGATCCGCGTAGCATTCAAAATACTTCAACGCGTTCCCACCATTTTTATTATATTTAACTACTAGCAACACGCTCGGCTTCGTACGGTTTTATTATACGTACACACCTTCCTCTTGAATCACTCTACCTATTAAAAAACCGCATCAAAATCCGTTGCGTCGTTTTAATGATACGCATACATAGGGACTTAGGGACAGAGAAAGCGATTTTGTTTTATACCATGTAGTGATTATTCGAAACTACCAAAACCTTAATAGTTTCGGTTTTCAGTATCACAATGACAAACACAACAGAAAATAAAATGCTACTGCTACTGAACTACGTGTTCCTTATAATCTGAGAGAAAAATATAGAATCTGACAGAAATAAATATAATAAAAATCCTGAACAATCCACAAAGCATCATCTAGCCCCAGGTTGTAAGAAGTTGGAAATATGTAAGGTTTATGTGACTGCACAAAGTCACTATTCCACGTGGACGAAGCCGTGGGCACAGTTAGTATTATATAATTTTAGGTACCTACTTATCTATTTTAGATTTATTAATTTATTTGGTAATATACTTAATTACATTGCCATTACAGTAAGACCAAAGCGTTAATGAAAAAAAAAAAAATATTACAATAACACTGATACAATACACTTACTAAAAAAAAATCTACTACTAAAGGCTACATTACATACAATACATTACAACTTTTTAGCTTAAAACGAACAACTTCACATATTCCTATGTTATATTTGTTCAACTGTTGAAGTTATAATAATGTTTAACGTTTAAGAATATGCAGAGATACTTATAGAATTTCTGGATTTATGCCATATTTGTGCCTAGAAAGTTCGGCCCACATGAAAAAATCTTCGTTTGTCCTACCTTACCTACTCGGCCCATAATTTATTTTATATCATAAAATCTTATTTCGTTCCACTTTTCAGTAAGTGAAGTTTTAAAACAACATAAATAATTCCAGGAAAGCAGCCGCCGCCGTCGCCTCTCTAACCACATCCCTCAGCAACTCTGCTACCCTGGTCGACTCAGACTGGCGCGGCGCACTGGCTCAGCTGTTAGACAGCAACACGGCGGTGCGCGCGCCGCTGCAGCCGCCTCTCCCACCGCAAGACTACTTGTCTCGAGCACAGGGCTTCCGAGAGGCTTATAGTCAGAGCGGCTGTGATCCGCCAAGGTGAGACTTATTTAATAGCAATGTAAATAGACAGCAACACGCTGCAGCCGCCTCTCCCGCCGCAAGACTACTTGTCTCGGGCACAGGGCTTCCGAGAGGCTTATAGTCAGAGCGGCTGTGATCCACCGAGGTGAGACTTATTTACTAACAATGTAAATAGAGAGCAACACGCTGCAGCCGCCTCTCCCGCCGCAAGACTACTTGTCTCGGGCACAGGGCTTCCGAGAGGCTTATAGTCAGAGCGGCTGTGATCCACCGAGGTGAGACTTATTTACTAACAATGTAAATATAGAGCAACACGCTGCAGCCGCTTCTCCCGCCGCAAGACTACTTGTCTCGGGCACAGGGCTTCCGAGAGGCTTATAGTCAGAGCGGCTGTGATCCACCGAGGTGAGACTTATTTACTATCAATGTAAATAGAGAGCAACACGCTGCAGCCGCCTCTCCCGCCGCAAGACTACTTGTCTCGGGCACAGGGCTTCCGAGAGGCTTATAGTCAGAGCGGCTGTGATCCACCGAGGTGAGACTTATTTACTAACAATGTAAATAGAGAGCAACACGCTGCAGCCGCCTCTCCCGCCGCAAGACTACTTGTCTCGGGCACAGGGCTTCCGAGAGGCTCATAGTCAGAGCGGCTGTGATCCACCGAGGTGAGACTTATTTACTAACAATGTAAATAGAGAGCAACACGCTGCAGCCGCCTCTCCCGCCGCAAGACTACTTGTCTCGGGCACAGGGCTTCCGAGAGGCTTATAGTCAGAGCGGCTGTGATCCACCGAGGTGAGACTTATTTACTAACAATGTAAATATAGAGCAACACGCTGCAGCCGCCTCTCCCGCCGCAAGACTACTTGTCTCGGGCACAGGGCTTCCGAGAGACTTATAGTCAGAGCGGCTGTGATCCGCCGAGGTGAGACTTATTTACTAGCAATGTAAATAGACAGCAACACGCTGCAGCCGCCTCTCCCGCCGCAAGACTACTTGTCTCGGGCACAGGGCTTCCGAGAGGCTTATAGTCAGAGCGGCTGTGATCCACCGATGTGAGACTTATTTAATAGCAATGTAAATAGATAGCAACACGCTGCAGCCGCCTCTCCCGCCGCAAGACTACTTGTCTCGGGCACAGGGCTTCCGAGAGGCTTATAGTCAGAGCGGCTGTGATCCACCGAGGTGAGACTTATTTAATAGCAATGCAAATAGACAGCAACATGCTGCAGCCGCCTCTCCCGCCGCAAGACTACTTGTCTCGGGCACAGGGCTTCCGAGAGACTTATAGTCAGAGCGGCTGTGATCCGCCGAGGTGAGACTTATTTACTAGCAATGTAAATAGACAGCAACACGCTGCAGCCGCCTCTCCCGCCGCAAGACTACTTGTCTCGGGCACAGGGCTTCCGAGAGGCTGATAGTCAGAGCGGCTGTGATCCGCCGAGGTGAGACTTATTTACTAGCAATGTAAATAGACAGCAACACGCTGCAGCCGCCTCTCCCGCCGCAAGACTACTTGTCTCGGGCACAGGGCTTCCGAGAGGCTGATAGTCAGAGCGGCTGTGATCCGCCGAGGTGAGACTTCATCATCATCATCATCATCATCAACCTATATTAGTCCACTGCTGGACATAGGCCTCCCCCAATGAGCGCCATAGCGCCCTGTCTTCAGCTTGACGCATCCAGCATCTGCCAGCAGTCTTTCGCAGATCGTCATCCCACCTGGCCGGAGGGCGTCCTACGCTACGTTTACCGAGTCGCGGTCTCCACTCAAGAACACGTTTACCCCAACGGTTGTCGGTTCTTCGCGAGATATGGCCGGCCCATTGCCACTTCAGCTTGCTAATTCTTTGAGCTATGTCGATAACTTTGGTTCTCTGTCGGATGTATTCGTTACGAATTCTATCCTTCAGAGAGACTCCGAGCATAGCTCTTTCCATAGCTCGCTGGGCGACTTTGAACTGGTGGACCAGCCCTACCGTGAGTGTCCACGTCTCAGCTCCGTAGGTCATTACGGGTAGGACGCACTGATTGAAAACTTTCGTTTTCAAACATTGCGGTATGGATGAAGAGAAGACTTGACGTAGTTTCCCAAATGCTGCCCAGCCTAGCTGGATCCTCCTCTTGGCCTCCTTCTCAAAATTGTTTTTACCTAGCTGTACAATCTGCCCAAGGTAAGTATACTCGGAAACAATTTCAAGAAGGTGACAATCTACGACGATCGGTCCCGGAACAATGTGGCCATTGATCATGACTTTGGTTTTATCCAAATTCATGCCAAGACCGATACATCGCGAGGCTGAAGCTAGGCCGTCCAGCATGTGGGTCAGCTCCTCTAGCGACTCCGCCATTACGACTATGTCATCAGCGAATCGCAGGTGTGAGATGTAATCGCCGTTTATGTTAATGCCCTTACCTTTCCAGTCCAGCGTCTTAAACATATCTTCCAATGCGCTCGTGAACAGTTTCGGGGATATGACATCCCCCTGTCTCACTCCTCTGCGCAATTGGATAGGTTTAGACTGCTGGTCCTGTACTTGGACACTCATAGTGGCAGCTTCATAGAGACACCTCAGCACTTCGATGTAACGATAGTCTACTTGGCATCGCTGTAGGGATTCCAGAACAGCCCAGGTTTCGACGGAGTCAAAGGCTTTCTCATAGTCCACAAAAGCGAGACACAGGGGCTGATTATACTCTTCGGACTTCTGTATAATCTGCCTCACTGTGTGTATGTGGTCTATGGTGCTATATCCTCCGCGGAACCCGGCCTGTTCTGGTGGCTGGAACTCGTCAAGTCTCCTGGCGAGACGATTCGTGATCACTCGTGAGAACAGCTTATAGATGTGGCTCAGGAGTGTGATGGGTCTGTAATTTTTAAGGAGAGTTTTATCACCCTTCTTAAAAAAGAGCACCACCAAACTCCCGCTCCACGCCTTAGGAGTTCTCCCACTGTGGAGGACGGTATTGAAGAGGTGTTGTAGCTCCTGTATAACGGAGGCTCCTCCTGCCTTCAGAAGCTCTGAAGTTATACCGTCCTCACCGGGGGCTTTTCCATTTTTAAGCTGCCTCAGAGCTAACACGATTTCGTCTTGACTGATGTCTGGCAGTTCGTCGGTGTAGTGGCGTGTCAGGGTGGCTCTAGAATCAAGGTCGTCTCGTCGGGAACGAGGGGCATGTGCAGTGTACAGACGGCCATAAAAATCCTCTATCTCGGCTGAAATCTCCGGTTTCGACAGTACGGTCCTCCCATCGTGCGTTTTAAGCTTCGTCAGGTGGCTCCTGCCAAGCTGCTGAGTGAATACTTTGGACCCTCGGTTTCGCTCTATCGCCTCTTCAATGAGGCGGGTGTTGGAGCTCCGAAGGTCGCGCCGTACCATCTTCGCAATTCGCTTGTTCAGGTCTGACCTCTCTGCCGAAGACACTTAGGTGGTTTCCCGTCTTCTTGTCATCAGATCCAGAGTCTCATCCGAGAGTTTGGACTTCTTGCCAGTTCGCTGTTTTTTGCAGTACTTGATGCCCTCATCCCTCAACGTTTCAACCAGATTGTGTAGGCTCTCGTCAGCGTCATCAGTGGGTTCCAAGGCAACAAATCTGTCTCCGAGTAGCTGCTCGAACTTCTCGGTGCCCGCCATGATTTGGATTGGATTTGGTCGGAGCGTGGACTTCATCAGACGGTGTCTTTCAAGCTTCAAGTTGATATTCAGAGTGCCTCGGAGCATTCGGTGATCAGATCCGGTATTGAACCTGTTGATCACTGAGACATCTCTGAATATGTGCTTGCTATCCGTCATGATGAAGTCGATCTCATTTTTAGTCACAGTGTCGGGGCTTTGCCACGTCCACTTCCTTTGAGGCTGTTTCTTAAAGAAGGAGTTCATTAAGAACAGTCCCTCTTTCTCAAGGAAGTTGACAAGCATTTGCCCCCTGTGATTCCTGATTCCAAAACCATGCGGGCCTATACGGGATTCATTGCCAGTCTGGATTCCCACCTTGCCGTTAAAGTCCCCCATAACAACGTTGAAGTGAGCCTTAGTGGTGTTGTGTAAGGCTTTGGATATGTCTTCGTACATATCCTCCACTTCATCGTCCGAGTGTGCCGAGGTCGGTGCGTAGACCTGAATTACCTTCATGCTATACCGCTCGGAAAGCCGAAGGATCAGGTACGCTACCCTGGTCGACACACTGGAGATTTCTTGAACGTTGCTAGAGAGGGCCTTATTGACGAGGAAACCTACTCCACCCTGGGATGTTTTATCACCCTCACGAAAGTAGAGAAGATGGCCTGAGTCTAGGGTTACGGTGTCCTCCCCCTCTCTACGGACTTCACATAACCCGAGGACATGCCATTTAATGTTCTCTAACTCCACTTCCAACTGCGCTAGATGATGGTCAAGCCTCAGAGTGCGTCCGTTAAACGTTGCCAGGGTCATTTTAGTAAGCGTGTGGTAGCCTGAATACCGGTGATTCTTAGCACCCCCTGCCCCGCCGTTACCATGACCGCTACCATGGCCAGGAATAGCGAGGCGGCCGGGAACTAGGGGCCGTTTTTTGGCTGTACTTATCATTAAGGGGTAATGCCCATAATCCCCACGCTGGGCATGCGGGTTGGGGATCGCAGTTTGATGGTGGGGTTGTTCTAGAGGGGTGCTGCTGCCCACCCCCCGGTATATCCCTTAGTCGCCTCTTACGACACCCACGGGAAGAGTTGGGGTAGTGCAATTCTAAGCCGGCACCACACGGCAAGGTGAGACTTATTTACTAGCAATGTAAATAGACAGCAACACGCTGCAGCCGCCTCTCCCGCCGCAAGACTACTTGTCTCGGGCACAGGGCTTTCGAGAGGCTTATAGTCAGAGCGGCTGTGATCCGCCGAGGTGAGACTTATTTACTAGCAATGTAAATAGACAGCAACACGCTGCAGCCGCCTCTCCCGCCGCAAGACTACTTGTCTCGGGCACAGGGCTTCCGAGAGGCTTATAGTCAGAGCGGCTGTGATCCGCCGAGGTGAGACTCATTTACTAACAATGTAAATAGGCGCGCCGCTACAGCCGCCGCTCCCGCCGCAAGACTACTTGTCTCGAGCACAGGGCTTCCGAGAGGCTTATAGTCAGAGCGGCTGTGATCCGCCGAGGTGAGACTTATTTAATAGCAATGTAAATAGATAGCAACACGCTGCAGCCGCCTCTCCCTCCGCAAGACTACTTGTCTCGGGCACAGGGCTTCCGAGAGGCTTATAGTCAGAGCGGCTGTGATCCGCCGAGGTGAGACATATAGACAGCAACACGCTGCAGCCGCCTCTCCCTCCGCAAGACTACTTGTCTCGGGCACAGGGCTTCCGAGAGGCTTATAGTCAGAGCGGCTGTGATCCGCCGAGGTGAGACTTATTTAATAGCAATGTAAATAGATAGCAACACGCTGCAGCCGCCTCTCCCTCCGCAAGACTACTTGTCTCGGGCACAGGGCTTCCGAGAGGCTTATAGTCAGAGCGGCTGTGATCCGCCGAGGTGAGACATATAGACAGCAACACGCTGCAGCCGCCTCTCCCTCCGCAAGACTACTTGTCTCGGGCACAGGGCTTCCGAGAGGCTTATAGTCAGAGCGGCTGTGATCCACCGAGGTTAAGACCTATTTATTGACAAAGAAAAATAAATAAGGCTGGACAATCCACATAGGCTGTGTCGATTGTCCGTCCAGCATGGGATTTAAATTGAGACTAGAGAAATAGGTCTACACTGTACTGTTACTATTAAGACCTTGTGAAATTAAGTGATACTGAATGTGCCAAACCAATGTTTTTGTGCCAAACTCATCATCATCAACCTATACTAGTCTGCTGCTGGACATAGGCTTCCACTAATGAGCGCCATAATTAGTGCAAACTAAGAAAAACTCTCTTGAAATCTATTGTGATCTGCTAAGTATATAATATTTAAGTCGCCGGCACCGGAGCCCTATATTATTGAGACTATCACCAAAATTTAATACAAGCTGACTTTTTCGTGATCTTCAACCATTGTCCGGTGATCAGAATAATCCCGCCATGCCATGGACATCACATATCATTTTGATAATTATGTACCTATAGTTTAAAATCTGACTTGTCTAAGTGCTGATTTTGTAAGCCTAAAGAAATAAATTTACTGATTATTACAGATACATTACCATCTGCACGACGTCCCTCCTTGAGAAGCACAAATGCGAATGGCTGGCCGAAGCGGGCGCGGTCTACGGAGTCTCCCCTCCCTTGCAGTGCAGTTATAGAGAGGGAAGAGAGATGTGCATGAGGGCTGTGGGGGAGGGAGAGGTGGACGTGGCGGTGGGGGGGAGCGACTGGATCGTAAAAGGGATCAGGTGAGAAATAAAAAACTATTGTTAGAAAGACAAAGTTACGTAATGCGTTTTCGGACCTAAGCGGGATTCGTTATAAAGTGGCGGGGAAACCCGAATATCCTCTTGGCTTTCACTGATAATAGGTATATTAATTTGATGGTATCTTATCCTACTTTTCATTTCGTTTCATTCGAAATATAGCGCAGGAAGCGTACTTCGTATGCGGGCCCTGTTTAAAGGTCCAAAATTAACTTGTCTGTACCTAGGTAATATCACCCTTATTGAAGAAAATTCGCTGATAAGTGTAAATTTAGACGACAGCGGGGCTCTGAAAAGCAAGTCGGGCATTAAATGATAGCTCTGTGTTAAATGATAGGTTAGGTATCTTCTGAGAAGTTTGTTGTAAGTAGGTACCATCTGCAGTTAGGAAGAGATTTAAGGGAAGACAAGAATAGAGTAGGTAACCTAACCTCTATATTAGGATAACTAACTTCAACGCATCTTAATTTTGTTCACAGAGACTTGAACATAAAGCCCATTCTACACGAAGTAACGCCGATAGTCGAGAAAACTAACACAATAGTCGCCTACGTACGCAAAGACGAGAAAATAACCAAAATGGCGGATTTACGCGGGAAACGAGCCGCTTTCCCGCGATTTGACGGCGTCGCTTGGCATTCCGCCATGTTTTACTTCGCTGATAAAGAAAAAGTTTCCTGCAAGGAGTTTGAGAATGATTTCTTCAAGGAGGTTTGCGCTCCAGGTGGCGAAGGAAACGCAAATGTAAAGAATTGCTATGACGATGGGGAGGAGCATGCTTTGACTTCGGTTTTGGAAGGAAAGAGTGATGTTGCCTTCGTAGATATGACGACGTTTAAAATGATGGCAGGTTCGTTTCTAATCAAATTAAATCACAGAAATATTGTTTTTGATCATACCTACATTATCACTCTTTGATTAAAGAAAAAAACATCTGGTGTGCCGTCTTGAGTCTTAAAACTATCCTCAGAATCCTTAGTTTTTTTAGTTTTACCTACTGTGCCACTGAGCAACCTGTTCATCTCATCAACTTTTAGTACTTAAAAGCTAAATTCGATACCTAGGTATGTTGTAAGTTAGGTAATTTTTTTTACTTGATTTTTCATACAATCTAATCTATAATGATAATTTTTTGCAGATAATAAAACTTCGAGTGGAATAATACAAGAAATAATGGCGCTCTGTCCAGAAGAGAATGAAAAGTACTGCTACATCAGCTGGTCAGCAATCGGCCATGTTTTCGTATCCAAAAACATAACCTCCATGCGACGCCAAGAAATCATCAATGTCCTAGGACGGTTAGATCAACTTTTCGGAAGAAACTATCCGTTCAGAAACCCCATGTTTTCGATGTATGGTGCGTTCAACCATGAGCTAGATTTACTGTTCCATAGTAATACCAAAGCTTTGGCACATGATAGTGTATTCAAAATGCATCCCTACAATTCCATGCCTTTGAACTTTGAGAGTAGGCTTTTGAATGTAACTGACTTCGCTTGCAGTTTTGGCGGGAGAGTGACGCCATCTTTGGTTTTGGCTGTGACGTTTGTAGCTGTGATTATTGGTTTTTAGGTTATTTTTTAAGGATTTGTTTAAGTATATTGTGATTAACATAAATATGAGAGTGACTTGTTATTTTTTGTTTTATTTTTAATTACTTACCTACTTTTTTACAGTGGATTACGAATTTTTTCTTGTGTACCTACCTACGTTAGGTAGGTACTTACATAGAGTTAGAAAATAATGTGAGAACATAACTTAGGTATACCCCTTTGGAGTTCTATAACTTGAATTATACTTACTAGGTTAGTACTTTAAAGTTTCAAACCATTTGGGGTGTAGGTAACCAATTTTACGATAAGTAGAAATCGATACGATAAGTAGTACATATACCGGGAAATTGTCTCAATTTTATGATTTTTCATTAAAGTTTTTCCAATGAAAGAAACTATATATATTTATAAGTAGTACCGGGATATTGTCTCAATTTTATGATTTTTCATTAAAGTTTTTCCAATGAAAGAAACTATATATATATATTTATAAGTAGTACCGGGATATTGTCTCAATTTTATGATTTTTCATTAAAGTTTTTCCAATGAAAGAAACTATATATATTTATAAGTAGTACCGGGATATTGTCTCAATTTTATGATTTTTCATTAAAGTTTTTCCAATGAAAGAAACTACATATATATATTTATAAGTAGTACCGGGATATTGTCTCAATTTTATGATTTTTCATTAAAGTTTTTCCAATGAAAGAAACTATATATATTTATAAGTAGTACCGGGATATTGTCTCAATTTTATGATTTTTCATTAAAGTTTTTCCAATGAAAGAAACTATATATATTTTTTTTTTAAAAGGGACTTTGTCGCTCAGCGACCACGTCGCCCTATCGTGATAGCAGACACAAAAACACACCACTGTCACCTTTGCAGAGAGCTTTGTATAAATCACCCATATTCTTAGTTGTTTCCTCAAGATTTCCTCGACTTGACTCAACCTCACTCCAACGAAATCGTATTCTCAGTTGACAGAAACGTCCTTCACTTGAGATTTTTTACGGCTCACCTCAAGTTCGAGGTCAGGCGGGAACTGTCAAACGTAAGGTACCTCCTAACCAACCTTGAAACTCCCTCAAGACGAAAAACGATTATTTTATTGTGTTCATTTTGATAAATATGAGTGAAATGTTAGATTTTGAAGAGTTTATAAACTATTTACTTACCAGTGTCCACGTCTCAGCTCCGTAGGTCATAACGTCGGTCGTCGCGAACCAATGTTCGGGGAATCCCTTGAATATCAACTAACCGCTCAACAGTGCAGACGTCCATTTTGGGCATCTGTCAAATATCCGTCAACAGTGCGGCGGGCCATTTTGGGCATGTTGCTGGCGCCTAGCTGGCGCCTAGTTTATGCTCAACTTCACGTTTGTTTATGTTTCTATCTTGCTTAAACCTATTGCATTGCGTTCTTGTTAGAGCAAGATAGGTACCCAGTGCTAGTCCACATGTTGCGTCATGCAAAAATTCCGAGAAATCCGTAGTCGACCTTCACTTGCAGACAAGAAAAGTTTGTGATTGTCTATTGATTGTTTTGAGTTTTACGCGGATTTATTCGAGTGAAATTGTTTTGGAAATACAAGAAAAATTTAAGTTATCTTAATTTTAGTACTCCTGACTGTCTTTTTAGTACTTTTTGTGTGATAAAATCAGATAAGAAATGGTCCTGGTGCTTGTAACCGACCGCATCCATCACGATGTTTCTAGCTTTTCATCATAACACTGAGACTTATTAAAGGTATGTAGCATGAAATAGATGGTATAATAACTCAGCTATTCTATAAAAGAGATATTATAATAATAAATCTAGGTTTAGGTTTGACGTTTCAAATGAACAACAAACCATGGTGCTGTTTAGTGTGGATGGATTGAGGATATCATCATCATCATCATTCTAGCTTGAAATCATACACATTTTACTTGTTGGGGAACAAATATTTTTATCTGTATTTTTATTTGTTTTTTTTTATTTGTACAGTTGATAGCTCTTGAAACAATATCACACTTCACACTAATATTATTAACGCGAAGGTTTGAATGTATGGATGTATTTTCTTTCTTCACGGTAAAAGTACTGAACTGATCGGGTGAAAATATTGATTACAGACAGAGGCCCCACAAATAAAAACGCACTTTGCACGCAAATTTTCTTTGCATTTCACTAAACACACCACTTACGCAGTAGAATGTCAAAAGAGCGGCAAGAACATAAAACATTTTCTATATCTCGGAAAGTATACCGCTAACAACATTTCATAACGGAATACGTTTGGTTTGTAATGTTTTAGTATGTCGATTGGCACCTGTTTCAACCATAACTGAAAAATAGAGGTAAAAAAATCAAGTAGGTACGTGTTTGGAAGTCTTCCATATATGAATCCATACTTAGTTAACCTTCTTTGTGATGAAACAGTGATTTTTTGCAATTTTGATTCGTAAGTTACAAAAGATTTTTGTATGAAATGAAGATATTTTATGCTAGTAATTTGAAGAATACTTATTGTAGTTTTCACAATATCTGTTGATATAAAAAATAAAACAATTTTTGTATGAAAAATCACTGATCTAAGAAAGTGGTTATTTGACTGGCTGAAATGGACTCATTTTGGTTTTATTATTGTAAGGAATCTATTGAACTAAAACCTGTAAGTTTTTAAATATAGAAATTTAATATGTTCAATTTATTGTTTATTTATTTGCCAGGTCCCCACAGTGAAATATTCACTTAAAATAATTGGTACTAAGATACCCACTTGAGGCTTGTTAGTAAGTGTACCCAATTGGTGTTCAGAGTTTAGAAGTGATTTTGTAAATAAAATGTATGATGATGCTGCTGTTTTATTGTTTTATTATTATTATGGGAATGTAAGCTTATACTAAAACCTAGTATATATGGGAGAAGTAGTTTTATTTTGGAGTACTATCCAAAAGTAAGGCTAAGAATTAGGTGGTTGAAGTTACAGTTATAATACTATACATTATTTTCTCTTGCATGTATCATTTAAAGTACATGAAATGGTAATAAAAATATTTCTTAACTAGTTTGTATCTAAATTAGATAGTTAAACTGCATAAAAACACCAAAAACGCAGTTTTAGTTGTTGCACATCTTCAGAAAACCCCAACCGTGCGGGCAGCCAATAACGGGTCGCACTGTTACGCCATTTTCGATATATTCGACGTCACTGTTGAGTGGCTAAGTATCTAAATAAACCCCGGATTCAGTCTACCTTAGGGATGATCGATATTCATCGATAGTGAATAAACATCGATGTGTTACATCGATTTTGTTACTTATGTGTTAGTAGTTAGAAAACATCCATATTTTGATATCGATGTGTTGATTGACTTCGATATCATCGGATTCGATATCAAACCGTTGGAAAATTCACACAACATTATTTAGCTCCAAGCTAAGCAGAGACTAAGTTATGGGTACTAAGTACTAGATAACTGATATACTTAATACAATACACTACATAGATAGATGTAGTGTATATCTATATATATATATATATATATAGATGTAGTGTATACAATACTTATGCGAGATGATGGTAAAAGACCTGACGGTATGACTCTGATTCCCTGGAAGATGGGTCGGCCTTTAGTTTGGGATGCCACGTGTGTAGATACTCTAGCGCCTTCACATCTGGCAGGGACATCAGCAAGGGCTGGCTCCGCAGCTTCATCAGCGGAGTCCCTCAAACGGCGAAAATATGCTAATCTTGACCGAGGTTACCTATTTGAGCCATTTGGGGTGGAAACCCTGGGTCCTTGGGGTCCTGGGGCACACGCAATTTTTAAAGATCTTACGAAACTTCTCATAGAGTCCACAGGAGATAAGAATGCTGGCTTCTATTTTGGTCAACGAATTAGCATTGCCATTCAACGTGGCAATGCTGCCAGCATTCTGGGTACTTTGCCTTCTGGTGACGGCTTAGATTTTTAAGAGTTTGTTATAATTGTATATAATAATTTAATATGTATTTGGATATAAACTTTAAAATTATGGTATTGTTACTGTATTATCTTAATTATAAAATAAAATATAAATAAATAGGGTTCACTACATAGATAGATATTTTTTATTATACATAGAAAACATCCAGAACTACGTGAACAAATATCTGCAGATCGTCCCGAGGCGGGAATCGAACCCGCAACCTCCTGCGTCGCCCGTCGCGCCACAGAGGTCTTCATGGATGTTAAAACTGATGAAAATAAAATATGGAAACGTCATTATTCTTTTGTCTAGGCTCTAGCGTCTAGCATTGGATGAACTAGGTTTGATTATCAATCTAGTTAGATAGTCGTTAGATCAATATTATATTACAATATCATCTTACATGTAACAATAAATATGTTACGAAAATCAGTATTTTTATAGGTATTTTTGCCCTGCATAGGTCGGTATATTTCCGTATTTTCTGGAGATGCCTCGGTATTTTCGCAAAAAATAATCTGTCACACTGTTTCAGATATTCATCAATCAGTCTTTGATTATACATATACTTGTCAAGTATATAATCAAAGCAATCAGTATCAAAGTTTCTCTGGTACCTAGTTAGTAGTTCACTAAATTATAACTAGATGTCGCCACTGGAAAAATTAGCAGGCGCAAACGAAGCGTTTCGGGTTCTAGGAATAGCATGATTGTTTTACTATACTAGTCACCTTATTAAGTAACTAGTTCATAGAATCAATTATTAAAAACTATTTTTGAAAAAACGCTTTTTACGGCGTTTCGCAAATAAATACCATGTTTATTGTATAAATTTGTAAAATTTGAGTACGTACGTATTATTTGTGCCTTTAGAAAGATTAGAGTAGAGTATAATACAACAAATTCATAAAGGGTATTTATTTTTTTCGACTACAAATTTTAATGAAATGGATCAGGGGCCAAATTCCACTAATGTCAAAGAAAGATCTCAATATTGCCATTCAGTCATTATGTTTAAAATGACGTTTGTACATTTGGTATTCTACTATTTTTTGCGAGAGTCTTTCATAATTAGAATGTCAAATTGGTAGTTATAAAGGTAATCGTCACAGCTATGAATGAACCTCAAAAAGTAACGAGGCGTTAAAATACAAGGCTCTCTGGGATTTTGAAAACTGTTGAGTGTTGTAACCCGAGAGTTGGTGAGTATCTGGCTCAGCGCATCAGCATTGTCATACAGCGTGGTAATGCAGACAATGTCTTGAAGATGCTACCGACTGGTATTGATATGAATCAGATGAACTATCTTTAGACTGTTTGCAACCGTCTGTGGTTAGCTCATTTGTTTCAAATTGTGTTTACTGGTTTTAATTTGTTTCTATTTGTAATTTTTGTAATTTTCTTTGCTAAGCAAGTCAGATGATAAGCAGAAACTACGAAATATATCTATAGTGAAAAAAACTTGATCAACAACTGGCAATATTCTGTTTGCTTTTTAAACAAGGAAAAACTTAATAAAACCAACACAATGTATAATTGAAATCTTACATAAAAACGCGAACGTTTGTAAGTATGGATGGATGGATATATGGATGGATGTTTGTTACTCTTTCACGCAAAAACTACTGAACGAATCTGTCTGAAATTTGGAATAGAGATAGATCGTAGTCTGAATAGAGATAGATCGTAGTCTGGAATAACACATAGGCTATCCCGGAATTCCCACGGGAACGGGAATTACGCGGGTGAAACCGCGAGTATATACTCGAAATACTAATCCCGCGCAGACGAAGTCGCGGGCACCAGCTAGTAGTCTATACAGCCGAAGTTGTCTCAGAATAGGAGACGTTTTTTGCAAAGGTCTCTAGAACTCAGCGTCCGGTTTGACAAGACTGATCATTTTCCTCATGCAGCCGTATTTTGGAATGCAGCCATTTATTATTACGTACTAGTGTCGGCCCTAAACTTCACTCGTATTGTTTCTATGGAAACTTTTCAAGACTTTTTCTAATGGGAACTGATTTATGGAATTAATAATAAATAAATAATAAATAATTCCGGACAGTCCACACAGCATCATCTAGCCCCAAGCTAAGCAGAGCTTGTGTTATGGGTACTAGATGACTGATATACATAATACAATATACTACATAGAATGAATGAAGGAAGAAGCCTACATGTTTTATTTCAGAGCAAGAACGTTGTCTTTTCTAAAAAAGATCCGATTCGTTCTATATTTTTTGCGTGAAAGAGTAACAAACATCCGTACATACGTACTTCCGCGTTTATAATATTAGAAAGGGCAAATTTTGCAATAATCATGTTCTGACAACTTCTATTTTAAAATAATGAAATAAAACTAATACATGGGACACAATTTTTTTGAAATAATTGTACTTACTACAATTTTTCATCAACATATCATCATCATCATCATCATCAACCTATATTAGTCCACTGCTGGACATAGGCCTCCCCCAATGAGCGCCATTGCGCCCGTTGGGGTAAACGTGTTCTTGAGTGGAGACCGCGACTCGGTAAACGTAGCGTAGGACGCCCTCCGGCCATCAACATATGCTGCTCTCGAAATCAAACTTAACTTGTTTTTTCCTGCGGCTTCACACGCGTCGTTACTGTACCTATACTCTGATTTAGGATCATAGATATTTTTTGTAAACAATTTATGAATGAAAACTTAACTAATACTGATAAGTATAACAGACAACAGCAGGGTAACAACAAGCTAACAACTGAAAACTAAAACAAAAAGTTTAACAACGCGTAATTTTGCTCAAGCACAGCGAAAAAGATGCAAGTTCGAGTTAGAAAACGATTGAGAGACCAATAAAATGATGAATGAAACTGTCAAAACCAGGAATTACTTGGAGCTCCTGCAGCTTGCTTTGATGATACCAGTGTCGGAAAATATGTTCTACCAATCTTCCTTCATTTTTGTATCTCGTTTGTGTACAAAAAAATATCTGTTTTTGAATCGCAGTATACCTATATCCTTTAATATCCTTTTATTTTTGCTAAACAACTGTTAAACAGGTGTCTAAGTCGTGATTTTGTTTTTTGTGGTAAGGCTGTTTAAGTTTAAGCCTTTTTTTTTGTGGTAAGGCCGATAGAGACTAAGATAAAAAGTGAGTTTACAAAGACGTACGTAGGTAATGCGTAGGGTATCATTAATACCTAAAGTTAAAGTACTTAAGTTCATCTCCGTGCGTTGCAAGACCGGTTTGCGAATTTTCCGGTGCTACCAGTGTCTCCAATGGGACAGATTCAGGCTATAGTCGTTGGGGTAACTTAAAGCTCGATTACACTTTACGGTGCACCGTCGACGGTAAGAGTTAGGAAGCTTAAAACGGAAGGTGTAATCGCTGTTAGGAAGAAAGGAAGCCGACACCGGAAGACCGTGCGCTCCCGGCCGTCCTAACTTCCTAACTGCCGGTGCACCGGCAAATGTAATCGCGCTCAGAGAGACCGGCCGCTCAGTCGCGCGAGGCGTTCATTGTGAGCGGACGTGCATCAGCGAGCCTTGCGTGCAAAAATGACTTCCCAAAAGTAAAAGGATGTATTGTCGAATGTTCTAGAACTGTATAAAGACATGCCTAACTTATGGAACGAATGCAAGATGTTCATATTACACATTTTGTTTCATAAAAGAAGATATTGCTTGGTCCAACATTTTCTTTTTTTATTTCTTCTCACATTTACAGCCGCAGTTGCGGCAAGGGCGATTCCAATTTTTCGAAATTTTGAGAGCACAGGCTCCATACTCCTACTACGTTCGACAGGCAACTGAGTTAGGAAGGCGGCGACCGTGCAGTGTAATCAGAACGTCCTTTCCGCTGTCACGGCGCACCGTTCCGGTAAACCGTGAAGTGTAATAGGCCTTTTAGTCTGGTCGGAGTAGTCGGTAAAGAAACGAAAATAATAAAATATGTAAATCGTTTACTGTGAGAAAATGAAGCATAATTGCTTAAAATTCGGTTATCGACTTAGCTCAACGAATTAGCAAGCGGAAATGGCAAACGGTTCTTGAGATATGGCCGGCCATCGGCAATCGTTGCGGTAAACGTGTTCTTGTGTAGAGACTGCGTCTCGGCAAACGCAGTGTACCTCTAGAACACCCTCTGGCCAGGTGAGATGACGATTTGCGAAAGACAGCTGGCAGATGGTGGATGCGGCAAGCTGAAGACAGGCTGCTATGGCGTGAGTTAGGGGTGTTGATGTTAGGTGCAGCTGTGGACTAATATAGGCTGATGATGATGATAATTTAGCTGATGTAGATGTCTGAAGTAGAAATATATAAATAATATAAAATATATAAAAGGGCCAAATAAATGTATTTTCTTTCTTTCTTTCTTTCCATACTAGGCTTCGAGTTTTAGACTTCATTGTTAGCAATATTTAAGGAAGATAAGATCTCGAATCGACAAGGAATTTCATTGCATAAAACAAAACACGGCAACGAATTAAAGTATAGGTTATTAGCATCAGCCCGCGGCTTCGCACGCGTTTTTTGTATGGAAAAGTTTTGAGGCTATTTGTATTCCGTGGGAGATTATAAAATATCACTACATACCTAGTATAAAAAAAAGTCACTTTCTCTGTCCCTATGTCCTTATGTCCCTATATCCCTATGTCCCTTTGAATGCTTAAATCAAAATTCAAAATTCAAAACTACGCAACGGATTTTGCTGCGGTTTTTTTTAATAGATAGAGTGATTCAAGAGGAAGGTTTATACGTATAATAAAACTGTGCGAAGCCGGGGCGGGTCGCTAGTATAATATAAAATAAAAATATTGATTATGAGATGAAAAGTACCCTATGTGTTATTCAAGCGCTAGAACCACGTCTGTTCAAAATCTCAGTCCGATCCGTTCAGTAATTTTTGCGTGGAAGAGTTACAAACATCCATCCATACATCAATACATCTATAGAAAGTTTGCGTTTTCATCAGGAAGAGATACGAAGTTGCCTTTGGTGGCCACCAAACTCTGTTTTTGTATCTCTTACCTAAAAGCGGTACACTACACGATTTCAGGGCCCGGTAGTTAGGGCGATTAGGGAGCAAGGCTTGCCGGGTCCATCCCTTACGGACCCTAAATCTTATTACACCACTCTTAGTTAGGGTTAGGGTCCCTGAATATCGTGTAGTGAAATAGGCCTTTATAATAGACAAAATGAAACTACTAGAGATGCATTAAAAAAAGCTTTTTATAGGTTTAACAAAACTGTACGTGTAAATTTTGGAAATTCCTTTGTTTGACGGAATTATATGATAAAATAAGTAAGTGGTGGTTTAGGTCCTGCTTGCGCCTTAATTGCATTTGCATCGGTCTCGCATGCATCTACTGCCTTCCCTGAATACATCCCTGTATTTTAGTGGTCGACATAATAAGTGGTGCTACTTTGCCAGAGTGTATTGGATCTTGGAATTATTATTAATTCATTCATTCAAAAAATAAATATTCAAAAGTGATGTGTAAATGAATAATGTTTGTTTATTTATTTATTTTGGCGGTGATTTTACCTGTAAATTGCGAGAATGGTACGTTGAAGAAATCTTATTTATGCTTAATTTTCTTTTTTTTTGAGACCTTTGAGACATGGCTGGCATGGCTGCATCAAAACATTTTAAAACATAAAATTAAATAAAGTACATACATAGGGTATGTATGTACCTATATACACCTACAGACATAATGAAAATTATGGTTTATATACATAAGTAATTTGGTAGGTACTAATTTATTTAATAGATAACTTGGCTTTATTGTAAAGTGCAGTGCTAGTATATACAGGGTGTCCCATAATGAGTGGATAACCTGAAAGGTGCTTATGCGCCAAGTCAAGGCCAATCAGAAACATTTTTAATTTTTTTTTCTAACTTGACCCGTTCGGAAAATATTTAATATTTTGTAAATTTTGAAAAATTTGTACCTTTGTTTACATTATTGGACTTTGTGCCTCCAATTTTAATAATTTTTTAATTTTTATTATTGAAATATACTAAAGAAAAACAGCTTTTTTGAACACCGTTAGAAATATTTTGGTAACTAGGACCAGTAATTTTCAAGGCAGGTTTAAAGTAGAAAATTTTAATTTTTCATATTTTTATGCAAAGTTTGAGGTGCTGTGGTTAAAAAAAAAGATAAGGAAACCTAAGATGCCAGGTACTTTAAAAACATGTCCATTTCATGAGCATCCTAAAATGATAATAAACGTTGAAATTTTGTAGGATAAAAAACTGAGATATTGCTACTTTTGTGCCAAAAGGGGTCAATGCTACTAAAAATAATATTGAACCAACACATCAAAAAAATATCTTTTTCGCCATTCTCGTTCTAAAACGGTTACTTTGCTACTTAAAAACAGTGAGTGAAATCTCATCATCCATACAGCAACGTTTGAAAACGAAAGTTGTCAATCAGTGCGTCCTACCCCTGATGACCTACGGAGCTGAGACGTGGACACTCACGGTAGGGCTGCTCCACCGGTTCAAAGTCGCTCAGCGAGCTATGGAAAGAGCTATGCTCGGAGTTTCTCTGAAGGATAGGAATACATCTGACAGAGAACCAAAGTTATTGACATAGCTCAAAGAATTAGCAAGCTGAAGTGGCAGTGGGCCGGCTATATCTCATGAAGAACCGACAACCGTTGGGGTAAACGTGTTCTTCAGTGGAGACCGCGACTTGGCAAACGTAGTGTAGAACGACCTCCGGCCAGGTAGGATGACGATCTGCGAAAGCTTGCTGGCAGATGCTGGATACGTCAAGCTGAAGACAGGGCGCTATGGCGCTCATTAGGGGAGACTTATGTCCAGCAGTGGACATAAGTTAATAATTAATAATAATATAATTAATTTTTAATTTTTTCCGCGTCGTTTAAGACTCGACGTCGAAGTTATATTAAATTATAATAAATGAAATGAAATTAAGTTATAGTATTTAGGGAATAGGTTTTTTGTACACCAGTTCCGTCAAGTTGCCCCAGTAAAAGAAATCCAATGGGTTCAAGTCCAGCTACCGCGCTGGCCTCTGGGAAGCGCCACCACGCGTAACCCATCTGTTTGGTTGGATACGCTGAATCTAAATAACGCCGTTCCTGAACGGCTTAGTGTACTGGACACCCGTCATTCTGTAGTTTGAATGCAGTTGGAATCTTCTTTCACAATTCATACCACCAAATTCGTACTCATAACACAAACTCTCTTTACTTTCGGGTAGATTATTGTTTATAATTTATCAAAATTTTTCCTATTTTCCAGCATGAATCAGCAAAAATAGATTTCCTCACTATTTTTAAGAAGCAAAGTAACCATTTTAGAACGAGTAAGGTTAAAAAGATATTTTATTGATGTGTTGGTTCAATATTATTTTTATTAGCTTTGGCCCCTTTTGGCACAAAAGTAGTAATATCTCAGTTTTTTACCCTACAAAATTTCAACGTTTATTATCATTTTAGGATGCTCTTGAAATGGACATGTTTTTAAAGTACCTGGCATCTTAGGTTTCCTTATCTTTTTTTTTAACCACAGCAGCTCAAACTTTGCATAAAAATATGAAAAATTAAAATTTTCTACTTTAAACCTGCCTTGAAAATTACTGGTCCTAGTTACCAAAATATTTCCTACGGTGTTCAAAAAAGCTGATTTTCTTTAGTATATTCCAAAAATAAAAATTAAAAAATTATTAAAATTGTAGGCACAAAGTCCAAAAATGTGAACAAAGGTACAAATTTTTCCAAATTTACAAAATATTAAATATTTTCCGAACGGGTCAAGTTAGAAAAAAAATGAAAAATGTTTCTGATTGGCCTTGACTTGGCGCATAAGCACCTTTCAGGTTATCCACTCATTATGGGACACCCTGTATAAAATAAATACAATAAATAAATGATGATAAAGATGCTCAAAACCTTACAAGCAACAACCTGCATTAGTGGTCAAGTCAAATCAAGCGTTACTTTAATTAGGAAGTCCTTAGAACTATGACCTAGGGCAGTGGGGTACCGAGGCTCCCCGGGTTTTCAAAATTTATCAGAGCATTTAGTACCATGCTTACCTACCCGAGAGCTGGTGAGTATCTGGCACAGCGCATCAGCATTGCCATAAAACGGGGCAATATGTAGCGAAAGCTATAGGTATCGATGTTGATTATTGAGCTAGGTAACTCTTAATTGTAGAACCTTATTTGCCTTGTCAACTCATTATACTTTATGTGCTTATGTGTAACTACCTGGGAGATCACGACTACATTATATACATTATACATTTATGTTCTCTCTAATTTGTGTTTCTTCTGTTGGTAGTTCTAAATAAATAAATTGTGGGCAACAGTTACCTCCACTGTTTCAATTATTGTAAATATTGTAGTAGTATGTAAAAAGTACCTAGTTGTATTTTTTTCTTGTTATTTTCTTTGTGTTTATAATAATAATAATAATAATAAATCATTTATTTCAGGCAACAATAGTCAAGTACAGGATGTTAAATACTTAAAACTACGGCCCATATGAAATATATACCTTAGACTAACATACATACTTTATATAAACTTATTTACTAGCACGTAGTGTCGGCGACGTGTGACACGCGATATGTGTTTATAAGTAGCTTCGATCAGAATATCAGATCTGATATTATTATTAAACCCGGAGATCTGGTACCTTTCGAACCTAGGGTCTCGATTCCAAGGGGAGCAAATGCGTAGGCCTACCTTTTATTATCTAGATAATTCTTTTCTCGACTTTTAAATATAATGCGTTTAACTTCGAACTTCGTAGCTGCGCCCATATGTAGAGCTTGGTCAGTCATCGACCTTCAGTAAAAGCTTTTCAATGATATAAACGACACTCACTAATGGATCTACGTATTTGTGATGAAGTAAGCTTGAAAACAGCCCTGAATGTCTTTTGCGTGGTATCTTACAGACTTCGTTCAATCAATGTATTTTCGTGTTTACTTAGTTAAGCATTGCCACGTTGAATGGCAATGCTAATGCGTTGACGACGACGGGAGAAATAAAAGACAGCATTCCGATCACCTGGGGTCTCTATGAGAAGAGAAGGACCTTTATCATTGGCGTATCTAGGTTTTATCAAATTTAATCATATTCGATGAATTTTCGTAATGCACTTACTTAGTTAATTTATTTAGTAAACTCTGAAACTGCCATACCTACCATAAAAAAAATCTTCACCCTTTGATGGGCACTTGACCAATGGTCTTCACTGAAAACCAGCGCTGGGTGGACACATCGCAGTGTTCATCCAGCGCGATGCTGAGTGGAGGCCATATTTGCCATAAATTCTGCTGCGCACAAACTTTTAAATATCCCTAGTTTATATATATCTTACTAGCGACCCGCCCCGGGTTCACACGGTTTTATTATACGTATAAACCTTCCTCTTGAATCACTCACTCTATATATTAAGCAAACCGCATCAAAATCCGTTGTGTAGTTTTAAAGATTTAAGTATTCAAAGGGACATAAGGATATTATAGGGACAGAAAAAGCGACTTTGTTTTATAATATGTGATAAGTCCTACGTTGTTGTGTATAGTAGTTTTTAAGCAAATAAAAACATCTCTCTTTATCTCTCAACTGGGCTGGACAGGGCCCACCCATACCTATCTTTATAAATAGAGCCCAGGACATAAGAACAGACATTATTATCTATTCTTACTAGCGATCCGCCCCGGCTTCACATGGTTTTATTATACTTAGATATAAACCTTCGTCTTGAATCGATCTATCTATTAAAAAAACCCGCATCAAAATTCGTTGCGTAGTTTTAAAGATTTAAGCAGTCAAAGGGAAATAGGGACAGAAAAAGAGACTTTGTTCTATACTATGTAGTGATGCCCAGCACCCCAAGGGTTTCCAAACAGCTAAAATAGACCTTTCTTTCTACATTGGTGTTTCAGATTGTGGCATCATACCAGCCAACAGCAGCAGTCTCCCGTGGCAGGCGGGGGTGTACAAGAACCTGAGGGGGACCCCACGGGACCTGCAGTGGTGGGGGGGAGCCACCCTCGTTAGTAACAAGGCGGTTATTACTGGTACGTGGTCTATTACCAACATACTTAGTTGTACTTATGTTGTACATAGTACATAGTAACTATGACTACAAAAAAAAAAATCTCTTCTAGCTGCCTGTCTGTAAGTCCCTTTATGCTTAGATCTTTAAATAAATAAATATTTCCGGACAGTCCACACAGCATAGCTAAGCAGAGCTGTTTTTTTATGGGTACTAGATGACTGATATACTTACCTAATACAATAGTACACATAATACATGCTTTAAAACTAGGTACCTATGCTACGGTTATGGATTTATAAATACACTTCTTTACTTAAAAGGGGGTTTCCAAAGTAATTCTAAGATTTTTGTATAGATTAAGTTAAAGCAAATAAACTGTTTTATTTATTTATTTATTTAAATGAATGAATGCATGGATGTTTGTTCCTTTTTCATGAAAAAATTACAGAACGGATAGGGCTGAAATTTTGAAAAAACGTGGTTTTAACTCATCATCAAAATCCTATATTAGTCTACTAGGTCTCCTCTAATGAGCGCCATAGCGCCTTCACACATTACCCTGTTTTCGACTAATCGCACTAATATTATATATCTACTATTTATTTACGGAAAAAAAATCCGTACAAACCTTCACCTTAATATTAGTAAGGATATGGATTTATTAACTTTGTCGCAAGAGATTACAAAAAGTTAAAATTCTTGAAAACGATTTTCAGTATAGTTACTGCAATTGGCAAATTCAAAATAACCTTTTCATTTCAGTGGCCCACAAAGTGTACTTTTACCTGAACTCAGCTCGGCCCGCGACTCCGTCCACCTACTCCATAGCCGTGGGCGCCCAGCCGTGGCCGTGGAGAGAACCCGTTGATATCACCACGCAGTATTCACAGGTGGGATTGTTATTTACGCTACTAGGTTGCCTGGACGAGATCGCTCTTACCTCGTTCCGAGGCGAGAATCGAACCCGCAACCTCCTGTTTTCTGTACAAACTATATCTAAGCTTGACGACCTGTTTGACGCAGCTAGCGAAGGTCTGCGTGCAATGTCGGAGGTTGATGCTTCGATTCCCGTCTCGGGACAAATGGTTGGTTCGATCCACAGAATTAGGAATAATATATTATTCCTTCTTCTATGGTTCGATCTTTAGATACTTGTGTTTAGAGTGTTTACTATGTTTATTTAATATCTGTAACACATACGAGTATATATCTACAGTGTATTAATTAAGTAAGTCAGTCTAGTAGTATCACTGCAAAATAGACATACTTCAAATGTGGCCTTTTAAAATTTCCCTACTTATAGTCTTAGTAGTCTCTAAAACATAACACAAGCTCTGCTTAGCTTGGGGCTAATGATGCTGTGTGGATTGTCCAATTATTAGGTATTATTTGATTTTTGTAGGTGAAACGAGGACAACAAACAAAAATTTGAAACTGGAAAAACAACTTTACATTTCTGTCTTCCACATGGTTATTTAGTTGCTAAGAGATAGTTGTTTTCTTTGTAGACAAGTAGGTATGCATTGAAATAGTATGATACGCCTATGGGTGATTCTCCCGGGCTTCAAAAATACATGTCCGGCTCGAAAAATCATACAAAAAGTATCCCTAGCCCTTTGATTTTTTTTATGATAGTAGATTAGACAAAAATAATAGGGGAGGCCTTTTTAGTTTTTTAATATTCTTATTTTAAATAAGTAAAAATAAATAAAATCCTTGGAAATTATGACTTCCGTGGTGCGTCCGGACCTCATGTTCCGGTGTTAATAAATTTTTATATCATTTCCTAAAAACTCTGGTACTAATTTACATAGGTTCACAATAACCCAGATAGTTACTTGCTTATTTGACGCTATTACTACGCAAAACTAAGCTTTAGTTGACAAGTTACAACGAGATAACTTCGCGTCCGTCGTTTAGCTCTGATTTCCGTGGTGCGCACTAAATTATTCATAAATACTGTACTTTAATATCTGCGTAAATAGTTGTTACATTGAGAGAAACTATCAGTCACGCCCCATCAGTGGTGTGTACAACAAAGGTGTATGTCTTTACGTCACTCTGTTATTTCGGTACGTAATCACTTTCCGTGGCTTGGTATCTAGAAATTCTGATTACCATGTTGACTATAAATTTGTTTATGCTAATCCTATTGTTTTATTAATGATGATAATTCATGCCTTTTGTGTTCCTAATTTCGACTGCATATTTCAATGTAAAATAAACCAGAAAATTAAGAAAATTTCTAAGATTTTGTTATTTTTTTTGATTTCCGTGGTGTGATTTCCGTGGATTTTGCGGGTTCATTAACATCTCAATAATATTTTTTTACAGTTTTTATGATGTTTTTTAGGATAAAAGTTTATAATAAATACAAAATGAATAATTATAATATTTTTAATACAAAGATAAACATTGTTAGTGTGATTTTTGTAAAAAGTTACTTGTATTTACAGTAATGATTTAAAGGTGTTTTTGTAAAAACTGATTAAAACTACAAACGTCAAATAATTGGTATTTAGCTTAATAATCTACTTACTACCGAAAACACATATTTTTATCGATAAACCAACCCATATTTGATTTTGGTGATATAAATTCTGATTTCCGTGGACACCATATTTTTAAAATTGAATAACTCCGTAACCATAAAGCCAATAAAGTTCCCTTCACTACCAAAAAATTCAAAATTAAATCTTTATTTAGAATATACTATCATGATGTGCAATTTCAACAAAAAAAAATGTGCCACAGAAGTCAGACAAAAAACGAGTTTTCGTAGAATCACCCCTATATCAATGTATTGGTAGATTGGGTTTATAAGTCCAGAAAACCATAAGAATAAATAATAACTGAGTTATTGTCTCTGTTATTGTCTATTCTTATGCCTTTTCAACGTTTATCGGGTACCACTTCCCCCTGACTAAATGTGTTCAAGGGGAGAAAGTTGGAAAAATTTAAAACTCTAGAATTCTTTATCTACGTTTTTTCTTGTTCTCAATTCCTTCGTGAGAGAAGAAAACCGATAAAAGTACAGATACAGTGTCTCATCATCAGTTTACATTTGACCCTCTAGCTGGTGAGTATCTGTCGCAGCGCATCAGCATTGTCATACAGCGGGGGAATGCAGACAGTGTCTTGGAGACGCACAGACTGGTATTGACATGAATCAGTTGATTGATGAGCTATGTCCAGCTGTGGACTAATAAAGGCTGATGATAATGATAATGATTGATACAATATTTATTTTATCTCTATTATGTAATTTCTATTTCAGGTTGCCAGTATTCATTTGGCGCCTGGATTCCGTTATAGTGGGTAAGTTTTACTACATCACAGAATTCACAGGTCATGCTAATAATTTCTTAAACTATTAAACGTAACTTCAGCAAATTACAATCAAACAAATGTTAAAACTACAACAAATCGCGCGACACAAAACGCGCTTCAAAATCAGTGTGGTTTTAAATCTATGGAGCTCACAAAAATTTTATTAGCTTTCGTATTTAACAAACTCAATCGTTGGTTTCAGCGTTCGTTCAACTATGTATCCCGTTTCATAAAAAAATCGAATGACTCTTTTTGAAAAATATAATTATAATATCATTGATTGGACATCTATTTTTATTTTGTCAATCATAAAAAAAATATAAAAAGTGACGTCACGCCGCCATGTGACATTTTATAGCATGACGTGACGTCACAAGACCCACTTCTCAACTTTATTACGCCTTATCTTGGTTATTCTGTTTGACAGACAATTTTCTTTTAAATCCAACTCACGGATTCAACAGAAAAATATGTTTTACCTAGGAAACTACCCTATTGATATAGGCTCAACTAATTTATTCAACTGAATGGCGCTATTTTGTGTGTTTTTAGAAGCGGTACTGGTGTGGAAAGCTATGGAGACGACATAGCCGTGTTGATCGGCACTAAGCCCTTCATTTTCACACAGACTATAAAACCCGTGTGTCTCAACTTCGATTATGACTTCGAGAGGAAACATCTTAAAGAAGGAACTGTAGGAAAGGTACAACAATTTGTTAGCTACTTTCAATCTTACTATTATAATAAACTAGCGAACCGCCCCGGCTTCGCACGGTTTTATTATACGTATAAACCTTCCTCTTGAATCACTGTCTATTAAAAACCGCATCAAAATCCGTTGCGTAGTTTTAAAGATCAAAGGGACATAGGGATATAGGGACAGAGAACTTATACTATGTATGTAGTGATGATAGTGATAGTGATACTCAATATTTAATTTTAAAAATATCAATAATACTAGTCTAACATGAACCTTGCAAGGGCATACCAATCTTATTATAAACTAGCATTTATCCGCGGTTTCGCACGCTTTGTTTCTATGGGAACGTCACAATACTATTTTTATCCCGTGGGAACTGATTTATGGGATCAAAAGTAATCTGTGTGTTATTCCAGGGCTAGAACTACATCTACTCCAAATTTCAGCCAGAACTGTTTAGTAGTTTTTGCGTGAAAGAGGAACAAACATTCATACATTCATACACTTTTTACGTTTAGGATTTTTAAGCTAGATAGCTGATAGGTGGCTGATAAGTATGTTCAATCAAAACTATACCACGAAAAAATTCAACTTCACTACATAGTAGTATAAATAAAACAAAGTTGCTTTCTCTGTCCCTATATTCCTATGTCCCTTTGTATGCTTATTAAATCTTTATCGCTAGTTATTTCAACTGTTTTTTTTATTGTTATTATCATCAGTCATCTAGTATTCATAATACAAGCTCTGCTTAGCTTGGGACTTTGCTGTGTGTATTGTCCAGCATTTTAACTTACTTTTATTTCGCAGGCACCTCTCTGGGGCGACAAAGACTGGAGTGTAGAAGACCAGTACATCCTGGGAGTCGGGGACCTCCACGCAGTTCCTTTCAAGGACTGCCTCAGCGACGACTTCACGGATACCCTGGACCCTTACTCCGTGAAGATCGTCACCTTGACTGTCAGTGATAAGATCTGCTTCGGAGCACAACTGAGTTAGTTACAAAGAAACAAATTAAATCTAGTATTTACAATATATACTAGGAATATGACGACCGTTGTCACGCGAAAAATCGGCTACCGTTGGGTAAACGTGTTCTTGAGTGGAGACCGTGACTTGGCAAATGTGTAGGACGCCCTCCGACCGACCAGAATCTGCCAGCAGTCTTTTTTATGGTAGCGGTTTTTAACCTTTACAATGTGGTGTCAAAATATGATCCGTTATATTCTGCCTTATCTTAAGCATGAAAAAAATAAATAGATTTTTAAATGATGTTATAAATATTTGAATTACCTTTAAAATGAATGATCGTACATTTTAAATGAAACTAGGTAAGTATCTACTACAGATGCATTAAAAAAAGCTTATGATAAGTCTAACAAACTGTACGTTTGAATTTTGAAAATTCCTTTGTCTACATAGTCTAAATCAAAGTCGCTTTTCTGTCCCTATATCCCTATGTCCCTTTGACTGCTTAAATCTTTTAAACTACGCAACGGATTTTGATGCGGTATTTTTTAATAAATACAGTGATTCAAGAGGAAGGTTTAATCGTATAATAAAACCGTGCGAAGCCGGGGCGGGTCGCTAGTTATATGATAAAATAACTGGGGGCGCCACTTTAGATGCTGTTTGCGCCACACTCGGCGCGCGAGTAACACTCGAACTTGACGGATTTTGTTTTTGTGTAGCAGTGGTTTTAGATATTTTGTGACCAACAACCACAATTATTTCCTTTTCAAGACACATCATCCCCCTGCCAAGGAGACGACGAAGGCGCCGGTATATCCTACCCCGCGGTAACAGACGGGGTAGTAAGACACTACCTCTGGGGAGTCTACTCCGCTCCCCTGAACAACGCTGAAGACTGTTCCACCAACACTTACTACCTTTTCACTCCAATACTGCGGTTCGAGAGCTTTCTGAAGAAGTTGCTATACCCTGCTGATGTGTAAGTTTGAACATCAGTCTCTCATGAGACTGTATAGTTTCTCATATGACTGTGTATTCTGTCATGAGACTGGTGTAGTCTCTCATGAGACTGGTGTAGTCTTTCATGAGACTGGTGTCGGTCGTCTCTCATGAGACTGGTGGTCTCAGACATGACCCATGACACTCATATTAAAATCTACACCAAAATCGAACTTTTCGTTTAATACTTGTTTTGTTATTATAAACTAGACTTAATTTAGTTAATTTTAAGCTACATAGTGTAGAAGTAAAATATTCACATTATATTTTTCCTTTTGTTTCTGTTTATTATATCAAAATAATATCTGTAATGTCTGTTATAGATGTTTTTGTACTAAAATGAAGGTCTTCACCGGTGTCATATTATTATTTTACACTGGTACAGAAATAAAATATATTTGATGTATTTTCATGGCGGAAGGTCTGTCTGCGACGCAGGAGGTTGCGGTTCGATTCTCGCCTCGGGACAATTATTTGCACGATCTCTAGTTAGTTGTTGTCACAAACAAAGTCGCTTCCTGCTTACCGCTATCTATCCTTATGTATCTTTAGAACTACACAACGGATTTTGCTAGTGATTCAAGAGAAAGCTTTATAGGTATCTATTACACCACACCCGTGCGAAGCCAGGGATCGCTAGTTGTAAAAATCATCCTAAAATGATTTAGCATGTAGAGTGTAACATTCATTTTAAACAAATAGTTTAAAATATGTTACACTGTATAATATAGTACATTGTTACCCAAGGGTTGAAATCAACTTATTTAGTCCCGAGACGGGGTTTAGCGCCCGAGTGTAACGAGGGCTCCATAGTTCGAGGGACTACATAAGTTACTTTCACCCGAGGTAAACACTGTGCTTTTCATTACGAATTAAAAAACGTGAGAAAACAAATTAATCAAATTGCCGGTAATTTTTTTTTTATATCCATATCCATCTAAAACAGGCAATAGCCATAAAGCCATACTGCCTTGTCTTTCGTATTTTTTGAATTCAGTGAATTGTCGCTAAGGCTAATTTTTTTTTCAGCTTCAGCATTTATTCAGCCATTATCGTGGTTCACTATTATCGTTAA
This sequence comes from Eupithecia centaureata, assembly GCA_944547425.1. NCBI lineage: Eukaryota > Metazoa > Arthropoda > Insecta > Lepidoptera > Geometridae > Eupithecia > Eupithecia centaureata. Next base: position 7,725,741 of record OX155704.1, on the reverse strand, counting down.
AGCTAAAGAAAACGATTCTCCCTAGGGCTGAAAAGTATCACTTTCAACCCGCTCTTCAGGCATGTTCAGACCTACTTTTGGAGTGTGAGTAATGAAAAACCATTTTCAATCCTTCCAGACCACAAAACAAATGCGTGATCCCGCCACCGCCGTACCCCGAGCACGGCTCCTACTCCAGCAACATCACGCGAGAGGAGAACACCTCCGGAGGCCAAGAGTACGAGCTCACGACGCTGACGGTGGCCTGCGAGCCGGGGTATGGCGTGCTGGGGCTGGCCAGGGTGAGCTGCTTCAACGGGTACTGGCTGCAGGGGTTCCCCAAGTGTGTGCGTGAGTACTCATTAAATAAATACATTATTATTATTATTTCTATCCCCCATCTCGGAAAGAGCATTTTTGCTCTTCGATATCTGAGTGCAAAAGTTTTTATCCTATAAAGGATAAAGTAAATGGAAAGAAGAATGGCAAGGTTCCATACATCTGCTGACCCAACTTTTTTAGCACCGTGAATTACCCAAACCTTTTAAAATCTTACTATTATAATAAACTAGCGACCCGCCCCGGCTTCGCACGGTTTTTATACGTATAAACCTTCCTATTGAATCACTCTATCTATTAAAAAAAACCGCATCAAAATCCGTTGCGTAGTTTTAAAGATTTAAGCATTCAAAGGGACATAATGATATAGGGACATAGGGACAGAAAAAGCGACTTTGTTTTATTCTATGTAGTGATGGGAAAGTCTGTGTGAATATTTGTTATAAGTAATTTCCGTAAATACTTAAGTTATTTAAATGAAATTTGGTAAATTTTAACCTCTGAGTTAAATAGGATAGTAAAGTTTATAAGGAAAATTATTATTTCTCGGTTATTGTTCCTTGGCAAAACTGCAAAGTAAATAATTAAACATGTATTTTTTTCTTTTTACGAAACTACCCCTAGGAGGCTTACAATAACTTTCTGAAACTTGACAAATAAATTTCCATGCGGGTGAAGCTGCGGGGCGCAGCTAGTGTATAATAAACCCGTGCGAAGCCGGGGCGGGTCGCATATAATAAAATAGTTTCTGTAATAATTTCTGTAAATTATAAGTAATCTCAGTTTTAAATGTAAATAAAGTAAGGGATATCTTTCTATCCATTCTCGACATCTATCTTATCACCCAGGTATGTGCGTGCTGAAGCCCCACCCTAGCGTGACATACTCCTGCCCGGGCTCCGCTGACGGCGGCGCCTGCAGCCCCCAGCTCCCTCCCGGCACGCTGGTGACTCCGCGCTGCAACGCCCCCAACTATAGAGCCGCGGCGCCGCTGCCGCTCATGAGCTGTTCTGAAGACGGCTACTGGGATTATGTGGCTAGATGTGTGCCAGGTATACAATTATTGGCTTTAAATTTCTTTACTTTCTGTGGGCTATCTTTCTGTATGTTATGCCTGGATTACACGTACGAATGACAAATGCTAGTGACACATGTGTCTTGTAAGCGAGATTTCACGACGAGACGCGGCGCCGCGCGCTTAACGCGCAAAACTCAAGACGCAGCTGTGTGAACGATGGCATGCGACTTAGTTCAAAATGTTCCGTGAAGAATTATCGGAAATCATAAAGTCATTAGCAGTTTTCATTCGCAAGTGAAAAACCAAGCATATCGGATGTGTGTAGATATACCTATACCTCTATAGTAAAGAAAAATTAAGTAAGTTACGCGGCGCAAATGCGTTTAAGCGGAACGCCGAGAAAAGCGAGTCAGCAATTACAACGGCTAAGCCGAGCTCTGAGTGTCACACCTCGGTCACTCCAGCAACCTCCCTCGGAAAACAAATATCTACTTAAGAGTTATCGTTTTATGCAATATCTTGTATCCGTGTTTATGTGTAAAGAAGAAATGCAGTATATCGCACATCTTCTACTCAAACCAACCCACAGTAGCTAAATTAAAGACTTGTAACTTCAATACAAAATTATCATAGCTTGAGTGTCCCTTTCATCCCCAGACTGCGGCAAGGTAACTCCGCTAGGCACAGAGCTGGTGTTCGGCGGAGAGGCCGCGCGGCGCGGCGAGCTGCCATGGCACGTGGGGGTCTACTTGAAGACTTTCCGGCCCTACCAGCAGATATGTGGCGGTAGTCTCATCAGCACCAGTGTTATTATATCAGGTACATATCTCTACTAATTTAATTATAAATGAGGAATTAACTCTGTTTGTATTTCTGTTACGCTTTCACGCCTCTGTTTGTGAGTCTAATGAATGATCTATCAATCTATCGATGCGACGCGTGACCCGAGAGCTGGTGGGTGATTATCTGGCTCAGCGCATCAGCATTGTCATACAGCGTGGTAATGCAGCCAGTGTCTTGGGGACGCGACGACTGGTATTGACATGGATCAATTGAGCTACCTTTAGACTGTTTGCAGTCGTCTGCAGTTAGCTCAATGGATTCAATTGTATACATAATACTAAGTAGTTTAAATTTTTATTTGTTGATTGTAATTATGTTTTTTGTGGGTAATTACATAGTTTGAATTAATTTAGAATAAGCACCGCCATCCTATGATCTTCTCCATACACCAATTTCATTGTCTCTCTATAGGATAAGTTTAAGAACTAAATAAAAGATAAGTGATACTGATAATTTAATAGGGCTTTTTAATAAAGGAATATCTATCTACCTATCTATTTAAAAGGGCTCCCACACAAAACTGCTAACTCGCATCGCACCGCAAATATCTGCGAACTCGCACGATACATCGCAAGAACGTCCGATCTCATTCACATCGGGCATTCCTGCGATATTGCGTCATACTTGATGACCCCCCTTTAAGGCTGTGTCCCCAGTAGGCAAACTGTGAGCAGCCGACTGAGTTTGTGGCGTATCAGTTCATTACGCCCTTCCATATATTTTAAATTGAGTGTCTACAGTTTGCTAGTTTGCGCTCACTGTACGCAGTTTGCAGCGTTACGTGCCCCGACTGTCTCAGTTAGCAGTCGACTCGCAGGTTCCAGTGCTTGCGATACGCACGCAAACTGATCTGAGTTTGTAGTTGTTCGCCACAAAATTGCGGCTCACTCAGTCGGCCGCTCACAGTTTGCCTACTGGGGACACAGCCTTAAGCCGCGTACAGACTGCTGTAACGTAACATGCAATGTAACACGCAATTAAAGAATTTACCGTCCACACTGTCGCAACGTATCATACAATGTAACAGAAATCACATAGTGTGCGCGCACGAGTTGAAATGCTCTGTTCGTGCGCGTAGTGTGCGCGGTTCGTGCGCGCGTTGCGTCCACACTTATGAAATGCTCCTTTCATGTTACATTGCATGTTACGTTACAGCAGTCTGTACGCGGCTTTAGTCTGATGCTATGGACCTGCCACTTGAACTTCAGAGTTTTCTGGCAAACAAAAGCAGTGGTTGATGTTTGTTTCCAGCCGCCCATTGCTTCTGGAGTGACGTAGAGAAGCAGCTACCAACAGAGCGGTACGCGGTCGCGGTCGGCAAGCTGTACCGCGCCTGGGACGATCCAGCTGATGATGCGCAGAAATCTGATGTGTGTATACCTTATCGTACCTGTACTCAGTGTCGTACCTATACTCACTGTCATAGCTGTAGTGTCGTACCTGTACTCAGTGTCGTACCTGTACTCAGTGTCGTACCTGTACTCAGTGTCGTACCTGTACTCAGTGTCGTACCTGTACTCACTGTCGTGGCTGTAGTGTCGTACCTGTACTCAGTATAGTACATGTGCTCAGTGTCGTACCTGTACTCAGTGTCGTACCTGTACTCACTTTCGTAGCTGTAGTGTCGTACCTGTACTCAGTATAGTACCTGTACCCAGTGTCGTACCTGTACTCACTATCGTACCTGTACTCAGTATAGTACCTGTACTCAGTATAGTACCTTTACTCAATGTCGTACCTGTACTCAATGTCGTACCTGTACTCACTGTCGTACCTGTACTCAGTATAGTACCTTTACTCAATGTCGTACCTGTACTCAATGTCGTACCTGTACTCACTGTCGTACCTGTACTCAATGTCGTACCTGTACTCACTGTCGTACCTGTACTCAGTATAGTACCTGTACTCAGTATAGTACCTTTACTCACTGTCGTACCTTTACTCAATGTCGTACCTGTACTCAATGTCGTACCTGTACTCACTGTCGTACCTGTACTCAGTATAGTACCTGTACTCAGTATAGTACCTGTACTCAGTATAGTACCTGTACTCAGTATAGTACCTTTACTCACTGTCGTACCTTTACTCAATGTCGTACCTGTACTCACTGTCGTACCTGTACTCAATGTCGTACTTGAACTCACTGTCGTACCTGTACTCAATGTCGTACCTGTACTCAATGTCGTACCTGTCCTCAATGTCGTACCTGTACTCAGTATAGTACCTGTACTCAATGTCGTACCTGTACTCACTGTCGTACCTGTACCTAATGTCGTACCTGTACTCAATGTCGTACCTGTACTCAGTATAGTACCTGTACTCAGTATAGTACCTGTACTCAGTATAGTACCTGTACTCAGTATAGTACCTTTACTCACTGTCGTACCTTTACTCAATGTCGTACCTGTACTCAATGTCGTACCTGTACTCACTGTCGTACCTGTACTCAGTATAGTACCTGTACTCAGTATAGTACCTGTACTCAGTATAGTACCTGTACGCAGTATAGTACCTTTACTCACTGTCGTACCTTTACTCAATGTCGTACCTGTACTCACTGTCGTACCTGTACTCAATGTCGTACTTGAACTCACTGTCGTACCTGTACTCAATGTCGTACCTGTACTCACTGTCGTACCTGTCCTCAATGTCGTACCTGTACTCAGTATAGTACCTGTACTCAGTATAGTACCTTAACTCAATGTCGTACCTGTACTCAATGTCGTACCTGTACTCAATGTCGTACCTGTACTCAGTATAGTTCCTGTACTCAATGTCGTACCTGTACTCAATGTCGTACCTGTACTCACTGTCGTACCTGTACTCAATGTCGTACCTGTACTCAGTATAGTTCCTGTAGGTACTCAGTATAGTACCTTTACTCAATGTCGTACCTGTACTCACTGTCGTACCTGTACTCACTGTCGTACCTGTACTCAATGTCGTACCTGTACTCAATGTCGTACCTGTACTCACTGTCGTACCTGTACTCACTGTCGTACCTGTACTCAATGTCGTACCTGTACTCAATGTCGTACCTGTCCTCAATGTCGTACCTGTACCTAATGTCGTACCTGTACTCAATGTCGTACCTGTACTCAGTATAGTACCTGTACTCAGTATAGTACCTTAACTCAATGTCGTACCTGTACTCAATGTCGTACCTGTACTCAATGTCGTACCTGTACTCAATGTCGTACCTGTACTCAGTATAGTTCCTGTACTCAATGTCGTACCTGTACTCAATGTCGTACCTGTACTCAGTATAGTACCTGTACTCAGTATAGTACCTGTTCTCAGTATAGTACCTGTACTCAGTATAGTACCTGTACTCAGTATAGTTCCTGTACTCAGTATAGTACCTTTACTCAATGTCGTACCTGTACTCAATGTCGTACCTGTACTCAGTATAGTACCTTTACTCACTGTCGTACCTTTACTTAATGTCGTACCTGTACTCAATGTCGTACCTGTACTCAATGTCGTACGTGTACTCAATGTCGTACCTGTACTCAGTATAGTACCTGTACTCAGTATAGTACCTGTACTCAGTATAGTTCCTATACTCAGTATAGTACCTTTACTCAATGTCGTACCTGTACTCAATGTCGTACCTGTACTCAATGTCGTACCTGTACTCAGTATAGTACCTGTACTCTCTGTCGTACCTGTACTCACTGTCGTACCTGTACTCAATGTCGTACCTGTACTCAGTAAAGTACCTTTACTCAATGTCGTACCTGTACTCAGTGTCGTACCTGTACTCACTGTCGTAGCTGTACTCAATGTCGTACCTGTCCTCAATGTCGTACCTGTCCTCAATGTCGTACCTGTACTCAGTATAGTACCTGTACTCAATGTCGTACCTGTACTCAATGTCGTACCTGTACTCAGCATAGTACCTTTACTCACTGTCGTACCTTTTCTCAATGTCGTACCTGTACTCAATGTCGTACCTGTACTCAATGTCGTACCTGTACTCAATGTCGTACCTGTACTCAGTATAGTACCTGTACTCAGTATAGTACCTGTTCTCAGTATAGTACCTGTACTCAGTATAGTTCCTGTACTCAGTATAGTACCTTTACTCAATGTCGTACCTTTACTCAATGTCGTACCTGTACTCAGTATAGTACCTTTAGTCACTGTCGTACCTTTACTCAATGTCGTTCCTGTACTCACTGTCGTACCTGTACTCAATGTCGTACCTGTACTCAGTATAGTACCTGTACTCAATGTCGTATCTGTACTCAATGTCGTACCTGTACTCACTGTCGTACCTGTACTCAATGTCGTACCTGTACTCAGTATAGTTCCTGTACTCAGTATAGTACCTTTACTCAATGTCGTACCTGTACTCAATGTCGTACCTGTACTCAATGTCGTACCTGTACTCAATGTCGTACCTGTACTCAGTATAGTTCCTGTACTCAGTATAGTACCTTTACTCAATGTAGTACCGTTACTCACTGTCGTACCTGTACTCAATGTCGTACCTGTACTCAATGTCGTACCTGTACTCAATGTCGTACCAGTCCTCATTGTCGTACCTGTACTCAGTATAGTACCTGTACTCAATGTCGTACCTGTACTCAATGTCGTACCTGTACTCAATGTCGTACCTGTACTCAGTATAGTACCTGTACTCAGTATAGTACATACTCAGTATAGTTCCTGTACTCAGTATAGTATCTTTACTCAATGTAGTACCTATACTCACTGTCGTACCTGTACTCAATGTCGTACCTGCACTCAGTATAGTACCTGTACTCAATGTCGTACCTGTACTCAATGTCGTACCTGTACTCAGTATAGTTCCTGTACTCAGTATAGTACCTTTACTCAATGTCGTACCTGTACTCAATGTCGTACCTGTACTCACTGTCGTACCTGTACTCAATGTCGTACCTGTACTCAATGTCGTACCTGTACTCTCTGTCGAACCTGTACTCACTGTCGTACCTGTACTCAATGTCGTACCTGTACTCAGTAAAGTACCTTTACTCAATGTCGTACCTGTACTCAGTGTCGTACCTGTACTCAGTGTCGTACCTGTACTCACTGTCGTAGCTGTACTCAATGTCGTACCTGTACTCAGTATAGTACCTGTACTCAATGTCGTACCTGTACTCAATGTCGTACCTGTACTCACTGTCGTACCTGTACTCAATGTCGTACCTGTACTCAATGTCGTACCTGTACTCACTGTCGTACCTGTACTCAATGTCGTACCTGTACTCAATGTCGTACCAGTCCTCAATGTCGTACCTGTACTCAGTATAGTACCTGTACTCAGTATAGTACATACTCAGTATAGTTCCTGTACTCAGTATAGTACCTTTACTCAATGTCGTACCTGTACTCAATGTCGTACCTGTACTCAATGTCGTACCTGTACTCAATGTCGTACCTGTACTCAATGTCGTACCTGTACTCAGTATAGTACCTGTACTCAGTATAGTACATACTCAGTATAGTTCCTGTACTCAGTATAGTACCTTTACTCAATGTAGTACCTATACTCACTGTCGTACCTGTACTCAATGTCGTACCTGCACTCAGTATAGTACCTGTACTCAATGTCGTACCTGTACTCAATGTCGTACCTGTACTCAATGTCGTACCTGCACTCAGTATAGTACCTGTACTCAATGTCGTACCTGTACTCAATGTCGTACCTGTACTCAATGTCGTACCTGTACTCAGTATAGTTCCTGTACTCAGTATAGTACCTTTACTCAATGTCGTACCTGTACTCAATGTCGTACCTGTACTCAATGTCGTACCTGTACTCAGTAAAGTACCTTTACTCAATGTCGTACCTGTACTCAGTGTCGTACCTGTACTCACTGTCGTAGCTGTAGTGTCGTACCTGTACTCAGTATAGTACCTGTACCCAGTGTCGTACCTGTACTCAATATCGTACCTGTACTCAGTATAGTTCCTGTACTCAATGTCGTACCTGTACTCAATGTCGTACCTGTACTCAGTATAGTACCTGTACTCAATGTCATACCTGTACTCAGTATAGTACCTTTACTCACTGTCGTACCTTTACTCAATGTCGTACCTGTACTCACTGTCGTACCTGTACTCAATGTCGTACCTGTACTCACTGTCGTACCTGTACTCAATGTCGTACCTGTACTCAGTATAGTACCTGTACTCAGTATAGTACCTGTACCCACTGTCGTACCTGTACTCAATGTCGTACCTGTACTCAGTATAGTTCCTGTACTCAGTATAGTACCTTTACTCAATGTAGTACCTATACTCACTGTCGTACCTGTACTCAATGTCGTACCTGTACTCAGTATAGTACCTGTACTCAATGTCGTACCTGTACTCAATGTCGTACCTGTACTCAATGTCGTACCTGTACTCAATGTCGTACCTGTACTCAGTATAGTACCTTTACTCAATGTCGTACCTGTACTCAGTATAGTACCTTTACTCACTGTCGTACCTTTACTCAATGTCGTACCTCTACTCACTGTCGTACCTGTACTCAATGTCGTACCTGTACTCAATGTCGTACCTGTACTCACTGTCGTACCTGTACTCAGTATAGTACCTGTACTCAGTATGGTACCTGTACTCAGTATAGCACCTGTACTCAGTATAGTTCCTGTACTCAGTATAGTACCTTTACTCAATGTCGTACCTGTACTCAATGTCGTACCTGTACTCAATGTCGTACCTGTACTCAATGTCGTACCTGTACTCAGTATAGTACCTTTACTCAATGTCGTACCTGTACTCAGTATAGTACCTGTACCCAGTGTCGTACCTGTACTCAATGTCGTACCTGTACTCAGTATAGTTCCTGTACTCAATGTCGTACCTATACTCACTGTCGTACCTGTACTCAATGTCGTACCTGTACTCAATGTCGTACCTGTACTCTCTGTCGTACCTGTACTCACTGTCGTACCTGTACTCAATGTCGTACCTGTACTCAGTAAAGTACCTTTACTCAATGTCGTACCTGTACTCAGTGTCGTACCTGTACTCACTGTCGTAGCTGTAGTGTCGTACCTGTACTCAGTATAGTACCTGTACCCAGTGTCGTACCTGTACTCAATATCGTACCTGTACTCAGTATAGTTCCTGTACTCAATGTCGTACCTGTACTCAATGTCGTACCTGTACTCAGTATAGTTCCTGTACTCAATGTCGTACCTGTACTCAATGTCGTACCTGTACTCAGTATAGTACCTGTACTCAGTATAGTACCTGTTCTCAGTATAGTACCTGTACTCAGTATAGTACCTGTACTCAGTATAGTTCCTGTACTCAGTATAGTACCTTTACTCAATGTCGTACCTGTACTCAATGTCGTACCTGTACTCAGTATAGTACCTTTACTCACTGTCGTACCTTTACTTAATGTCGTACCTGTACTCAATGTCGTACCTGTACTCAATGTCGTACGTGTACTCAATGTCGTACCTGTACTCAGTATAGTACCTGTACTCAGTATAGTACCTGTACTCAGTATAGTTCCTATACTCAGTATAGTACCTTTACTCAATGTCGTACCTGTACTCAATGTCGTACCTGTACTCAATGTCGTACCTGTACTCAGTATAGTACCTGTACTCTCTGTCGTACCTGTACTCACTGTCGTACCTGTACTCAATGTCGTACCTGTACTCAGTAAAGTACCTTTACTCAATGTCGTACCTGTACTCAGTGTCGTACCTGTACTCACTGTCGTAGCTGTACTCAATGTCGTACCTGTCCTCAATGTCGTACCTGTCCTCAATGTCGTACCTGTACTCAGTATAGTACCTGTACTCAATGTCGTACCTGTACTCAATGTCGTACCTGTACTCAGCATAGTACCTTTACTCACTGTCGTACCTTTTCTCAATGTCGTACCTGTACTCAATGTCGTACCTGTACTCAATGTCGTACCTGTACTCAATGTCGTACCTGTACTCAGTATAGTACCTGTACTCAGTATAGTACCTGTTCTCAGTATAGTACCTGTACTCAGTATAGTTCCTGTACTCAGTATAGTACCTTTACTCAATGTCGTACCTTTACTCAATGTCGTACCTGTACTCAGTATAGTACCTGTACTCAATGTCGTACCTGTACTCAATGTCGTACCTGTACTCAGTATAGTTCCTGTACTCAGTATAGTACCTTTACTCAATGTCGTACCTGTACTCAATGTCGTACCTGTACTCACTGTCGTACCTGTACTCAATGTCGTACCTGTACTCAATGTCGTACCTGTACTCAATGTCGTACCTGTACTCAGTATAGTACCTGTACTCAGTATAGTACATACTCAGTATAGTTCCTGTACTCAGTATAGTATCTTTACTCAATGTAGTACCTATACTCACTGTCGTACCTGTACTCAATGTCGTACCTGCACTCAGTATAGTACCTGTACTCAATGTCGTACCTGTACTCAATGTCGTACCTGTACTCAGTATAGTTCCTGTACTCAGTATAGTACCTTTACTCAATGTCGTACCTGTACTCAATGTCGTACCTTTACTCACTGTCGTACCTGTACTCAATGTCGTACCTGTACTCAATGTCGTACCTGTACTCACTGTCGTACCTGTACTCAATGTCGTACCTGTACTCAATGTCGTACCTGTACTCTCTGTCGTACCTGTACTCACTGTCGTACCTGTACTCAATGTCGTACCTGTACTCAGTAAAGTACCTTTACTCAATGTCGTACCTGTACTCAGTGTCGTACCTGTACTCAGTGTCGTACCTGTACTCACTGTCGTAGCTGTACTCAATGTCGTACCTGTACTCAGTATAGTACCTGTACTCAATGTCGTACCTGTACTCAATGTCGTACCTGTACTCACTGTCGTACCTGTACTCAATGTCGTACCTGTACTCAATGTCGTACCTGTACTCACTGTCGTACCTGTACTCAATGTCGTACCTGTACTCAATGTCGTACCAGTCCTCAATGTCGTACCTGTACTCAGTATAGTACCTGTACTCAGTATAGTACATACTCAGTATAGTTCCTGTACTCAGTATAGTACCTTTACTCAATGTCGTACCTGTACTCAATGTCGTACCTGTACTCAATGTCGTACCTGTACTCAATGTCGTACCTGTACTCAATGTCGTACCTGTACTCAGTATAGTACCTGTACTCAGTATAGTACATACTCAGTATAGTTCCTGTACTCAGTATAGTACCTTTACTCAATGTAGTACCTATACTCACTGTCGTACCTGTACTCAATGTCGTACCTGCACTCAGTATAGTACCTGTACTCAATGTCGTACCTGTACTCAATGTCGTACCTGTACTCAATGTCGTACCTGTACTCAGTATAGTTCCTGTACTCAGTATAGTACCTTTACTCAATGTCGTACCTGTACTCAATGTCGTACCTTTACTCACTGTCGTACCTGTACTCAATGTCGTACCTGTACTCAATGTCGTACCTGTACTCTCTGTCGTACCTGTACTCACTGTCGTACCTGTACTCAATGTCGTACCTGTACTCAGTAAAGTACCTTTACTCAATGTCGTACCTGTACTCAGTGTCGTACCTGTACTCACTGTCGTAGCTGTAGTGTCGTACCTGTACTCAGTATAGTACCTGTACCCAGTGTCGTACCTGTACTCAATATCGTACCTGTACTCAGTATAGTTCCTGTACTCAATGTCGTACCTGTACTCAATGTCGTACCTGTACTCAGTATAGTACCTGTACTCAATGTCATACCTGTACTCAGTATAGTACCTTTACTCACTGTCGTACCTTTACTCAATGTCGTACCTGTACTCACTGTCGTACCTGTACTCAATGTCGTACCTGTACTCACTGTCGTACCTGTACTCAATGTCGTACCTGTACTCAGTATAGTACCTGTACTCAGTATAGTACCTGTACCCACTGTCGTACCTGTACTCAATGTCGTACCTGTACTCAGTATAGTTCCTGTACTCAGTATAGTACCTTTACTCAATGTAGTACCTATACTCACTGTCGTACCTGTACTCAATGTCGTACCTGTACTCAGTATAGTACCTGTACTCAATGTCGTACCTGTACTCAATGTCGTACCTGTACTCAATGTCGTACCTGTACTCAATGTCGTACCTGTACTCAGTATAGTACCTTTACTCAATGTCGTACCTGTACTCAGTATAGTACCTTTACTCACTGTCGTACCTTTACTCAATGTCGTACCTCTACTCACTGTCGTACCTGTACTCAATGTCGTACCTGTACTCAATGTCGTACCTGTACTCACTGTCGTACCTGTACTCAGTATAGTACCTGTACTCAGTATGGTACCTGTACTCAGTATAGCACCTGTACTCAGTATAGTTCCTGTACTCAGTATAGTACCTTTACTCAATGTCGTACCTGTACTCAATGTCGTACCTGTACTCAATGTCGTACCTGTACTCAATGTCGTACCTGTACTCAGTATAGTACCTTTACTCAATGTCGTACCTGTACTCAGTATAGTACCTGTACCCAGTGTCGTACCTGTACTCAATGTCGTACCTGTACTCAGTATAGTTCCTGTACTCAATGTCGTACCTATACTCACTGTCGTACCTGTACTCAATGTCGTACCTGTACTCAATGTCGTACCTGTACTCTCTGTCGTACCTGTACTCACTGTCGTACCTGTACTCAATGTCGTACCTGTACTCAGTAAAGTACCTTTACTCAATGTCGTACCTGTACTCAGTGTCGTACCTGTACTCACTGTCGTAGCTGTAGTGTCGTACCTGTACTCAGTATAGTACCTGTACCCAGTGTCGTACCTGTACTCAATATCGTACCTGTACTCAGTATAGTTCCTGTACTCAATGTCGTACCTGTACTCAATGTCGTACCTGTACTCAGTATAGTACCTGTACTCAATGTCATACCTGTACTCAGTATAGTACCTTTACTCACTGTCGTACCTTTACTCAATGTCGTACCTGTACTCACTGTCGTACCTGTACTCAATGTCGTACCTGTACTCACTGTCGTACCTGTACTCAATGTCGTACCTGTACTCAGTATAGTACCTGTACTCAGTATAGTACCTGTACCCACTGTCGTACCTGTACTCAATGTCGTACCTGTACTCAGTATAGTTCCTGTACTCAGTATAGTACCTTTACTCAATGTAGTACCTATACTCACTGTCGTACCTGTACTCAATGTCGTACCTGTACTCAGTATAGTACCTGTACTCAATGTCGTACCTGTACTCAATGTCGTACCTGTACTCAATGTCGTACCTGTACTCAATGTCGTACCTGTACTCAGTATAGTACCTTTACTCAATGTCGTACCTGTACTCAGTATAGTACCTGTACCCAGTGTCGTACCTGTACTCAATGTCGTACCTGTACTCAGTATAGTTCCTGTACTCAATGTCGTACCTATACTCACTGTCGTACCTGTACTCAATGTCGTACCTGTACTCAATGTCGTACCTGTACTCTCTGTCGTACCTGTACTCAGTATAGTACCTGTACTCAGTATAGTACCTGTACTCAGTATAGTACCTTTACTCAATGTCGTACCTGTACTCAGTATAGTACCTGTACTCAGTATAGTACATACTCAGTATAGTACATACTCAGTATAGTTCCTGTTCTCAGTATAGTACCTTTACTCAAGGTCGTACCTGTACTCTCTGTCGTACCTGTACTCAATGTCGTACCTGTACTCACTGTCGTACCTGTACTCAATGTCGTACCTGTACTCAATGTCGTACCTGTACTCTCTGTCGTACCTGTACTCACTGTCGTACCTGTACTCAATGTCGTACCTGTACTCAGTAAAGTACCTTTACTCAATGTCGTACCTGTACTCAGTGTCGTACCTGTACTCACTGTCGTAGCTGTAGTGTCGTACCTGTACTCAGTATAGTACCTGTACCCAGTGTCGTACCTGTACTCAATGTCGTACCTGTACTCAGTATAGTTCCTGTACTCAATGTCGTACCTGTACTCAATGTCGTACCTGTACTCAGTTTAGTACCTGTACTCAATGTCATACCTGTACTCAGTATAGTACCTTTAGTCACTGTCGTACCTTTACTCAATGTCGTTCCTGTACTCACTGTCGTACCTGTACTCAATGTCGTACCTGTACTCAGTATAGTACCTGTACTCAATGTCGTATCTGTACTCAATGTCGTACCTGTACTCACTGTCGTACCTGTACTCAATGTCGTACCTGTACTCAGTATAGTTCCTGTACTCAGTATAGTACCTTTACTCAATGTAGTACCGTTACTCACTGTCGTACCTGTACTCAATGTCGTACCTGTACTCAATGTCGTACCTGTACTCAATGTCGTACCAGTCCTCATTGTCGTACCTGTACTCAGTATAGTACCTGTACTCAATGTCGTACCTGTACTCAATGTCGTACCTGTACTCAATGTCGTACCTGTACTCAGTATAGTACCTGTACTCAGTATAGTACCTGTACCCACTGTCGTACCTGTACTCAATGTCGTACCTGTACTCAGTATAGTTCCTGTACTCAGTATAGTACCTTTACTCAATGTAGTACCTATACTCACTGTCGTACCTGTACTCAATGTCGTACCTGTACTCAGTATAGTACCTGTACTCAATGTCGTACCTGTACTCAATGTCGTACCTGTACTCAATGTCGTACCTGTACTCAATGTCGTACCTGTACTCAGTATAGTACCTTTACTCAATGTCGTACCTGTACTCAGTATAGTACCTTTACTCACTGTCGTACCTTTACTCAATGTCGTACCTCTACTCACTGTCGTACCTGTACTCAATGTCGTACCTGTACTCAATGTCGTACCTGTACTCACTGTCGTACCTGTACTCAGTATAGTACCTGTACTCAGTATGGTACCTGTACTCAGTATAGCACCTGTACTCAGTATAGTTCCTGTACTCAGTATAGTACCTTTACTCAATGTCGTACCTGTACTCAATGTCGTACCTGTACTCAATGTCGTACCTGTACTCAATGTCGTACCTGTACTCAGTATAGTACCTTTACTCAATGTCGTACCTGTACTCAGTATAGTACCTGTACCCAGTGTCGTACCTGTACTCAATGTCGTACCTGTACTCAGTATAGTTCCTGTACTCAATGTCGTACCTATACTCACTGTCGTACCTGTACTCAATGTCGTACCTGTACTCAATGTCGTACCTGTACTCTCTGTCGTACCTGTACTCAGTATAGTACCTGTACTCAGTATAGTACCTGTACTCAGTATAGTACCTTTACTCAATGTCGTACCTGTACTCAGTATAGTACCTGTACTCAGTATAGTACATACTCAGTATAGTACATACTCAGTATAGTTCCTGTTCTCAGTATAGTACCTTTACTCAAGGTCGTACCTGTACTCTCTGTCGTACCTGTACTCAATGTCGTACCTGTACTCACTGTCGTACCTGTACTCAATGTCGTACCTGTACTCAATGTCGTACCTGTACTCTCTGTCGTACCTGTACTCACTGTCGTACCTGTACTCAATGTCGTACCTGTACTCAGTAAAGTACCTTTACTCAATGTCGTACCTGTACTCAGTGTCGTACCTGTACTCACTGTCGTAGCTGTAGTGTCGTACCTGTACTCAGTATAGTACCTGTACCCAGTGTCGTACCTGTACTCAATGTCGTACCTGTACTCAGTATAGTTCCTGTACTCAATGTCGTACCTGTACTCAATGTCGTACCTGTACTCAGTATAGTACCTGTACTCAATGTCATACCTGTACTCAGTATAGTACCTTTACTCACTGTCGTACCTTTACTCAATGTCGTACCTGTACTCACTGTCGTACCTGTACTCAATGTCGTACCTGTACTCACTGTCGTACCTGTACTCAATGTCGTACCTGTACTCAGTATAGTACCTGTACTCAATGTCGTACCTGTACTCAATGTCGTACCTGTACTCTCTGTCGTACCTGTACTCAATGTCGTACCTGTACTCACTGTCGTACCTGTACTCAATGTCGTACCTGTACTCAATGTCGTACCTGTACTCTCTGTCGTACCTGTACTCACTGTCGTACCTGTACTCAATGTCGTACCTGTACTCAGTAAAGTACCTTTACTCAATGTCGTACCTGTACTCAGTGTCGTACCTGTACTCACTGTCGTAGCTGTAGTGTCGTACCTGTACTCAGTATAGTACCTGTACCCAGTGTCGTACCTGTACTCAATGTCGTACCTGTACTCAGTATAGTTCCTGTACTCAATGTCGTACCTATACTCACTGTCGTACCTGTACTCAATGTCGTACCTGTACTCAATGTCGTACCTGTACTCTCTGTCGTACCTGTACTCAGTATAGTACCTGTACTCAGTATAGTACCTGTACTCAGTATAGTACCTTTACTCAATGTCGTACCTGTACTCAGTATAGTACCTGTACTCAGTATAGTACATACTCAGTATAGTACATACTCAGTATAGTTCCTGTTCTCAGTATAGTACCTTTACTCAAGGTCGTACCTGTACTCACTGTGGTACCTGTACTCAATGTCGTACCTGTACTCAGTATAGTACCTGTACTCAATGTCGTACCTTTACTCAATGTCGTACCTGTACTCAATGTCGTACCTGTACTCTCTGTCGTACCTGTACTCAGTATAGTACCTGTACTCAGTATAGTACCTGTACTCAGTATAGTACCTTTACTCAATGTCGTACCTGTACTCAGTATAGTACCTGTACTCAGTATAGTACATACTCAGTATAGTACATACTCAGTATAGTTCCTGTTCTCAGTATAGTACCTTTACTCAAGGTCGTACCTGTACTCACTGTGGTACCTGTACTCAATGTCGTACCTGTACTCTCTGTCGTACCTGTACTCAATGTCGTACCTGTACTCACTGTCGTACCTGTACTCAATGTCGTACCTGTACTCAATGTCGTACCTGTACTCTCTGTCGTACCTGTACTCACTGTCGTACCTGTACTCAATGTCGTACCTGTACTCAGTAAAGTACCTTTACTCAATGTCGTACCTGTACTCAGTGTCGTACCTGTACTCACTGTCGTAGCTGTAGTGTCGTACCTGTACTCAGTATAGTACCTGTACCCACTGTCGTACCTGTACTCAATGTCGTACCTGTACTCAGTATAGTTCCTGTACTCAATGTCGTACCTATACTCACTGTCGTACCTGTACTCAATGTCGTACCTGTACTCAATGTCGTACCTGTACTCAATGTCGTACCTGTACTCAATGTCGTACCTGTACTCAATGTCGTACCTGTACTCAGTATAGTACCTTTACTCAATGTCGTACCTGTACTCAGTATAGTACCTTTACTCACTGTCGTACCTTTACTCAATGTCGTACCTCTACTCACTGTCGTACCTGTACTCAATGTCGTACCTGTACTCAATGTCGTACCTGTACTCACTGTCGTACCTGTACTCAGTATAGTACCTGTACTCAGTATGGTACCTGTACTCAGTATAGCACCTGTACTCAGTATAGTTCCTGTACTCAGTATAGTACCTTTACTCAATGTCGTACCTGTACTCAATGTCGTACCTGTACTCAATGTCGTACCTGTACTCAGTATAGTACCTTTACTCAATGTCGTACCTGTACTCAGTATAGTACCTTTACTCACTGTCGTACCTTTACTCAATGTCGTACCTGTACTCACTGTCGTACCTGTACTCAATGTCGTACCTATACTCACTGTCGTACCTGTACTCAATGTCGTACCTGTACTCAATGTCGTACCTGTACTCTCTGTCGTACCTGTACTCAGTATAGTACCTGTACTCAGTATAGTACCTTTACTCAATGTCGTACCTGTACTCAGTATAGTACCTGTACTCAGTATAGTACATACTCAGTATAGTACATACTCAGTATAGTTCCTGTTCTCAGTATAGTACCTTTACTCAAGGTCGTACCTGTACTCACTGTGGTACCTGTACTCAATGTCGTACCTGTACTCAATGTCGTACCTTTACTCAATGTCGTACCTGTACTCACTGTCGTACCTGTACTCAATGTCGTACCTGTACTCAATGTCGTACCTGTACTCTCTGTCGTACCTGTACTCAATGTCGTACCTGTACTCACTGTCGTACCTGTACTCAATGTCGTACCTGTACTCAATGTCGTACCTGTACTCTCTGTCGTACCTGTACTCAGTATAGTACCTGTACTCAGTATAGTACCTGTACTCAGTATAGTACCTGTACTCAGTATAGTTCCTGTACTCAGTATAGTACCTTTACTCAATGTAGTACTTATACTCACTGTCGTACCTGTACTCAATGTCGTACCTGTACTCAATGTCGTACGTGTACTCACTGTCGTACCTGTACTCAGTATAGTACCTGTACTCAATGTCGTACCTGTACTCAGTATAGTACCTGTACTCAGTATAGTACATACTCAGTATAGTTCCTGTACTCAGTATAGTACCTTTACTCAAGGTCGTACCTGTACTCACTGTCGTACCTGTACTCAGTATAGTACCTGTACTCACTGTCGTACCTGTACTCAATGTCGTACCTGTACTCAATGTCGTACCTGTACTCAGTATAGTACCTGTACTCAGTATAGATCCTGTACTCAGTATAGTACCTTTACTCAATGTAGTACCTATACTCACTGTCGTACCTGTACTCAATGTCGTACCTGTACTCAATGTCGTACCTGTACTCAGTATAGTACCTGTACTCAATGTCGTACCTGTACTCAATGTCGTACCTGTACTCAATGTCGTACCTGTACTCACTGTCGTACCTGTACTCAATGTCGTACCTGTACTTAATGTCGTACCTGTACTCAGAATACACAAAGTTTGGCACACGCCATGAATCTTGTACTGAATCAACAGGTAAGTATGAGTTGACGAATCGTATAAAAAACATTATTCTCGTTTTGCAACTCACACCACTCTTACGCGTAAAGCGCCCTATCTGGACAGGCAAATTATGTGTAGAGTACCTACAGTCACCGAAAAAAGCGGACTCTAGGTACAAAGAATTATGATTGCTCTATTACCGCCATTGTTTGTAAACTTCGTTGTTTTTAAGAGTTAAAACTAAAAAACAAACTACTACGTAAGATTGTAAGAACTAGGGGTAGATCAGCCATTGGTAGGTACGTGTACATACTTGGTCTAATACTTACTAGTGTCTACCTACACGAAGCATTCATGCCGCTTTTTTACCATGCATTTCATAGTCAAGAGTAATGATAACTCCTTGATTATGTATTCGGTCTCTTTGCTCTATAGGTGGCCAGGCCATAGAACATGTGATGATTCAAGAACAACAGACTGTTGATGGACAAATGTCATTAAAAGAAAATTAATTACCTACTTTGGTTGCAATAATGACAGTGAACTTCTCTTGTATTTTCTAAATTATTATTCTGATCAGAATCGCATTATTTATCGTAGCTCCGCTTTGTTATTGAATACGCTCGTGCACTGCATTAGCCCAGTAAAGATTGGTGTACCGGATAACACCTTGAGTGCGCTTTCCTGACAAAACCACATTGATGCTCGGTGATCCGGTTGTATGGAGATGATCATGAAGATGATCTATTTTCCCTTTATTTGACATATATTTTCTTTATTTTTATTGTCTTACTTTATGTATCTACTTCAGATCTATTAGAAAAAACTGCATCAAAATCCATTGCGTAGTTTTAAAGATTTAAGCATTTAAAGGGACATAAGGATTTAGGGACATAGGGACATAAAAAGCGACTTTGTTTTGTACTATGTAGTGATGAGCCAAATAAATTGTTTTTCTTTTTTCATCTCCAGGTGAAATCGATCCACCTGCCGCCTCGTTTCCAAGGCTCGGCCTCAAACTACCAGGATGACATAGCCGTGCTGGAGGTGACGGCTAGCTTCCACTACCAGCCGCACGTGAGACCGGTCTGTCTCAGCTTTGACAGTACCTTCGAGAAGGTGCAGCTGCAAGCTAACCACTTGGGGAAGGTGAGGAGTTATTCCAGAACTTGGATATGAGACAAAGGGTTGATGAAAGCGAGAGAAATAAATAAAAGAATGAAAATGTATTTCTGTAGCAGAATCCAATAATAATATGACCGTTGTGGAGACCTTTAAATACTTGTATTAGTAAGCAAACTTGGCAAGCTGAAGATAGGGCGCTATGGGGCTTACTCCCTTAATGAACGCCATAGCGCCCTGTCTTCAATTTGCCGCATCCAGCATCTGCATTTGTCTTTCGCAGATCGTCATCCCATCTGGCCGGAGGTTATCCACTTAATAGCCTACAATAATACAAACAATATAAATATGAAAGAGATATTTTTGTGTTAACCTAAAGAAAAATAAAAAAACCAATATAACTTCTCGAAGAAAATGCCTGCAGGGAGCGCAGGCATTTTCTTCGAGAAGTTCGAGGCAGTTTCTGCTTTAACTAGATGAATTAAAGCAGAGGTTTAGGTTTGGGTTTTTCCTTTCTAATGGATAGATTTATAATCACCTACCTATTATTTGTATGTATTGTAATTGTAAGTATGGATGGATGGATGGATGGATAGATGGATAGATCGATGGATGTTTGGTACACTTTCACGCAAAAACTACTGAACGGATCTGGATGAAATTTGGCACAGATTATAGTCTGGAATAACACATAGGCTATATTTTATCTCGGAATTCCCACGGGAACGGAAATGACACGGAAGTAACCACGAGTAGGTATACTTGAAATACTAATCCTGCGCAGACGAAGTCGCGGGCACCAGCTAGTACTACATATAAATATCCCCTCCCTCCAGGTGGCCGGCTGGGGTCTGACCTCAGCCAACGGCTCCCCCTCCCCAGTGCTGCGCGCCGTGGAACTGCCCTACGTGGACGTAGGCGTGTGCATCGTGAACTCTCCGCCTCACTTCAGAGAGTACATCACTAGCGACAAGATCTGTGCGGGAGCTAGCGGTGAGGAAACTATCTTTGCTTTTATACTAAAGTTACCTACGTTCGGATAGTTCTTAAACGCAGTGTTCACGCCTAGCAAGAAAATAATAGCAACCTCCAGTGGGCTTCTGTATAATTTGACAGTTCTTAACTTCGATTCTAACTCGCGAGGCTAAACCATTGTTACCGCCCTTTTTCCCTAAACATTGTATAATTTTCAATACAAGCTATTTCGTGCATTTCGGGTGTTTCATTCGGGTACGATTGTGCCTGAACACGCAGCAATAATAAATTTTCATCCACCCATCAAAGAGTTTTTTGCTCTACGATATTTGAGTGTAAGTTTTTAACCTGTCTAGAGGATAAAGTAAATTGAATTTAGAACATCGTGCGCACAAGTTTGTGACTTTGATCCTATTAATTTTATAAACGCGAAAGTAATGGATGGATGTTTGTTATGTAGGTAACTAACTACCCTTTCACGCAACAACTACTGAACGGATCTGGATGAAATTTGGCACAGAGATAGATCGTAATCTGGAATAACTCTGGCTATATTTTTATCCCGGAATTCCCACGGGAACGGAAATTACTGCGGTTGAAACCGTGAGGCGCCGCTAGTAAGTGTATAATATTAGGTTTATTAAACGCGAAAGTTTGTATGTATAGATAAATGGATGTTTGTTATTTTCTCACGCAAAAACTAGACGTAGGGACCTAGTTCTAGCCCTGGAATAAAACAGGCTACTTTTCATCCCATAAACAGTTCCAAAGGAATATAAATAGACGTTGCCATAGAAACAACGCGTTCGAAACCAGATCTACTAGTCTTGCACATTTCAGGGAGCGCCGCCCTCTGCAAAGGCGACAGCGGCGGAGGCCTATCGTTCCCGGGGGCGGAGCGCGGGCTGGAGCGCTACTACCTGCGAGGAGTGGTCTCCACTGCGCCCAACAACGAGCACGCCTGCAACACCGCCAGCTTCACCAGCTTCACGGCGCTCAGCAGGCATCAGGACTTTATCAAGCAGTTCCTTACTGATGAATAAAGAGTTCTTATTATAGATAAAGTATTCAACCTTTTTGTTCGCAGTTCCTTACTGATGAATAAAGAGTTTTTATTATAGATAAAGTATTCAACCTTTTTGTTCGCAGTTCCTTACTGATGATGAGTAAAGAGTTCTTATATCATAGATATTGAATTAAACCTTTTTGTTGTAAAAAAATTGTTTTTTGTTTGTCTATGTTCAATCCAAAGATTCTAGTATGACTGTTGAAAGCAAGCTTAGAACCTCCTTAGAAAGTAAGTAGTAAAACAACTCAAGGTCTATGGTTCCTTTCTGATGAATATAGAGTTCTTAGCTACGGAACGTAGTAATGCTAGATCTTAGGTTCTTAGGTATATCATAGATAATGTATTAGGTAAACCTCTTTGTTACAACCAATTTGGTTTTTGTTTGTCCAAGTTATTAGTTCAATGCAAAGATATGGATGGAGGTTTGTTTCTCTTTCGCGCAAAAACTACTGAACGGAACGTACTGAAATTTTGACGTAGCTCTAACCCTGGAATATCACTTAGGCTACTCTTCATTCCATAAATCAGTTCGAGTGCGAAGCCGCGGCCGTATACTAGTATTAAATAAAAAGTACTTATTGTGGTAAATTTAAGTTAGATGGAAGCTTGTCCCGATGTGGGAATCGAACCTGCAATCCCTCTGCGTTGAAGGCGGACCACTGCGCCTCAGAGGTTATCTGTGTTTTACTTATGTCTAAGGGCGTGTAAAACAAAATACAACAATAATTTTCTTACAAAATCGCATTTATTTACAAAACTTTTACAAAAATCATTCTCTCACACTTTTAAAACAATGGAGTATTTTGTTTAGTCTCTTTTACTATTATATATAACATGCTATGCTATAGGAGGGTAGGCACAATACTGTATTTTATTATGTAAGTTTATTTATTTATTTTATTTTACTTTAAATAACACTTTTTATAAATGAATACTTAAGATTTACAAGGAGTGTGTTCCATTACCATGTACGGGGTCACCAATTTGCAAATGTGAATACTCGCATAGATAGGAAACTCGCGTAAACATAAATAAGTCCCTTGTCGCATGATACGTGTTTTTCCAACACAAACTTCGTTCGTAGTTAATCCGTTTACATTTATAATGAATTTAGTTTCCAAAGAATACACGCTTAATCTCTGATAACTCGGGCACAATTATACCAAAATAGACTATTTTGTTACATAAAATCATACCAAGCTAGACTCTTTCTTGTTACATAAAATGAGACCAAGCTAGACTCTATCATGTAACATAAAATCAGACCAATCTAGACTATCTCTTGTTACATAAAATCATACTAAACTAGACTCTCTTGTTACATCTAATCATTTCAAGCCCTTTAACATTAAATCATACCAAGCTAACCTTTATTTTGTTACATTGATCATACCAAGCTATTCTCTATCTTGTTACATAAAATCATACCAAGCCGGACTCTTAGTAAGGTAAAATCATACCAAGCTAGACTTTCTTCTTACATAAAACCATACGAAGACGGACTCTACCTTGTTACATAAAATCATACCAAGACAGACTCTTTGTTACATAAATTCTTACCAAGCTGGACATCTTGTTACATAAAACCATACGAAGACGGACTCTACCTTGTTACATAAAATCATACCAAGACAGACTCTTTGTTACATAAATTCTTACCAAGCTAGACATCTTGTTACATAAAGGCATCTACAGTCTTAGACATAATTTATTGAGGCACAATTAATGAAGTTTTTGTTATTACTAAAGGGTACAATACTTTATTATTAAATACATTTTGTTCTGTAAATACTTTTAATATACATGAAAAGAATCTTTCTGGAGTTTTTAGGAGACTGAATCTTTATCTTTAGGAGACTAAAGGGTTAACGCGTATTTGGAAAATGTTATACAAACTGTTCTGAACAGTTTGAACTTTTGAAAAGGTTAATTAAAAAATTGCTTGTATTTACATAAATAATCAAGCATTTAAAAAATCAGGCTTGTTCAAATTGGACATTCGCGATTTAACACTATAATTATTAAAATCGTTTAACTTTAGCTGAAATATGCACGGACATTATTATCAAGTTAAAATAAACAAATTTATTGAATGAAAAACAACGTGACAAAATAAATAAAAAATGCTAGACAATTCACACAGCATCATCTAAAAGTAAGTATAGTTTTGTGTATTTTTTAGTAACAATCATTTTAGTTTTTATTTGTAGGTAGGCTAAGATTATATTGAAAGACATTACTTTATTTGCTTTGAGATCTGATTTCGGATGGAATACTATATACAGGGTGTAAAAATTATATTCTATTCGAGTTAGTTTTTCTTCTTTCACATGTGGACAAAAAACAAGTGAAAATCAATGAACACTTCTTTTCTTATTTGATAATTTCTTTACGGTTAAAGGTTTCTTTCTACAATCTTCGTTTGACCACAATCTCACCCGATAGTAACTGACGTCGTGGCCGATGATGTAGGTATCACGAAAGTCTAGTAGACACCTATATGTAGAGTTATACACTCGTCTTGAAGAGACACAGGTTGTATTTATACTTTAAGTCAGTATTTGTTGAAAAGGTTTCCAATGCATCGAAATGTATTAGGTAGTAAGCTTTTTTTCAATTGTTTTTAAATGGTTACGAAATGGAAAAAAAAATTACTTGTCTAACTGCTTATTTTGTAAATATGATAAAATTAAGTTACCTATCGCGTTCTAAGTTCTCAAATATTTATAAAAAAGTACATGTGTTCTTACTTAAAAACACTGTGCTAGTTTTAGGTTTTATTTAATTTAATCATGATTTATTATATAATTTGATTGTGTATTTTATTTTATTTGTCTTTGGATTTATGGTCTGTTTTTTTTATTTATTATTATTAAAATATAAGATCTGAGATTATATTTCAGCAGTTACTTTTGGTTAAAACTATTATTTTTGATCCGAAATATCGGCTAGTCCATTTTACATTCCAAACAAAAAAAAATAAAAAGGTAGCATCTGGGACATGGGTAATAAACTTACTATCAATTAAAAAAATATGTATCAGCCTGTATATTTTTAAATGAAAATATACACAAACTAGACGAAACCGCGACTCTGCCCGCGTAGAATTATTTTATCCTTACATATTTAAAAGTTTCAAGAATTACAGATAAAATTAGGTTTATCATGTAAAAATGTGTTTATTTATATAATGAGAACATGTATAATTTTGACGGCCTACTACGAACGGTTACTGGAATAGATCTTTAGTTACACATTCACATATTTTGGACCTCTTAGGATACGAATATTCAGAATCCCTTTCTTAGTACACCCCTACACCTTAACCCTTAGTTTCTCGCATGAAAAATGAATACTTCGGTCAGTCAAAACGCGCTTCTATTTCGCTGAAATTTTATTCATGCGACTAATTAAAGGTTAAGAGGAACAAATACTTCAAATTTCAAATGTTTAGACTCTACGTTGTCTGTCACTTACTATTTTATAACACAAGTTACTCCCACTCACGATTTCACTCGTGTGGACTTTAGTAATACCCCATTGAGCCCATTTCAACTACCTTAGAATACGAATTTCTTAGAGGGTGCCTACATCCTAAAAGGAGCTTCCTTTTTGCAAAATTTCAGCTTCGTAGCTGTAGTTACAGAGATCTCTTGATGAAACACACAGTTTATTCTTCACTACATAGTATAAAACAAAGTCGTTTTCTCTGTCCCTATGTCCCTTTGTATGCTTAAATCTTTAAAACTTCGCAACGGATTTTGATGCGGATTTTTTTAATAGATACAGTGAATAAAGATGAAGGTTTATACGTATAATGAAACCGTGCGAAGCCGGGGCAGGTCGCTAGTTTATAAATATATTGATTACGCGTGAATCTTAAATCTAACAGATGTCTATATACAGTCTTAAACTACCCGTGCACCCGACTCGGATAGAGGTTTTCACACGCTTTTATCCAGTCGGGATAATACATTTTACTAATAACTTAAGTTTACCAGAATTTTATGACAGATTTTAACGATTTCTTTATTTAATTCGAATTGCCGTCAGCTTGAAAACAGATACAGTAAGATGATAATAAAGCATTCGCAAATAGTATTATACTAAGTGAGAACACAGTTTTTTTTTTGGAGTTGCTCACTTTTTTATGAACTTTTTTTGAACACTTTTTTATTTTATAATTATTTGTAACAAAATTATACATGCAATACAGATAGTGTCTTGGGGACGCTTCCGACTGGTTTTTATATGGATCAGTTGAGCTACCTTTAGACTGTTTGCAACCGCCTGCAGTTAATTCAATTGTTTCAGTTGTAATTTGTTTGTTTATTGTTTTTGTTTTATTTTGTTTCAATTCCTTGATTGTTATGCTTTGTTAATAAATATTAGAGATAATGAAAAAAACATCACAAAATATAAAAAGACGGAGGAAATTCATACAGTATTAAAAAAATATTGAAATAAAATATTAAATAATTCGTCATAAAATTCTGGTAAATACATACAGTTATAGCATGATGAGTATTTAATACTGCTACGATTTGGTCTTTTATGTTACGATAAACTAAAGAATGTCCTTAACATCTTGTTGCTTGGAAGAGATCGCTTGCAAGCGATAAGGCCTATTGTACTTATGTTATAACTTCATAATGTCTATCTGTTAATTTTGGAACCCTAAAAGAGGGTATGAAGTGCTACAAAGTTATCTGTGAAGTAAGTCGCATCAATGTTAGTGATCCGGTCGTACTAACTCTTTACTAACCTGTGTCGGACATTACAACAAGCTCAGCAAGATAGGGTACTTCCAATTTATGCCATGTTATCAATATCTTTGCGAAAAACAAGTATATATTTCATTAAATTTTGTTCGTTCTTAGGACACTAATATTACTACGATTAAATGCATTAAAATTTCTATAAAAATACTGGTATACGCGATTTTTGTACATTGTTTCTATTTACTAATTTAAATGTAGCTAAACTAAGACTTTAAGCGTATGTACTAAGTCTACTTAAAACTAAGCTTCTTAAGCTAAATTATAATTAAGGTTTAAACTTTACTTGCAATATAAAATGATAATATAAATAAAACAAGAGAATTAACTACGAAGTAACCAAATGTATTCCTAACTATTACTAATCCACGACGGTGCTATAGGCTTCTAGACTACAGTGAGAGAATAATTATAAAAATCGGTTCAGCAAAACAAAATAAAAAGTATGGCATAATTTAAAAAGGCACAATACAATTATGATAAAATGTGATGAAAATCAAATTATTATGCTCAGTGTTGGAGTTAAATACATACTTCTAGTTTAAAATAACATAATTGCCGTAAAATTATAAATTAATTTAAATTAAACATAAATCAGCTGCAATACTTAAAATTACAATAAAATTGCGATTCCTTCAATCTTAATTTCTAATTCATTTATTAAAAAATAGTTGCCAGTTAAAATCTACTCTAAAACTCATTGGTGTTGTATTTATTATTATTGCCAGCTAAAATCACAAATACTACCAACTATAGGCACTCTTAGTATAACTATGGCAGATTTTGTTCAATTTTTGTCAAGCCTAACCTATCTTATACTTACCACTAATATATCTGTGAATGAACGTCGCTGTAATCACTCCAGTCATCTGTACTACGGCGGACCTGACAGCATTAAATAGGTTGCAAGAATCGAATGCTCTACCATTTCACAGATATTTTCGTGGCACTGTATAACGTCTTATAGTAGGTTAAGATCTAGAATAATAGTATATTATGGAAGCTTGCTACAAAAATACTTTTATAATTATATATTTTTTTTAACACTATGGTTGTCTTTATCACTTTGTTCATAAGTATGTCATTTGGGTAATTAATTTTTCTGTTTACCTAGCATTTTGAGTGAATTATCATTTATTATAATAATATGCAATATTGTATTTTATGTAATTTTATTTAAGGTATTGAGTTATAATTTCTAAATATTGCTTTGATACTTTTAATACTCCTTTGCATTACATTATAAATAATAAAATAACTATTTATTATTCTATCTGAATTAATGTATGAAGAAAAAAATTATATAAAATACTTGTGTTTTATTTATATTTTTGCATCATGATTTATAAACAAAATATTTATAGACATTGTTTTGAATACTGGATGAAAAAGAAGCAATTATACACTAGCCAAACTCGATGTAGAATGTTAGTAAACAAACCGCCCATACTTAACCTAAAATACACTCTGTTGCCGCGCCTTTTTATATGCAATTTACATTACTTGTCGATTTAAGATCCTTCCTTCACTAAATATTTCGTATACTCATATCTAAAATTCGACGCCAAGAAAGTGAATTTTAGTTTTTTGTGTCGTGGTTTGTTTACAAACATTCTACATCGAGTTTGGCTAGTGTATAGGTATATATATTAGTTGATTTCTTAACATTTTGCATTCATATGACAACTCGTATATATTCAAACAATCCAATTTTGAAAACATCTGATGAAGTTTATGATCTAGCTAGACATTTGCGATAATGAATTTGAAAATGACCGGTCATTGGGAATGCGCATTAATTTCTTTTTAACTGAAGACATTGGAATTTAGCGTTAATTTGCTTTTAGCTTAAGGCTCTAAAGACCGTTGCAAAACCACGCACGATGTTATTTAGAAAGCAATAAAAAATTGCGGGTGAGTTATACCGGCAATCTAATATCTGATTTATCTTTGTTGTTGTAGGTATAGCGATGAGTTTTTGTATTGTATTTTAAGACATGCGACTCATATGAGTCAATTATGACATTGGCTACTTAGGTAAATACTCGTCTCTAATAGGGCTGTTTAAATTAACAGCAAAGCGCAGCGCATTTATGTCTTTTACAGTTTATGTCATAGATGAAGCACTTTTAGAGGATAACGGATTTTCATAAAATGAAACTATCAAATCTAACAGAGTCATAATAATCAAGCTTACAGAACTTATGCTCTAGCTATTCGCCTGCGAGTCTCTCCAGGTACAATGCCAGTTGTAGTTAACATTGCCACATAGGGATGCTGTAGGTATAGCGATGATTTTTCGTTTTGTTATATGACATGCCACTCATATGAATCAATTATGACATTGGCTATTTAGGTAGATCCTCGTCTCTAATAAGGCTGCATAAATGAACAGCACAGCGTATTTTTCACAGTTTATGTCATAGACTAAGGAGCACTTTTAGAGGATAACGGATTTTTGCAACATGTCACTGTCAAATTTGACATAAGTCACCAAGCTTACAGAATTTACATAACTTACACTCTAGCTATTCGCCTGCGCGTCTCTCCAGCTACAATGCCAGTTGTAATTAAACATGGCCGCGTAGGGATGTTTCCGCTTCTTGTGTAGTCTGAGAGACTCCTCGGATGCGTACCAGTATTGAGGGCATTTGTCGAAGGGATACTTCTCTGATTCTTTCACGTAGGGCTGGGTTGGGTCCACTGGAAGTAAAAGGAACATTACAATCAATAGAAACAAATATTGGCCTATCCGTCTGTCAACAGGTTGTGACAGAGAAACTTCTAGAAATAAACAAGTAAATTGTAAGTTTAATTCATAACTTTATCCTAGTTAAAATAGTGATACACAGTTTTATTCAACTGTAAATTAAGTTCCTTATATTTTATACAATCGTCTGCAATATTTGTAAAATATCATAGTTAATTATTTCGCAATGTTTGGTTTAAGCACTTTTTCGCCTGAAACACAGGACTACCTAGTTCAGGCTTAATTGTTAAACTAGCTTTATATAGATAATAAGTGTACCTTTTGTTTTACCTAAAGTTCTACAAGTTTTTGAATAAATTTATTTATTTATTATTTATTTATTTATTTACTAAGACCGCCAATTGTAGCTTAAGTTGGTATAAATTGTTTCTTAGTTGCCCTTTAAATGCTCAAACTCTTGCGAGCCGAACGGGCGGGCTGCGGCAGCTACACGGCACTTTAAATACTATTTAATGACTCATGCCGCTATGACCAGCGATGTATACGCTGTACATTGAAGAAGACACGTGACTCATATGATGTACATTAGACACCTGACTCATATGGTGTACATTTAAGTAGACACGTGACTCATATGCTGCACGTTGAAGTAGACACATTACTCATATGTTGAACATTGAAGTAGACACATTACTCATATGCTGCACATTGAAGTAGACACATGACTCATATGCTGTACATTGAAGTAGACACATGACTCATATGCTGTACATTAAAGTAGACACATGACTCATATGCTGTACATTGAAGTAGACACGTGACTCATATGAGTGACATTTCATCTTGAGAGTTATTTACTAACCGGGAGGCAAACAGTAGAGGCAGAAGATGCGATGCCGCCGGCCTCCGTGCGACTCGAGATGTTTCTTGTGATGTTTCTTGCACGTGGAGACGTGCGGGCAGCACGGACACGGGATGGCTAGCTGCTTGGGCACGGTGCCGTGGCGCTCCGCCGCGTGGGTTAGGAGGGTGGACGCGACGCGGTAGCCCTGGGGAGATACAGGTTGTATTATAATAAACTTTATTCAGCCTATGTCTTATTCTAGGTCCTAAGCAAGCTAAGTTAAGTCTACATACCAAATTTCATTTAAATAACTTTAGTAATTACGGAGATTACTTATAACAAACCTTCACACAGACTTTCCCATTTATTATAATACATAGTAAGATACAAAATTTTTGAGTTCTGAAATTTAACGTAACAAGCTTCTGTCAGCGGCTTCGCATGCGTTTTTTCAGGATAAAAAGTAGCCTTTATCGATGTAAAATTTCAGCCTTATCCATTCAGTAGTCTTGTCGTGATGGCTACAATAAGCAAGTTTCCTAAAAAAAACCTAATTAATCTGTCATTTTGATTTTCTAAACATATTAGAAACGTATTTTTTGTCAATCTTACAAAGAAATTAACATATCCTCCATTAAAGTTCCGTGACGTCACGCCATGTGACATTTTATAGCATGGCGTGATGTTACGAGCCCCCTTCTCAACTTTCATCATCATCATCAGCCCATATTAGTCCACTGCTGGACATAATAGCCTCCCCTAATGACCGCCATAGCACCCTGTCGCAGCTTGCCAGTTTGACGCATTCAGCATCTGCCAGCAGTCTTTCGCAAAACGTCATCCCACCTGGCCGGAGGGCGTCCTATACTACGTTTGCCAAGTCGCGGTCTCCACACAAGAAAACTTTAACCCCAACGGTTGTCGGTTCTTCGCGAGATATGGCCGGCCCACTGCCACTTCAGCTTGCTAATTCTACTCATCTCTTACTTCTTACTCTTCTTACTTCTTCTTCTCAACTTTAATGCGCGTGGTCTTGGTCATTTTCTATTTGATTGACAAAAGAAAAAATATGTGTCCAATATTTCTTAAATATCTAACTACGTACTAAACAGTTACTTTTCAGTATGCTAATCAGTTTTAATATTAATATTAACGAAAGCTTTGATGTATTACCTTAAAGCAATGCTCGCATCTGAAAGGGAACAGCTTCCACTTTGGATTCTTCTTCCGGCTGAAGGTCATCTTATAGGGCTCCGCGGGAAACCAGTCCTCGGGGTCTAGATCTAGGGTCACCAGCTCCACTCCTGGAAGATAATCATCATCATCATCAAACTGTTGGAAAGTAAACGCAATAGTAATTAATAAGTCAGTGTCAAAGTGTCAACTTCAACTTCTTGATTATGGCTCTGCGTCTGGTTTTGCGCAATTTTGCCAATGACCGTTTTTTAGTTGAATAATCATTTTCAAAGAATGTCCCCTTTAAATACTAGCCTAAATTTCTAAAAACCTTGTGATACTATCCAAAAACGGTCATTGGCAAAATTGCGGCAAACCAGACCATAATCAAGAAGTTGAAGTTGGATAGCATCACAGAACTGTCACAGTATATTAATTGGCAGCTGTCACGAGAATGACGTTTTGTTTTTGTATCGAACAGTCTTCTCACGCTTGTCTTGTGTAAGAAAGGCTAATATATATGTATTCATCTGCTGTATATCCATATAGTAACTATATAGTAGTATCCAGTATTTACTTAATAAAATCTGTTCGCCCATAAAAAAACCTGCGTTCCATTACAAACCATATAGTCACCCATAGTGTTGAAAACTAAACGAAAAGTGCATCTTCATTGAAGTGAGAAGAGAATTTCGGATTTACATAGGTTTAATAAGGTATCTACCTTACTCATGGCCAGCGGCCATTTTGTTTTTACTCAACACCTTGAGATCATCTTAATCGGCCTATATTAGTGCACTGCTGGACATAGGCCTCCCCTGATGAGCGCCATAGCGCCCTGTCTTAAGCTTGCCGCATCCAGCATCTGCCAGCAGTCTTTCGCAGATCGTCATCCCACCTGGCCGGAGGGCGTCCTACACTACATTTGCCGAGTCGCGGTCTCCACTCAAGATCTCGTTTATCCAACGGTTGTCGGTTCTTCACGAGATATGGCCATACGTTAATAATCAAAGCATTTATTATGACGACCGATTTGGCGCGACGGGTGAAGAACTGCCTGCGACGCAGGAGGTTGCGGATTCGATTCCAGCCATTATAGTAACGTTTGTACAATCTGCTAATATTTGTATGTCATATTATATTAATTAATACAAGCCTTCAGACATTTTAATAGGCGTTGGTTTGAAATAGACAGAACCTTCTTACCCTCTATCACCTGCAAATGCGACTCATATGAGTCATGATCAGATCAGTATTGTCAGTTCTTGTCGACTCACCATGGGTCATAATATCTTTTAACTAACAGAAACCTTCAGACACTTTAATATGCGGGAGTATGAACTATGAAGTAAACATACTTTCAGACGCTATCGCCGGCAAATGCGACTCATATGAGTCATGATCATCAATGTCAGTTTATGTCAACCCATCGTCGGAAAATGCGACTTACATGAGTCATAATCATCATTGTCAGTTCTTGTCGACCCACCATGATGAGTCATAATCACCATTGTCAGTACTTTTCGACTCACCATAATGAGTCATAATATCTATTAAACACAAACCTTCAGGCACTTTAATAGGCGGTGGTATGTAGACAGGTACTTCTTTATTTAGCGCTACCGGTGGTGAGGGAACCAAGACTGATGTGTTGTTGGCTGCTAGAAGACTCGTTAGGATTGTGTTTTGTGTCTGGAAATGGACATATAATATTAAAATTTTACATTACACAAATTATTACATTACTTTATCATCATCATCAGCCTATATTAGTCCACAGCTGGACATAGGCCTCCCCTAGCTCACGCCATAGCACCCTGTCTTCAGCTTGCCGCATCCAGCATCTGCTAGCAGTCTTTCGTAGATCGTCATCCCACCTGGCCGTGTCTAGTAGTAGTCTAGGCGTAGTCTAGTGTTGCCTGGCATTACTTTATACCTTGACTAACGACCCGCCCCGGCTTCGCGCGGTTTTATTATACGTATAAAACTTCATCTTGAATCACTCTATCTATCTAAACTATCTACATACCAAATTTCATCTAAATAACTTAAGTAATTACGGAGATTACTTAAAACAAACATTCACACAGACTTTCCCAATTATTATATTAGTAGGATTAGTCTGAACACAACGTTATGAGGAGAGAGAAAGATCATGTTACGAAAAGACTGATTGATTTGAATGTGGAGGGATATAAGGGGAGAGGAAGACAGAAGAAAAGATAGATGGATTGTGTAAAGAAAATTTTGAAAACGGAAATGACGAATAACAGAGCATAATGGAAGAATAATACATGTTGTGCCGACCCCACTTAGCATGGGATAAGGTCCGGAAGAAGAAGTTTGAACACAAAGACAAGCTCAGCCACGGGCGCAAGCTAGCGCACATACCTGTATGTTGTGAGCGAGCCCCAGGTTCAAGCTCTGAGACAGGTCCACTTTGGGCTTCCTCTTGTATCCTTTAGGTGGGCCGCGCTTCTTAGCAACTTCTCCATTCTTCTTATATCTGAAATAATCAAATGTTTTCATATTAATTGATAAAAGAAACTGTATAAGAAAAGAACTTTCAAGACTTTTCTGACTCGTTTTGATATGGATCAGTTAACTTAATCTGCTTAGTTTGGGGCTAGATGATGCTGTGTGGGCTGTCCGGAATTATTATTATGACCCTTTATTTTTATTCTTGTTAAAAAATACATTTTTTTATAGGAAATACAAAAATATTATAATTAGAAGTAATCTACAGTAATAAATATATCAAAACGGTGGATCACCAGCCGCGAAGCTAGGCTCAAGAAGCCAGTAACTAGGGTTGCAGACAGAGGAACTTCCTGACAATGAATATGTGAACATTATTTTTATTATTATTAACTCTATATAATGTCTGCAGTTTCTTTCTATCACTAGTTTTAATTTGTTTCTTTACCTTGATTGTACTATTTTTAGATGTTTATTTATCATTTTATTAATAAAATAATTATCCTCATCCTTACAAATACTACAAATGGGAAAGTTTGTGTATAGCTGTTTGTTACACTTTCACAAAAAAGTACTGAACGGATTTGACTGAATTTTTTAATAGACAGTTATTTCTGGAATAACACATGACTACTTTTCATCACATAAATCATTTCCTATGGGATAGAAAAGGCCTTGAAACGTTTATTTACAAACAATGCTTTATTATTATTATTATTTGTGATACACAGGCAGCTCTTAAGCTGATGCATGTGATGTTCACAATAGAAATACACGAAACAATTACAAATTACACATTCCTTCATTTAGATTACGAAAACTGGGGAAATCATTTATGGGTAATTGTCTGCGCTTCTATAATAAGCTTCCATCTGAAGCAACTGAACTTTCTATTCGTAGATTTAAACAGTACATAAAACTAAATCTTATCAAGAAGGCATATTACTCCATAAATGATTACATCAATGACGTTAGTGCTTGGCCAGATGTCGCTCAGTTCCACATCGACAATAGTATGTAATTATTTATAAGGCAAACATGTATTAGACACATAAGTTATATACATGCTAGTGGTTTCTATTTCGCCTCTTCCACTAGTGGACAAAAAATTGAGGCGAATTAAATTTGACTTGTCTAAGTGCTTATTTTGTAAGCCTAAAGAAATAAAGATATTGATTATTGATTATTGATTATCATGTATATCTGAGTCTTTGTCAATGCACTTTAAATATTTGTCCAGTCTATTTTTGAAAGAGTTCACTGAAGGGGCCCTGATCACTGATTCCGGTAAACGGTTCCAAGCTTTCACTATGCGATTGGGCAGTGCGTGCGTGCGAAGCTTTCCTTCATAATGCTTAAAATTTTTAGTTTGTTTATTAAATATCATCAAAATATTTTTTGAAGTCTGTTGAACATATAGATATCAATAAAATACATAGATACATACCTTATAATTTCCCCCGTATCAGATAGAACTGGACTCTTAACTTGCACAGGCGTTATACTCAATTTAGCTGGCAACGAGAACCTCGTCTGTAAATTCTTCACTATATTATTCGTCTCCGAAGCCAAAGCCAGTGGATTTGCCAAGTTCAACGGGTTATTCACGAACTTGGGTAAAGTTGCTGGGTTATACGGAGTAGGGAATATGGAAAGCGACTTTGGTGTGTTGAATGCAGGGATTTGGTAGACTTGGAGGTTGAGGGAGGAGTTTATTTTGAGCCGTTTGGCTGATGGCTCGTCCGGTTCATCGCTGTCTGAGAGACAGTCGGCCTCTAGGGGGTCGGAGTCGTTGAATTGGTCGCGTTCATTCTCTTGCAGGCAGAACATCTGTGGAGAATTTTTGAGTTAATGGCTTTTAGATTTGGTTGATAACTGGCATCCTGGTGTCAATTGTATGTATATAATCATATAAAATCCTATGTTTAATAAAAATATCTATGTATACATGTATAAGGTAGGTATTAAGTATATCAGTTATCTAGGACTTAAATCTTTAAAACTATTGATGCTTTTTTTTAATTGATAGAGTGATTCAATAGGAAGGTTTATACATATAATAAAACCGTGCGAAGCCGGGGCGGGTCGTACTATATAAATAAAAAATAGACTAATCCTACCTATTTATATTATAAAAGCAAAAGTTTGTAAGTATGGATGGATGGATGTTTGTTACTCACGCAAAAACTACTGAACTGATATGGATGATATTGGCACAGAGATAGATTATAGTCTGGAATATCACATAGGCTATATTTTATCCCCAAATTCCCACAGGAATGGTAAATTACCATGGGTGAAACCGCATGGCGCTGCTAGTAATAAATAAATTTCAATAATCCTGGACAATCCACACAGCACCATCTACCCCCAAAGTAAGCTACTCAAAGCTTGTGTTGTGGGTACTAGATAACTGATATATATTTACTACAATATGTTTTTTTAAATTAAGTAGGTATACATGCAATAGAACAAAACTAAAGGGTACATTGATACAAAAAATAACAGAATTGCTTATCCCATAGCTTGACAGCTACTTCAGTTCCTTGCAATATTTAGTTAATGTTTTTTTTTTGTTTCCTGGGACAGTAAGGTACCTCTGTATTATTTGTAGCCTATAATAAGTATCCAACTGTTTATCTTTCCTTTCACTTATAACTTCCAGTTGGTTAGCTGTACTTGATTTTCTTTGTAAAGTTTCTATCTGTTGTTATTATAAGTTCAGCACAGATGAACTAGGGATGCTACGCTTTAGGCAGATAATTGTCCAAGTCAAACTTTTCAAGCATTGACTTGATTCAGAAAATTTGTGACCATAAAGTCAAAAAGGAAAATACATGTTAGAAAATTTGTTTGGATAATTTTTATGCAACTACATCAAGGAGTTACAATGATAGAGAATAACATAGAATAAAATAATGAAGCCATACATTAAATTGTAGGTTTGTGCCCATAGAAGGAGGTCATTCTTAGATGAAACTAAATATTTCACCTAGAGGTTATTCATTCGTAAAAATGGGTCGTATTGTTTCACAAAATTTATGATTCATGCTAATAATTATTGGGAAATTGAGTAGTTTTGTATCAAATAGTTTTACTACAATTTTCTATTATTTACGTAACAAGAACGAAATAGAAAGCTTTCTCAAGTGATAGAATAGAAGTACGTAAAAGATAAAACTCATACTTACGATTCGAATTTCAAATTCTTCACAATAACATCGGAAAAACTAACGCCGTCCGCGTCAATTCTTGAATAGTTGGATAAAAATGGTGAAATTACCACGAAAAGGCACATTCAATCACAAAATGGCGTTATAATTCATAAAGGAACGAAACAATAAGAGCGATCTCACAAAATAACTGCACATGCCACTAAAAACTTACGCGTAGGTACCTAGTTGAACTAATTAACTACTGAAAAATGTTATTTTATTGAATGAAGAACTCACTTTTTTTGTCATATCTCAACAGATTTTTGTAGATTTATCACTAAATTACCTTATTTGATTAAGTTATAACGATATTTCTTTAGTTTTTTGGTAAATTTTCAAAAAAACATGAAAAAGGTTAGGTACACGAATAAAATAATAACAAGTGTTTGATTTGTGACGTGTAGAGTTGTGCATAACGTTTTCGAAAACAAAGCTTTTAAATTCAAACTCGATTAAATGAGGAGTGACTACGATTTTGTTTTCGTGGATAATCATTCGTGCCTCCTAAACCCTAAGATTTAAGAAATATTTCATTTAACTCATGGAAGCTTTAAGAAATCACTGATTGATTTACTCTAAAAACAAGCAATTTGTTCGCTAAAAAATCTTGCAAGTTGAAAAATCGATTAACAAAATGCTCCAAGATTTAAATCGGTGACTTTTGTTCCAGCGCGTACATCACTAATGTAGTTAAAATCAAAAGCACAACAGAAATTAAACTCTAAACCCAAAAGATAAAGCAGATACTAGCTTGAAATGTCCACAGCGTCATTTGTTTGACGTTGAATGAAACGAGTTGCCCGCTGACAAAATTATAGTGTTTAAAGTAAATATTTTACCTATTCTGTGATACTATGCAGTCTTCTTCTGGGTAGGTAAATCTATGGAGAACCGTATGCAATGGTATTGCAAGGGTTCTAGCTGGTTCTAGCTGTACTTGGAGACCTAACTTAAAGCGGTATTACACTAAACGTTATTCAGGGCCCTAACTACCGGGCCCTGAATATCGTCCGGTTCCGACCGGGTCCATCCTAAAACTCTCCACACACTGAAGCCGGAGGTGGAGCGGAGGCGAAGGCGTGGCGGTTTTTCCTATGGCACCGCGTCGACTCCGCCTGCGGTGTGTAGGCTTTCATAGGATTCCATAGAATACAACTAGCACGCCTTCGCCTCCGCTCCGCCTCCGGCTTCAGTGTGTGGAGACGTTTAGACCCTAAATCTCATTACACCACTCTCAGTTAGGGTTAGGGTCCCTGAATACCGTGTAGTGTAATACCCTTTTTAGGCCTAAACTAATATCAGGCATCTAGTACTCATATTTAACAAGATCTGCTTAGCTTGGGCCTCTATTTATTTACTTTTAACTTTTGGAAGCTTTACTTACTACTACAATTTTAGGTACTTTGGTTGTCTAGCTAGGGTGTTATCTAACATTTCCAGCCTTATCACTAAAACAAAATCACGACTTAGACACGTGTTTAACAGTTGTTTAGCAAAAGTCACCCTACAAAACCATGTTAAGCAACTGTTAAACACGTGTCTAAGTCGTAACTTTTTTTGTGGTAAGGCCCTCTATGTCTAGTTACGTTCCGATAACATCTTTGGTTCTTAGCATTACCCTAAGATCAATTATTACTACGTACCTATCACAATGGTGGGAAATCGTGTAAAAGCGAACTTGTACCTATTATATTTCGTGTAAAACTCTCAATAATAGTACCTATCTACAGGTTACACAGTAAGCGATGGTTTATTCCTTCCTACCAAAATAGTTTTAATTATTTACTAGCAGCGCCCCACTGTTTCACCCGCGTAATTCCCGTTCCCTTGGTAATTCCAGGATAAAATATAGCCTATGAGTTATTCCAGACTTTAATCTATCTCTGTGCCAAATTTCATTCAGATCCGTTCAGTGGTTATGCGTGAAAGAGTAACAAAGACCATACTTACAAACTTTCGCGTTTATAATATTACTAGCGACCCGCCCCGGCTTCGCACGGTTTTAATAAACGTATAAATCTTCCTCTTGAATCACTCTATCTATTACAAAAAAGCGCATCAAAATCCGTTGCGTAGTTTTAAAGATTTAAGCTAAGGATATAGGGACATAGGGACAGAAAAAGCGACTTTGTTTTATACTATGTAGTGATTATGGATGTATAGAAATAAATAAAACAAATAACCTATTAAATAACAATTTTATTTACAACAATTTGTGTAGCTATAACTAGGTAGTTAACTTAAAATTATTTTATTTTCTAAGCTTAAATTAAACAGGCAAACAGCCCTATTCCACTCTTTCAAAAATTCCGTTACCAGACAAAATGTAGCATTGCAGTGCCACAGATAATATTATGCTTCTAGCATGAGATAAGATGGTGTGGTTTTAGTTAGGTAATGTAGTATATGTGTAGTATCCGAAATAATTACGAAGGTACCAATTTTATTGGTAGATCTAGATGACTGTTTCAATTAGATTTTGTCTAAATTATGTCTTATTTAAAATTATAGGATAGGTAAAAGGCCTATTCCACTACCCAATTTTAAGGGACCCTTACCCTAACTAAGAGTAAAAGGGGTATTACACGGTATTCAGGGACCCCCTAACCCTAACTAAGAGTGGTGTAATAAGATTCAGGGTCCCTAAGGGACGGACCCGAACCCGGACGATATTCAGGGCCCGGTAGTTAGGGCCCTGAATAACGTGTAGTGTAATACCTCTTTAAGAGAGAGCGACCGGAAGCACCCGGCAAGCCTTGCTCTCTAATCGCCCTAACTACCGGGCCCTGAATACCGTGTAGTGGAATACCGCTATAAGTACTTTCATAGGTAGGAACTTAAACATTTAAAAACAATGATATAATTAAATGTGGGTAGTTTTTAAAATTAGGATGCCATTTTAGCGGCGGCAGCAGCGGCTAACGCTGCAGCCTTCTTCTTGACGGCTAGAGCTGTGCGCTGTTTCGCTTGGATCTTAGCTTTCTGGCTTTTGGAAAGTTTCCTCTTTTTCGCATCTTCTTTAGACGCTGCTGCTGAAACAAATGTTTTTATTTAGAAAAAATACAGCGGCGGAAAGGCTTCTTATAATCAAACTTAAACTTTTCATGCAGGTCTTCATCTTTTATAAGGCACACAAAAAAAAGTGGGCGGAGTTCCAGAATGAAAATATTATTTAATTAGATTTTTTGCAACTCGTCCCAAATGGGCCGTTAGCATGTAGGGCGAGTTTATAAATTACCCACTCAAATAATATGCTTGCCAAGCGTGTGGTGATGATAGCAAACCTATATACTAAATATTTTAGGAATTGAGAGGCATGTTCGTTTAGTTGTTGACGTAGGTATTTATTATAAAGAATCGTAAGTACTAACCGCTAGCGAGCGCCTGTCTGTTCGCGGCTGTTCGCGCAAGCTCGCCGAGCGTGTTCGCGAGCGCCGCGCCGAGCCTCGTGCATTCCGATCGCGTTGCGGAATGCGCGCGCAGCGCTAGTGTGGCTAATCTGTAATCAGAAACCAATAATTTTATTTCTTTAAGCTTGCAAAATAAGCACTTAGACAAGTTAAATTTTAAACTATAAGTAGGGACATATTTATCTAAATAATATTAGAAATAGGTAGATACTTAATGTGTTAATTGATTTTCTCTTGGGATATTTTTTTTACACTAGTAGAAGATAAAATGTCAAATTCTAATACCAACTTTTTTTATAAATAACTAGCAGCGCCTCGCGGTTTCGCCAGCGTAATTCCTGTTCCCGTGGGAAGTCCGGGATCAAATAGGTACTTATAGCCAATGTGTTATTCCAGCCAGACTATAATCTATCTCTGTGCCTTTCATCCATATCCCTTCAGTAGATTTTGCGTGAAAGAGTAACAAACATCCATCCATCCATACTTATAAACTTTCGTGTTTATAATAATAGTAGGATTACATAGGTAGGTACCTACTATTGTCGTCAGTGTGGAACTGAGTGACATCTGGACAAGCATTTTAATTGTATCTAATCATTATGTAGTTAATAAAATAATAAAAAAAAATAGTCTAAATCATTTACCTTCCAGCCAAGTCCTGCTGCTCCGCGTCTAGGTCACAGCCCGCCGCCGAGGATGCGTTCTTGCTTTTAATGCCCAGCGCCATCTGTGACCACCGGGACTGCGTAAACAGCTTTATTTTTAGCAATTATACAACAACAAACAATACCTTTACCCACAGAATAGATAGCTTTAACTAAGAAAGTTAAGAAACTTAGGTACAATCTAAGAATAGAAACAAATGAAAACCTTTAAAAATATTACTTACCTATATTGAAAACAAAGGTCTCCACACACTGAAGCCGGAGGCGGAGCGGAGGCGAAGGCGTGCGAGTTGTATTCTATTGAATCATATGAAAGCCTACACAGGTGTTGACACATCGCAGGCGGTGGCGGCGCGATGCTATAGGAAAAACCGCCACGCCTTCCCCTCCTCTCCGCCTCCGGCTTCAGTGTGTGGAGACTTTTATAGAAACTAACAATTTAAGATGTGACGTATTTTTTTTTTGATTATTCCTACCTGTACTACAATCCATTAGACACCTACTCCTCTATCTTAAATAGCTCGTAAATATTATTTTAATGTACCTAGGTACTAGGTAGGTATCTATGCTTAGCATAAATTAAGTAACAATATAAATGCCTTCAATATAATTTGGTAGGTATTTGTTGTAATTTATTGTATGAATAAAAATAAATGAAATTTAAGTAGGTATTTTTAATAATCCCACAATCTAAAAAATATAGCACGAGCCTTTATCACAGAATACTTAGATAAAGTACACAATAAAAGTCGCTACACACAGAAGCCGTGTCCGGGCCGGACCGCGCCTCCGGTTTATGTGTATCTATCTATATACCTAGTCTTTCATAGTATGGTTCAATAGGATAGTAGGATACACCCGCACGCACCTTCGCCTCCGGCCCGGCCTCTGCTTCTGTGTGTGACTGCTTTATGGCACATGCCTTTATTTAGATTTATTTATCTGCCAATTCCAGCTCGATACTTTCAGTAAGTAGGGGAAAGGTGTACAAAATGATGCATTAGTAATGTTTTGGAAAATCTGAAATCAATCTTGTAAAAATTAAAGAACGCAAAATAAGGGTATGCTAAAACGTTAGCACTGAAATTATTCATCTTGATCTCCTTCAACATTTTCAATAACCTTCATACTTTGGAAACAATCAAGCTTTTCTCTTAGGGGGATCATTTTGGCCACCTTTCCCCTACCTACGTAGTTTTTGCGTGAAAGAGACTCAAACAACCATCCAATACAAACTTTCACGTTTGTAAATCAGTCAGGATAAAATTTTAATACGTTGATATTAAGATATTTACCTTGAAACTCTGTGGGCAAATCCCGAAGAGATATCGCTCCAGTGTTTGTTTGAACTCATCAGCGAATACAGTCGCGGGGCCTTCGCTCTGGAACTAAAGACAAAAGACAATCATTTATTGATCAGAAGATGCTCTTCGCTAAACTAAAGCACCCGTATGTCCACTTGTTTGATATATAAAACATTCGATTAAATCGAATTGCTGGTCACCCTGTCTGTAGTACTGATAAAAATAAATTTGGGTACAAATATAAATTTATATTGATAAATTATCTCAGACATTAGAATGAGTGAATGGTGATATAGGTATAGTTAATTCCCATTTCCAGTTTTCCCCCTTGGATTGCTCCCAAGCCCCCCTAATGAGCGCCTTAGCGCCCTGTCTTCAGCTTGCCGCGTTCAGCAACTACCTGCAGTCTAGACTAGAGCAAATCGTCATCCCACCTGCCGGAGGACGTCCTACGTTTGCAGCCAATGATTATGGCACAGTGATAAAAATAAAGGGGTTATTTGGAGAACCAAAAAAAGAGAGTTTTCCATAATCTCCACGCTTGGAAAACGGCATTAGAGGTGTTAAAGAAGGCAGCTGCTGCCTTTCCTATTTAAATTCTCGTATTCGGCTCTGACCATATCCAACGTCTGAACTGGTTGATTCGTACAACACCATCGCCATAAATGGCTCAACTAAAGACTGTTCCAAAAAATATGTTATAGAGGAAACTCTATAGATCAACTGATCCATGTCAATACCAGTCTTTGCGTCCCCAAGACACTGTCTGCATTCCCTCGCTGTATGGCAATGCTGATGCTCTGCGACAGATACTCACCAGCTAGAGGGACACGCGTACCATCGACCAGACGCTCAGATACATTAAGGTACCTATCGTATCAATTATCACAATGAAAATTAATAATAACAACCACGCAAAGCGCACTTTCATAATTCACGGATGAAATGGCAAAAATGAAAACAAAAGAGTAAAGTGGCCTTCAACAAAAATACACAAACAATTTTAGATGTGTTTGTTTGAATTTTAAAATGGTTTTAAAAATAGAACGTTTGATTTTGCTAAACATTAGGTAGGTATCTAATAG
This sequence comes from Eupithecia centaureata, assembly GCA_944547425.1. Classification (NCBI taxonomy): domain Eukaryota; kingdom Metazoa; phylum Arthropoda; class Insecta; order Lepidoptera; family Geometridae; genus Eupithecia; species Eupithecia centaureata. Next base: position 7,681,910 of record OX155704.1, on the reverse strand, counting down.
CCACAGAAGTACCTACCTATTAGTAATACTAGATATGAATGAATAGCCCATGAAGTAATTATACTCTCATAGTATTTTAATATTTAGGTATTCCTAATACCTACACACATCTTTAAAAAGCCTTTACTTAGCAAGAATGCTATTCTTAACCTACTTCAAAAAAGGTGGTAAGTTTCTCAATTCATCGGAATCTGTTGTTTTTTATTATTACACCTGAGTATTTCAGGATAAGTCTGAATAATACAACCTTCACCTGTAGAAATAATTTTAAACAGCTACAAAATATAATTTATTGTAAACTATAAAACATAAAAGAAAACGCAATAAATAAAGCCGCAAAATCGCGTTCATGCTTGCTTCCTCGTAAAACCATCAAAACAGAAATAAAGCTAGTCGCCCACTAGAAGTTTCATCATCATCATCAACAACATCGTCTTTACCAGTCCATTGCTGGACTTAGGCCTCCCCTGATAAGCGAATTACTGCTCTTATCATAAAGATCCACTAGAAGCTCGCATTACAAACTCGCCTGCCAAATATGAATAAACTAGCGACCCGCCCCGGCTTCGCACGGTTTTATTATACTTACGTATAAACCTTCCTCTTGAATCTCTCTATCTATTAAAAAAACCGCATCAAAAGTCGTTGCGTAGTTTTAAAGATTTAAGCATAGAAAGGGACAAAGGGACATAGGGACAGGGAAAGCGACTTTGTTTTATACTATGTAGTGATACATAACTATGCTATAATGATGAACTGTGTATTGAATATGAATAAACAAAGTAAGTTTAGCGCATTAGCATTGACATACAGCGGGGAAATGCAGCCAGTGTCTTGGGGACGCTTCCGATTGAGTTAGTGGCGATTCGCCATTGGACCCTTTTTTCTGCTACTTTTTAGTTCCATACTTGACATTGGTATTGACATGGATCAATTGAGCTACCTTTAGACTGTTGCAGTTAGCTCAATGGTTTCAATTGTAAATACTACTTGTAATTTTTTTATTCCTTGATTGTAAAGTTTGTAAGTTCTAAAAAAAGTAAGTAATGTTTTATTTATGACATTTTTGGAAAATAAGCAACCACGTGGACATCAAACTTTAAAAGCATTATTTCTAAAATAAAAACATTTTAAAATACATGCATCCGTTAGAGTGACAGGTGCGGGCAACATTTTTTGTTGTGGATCGTTAGCCAACAATTTCGGCAAATTATTATATCAAACATGTTATTCTTTAAAATATGTGGATTTCTTTATCTTAATTATGTAGATAGATTAGATTATTGAACCAATCAAGATCACCCGGTCATTGAACCAATAATTTGTATATTTTTTTTGATTAGTTCATGACAAAAATTAACGTTTTATACATAGACACTGCTGGGGCTCTACAATAGTAATTATTATTATTTATTTATTATTCTGTATTAATGATTTAAGAGACCTTAAATAAGTTATTATTTAATTGTACTGTACTTAGTTTAGATCTAGCATCGACTTAGGGCTAAAAAAAGAAACCTGTAATGATGTTATGATTAATAAATAAATAAATAAATAAATATAACATTAAACGGGAATATGTATAATTTTCGCCCCTTCATAAATAAATTAACACACACCTAATTAAATTAAAAAATAAATAAATAAACACTTAGACACGTAAAATTTTATAAAAAACAAAAAAAGTCAAAATCCCATCACTTAGATTAAAAAAGTGGAAAATTATTTATGGGCAGTTGTGTGCTATTGTTTTTAATTTCGGATAAAAAATTAATACCTATGGTGTTAAGTAATTGATTTTCTCTTCCCTTATATTTTTTGTTCTCATGCTGAAGAAGCCAAAAAGCGCTAAAACTGTGTTATTTATTGCTCTAACTAATATTTATTTTAATTATTTTAGGCTGACCGAAACTGATTTATCCCTCAAGTGAAGCATGGCAACATTGTCGACATTATGACTGACTGATAGACGCGGTGTTCCAGATTCAAAAATTATCGAAACATTGTTGTTGTTTGAATAATTTTCGAATCTGGAACATCTACCAGTTTTAATAGAACAAGCCAAGACCATTTGGAACATAAATAATTCATTAAAATGTACACTATTACGTTGCATTATGAATCATGTCTGTTTTCAAGTATTTGTGTATGTTGAGATGAGTGGGCGGATGTATCATGCTGGATTTTGTATTTTATTTTTAACACATGTATGACTACCTAGGTGTAAAAAAAACATGAAAAAAAAAGAAAAAAGCAATCAAGGAATAGAAACATTTTAAACTACTACAGATGGTTGCAAACAGTCTAGAGGTAACTCGATTGATCCATAGACATACCTACCAGTCGTTCGTTACTAACTTGGTTATTATATATTATCCCTAAGCATGTACCTAAAGTAAAATTTTATGGTGTGTAATCATTAAGCAGTAGATATCTAACGATATTTTATTATTACCTATAGGTACTAGTACCTATCTACCTACGCTTTAAATTAACTTTAAAAAAATGGCAATTTTTGCAATGGCTATTATTAGGTTACTAGCAACCCGCCCCGGCTTCACACGGTTTTATTATACTTATAAACCTTCCTCTGAATCACTCTATTTAATATTATAAAGATTTAAGCATAGTACATAGGGACAGAGAAAGTGACTTTGTTTTATACTATGTGGTGATACTTACTATAAAACTGCAATATATAATATCGAGGGAAAATATTTTTAATCTGACTGAGAAATATTCTTTTTGTCTTGTATTGTTTAGCCCAAGTGCACAAAGGTCGGTTGAGATATTTGAACTTAGTGGGCGTAAGCAGGTATATTTTTACGAATACTTATGTGTATAACACATGTTATGAATGATGATGATGTGTTTCTTTTAAGTTTCGTGTTAGATGTGTCCCTGTGACTTCGCCCGCGAGGAAATTCCTGAAAAACTTAGTGGGCTTAAGTAGGTAACCAATTTTACTATTATTATTTTACTGGTATTAACATCGATCAATTAAGCTACCTTTAGACTGTTTGCAACCGTCTGCAGTTAGCTCAATGGTTTCAATTGTACCTATATACTTACTAGTTGTAATTTTTTCTATTCCTTGATTGTAATTTTCGTTGTTAATAAAGTACTAATGTATCTTTCTTTTACTAATACTGTTCTACACATTTATGACGATGATTTGTTTCTTTTATGTTACTAGTTAGATACTGCGCCCTGTGGATTCGCCCGTGTGGAAATTCCAGACTTCCTATGGGTTGTTTTGTAACAGATGAAAGAAATACTTGATTCATTATTAATTGTTATTTACTAGCTAGTTGGTTTATTGCTGACCCGCTCGCGATTTAATTCCCGTGGACTTTAGTAATACTCCACTGACCCCATTTTAACAACTTTAAAATACGAATTTCCAAACTTCCGTTCTTACCAGGTGCCTACGTCTTATAAGGAACCTCCAGCAAAATGTCAGCTTCCTAGCTCTTGTAGTTACAGCGATCTCTTGATGAGTCACACAGGTCTCTTTTATAAATCCATATACATTTATTTTACCTACCTACCGAGTTTTCAGTGATCCGAATTAAATAATATGTATAAGTTTCCATAGAAACTTTACTAACCTTTTTAACCCCTCTCAGATTAATTCGAAATAAGATAAGCCCATTTGTTATTCTAGAACTCAAAATAGGTATCTATCTGCCTACCAAATTTGTCAAGTATTTCTGGAGATACGTCATAACAAACAGTCACACAGACTTTCACACATTTATTATAAGTATAGAGTACTAGCGAACGACCCGCCCCGGCTTCGCACGGTTTTATTACACGTATAAACCTTCCTCTTGAATCACTTTATCTATTAAAAAACCGCATCAAATCCGTTGCGTAGTTTTAAAGACTTAAGCATACAAAGGGACATAGGGACAGAGAAAGCGACTTTGTTTTATACCTACTATATAGTGATTAAGTATTGTATTGTACGAACATCCCACGGATACAGTTGTTAAATCTAACCTACTCCATCATCAACTCCTAGCGTCGTTAATGGTCTCGATGTTGGCAGAGCCGTATCTTCCAAAATGAATTAAATACCTACTTCTTCTGAATGAACTGCACTTGACCTCAAATAGACTAAGCCGATGCGCAGGAGTTGGCAACCCTCCAAGTTCATTTCAGAAGCTGTTTACACGTAATATCTTAACTTTACTGATGCAAGCGTTGAAAACTAAACGAAAAGTGCATCTTCATCGAAGTGAGGAGAGTAATTTCAGGTTTACATAATAGGTTTTGACTGTAAATCTATCTTATCTTTCTACCTTCCTCTTGGCCAGCGGCCATTTAGTTTTTATTCTGCACCTTGAAATCATCATCATCATCGGCCTACCTATAGTTAGTCCACTGCTGAGCATAGGCCTCCCCTAATGAGCGCCATAGCGCTCTGTCTTCAGCTTACCGCATCCAACATCTGATTCTGCCAGCAGACTTTCGCAGATCGCCGGAGGGCGTCCTACTCTACGTTTGCCGAGTCGCGTCTCCACTCAGGAACACGTTCACCCCAACGGTTGTCAGTTCTTCGCGAGATATTGCCGGCCACTTCAGCTTGCTGATTTTTTGAGCTATGTCGAACTTTGGTTCTCTGTCAAATGTAAGTATTCATTACGAATCCTGTCTTTCAGAGAAACTCCTCACATAGCTCTTTCCATAGCTCGCTGAGCGACTTTGAACTGATGGACCATCCCTACCGTGAGTGTCCACGTCTCAGCTCCGTAGGTCATTACGGGTAGGTACGCACTGATTGAAAACTTTCGTTTTCAGACCTTGCGGTATGGATGACGAGAAGACCTTGAAATATGACGGTTTAAATGCTGAAACTTCTAAATGACTATGAAATCAACATTGTATGAAGCCATAAATAATGCTCGAAGTTAAATTACATTACAAATCAATCTCAAAAGTAGGTAAGGTATTATCTAAGTATACCTACCTAAAGAAATAAAACAACATACAATAACATAAAAACAGAAACTATCTTCAAATTACACGCTCAAAGGATAAAACAACTACTACTCAGATTTTGATGAAAGATTAATGCGAAATTACTATAAAGCACGGGCTTTCAAATAAATAAAATAATAATTTACAGATAGGTAAGCATGTGATCAAGTTTTGATCAACGGAGGGTTTTAGTTTTATTCAGATAATAGGTAAACTAAAGCTCCATATGGAACGTAAAGATATATATAATTTAATAAATATTTAATTCTGGAAAATTCCACATAACTACGTCCCATTTTAAACTTTTAAATGCAGTGAACCGTTAATACAATTCTTAACAGCCCATATATACGGGTTGAAATCGCCTATCAAACAAATTTATGCTGGGCTATATTATGCTTACCGCGAATTATAATAACATGATACCACAGAATAAATAATAGTACGTATAATGTATAGAAATAAACTCAATGTCGTGTGTTTGGAGAGATGTCTAGCGATTTCAGAATTTTGTTAATATTTTTACTTTATCAACAAAAAAATACATTCAAGGACAACTTATAAAAAAAACAAGACAAATTATAAAACTATTATTTACAATTGAAACAATTTGAGCTTACTGCAGATGGTTGCAAACAGTCTAGAGGTAGCTTAACTGATCCATGTCAACACCAGTCTGTGCGTCCCCAAGACACTGTCTGCATTCCCCCGCTGTATGACAATGCTGATGCGCTGCGACAGATACTCACCAGCTAGAGGGACATGCGTCGCTCAGACAGAAACCTTATGAAAAACCCGGAGAGCCGTGGTTCCAAGGGGAACAAAATACAATTTTTGCACACCAGTATTTGCGATTGAAACAATTGATCTAACTGCAGACTATCCAAAGGTGGGTAACCTTTGGATAGTCTGCAGTTAGATCAAAAGATTTTCAGAGCAAAAGAGAGTTCAGAGCAAAAAGTTTTCCATCGGGCGGGCCGCATGCTTGTTTGCCACAACACTTGGTGGTTTAAAAAAAAACTAAAGTCCCTTCTCTTGTATGAATAGCCCATCGTTTCCCGCTAAAGTTTGGGGCTAAATTTTATAGAAAGAGCCAGGTGGATTTTTCCCGTAACCTCTGAGAGGAACATCGTATTTTTATGTTTTTCGTGTGGATACTTTGATAAACAGTCACCCATAAAGATTTGACAGTTCTCATAAGTGTAATGCCGGAGCTGTAGCTAATTGAAAAAATCCACATTGAAAAGTAAGTTTTTATGTTCGTATTCTTAACGTTTTGACGCTTAAATATTATAGTGTAACTTTAAAATTATTATTTTAAACATATATATATAACATATTTTTTTCATAAAATAATTATTTTTATGAAAAAAATATGTTTGTAAACAATATTCTAATTAAAATATAAACCAAGTACTTTTATTGTGTTCTTAATATTAAAACGTGTCGTTTTCTAAAACTGGCTCTTTCATGCCCACCTTCCCCTACCTATGTTTGGTATGTTAGACCCGTTTTAATGTTCGATTTTATAGGCCATTTAGTTTCGTCGAAGATCATAAACCGAAATGTATTATTTTCACACGAATTTAGCTACCTACATTTTCTCACAAGTATAAAGGCGCAAACAGCAATCATAATTTTTTTAAATAATTTAAACTAGGAATTATAGTGAATGATTGTATAGCGTTAATTTTTACAGTGTCATTCAGTGGTGAAGGTACCTACTAGATTCTTCAATATGTTTGTTTTGTACAGATATGATATTATTTTATGCTGTAGGTAGGCATTCATATATATACATAGAAATAAATAGGTACCTACCTACCTACTTAATAAAAAATAATAATTCACCTTTTTATGTGGGATAAACTTCACTTCAGCTGAATCATCATTAGTCCGATTGTCATTTAGTTTCGCATTCGACACATACAGAAACATAAAAAATATAAACACTGAAATCGACTGCATTTTTATTTTTACCGCAGCCATTTTTAGTTTAAAAATTCAATGTCACTTTCGATTGACGTGAAAATACGCGGGAAAAGCTGTCGAAACGCGGCCACTGTGTCTAGATCACTGGAGATATCGAGACTGCTACACTCATGGTATTTTGGAATCGCGTTCTGCGTCAAATTTGCTCTCGACTACATTATTTTCGTATGCTTTTTATTTCTCCGCGTCTGGGCTATTAAAATTAATTTATTGTAAAGATGACTCAGGCGCTGCCAACATGATTTTCTTTTATTTTGAAACTAGTTTCGTTCAACGAGATGATTTTGATGAGCTATTTTTTATTAGAGTTCAGTATCCAAAGGATAAAAACGATACCCTATTATTAAGACTCCGCTGTTCATTCGTAGGTACCTCTACCTATGTCATGATAGTTACAAAGATAGTCTTAATTAACATCGAAGATAACAATATAGGAATAGAAAATCCAATTTTTTATTAACAACGAAAATTACAAGCAAGGAATAGAAAAATTACAACTAGTATTTACAATTGAAACCAAAAAATTATCTGAGCGTCTGGTCGATGCGACGCGTGACCCGAGAGCTGGTGAATATCTGGTTCAGCGCATCAGCATTGCCATACAGCGTGGTAATGCAGCCAGTGTCTTGGGGACGCTTCCGACTGGTATTGACATGGATCAATTAAGCTACCTTTAGACTGTTTGGAATAGAAAATATAAAACTTATACATATACTTACTTAATTGAAACCAAACGATTGAGCTAACTGCGTCGTCACTTACCATCAGGTGAGATTGAGGTCAAACGAATGTCTATTGTTGATAAAAAAAAGACGGTTGCAAACAGGCTAAAGGTAGGGGAGAGGCGTACAAAATGACATACCCTCTGCTAAATCAGTCATAAATCGTGTTTTATTAATTGTTTTTAACATTATAATCACCTGTTTTAAACCTTGGTTCAGTACTTTATTGAAATTAAAAAGATTAATCAACTCAATACTAAAACAAAAAAGTTGAAGAACATTTTAAAAAAGATTGACAAAATCCGTTTTGTCCACCCTGTGCGGGTAAGATGACATACATCATGCGGACAAAATGGTATACCAAAAAATCAATTTTTCCTCTATGTAAAATATTTTTAGTTTGCAAAAGAAAGACTTCGACTTCTTATGAACGTTTGTACATGATGCATGAGCACATTTCTTACAGCTCATGCACTTTAATTACAGTACCCTTGGCGTAGACCTGAAGATCATTGCAATAGATGCCACGGCAATCATCGGCATCGGCAGTGTTAGTTTGAATGGACGAAAAATCTTCTTCGCTGCCCTTTTTGTCTGTCGGTTGTCGAAAATTGTGAGGAATTTCTTTTAAGTACGTCTGTTAATTTCAGAACTTCCTTGCGAGTGAAACTGAACTGTCTGGTTACCAAAAGCTTTATACATTTAACCAACACTTCCCATATCCTTTTGTGGTTGGGGCTTATGCTTCTATTCTCGCCTAATACGTATCTTCTTAGTGTTGTTTGTGGGACACCACACCATATACTTTAGAAGCCATCAGCTAACCCATTTCATTTTTACTCACAGCTCCAATAGCCTTTTCCATGGAGGTTTTATCCCCTGTCGGTCTGCATCTTGCATAATTTCGAGGCATGATCTTACATGATAATGTGTTCAAAATTATGATCTGAATGAAAAAAAATAGGTGGGTCAAACGACATAGTATGCCATTTTACCCTCACAAGGGGTATGTCATTATGTACACTTTCAAAATTTATAATCTTAGTAACAAAAACAAATAATGGATTTGTTTTTATGCGCTTTCAACATAATTATCACCAAGCTTTTTTAGTTCAATGACAACAAACAAACACCACCAAAGACAAATAAAAGTAAAAAATAACTTACTTTTACCGCGAAACAAAATCCATCGGAACAAAACTCGTGGTGGATTAAAATTAACAAACTGCCGTCCGCGTCAAACGGCCGAGCAGGCGTGACTAGCATTGCGACAGGTTACTGCCTGTTACTAGGCGGCATCTGTGTGTCGATACGGGAACTAAATAGTCTTTAGTTTCGGAGAAAAGACCACTATGTCGTTTTGTCCACCTATGTCATTTTGTACGCCTTTCCAGTCCTGGATTTGTAAACAGGCCGTACAGGCCGCGGCCTAGGGGCGGCGGCGTCCTAGGGGGGCGGCAGATTTCAGAGGACGGTCACTCGATTGCAGACAATAAATTTGTATGTCTACCGGGGGGGGGGGGGGTGCGCAGCTAATAATGAACGGCTCTGTACACGGGGCGGCGGAAAAATATGGCCTACACTCATAAAAAATATAAATCCGGCACTGCGCCTTTCCCCTACAAGGTAGGTAGGTTGAAATTTTCACAGATGATAGGTTGTTGCCATTACAACAAATAGGTAGTTAGGTACCTATTAAAACGAAAAAATAGATTAAAGTAATTATATAGGGGGATCCCCTAAACCCCACAGACATGATTTGGCCGTTTTTATAGTAAATGGTACGGAACCTTTAGCGCGCGAGTCCGACTCGCGCTTCGCCGGTTTTATTACACCTACCACACAAAATAAAACATTTCCTCATAACATTAAATTAACGTTCCAACATATACCTACTTACATGCAACAAAAAAAATTACAATCAAAGAATAGAAACAAAATACATATAAAACTAAGTAATTTTTTTCCTACCTATTTAAAATTTAAACAATATTTAACTCACTGCACACGGTTACAAACAGTCTAGAGTTAGTTCAGCTGGCTGATGCATATTACCTTACTCAGTGGCGGCGCTAGGCGTCGGCGACGTCGGCGACCGCCGACGGCCTCGCGCTTGAGGGGGCCTCGCAAAACTTTTTTATTATTTAAAATTTAACTAAGTATCTAATACATTTTAGATAATAATTTGGAAGAAATATACCCAAATGTTTTTATAGCAATTAGAATCATGCTCACAGTTCCCGTCAGTACAGTTTCCGCTGAGAGAAGCTTTTCAAAGTTAAAGACCTACTTGAGAAGCACGATGAGTCAAGAGAGATTATCTTCGATAGCAGTTCTATCAATTGAAGCTGAAATAGCGTCTGGTATTAACTATGATGTAATCCTGAAAAAGTTCAGTGAGGCCAAAAGCCGAAAAGTTCGTTTATTTTAACTTCTATTTAAGTAAGTATGTAAGTTTTGTCATCATTTGATAAGCAATAAAACTTGGTTAATGTTCCTGACGATGTTAAGTGGACTGTATTTCTTCTAGGGGTGTAGGGATTGGCGCTGAATGAAAACACCAGATCACTTGGAACAGGCTATCGGCTGGCAGGAAGGGCGGCTTGAGAGTTCTGACTACTTGTGGCTTCTTGAGATTACTTTTCTTGACTGTGACTGCGACGACAATTTTCGCTCAAAACTTCCCTATATTTAGTCAAAACTCCGCCCCGCCCCGACATACGCAGCGGCGAGCAAAACTTTAATCATTTTTCTTAATTTCTATATACATACTCTTTATGATCTTTTATCTACATTTGTTACATTACTAATTCTAAGCTTATTCTATTCCGTCGTGCACATTCTCCCGCCGTCGCCGTCGTCGGCGCCTACGCCGCCGTCGCGCGATGACACCGGTAGCACGACGACCTTCTTCGTAGGCCGCCGCAGGACCCGTCCGCTGCTGGTGACGACGTCCACGACGCGCGTCTCTCCATCGCGCCCCGGGTGTAGGGCAATGACCTTTGCCCTAGGCCATGTATTGCGCGGCTGCGCCTCGTCGCACAGGAGTACGAGGTCCCCGGGCTGGGGGGCCTCGCCGACGGTGTGGGGCTCCCGCCGGTGCTGGAGTAAGGGTAGATACTCCAGCATCCACCGGCGCCAGAACTCCTCAGCTAGGTACTGCGCGCGCCGCCACAGGGCGCGCGCATGCTCGTCCTTCTCGGTGAATGTCCCTGGGGTGGGGACACTGCTGTTCGGGCCCAACAGTAGATGGTTGGGCGTGAGCGCCTCAGGCGCCTCCGGCGTGACCGCGACATACGTCAGCGGTCGTGAGTTAACTGAGTACTCCACCTCAGTCAACAGGGTGGCGAGCGTGTCGTCACTCGGGCACTTCTCGCGCAGCGTGGTGTGGAGCGCCTCCTTGACGGAGCGCACCATGCGCTCCCAAGCACCCCCCATGAAGGGAGACGCGGGGGGTATGTAGCGCCATCGGATTTGCTTGTTGGTAGCGGCGTCAGCGACGCCTTCCAGGGCGGCCGCCCTCAGCTCGCGCTCCGCCGCCTTGAAGCACGTCGCGTTGTCGCTATGTATCTCGCGCGGACACCCGCGCCTCGATATGAACCGCCGCAGCGCGTTGATAGCTGCGTCCGCGCTCAAGTTAGGCACGACCTCAAGATGTATTGCCCTGGAACTCATACACGTGAAAAGTGCTACGTATCGTTTCTCCCTATGTCGGCCCACTGTGACCTCGAGTGGACCGAAGTAGTCTAATCCCGTGAATGTGAAGGCTCGCTCATGGTGTGCTAGGCGCGCTTCCAGCAGGTTTCCTGTGGCCGGGCTTCCCGGCTTTGCTTTTTGGATCCGACAGTACATACATTTTTTGAGGACGCCCTTCACTGTAGGTCTTATTCTCACTACCCACAGTCTCTGGCGTAGCTCGTTTACGACGGTCTCCACGCCGCCGTGGTGCAGCTTCTCATGAACATGCTGTACGTATAGTTTTGTATATGCATGTCTACCGTCTAGTATGATAGGGCTGGCTGTTTCCGGAGCGAGGTCGGGCGTTTCGTCGATACGTCCGCGCAGCCGTAGCGTCTGGTCCGCCCCCACGGCGACGCTCAGCGCGTACAGCTTGCCTCCTTTGGACGTACCTTTGTGCGCTTTTATGCGATCGATCTCTTCGCCGAAGCTCTCTCTTTGGCTGCTCAGCACCCACAGCTGCTCAGCCTTGATGAGATAGTGAGCCTCGAGACCAATGTACTTTGTCGTTGTCTCGCTCCGACGTTGTGTGGATTTCTTGTTACCCTTCTTTTGTGTTTTCCGCCAGTCCGGATCTCGTTCTGCGTTTTTTATCGTACGTTTGTGTAGCGCGGCTACGGTCTCGCGCCTCTTCGCTCTACACAGGTCCACGAACTGCAGTACTCGCGCCGTCACTCTTATCAATCGGAGCCACCGTGAGAATCGAGATATATCTGGCAGGTGGCCCGATGTACTGACCTGAGTGACTGCAGCCGTGAAACATTTTTGTTTTTCCTCGCCGGTGATCTCGGCCGGCGCCGGCGTCTCTGTCGGCCAGTCCTCCTCCGGGCGGTATAGGAAAGCCGGTCCTTTGTACCATCTGTGTTTATTATCAAAGTTTACCGGTGTCGATCTCGTGGCGTCGTCGGCTACGTTTTCTGCTGACGGCAGCCATCTCCACTCGTTTTTCTTAGTCGTGTCCTCGATTTCGGCCAGTCTGTGAGCTACAAAGGTTTTAAAGGTTCGCGGCTCGGCCCGTATCCATGCTAGGGCTGTCCTCGAGTCGCTCCAGTATACCTTTTTCTCGGCCTCGAAGTCGTGCTCGCGCGCCACTGTGTCGGCGAGGCGAGCGCCAAGTAATGCCGCCTGTAGCTCTAGACGCGGGATCGAAATAGGTTTTAAGGGGTTTACCCTACTCTTAGCTGCCGCCAGTGCTACGCTCACTTCGCCGTTCGCTCTCGTGGTTCTCCAATACACGGCTGCGGCGTAAGCCTCCTCGCTGGCGTCGACGAACGTGTGTAGTTGTCTCGTGGCGGCAGGTTCGGTCTCGTAGCACCTAGGAATCTGTACCTTGTCGAGACTTCGAAGCGTCTCGGTCCACTCGCACCACTTCTGTTGCAGTGTCTCGGGCAGGGGGTCGTCCCAACCCGTGCCGAACTTCCAGGTGTCCTGCATCAGTCTCTTCGCCGGTGTGGTGAGTGGTGAGATGAGTCCCAGCGGGTCAAATAGCGACATGATCACGCTGAGCGCCTCTCGCTTGGTAGGTGGCTTACCTCCGTTCATCAGGGCGGGCGGAGCCTTCCGCTCATTTACCCGAAAGCATATGTGATCGCTGCGCACGTCCCAGTATAGTCCCAGCGCCTTCTCCACCTCGCTCCCGCCGATGGCGACCGCCGCCGCGGTGTCTTCGGCGCGCGCCGCGAGGCTCTGGATGGTCTGCGGCTCGTTCGATGTCCATCCCCGCAGTTCGAAGTGCGCTTGACGATTCACGTGATCCACCTGTGTGTTGACGCTTTCTGCTTCTGCTGACTTGGCCGCCGCGTCATGTACCATCCTTATCTTTGCTTTAGCTGGCGATACGACGGCGAAATGCGGTAGGTACCACGTCTTGTTTTCTATGCCTGGCTCTTCTGCTCTCTCTGCGTAGCCGGAAGTCAGCAGGTTCTGCATCCGTTCTTCGTACTTGGCCTTCAGTTCCACGTCTCGGTCCAGCTTCCGTTCTAAGCTGTGCAGCCGCTTCAGTGTATCTCTGTAATTGTTATGCAAATGTACCTCACTTTCTTTCCATAGAAGCCCGGTTTCATACCTGCCGTTAGGTAGGCGTCGACTTTTCTCTTCCAGTATTCGTAGGGCTCTTTGTTCCGGATCGCTCGCCTGTTTTCGCGGCTCTATTCCTAGCGATTCCAGCTTGAAAAAGTTCTTCATTGCTTCTTCAATGTTCTCTGGGTGCATTACCGCTCCGACGTATCCACAAAAGTTCTTTTGTGTTCGCCCCTCTAAGCGGCAACCGTGTAGTACCCATCCCAGTTGTGTGAGCGAGGCGACCGGTTGGTCTCTCCGTCCCTCTCGCACCTCTCTTGAGATTATCAAGTCCCAGTTGTTTTGGCCTATAACTACCTTAGGGTGAGCTCTCGTGTAGATTAAATCTTCAGCTATATCTAGCAAGTGCGGACAATCTTCGATCTCGTGTCTCGTGATAGCCTGTGTAGTAAAGTCGAGTTTCTTTACCGTCTGAGCGTTGCGAAGTACATGTTCTTGTCTTTGATTTTTTCCTCGAATGCGTACGCTCACTGTCTTGCTGTTCTCGTGCTTGACTTCACCACCGTTCGCATCCTTGATCCAGAGTGTGTCCGTCGGACCGTCAACGCCCAGAAGCTCGGTGATAGATTCCTCTACGAACGTGCACGTACTTCCATCGTCGAGTAAAGCGTATGTACTTATCTTAGCTCTAGGTCCGATTAGCTCTATCGGCGCTATCTTTAGGTACGCTCGACGTAGGCGGCCTGGGCGGGTATCATCTTTCCCCGTGACACAAGCGGATATCTCTGCGCGGCGCTCCTCTGTGATTGGCTGTTCTTGTACTGGTTCACTGTGTAGTAATGTGTGATGTTTCTTACCGCAGCCTTCCTTAGCGCACGCCTTCGCTTGGCACTTGAAGCGACGATGTTTCTCCTTGAGACACAAGAAACAAACGCCGTACTTCTTAGTCATGGCCCATCTAGTCGACACGTCCGCCTCCACGAAGTCCGGACAATCTAGTAGCTTATGAAACTTACGGCAGTGTTGACAGCTATCATTTCTCGTTTCGATTGCCGCATAAGTTCTCTCTACCTTTTTCTTCGCTCGCTGTCCCTCTTCAACGACTTCAGGCAGTGCGTAGGCCCCGCACTTGTCCGCCTCCTCGTTTAAAAAGGTAGCTAATCTTACCATCTCTGGTTTATCTTTAGATTTAATGGCGAAATAATCGTACCATTTACTGCGCAGGATAGGGGTCAGCTTGTCCAGGACGCTGCGTACCATCTCGGGGTTGTGTAGGTACTCTTTCCGACCAAGGGCCTCCACGGTGGCCACTATGTTGGCCACCTTCCCGGCGAATATGCACAAGTCCCTAGCATTATCGCTCACCTTGGTCAACGCCCGTAGCTTCTCCATCTCTGCAATCACCAGTGCCTCCGGTCGCCCGAACCTCCTTTCCAGAGCCTCCATGATGGCCCTAGGTTCAGGCTGGCTTATGAGGAGACTGCTCACGGACTCGTACGCTACACCCTTGAGACTGCGTCGTATTCTCATGACGTTCTCGATCTTTGAGAATGACGCCTCACTGTCTCTGTACGCGGCCCGATACACTAACCAACCACTAACCTGTCCTCCGAAAGTGGGTAGCTCCTGCGCGTACCTCGGTGGTTCCCTCCTCGCCGCGATCTGCGACAGCGCCGCCGCCAGCGCCTCTACGCCGACGGTTGACCCCTGCACGGTGGGCTGGTTCGTAGCCCGCCCAGGCTTCTCCGCCGCCTGGTCCTCCCGCACTCCTTGGTCCTCTTCCGGCGCCTCTGGAACCTCCGCTGTGGCCTTGGGCGGCAGCGGCTCCTCCCGCCGCTGCTGTAGCCAGGATGTCACTCGTACTGATGCCATCTCGTCCTGCTCCTCCTCCGAAGAATCGTCTTCGACCTGCTTCAGCTGCGCCTCCGCGAGCTCACGGGCCGCCTTCGCAGCGTCCGCCTTGATCTGTAGCTCTGCGGAGCGCAACTCCGCCAGTTTGAGCTGCGCCTGCAGCACAGCCCTCTTCCGCGCGGTCGCCTTGGTTGACCGCGCCTGCACCGCCGCTGGCCTCGCGGTGGTCTTGCTGGTCGCCTCGCTGTCACTCGTCGTCTCGACGGTGCCACCAGACTCTTGCGTCCATGTTGACTCGGTCGCGGATGTAGAAGCGGAGCCCTCCCTTTCACTCGCTGGGGGTTGCTGTCCGCTTGACTCCTTGTTGCTGGTCTGCGCCGCCTCTCCGGTGCTGGCCTGCGATGATTCTTCCTTTCCGTGACGGCTCCTTGTGATCGGCATCTTCAATCCGGCTCGAATGCGACCAATGTTCCTGACGATGTTAAGTGGACTGTATTTCTTCTAGGGGTGTAGGGATTGGCGCTGAATGAAAACACCAGATCACTTGGAACAGGCTATCGGCTGGCAGGAAGGGTGGCTTGAGAGTTCTGACTACTTGTGGCTTCTTGAGATTACTTTTCTTGACTGTGACTGCGACGACAATTTTCGCTCAAAACTTCCCTATATTTAGTCAAAACTCCGCCCCGCCCCGACATACGCAGCGGCGAGCAAAACTTTAATCATTTTTCTTAATTTCTATATACATACTCTTTATGATCTTTTATCTACATTTGTTACATTACTAATTCTAAGCTTATTCTATTCCGTCGTGCACAGTTAATAACAATAAAATGTTTAATAAAATTTGTTGATAATATTATTTTAACTATAATTCGGCTTACGTTATTTAATATTTTCTTGATTGGGAAAAAAGGAGGCCTCGCGAACCAACCTAATTTCGCCGACGTCCACGCGAGATCTAGCGCAGCCACTGACCTTACTTATTACTGTAAGTATAGCAGTCTGTGCGTCTCCAAGACACTGTCTGCATTCCCACGCTGTATGACAATGCTGATGCGCTGCGACAGATACTCACCAGCTAGAGCAGTGATTCCCAAAGTGGTCCAGGTGGACCCCCAGGGGTCCACGGGAGACTCGACGGGGGTCTATGTTAGGCTTGACTAAAAATGGGGGTCCACAATTGTAACCGGGGGTGCATGAAAATTGATTTGGTTTCGATAGTGAAGAGCTAAAATGCTCGTGATCTTGAATCGTATCTAAAGAAAAACCTGATCATTTTAAAGCAGACATCGCGTATTTGACAGATTTTTCAAAAAATTCAATGGCCTTAACTTACAATTATAAAGGGACAGCCTCAATTTAATAAAAACAAATGCGTAATTTCAGCTTTTCTTGGTAAATAGAAATTTATAAAGGCAAATATTGGTGGACGCGAATTTTCGAACTTGTCGCCGGTAGAATGCCTCGATGAAGATAATATTCAGACATACGTTTAA
The DNA here is from genome assembly GCA_944547425.1 of Eupithecia centaureata. Classification (NCBI taxonomy): domain Eukaryota; kingdom Metazoa; phylum Arthropoda; class Insecta; order Lepidoptera; family Geometridae; genus Eupithecia; species Eupithecia centaureata. The sequence continues at coordinate 7,665,106 of OX155704.1, read as the reverse complement.
CATTTGATTGTCCTGTATGATGATTTTAAAATAAGATTTGAAGATATATCTGTCGATTGAAATACCACATTGATCATTAATTCATTTGATGAAACGGAAGTGGAGAATATGATATTACAAGAAGAGCTACTCGAGCTTAGTACTAATGAAGAGCTGAAAATGACAGGGTATCAAAAATTTTGGCTGCAGGCAGAAATACTCAAAAATATCCTGGACTGTAAGGAATTGTGCAAAAGCTTCTACATATGATATATAGATAGCGTTTTCCTCGTCATATCTTGTCGAAAAAAGTTTAAGTGCCGTTACAAACTTATTAACAAAGGAGCAGATTGAATATCAGAAAACGGGAAGATTGGCTGTTATTCCACACAAAAGTCAAGTCAAATTTTGATAATTTTCTGTCAATCCACATCCCTATCCTAGTACATCCCTCTGATTTTTGGAATAACTATTATAGAAGTTACATTATGTTATAAGTATTTTTTTTATTATATTACGACAGTTATAACAATAATAATTAATAGTGTTATAATTTAAATAAGTATTTAAATAAATACCTAAAGCACAAGGAAATATACTATATTTCTTTTTACGAATTTGAATGGGACTTTTTTAAAATAAAATTAGTGAAAATTTATCGATGCTGTGAGTCACTGTAGATTTCAAAAAAGTAAAGTTGGATGGAGTCGCTTTTTCTATTGGCCAACTTTGATTGTAAGATATCCACTCACAGCACAATCAATTAATATAATTGAAAATTTGTTTAGTCGACTTTATTAACAAGTAATTAACCCTATCTATCATGCATCAATTGTATTTTTTTTAGAAAACTGTTAATTTGTCTTGAACAGCGACAACGGAAGTTTCCATAGATCTATTCTTCTTTCTATCACTTTTTTTGGAGATTTAGAGATTCGTAGTAATGTAGCTGCAGGGGGTCCACCGGATCCAGCAAAATTTTGAAAGAAACAAAAAAGTTTGGGAACCTCTGAGCTAGAGGGACACGCGTCGCATGGACCAGACGATTTATGAAATCAGTTGAAAATAAAAAGAGTGTTTACTACTTTGAAATGGATTTATCTAGTCTAGTTTTTATGCATTGTTAGTCGCCAATCATTATAAACGCATTCGATTGTTTATGGCGGCAGTTGGCACTAGACAAACCAAAAAACAATCAAACCTCAGATGTACCATTGACGTAACCTTCCGTTTAAAATAGCAGCTATAAACTGCGGTTAGCTATAAACCTGTCAGTTAAACGATATTCCTGGAATCTTCAGATCTGACAAATCTGTCAGTGTGTTTAAAGTGATTTGCCGGTATGTTGTTCATAAAGCTGAGAATTCATCATCATCATCATTGTGTTTATGATAAATAAATAAATAATGCTGGACAATCCACACAGCATCATCTAGCCACTAGGTAAGCAGAGCTTGTGTTATGGGTACTAAAATACAATAACAATAGGTACATAGAATTGATCGAATTATTTTACTAAGTTACTTACTTGAATCATGTTTTTATAACATGGGACATGTTTACCTACCTGATTTAGAAGAAAAATTATTGAATTGAATTGAATTTAGTTAAACTAGGACCCGATGCGTTCAGTAGTTTTTGTGTGAAAGAATAACAAACATCCATAATAGGTACAATCTATCTATATATATACCTAATAGGTAGTAAGGATAAAGATATCAAACTTAGAAATTCATACTTATCAAATAACTTTATTAACAACGAAAATTACAAGCAAGGAATAGAACAATTTACAACTAGTACCTAAGTAAGTATTTACAATTGAAACCGTTGAGCCAACTGCAGTCGGTTGCAAACAGTCTAAACGTAGCTCAATTGATCCATGTCAAGCAATACCAGTCGTCGCGTCCCCAAGACACTGGCTGCATTACCACGCTGTATGGCAATGCTGATGCGCTGAGCCAGATACTCGCAAGCTCTCGGGTCACGCGTCGCATCGACCAGACGCGCATAAGTACGCTTATCAAATGAGTTAACTATTCTAAATCGGTTTGTTTATCTATTCCATCAATTTATTAGAGTCATCGAGTTTGCAGATCTTAATAAAAATCGACCTGAAATCAAGTAAAGCCCAGTCATTTAATATTTCATCTCATATTGGACACCAGCCAAAGACGCGCGAGAAACTACATGAAGCTTACAGTACCTAATGATTTGTACGCGTTCGTAGCTAGGTACGCGTTCGTTGACTAATCATTTTGATAAAATTTAAAATGTTTGCGATCCTGCCTGTGTTACATTTTGTCTAGAACTTGTATGAAAATTATCGCCCCTACAGCCTTGACTTTAATCAGGACATATCTAATACATATAAGTGGAGGGAGATTTTAATAGCTACCTAGGTATGTATCATCACATAAAACAAAGTCGCTTTCTCTGTTCATATATCCATATATGTATGCTTAAATCTTAAAAATATTCTGTCTAGGATTTTTTTTTGTAAACCCATTTTAATATACTTTCTAATTACAATTTTTTTTATAAAATAAGTTTGATTCTATTATCAACCCGGTGAATATCGAGTCGATATAGTTTCGGATCTTAGACTATTATTCCAGCTGTGCGATTACGCTTAAACCACCCATCCAAAATTGACATATGAAAAATAATTTGAAATTGTATGGAAAGGACGCGCGCGATGGCCATTGAAATGCCTGAAGATATGTCAATTTGGATGGGCGGTTTTAGCGCAATCGCACAGCAGGGCTGGAACTATGTACGTCTATTACGAATTTCAGCCTGAACCGTAAGTTTTTGAGTGAAAGAGGAACAAAGATCCACTGACGACCTCAGTGGCGTAGCGGGCAACAATCCGCCTGCGACGCAAGAGGTAGAGTTCGATTCTCGCCTCGAAACAAATTAGTTTACGATCTGCAGAAATATGTTCCGTTGGTCTGGGTGTTTTCTATGTATAATAAAAATATCTATCTATGATTTATCAGTTTTCTAGTAGAAACCCATAACACAACCGATGACGCGGTGGGCGAAGGTCCGCCTGCGACGCAGGAGGTTGCGGGTTCGATTCCCGCCTCGGAACAAATTTGTGCACGATCTGCAGAAATTTGTTTCGTTGGTCTGGGTGTTTAATATAAAATATGTATAATAAAAAATATCTATCTATGTAGTATATTGTATTAAGTATATCAGTCATCTAGTACCCATAACACAAGCTCTGCTTAGCTTGGGGCTAGATGATGCTGTGTGGACTGTCCGGAATTATTTATTTATTTACAAGCTTTGAGTAAGCTTACTTTGGGACTAGATAGTGTGTGTTGTCCAGCTTTTTTTATACATAAATTCATCCTTACAAGCTTTCGCATTATAATATTAGTAGGACAAGTAGGTAGGTATTGGAAAAAACATCTCAGTTACCTACCTAACCTCCCAAATCTACGTATTTACGGAAACCGCGAGTACCAGTGACGTTTACGAGTCGACCTGACTGACAGATTGATAAGAAGCAGACGGAGTGCGAAGAGGTTTGTGTCTAAACAAAAACATGTTTTGGGTAGGTAAGTATTTTTTCTGCTGTTGCATTTATTTATTTACTAGCGACCCGCCCCGGCTTCGCACGGTTTTATTATAAGTATATAAACCTTCCTCTTTTTTTTTTTGAAATAAGAATATTATTAACAACGAAAATTACAACCAAAGGAATAGAAAAATTACAACTAGTATTTACAATTGAAACCATTGAGCTAACTGCAGACGGTTGCAAACAGTCTAAAGGTAGCTCAATTGATCCATGTCAATACCAGTCGGAAGCGTCCCCAAGACACTGGCTGCATTACCACGCTGTATGGCAATGCTGATGCGCTGAGCCAGATATTCACCAGCTCTCGGGTTACGCGTCGCATCGACCAGACGCTCAGATAATTTTTTAAAAACCCGGAGAGCCTCGGTACCCCACGGACCTAGGGTCTCGAATCCAAGGGGAGCAAATGCAAAACCTTCCTCTTGAATCACTCTAACTATTAAAAAAAACGCATCAATATCCGTTGCGTAGTTTTAAAGATTTAAGTATTCAAAGGGACATAATGACATAGGGACAGAAAAAGCGACTTTGTTTTATATTAGGTGATTTGAACCAGGCGATACCAGCGATACTCACACATAAAAATTATAACTATTCTGCTAGCTAATATTATAAGTACGCGAAAGTTTGTAAGTATGGACGGGTGGATGGATGGATGGATGTTTGTTACTCTTCCATGCATAAACTACTGAACGGATATAGATGAAATTTAGCACAGTGATAGATTATAGTCTGGAATAACACCGGCTATATCTCATCCTTGAATTCCCGGAATGGGAATTAACGCGGGTGAAATCAAGAATAATAAAATACAGTTGTTGAAGGCGGTAGAGTGAGGCATAAGGCGCAAACATGAGCTAAAGTGGCGCCACTACTTATTTTACCTATCATATAATTCCGTTCATAAATGATTACATCAATGACGTTAGTGCTTGGCCAGATGTCGCTCAGTTCCACATCGACAATAGTATGTAATTATTTATAAGGCAAACATGTATTAGACACATAAGTTATACACATGCTAGTGGTTTCTATTTCGCCTCTTCCACTAGTGGACAAAAAACTGAGGCGAACTGAACATCAATTATCACTTTATTTCTTATATTATTTTGATAACTATGTACCTATAGGTAGTATTAAATTTGACTTGTCTAAGTGCTTATTTTGTAAGCCTAAAGAAATAAAGATTTTGATTTCTGATTTCGTTAAACAAAGGAATTTCCAAAATTCACTTGTACTGTTTGTTAAACCTATCATAAGCTTTTTTTAATGCATCTGTAGTAGTTTCATTTTGTCTAGTTTAGGAAGAGATACGAGGTTACTCTCGGTGGCCACCGAACTCTGTTGTCGTATCTCTTCTTAAAATAGACAAAATGAAACTACTACAGATGCATTAAAAAAACCGTATGTTATAACAAACTAAACGTGTGAATTTTGGAAATTCCTTTGTTTAATGTAGGTAATTATATGATAATTATAAGTGGTGGCGCTAGTGTACCTGTTGTTAGCGCCTTAATAGCAGCTGCATCAACCAACGGCACTAGTTTTTCAGAACGAAACTAAAGGAAAATAATTAGAATAAGTATCCCAAGAATATCAGAATGGAGTAAACATCCTTTGTTATCTAGACTAAAAGCAGTGTTTATCTTGGCAGGAGATTTGTTTTGAAATTTCGTTATGTATCCTGGAACGTACCTAGCTAAAGCCTCGAATTCACTAGGGCACAAGTTCTGAGACTGTTACAGAACATCTACGGTGCGTGTTCTCAGAACATTTTGGTAACATGTCGTGATACATTTTGGTAACATGTCGTGATACATTTTGGTAACATGTCGTGATACATTTTGCTTGTCCACACGGTCGCAGGACTGATGTCGCAGGAAGTTCTGTCTCGCGAGCCAAAACACGGAACCTGTTCTGCGACACGTAGATGTCGCGTGCGACGTCGCAGAACAGAGCGCGACGTCACGGCGACACGTAGACGACATGTGCCTAGACAGGTTCTGCGACGATTTGTCGCCTAGTGAATACGAGGCTTTATAAAGACATGTGTCGCGATCACAACGCCCCCGCGCGATGATTTGTTGTAAATAACGCTCAAGTTCGTTTTCCTTCTACTAGATGGCGCTAGGAGTCTAAAACCTAAGACTTAAAAATATAATTTTACATTATACATAACTAGCGACCCGCCCGGCTTCGCACGGTTTTATTAAACGTATAAACCTTCCTCTTGAGTCACTCTATCTATTGAAAAAAACGCGTCAAAATCCGTGTGTAGTTTTAGAGATTTAAGCATACAAAGGGACATAGGAACAGAGAAAGCGACTTTGTTTTATACTATGTATGTAGTGATTATTATTATATAGTATTAGATTATATTTTATCTATATTAGCATCTGCCCACGGCTTCGCACATTATTTCTATGGAAACGTCTCAAGGCACCCTGGGAACCGATTTATGGGATAAAATCTAGCCTATGTGTTATTCCAGGGCTAAAACCAGGTCTATTCAAAATTTCAGCCTAATCCGTACAGAGTTTTTGCGTGAAAGAGGAACAAACTTCCATTCACACATCCAAACAAACTTTCGGATTTAGGTATAACATTAGTAAGGAAGGAGTAATCAACTAACCAACTTTCTGACCGACAAACAACTCACAGCTTAAAACGCTGCTGGTTCATTTAGGGTGTAGGGGTTATGTACTAGAAAAATATATTTCATCCTAAGGGGGTCCAAAAAGGGGTTGAATGGTAATCAAAATGCTCGATACCGCGGGACGCAGCTAGTAAGTACATAATAAACTTACAAAAGCCTTTGAAGTACTTCTGCTATCATGCCGTGGCGGTTTCGCGCAAAGAATCGACAATCCTACTCCGCCTGTAGTGACGCAAAAGTATACCAAGAGAACCTACTAGAGAATCTACCATCGGAAGCAGCTAAGATCTCCATTTGTAGATTTAAACAGTGCTTACCTGCTAAAAACAAAATCTTATCAAGAAGGCATATTATTCCATAAAATGCATACTACATGGTATAAAACAAAGTCGCTTTCTCTGTCTCTATAGGTATCCCTGTCCCTATATGGTCGCTTAAATCTTTAAAACTACGCAACGGATTTTGATGCTATTTTTTTTTTCGCCCGTTAGTTACCCCATAAATTATTATATCTACATATGACGTTAATGCTTATCCAGATGATGCTCAGTTCCACATGTCAATAGTATGTATTTGTACACAAACTTTTTTATTATCAAACCATTTTTAAATGGAAAAAAGAAAGGGGAAATCCCTTTCTTTTTTCCATTTATATTTGAACAGTAGTTATTGAGTAAGTATAATGAAGGAAGGTTTATACGTATATTAAAACCGTGCGAAGCCGGGGCGGGTCGCTGTCGGTCGAGTGCTGAATAAAGTGTGAAAAAGTTGGTTGTTAGTTTTGTGAAAAAAATCTAATCGAGACATAATTAGCGTTGAATTTAAAAGCCCTCTTCCCATGAGTTAGTTAAAATAATAATAAAAAATACGACAAAATCCTATAATTCATTTAAATAATATTAACAGATGGAAAGTAAACATGACTTGAACATCACTTTTCACTTAAAACTATTCCTTTTCTCTAATTCACTTTTTCGGGGCAACCATTTCTTCAAGGGATTTGATCTCGGCTGAAAATAAAAGAAAAATAGAGTTAATATTTCATTCTATGAACAGAGGAAGTTTGGCTTGAGACTTAAGAATTGGTATCATCATAATTTTTGTTTGTTAAATGTAGATAGATACTTGATTTGCACTAGATTAAATCATTAATTTAATCCACTCTACAAAATTTTTAGATTCTTTTTTACGACATATCTCTTCTTCTTCTAGACCTTATCCCACACAGTTGGGTCGACAAAACATGAATTGTTATTCCATTCTCCTCTGTTATCCGTCATCTCCGTATTCACACCTTTCTTAACCATATCCTCTTTAAATTATGTTTATTATGTATTAAGGTTATATAAAGTCTCTGATTAAGTTAGAGGAACAAGAAATTGAAATTTAAAAAATCATTCACACAATACATCCATCTTTTCTTTGGACGTCTCTATTAACTAGTATCATTTTCATATAACATATCTCAATTAATAGATAGAGTTATTTAGCCAATAGAGGAAGAGCCCTACATGGCAGTGCTTAGTGACACTTAGCCATTGTTGTAATTTTATTATACAACTAGCATCTGCACACGGCTTCACAGGCTTTATTTCTCTGGAAATGTTTCAAGGCAATTTCTACCATGATTTATAAGATGAAAAGTAACCTATGTGTTATTCCAGGGCTAGAACTAGGTCCATTTCTTTTAGGCGCTCCACATTCACACAAGAACTTCGCGAGAACGCGTGAAACAGGCGAGAAGCGTGAATGTGGAAGCGATTCGCGTATTCGTCTCACGTTCTCGCCTTGTTCTCGGGCTGTTCTCCACTTTTTGTCGGTTTTTTGGCGCGAGACAAAGGAGCGCGAGAACGTGAGAACAGGCGAGAACGTGTATTGACTCCACACTCGCATGTTTCTTAGTAGCGCGGGTCATCGTCATTGAGCGCGAGAACTGTAGCGAGAACTATTTGAGAAGTTTGTGAGAATGTGTACCCAAAGAAGTTCGCGCTACAGTTCTCGCTGAAATTCTCCGGAGATTCTTGTGTGAACGTCTCGTGTGAATGTGGAGCGCCTATTTCAGCTTGATGGAGATTTTAAAAGGCAAAATCTCTGAATAATAGATTACTCTCAGTTGGCGGACCTTGTTTCTTTGGAAGGGCCTGGCTCCCCCTGGAAAGTAAACCAAGATATGGAATGATGTTACTAATCTTACCAGCAGCAGCACGAGCCTTCTCCTCTTTAAGCTTGGCGTCCTTCACAACACGTTCCTTGGCCTCAATTTCACGGAGCTTAGTCTCTTTCTTTGAAAGTCTGTTCTGGTGGAACGCTCCGTAGGCAATTCCAACGGTCAGGAATGACCAGCGGCCAAACTGAAAGGTTTAAATGTGAATATGCATTTTTATAACTATTTTAAAGTGGTTGTATAACAAATGACTGGCTTAAAAGTTAATAAAATGTGTTTTTACTGTGTGGGGCATACAAAAATATAAGAAAACTAAGAAAAGTTTTGAATTTAGAGTGAACGAAATTTAGTAATGTATCACTGGCTGGATTGAAATGACAAAGAAAGGAAGTGTTAGTAAAGAATAACAAATGAGTTTCGTAAAGAAAAAAACGATCAAAAACTGAAAAATACCTTCCAAAACACTTGTTACATAATGGGGTATGTTCTGGGGGCAAATAAATTGTGGTTCCTTACCCTGATCAGGGGCGAAACGCGCACTGGAGGTCCGTAAGGAAGGGCAGACATTTTGATAAATAATATGGATTTACAGGAAGAGTCTCTAAAGGATTTTCGATCTAAAAAATCCCGAAAGATTCTTACTTCGAGAAATGAGGTTATTATTGAACAATGTTGCCAATGAAAAAAATAATTTCGTTCCGAAGAACCTAAGACCCCCTTTTGTGAAGTTTTATAGTTTTTGCTCATGTAAACTTATAAAAAAACGTAACGGTGAGTATAAAATACTTTGATTATAATTAATAGTTCAAGTTATGAAAATTTAATTTAAATTCGATTGGGATTCTGTACAATATTGATTTTCTGCATGGAACGGAACAGTTACTTTTTTATAATGGCAATAGTTAATATAAATGACGGCTAAATGACAGCTGACAAAAATCCTCCAATCAGTGTCCGCATAACTGCCCGGCTGATTCAATGACAAACCAATCAACAATCAAACCGTCACAAAACAAATAATCATCACCAGTCGTCAAAATGGCGTTAATGATGTCGTTCGTGTCGGTTGCAATATCAATATTGTACACGCCGTTTCTACTATTAATTCTGTGTGTGATATTCCTTGCTTCAATCGGCAAATCCCTGGGTGTCCGGAAACTATATGTCAACATATTGCTTAAACTTTTCGAGGTGAGCAACTACATCCTATTTTTGTACGTAAATAATGTTTCTATTTTTACTAATCTAAATCTAAAATTAACAAGGAAACACAACAAAGGTATTGTTTACTTCGTTATCTGTGCTAATTTTTCAGTAATTTGATGACGAGTACTCTATTAGCGAATCAAAACAAATCAAAATGCTTTTGAACACTGAAGGTTATTTTTCTCAAACACGCACCTACGGTACACTTTAGCCTTACCGCGCCGCATTGAAGTAGGTATCAGGTTTTATCAACAACTAGGAAAATATGTTAGTCATAAAACGTCTTCCGAAATAGATTGGATTAATTCGGAATATGCGTATCAGAGTTCATGATGTACATAACATCCATATTTATTCAATAAGCTTCGTTTATAATAAGGTACTTATTTATGTACCTACCTGACACAAATCGAGATATTGTAGACAGGCTTCCTCCCACGAACCCAATGTTTTCCTGTGTGTCGGATTATAAATAAATCTGGACTATCCACATAGCATCATCAAGCACCAAGCTAAGCGGAGCTTGTGTTATGGAGTTTCCATAACACAAACTCTGCTTTGCTTGCTTTTTACTTGATACCATATAATCTATGCAATAAACTATGTACTTAAATCAATATTTTTACTGTACACAGAAAACATAATAACAAAGTTAATTATAAAATAAAACTAGTACCCATTTAATTATAATAAAAGTGTCCTAACTGCAGACTTGCAAACTGCAACTATACGAAATAGTAGGGATATTACAGTCACCAAGAGTCAAAGACGCTGGCTGCATTGCCTTGCTGTATGACAATGCTGATGATCTGCATTAGGCCAGCAAATATTAAACACCCAGAAAAACTGAAAGTACCTTTGCCAAACCAGCTTACCTTCCTAATAAACGATCACTACATTGTATAAAACAATTTCGTTTTCTCTGTCCCTATATCCCTATGTCCCTTTGATTGCTTAAATCTTTAAAACTACGCAACGGATTTTGATACGTTTTACGTACTCTTTCACATAAAAACTACTAAACGTATCACATTTATTTTAGACCTGGTAGGTAGTTGAAATGCAAAATTATTGAACGGATAGTGCTGAAATTTTTAATAGACATAGTTCTAGCCCTGGAATAAATAAAATAAAATAAATAAATAATTTATTAATCACAACACAACAGGTTTCTTTTTTTAGCCCTAAGTCGATGCTAGATCTAAACTAAGTACAGTACAATTAAATTATAATTTATTTAAGGTCTCTTAAATCATTAATACAGTTACAATATACATACATAAACTAATCTAAAATACATATTTAGTTTCTATCACTAGTTAACTTGTAATAACTTATACCTACTTTTTAACTACTGTTGAATGCTGTGTGCAGAACCTTATTTGCCTTGTCAACTCAACATATTTTACATGCTAGATGTAACACCTTAATTTACTCTCTAATTTATGTGTATCGTGTATCTTCTGTAGGTAGTACTAAATCACTACATAGTATAAAATAAAGTCGCTTTCTCTGTCCCTATGTCATCGTGTCCCTTTGTCCCTTTCCCTTTCAACGCTTAAATCATTAAAACTACGCAACGGATTTTGATGCGGTTTTTTTTAATAGATAGAGTGATTCAAGAGGATGGTTTATACGTATAATAAAACCGTGCGAAGCCGGGGCGGGTCGCTAGTAAATAAATAAATAGGGATTCTGAGCTATAAAATTGAATACATGAAGTCACAAGTCATGCTAGAAACACGTGCGCGTGCGCAAGGCGAAGGCTAGATATCGATAACGTAGGTATAGGTCAAACTACAGAGTCTGTTAGTTGCATTTGTGGGTAAAGTGCGGATTGATGATCCAGGAAGTATTTTTGCCATCTCTAGTCGACGACCGATGTGGCGCGGTGGGCGAAGGTCTGCCTGCGACGCCGGAGGTTGCGGGTTCTATTCCCGCCTCGCAACAAATTTGTGCACGATCTGCAGAAATTTGGTTCGTTGGTCTGGGTGTTTAATATCACTACATAGTATAAAATAATGTCCATTTCTCTTTCCCTATGTTCTTATGTCTCTATATCCCTATGTTCTTATGTCTCTATATCCCTATGTTCTTGAATGCTTAAATCTTTAAAACTACGCAAGAGATTTTGATGCGGTTTTTTTTAATAGATAGAATGATTCGAGAGGAAGGTTTTATACGTATAATAAAACTGTGCGAAGCCGGGGCGGGTCGCTAGTGTATAATAAAAAATATCAATCTATGTATATAATGTATTAAATATATCAGTTATCTAGTACCCATAACACAAGCTTTGAGTAGCTTACATTGGGGCTAGATGGTGCTGTGTGGATTATCCAGCATTATATATTATTTATTTATTATATTCCCGCATTGTTGTACGATCTACAAATAATTGTTCCGGAGTTCTTGGTTTTCTATGTAGTAAAATGTATAGTAAAAAGTGTATAGAAAAAATATCAATCTAGAATTTAATACCGAACTTGCACATACAATACACACAACTGCGATTTGCTCCGACAATACCAGTTGCATAAAATATCAGCAAAGCCAAGGGAGGTGATTTGTTTACCAATAAACAGCCAAGTATGCCAATAGTCTGAAAAAAACCATAATTGCTTCCGTCAAAAACAATAACATACCTATCAGTTATCTGCAGAAATTTGTTTCGTTGGTCTGGGTGTTTAATATGTATAAAAAAAAACTATCTACGAGTATGTAGTATATTGTATTAAGTATATCAGTCATCTAGTACCCATAACATAAGCTTTGCTTAGCTTGGGGCTAGATGATGCTGCGTGGACTGTCCAGAAATATTTATTTATTTATTATTATCTAGTAAGTATTCATAACAGAAAGAAAGAAAAATCATTTATTTGGCCTTTTGCGAGTTATCATTACATAGTATAAAAAACAAAGTCGTTTTCTCTGTCCCCATGATGTCTATTATGAAATCTTTAAAACTACGCAACGGATTTTGATTTTTTTAATAGATAGTGATTCAAGAGGAAGTTTTATACGTATAATAAAACCGTGCGAAGCCGGGGCGGGTCGCTAGTAAACAAATATAATACAGAAGTAAGAAAATAAAAGAAAAGTAATATGAATAATAACAATTCGAAAAATTTCGATTTAAAACTATTTACATAACACAAGCTCTGCTTAGCTTGAGGCTAGATGATGCTCAGAGGCACAGCTGTGCTATTACGCTAAAACCGCCCATCCAAATTGATATTCTTGCGCCATTTCAATGGCCATCGCGCGCGTCCTGTCCATACAATTTCAAATTACGAAAGCCATAAAAAGGGCTTTCTTAGGCCAGTTTTGAAAAAAAAATGACTTATGGAACAAAACTGACATAAGAAAGCCCTTTTAATGGCCTTCGTAATTTGAAATCGTATGGAAAGGACGCGCGCGATGGCCATTGAAATGGCGCAAGAATATTAATTTGGATGGGCGGTTTTAGCGTAATAGCACAGCAGGTCAGCAACATGCGGCCCTTTCGATGTAAAGTTACGGCTCTCTGTAGTACGCAGAAACTAATAATTATATTATTTTATTATCGAAACTAATGAAAAAAGTGCAATCGATAAGTAATTGCCATGTCATGCAGAGCGGTAAATAACTTAGTTGAAAAATCCGAAGCAATATCGCGATGCAATCTATGCAACTTTTGACATAATGACTTCAGCCAAACTTCAGTACAGATCAAAGTCATACATAGGTACCTAGTTTTCGTTTTTCGGTTTTAGTTATGAAATATCTTACAACCTAACAAGATAAGGGTTACTATATTAAAAATAAGATTGTACCGAAGTTTATAGGGCGGCCTTATCGCTATGTGTGATCTCTTCCAGGCATCGTTAAGATAGACTGGACATGAAATTCAGATTGTATGAATGTGTTAATTAGATTGTGTTAGCAAATAAGTTTATTTGTAACTTACATACATACATACATACATATTAATTATTAGTTAAAAATAAATTAAAGACTAATGTGTTAGAAAACTTACAGCAAATATGTATTTATAACACTAGCCAAACTCGATGTAGAATGTTTGTAAACAAACCACGACACAAAAAACTAAAATTCTCTTGCTTGGCGTCGAATTTTAGATATGAGTGTACGAAATATTTAGTGAAGGAAGGATCTTAAATCGACAAGTAATGTAAATTGCGTATAAAAAGGCGCGGCAACAGAATGTATTTTAGGGTAAGTATGGACGGTTTGTTTACAAACATTCTACATCGAGTTTGGCTGATGTATAAATACGGTACTCTGCGACCCGCCTCGGCTTCGCACGGTTATATTATACGTACCTATAAACCTTCCTCTTGTATCACTCGATCTATTAAAAAAAACCGCATCAAAATCCGTTGCGTAATTTTAAAGATAAGCTCAGGTATAAGTCCACAGCTGGACAAAGGTCTCACTTAACCAATAACATGTTTTCAGTTTATAAACTGCATTCATAAGGAAGCTTGCGAAGACATTGAGTAAATAAACGTTTACCTACTTTAGATTTACAAAGTAGGTAACTAGTACTTAAGTATATGACCTTAGTCATCTCAAGGTTGAATGTACACATGGATACGAAGTTGCGAGCGGAAATTAGTCAAAACAAACTATTATGATATACTAGCGTCCCGATCCGGCTTCGCACGGTTTTGTTATACGTATAAACCTTCCTCTTGAATCACTCTATCTATTAAAAAAATCCGCATCAGAAACCGTTGCGTTTTTTTTAAAGAGATCATACATAGGGACATAGGGACAGAGAAAGCGACTTTGTTTTATACTATGTAGTGATCTATCAAAGTAACGTCGCGGGCACAGCTAGTATGCGAAACTTGAATAAAAAATCACAGCCGTTACATAGTTTAAGTACACTTTTAGTACACTTCAGCAACAAGACCTATTTGCTGGCGTTGATTTTATCAATAGTTGCTAAGCCGTTATGATAAAACATGACGAATTCTTTATCCATCTTTTGTATTGTGAAACAGATTAGATATTACACCCGTGCGTGATTAAAACAATAAATTATTTTAATATGTTTATTGCCTTTTGTTCTTAAAATTAACAGGTGTAAACATTGTTATCAAACATAACATTGTTGTTGTTGTCAAGTCTTCTCTTCATCCATACCGCAATGTTTGAAAACGAAAGTTTTCAATCAGTGCGTCCTACCCGTAATGACCTACGGAGCAGAGACGTGGACACTCACGGTAGGGCTGGTCCACCAGTTCAAAGTCGCGCAGCGAGCTATGGAAAGAGCTATGCTCGGAGTCTCTCTGAAGGATAGAATTCGTAACGAATACATCCGACAGAGAACCAAAGTTATCGACATAGCTCAAAGAATTAGCAAGCTGAAGTGGCAATGGGCCGGCCATATCTCGCGAAGAACCGACAACCGTTGGGGTAAACGTGTTCTTGAGTGGAGACCGCGACTCGGTAAACGTAGCGTAGGACGCCCTCCGGCCAGGTGGGATGACGATCTGCGAAAGACTGCTGGCAGATGCTGGATGCGTCAAGCTGAAGACAGGGCGCAATGGCGCTCATTGGGGGAGGCCTATGTCCAGCAGTGGACTAATATAGGTTGATGATGATGATGAAACATTGTTATCATATTTTTCTAGCTATCTACATACTTACTATTTTTATTTTATTATGATTCAGGAGTATTTGCCCGCAGCTTTGCACGTGTTGTTTTATGTAAACACTAGATGCGCCCCGCGGCTTCGCCCGCAAACCAGAGTTTTTCATACAAATTTCAAAAATCTGTTACACAACCCCTGGGGGTTATTTTGTAAAAATAAAAAATAAGTTTTTAATTATTGGTTTCATAGTTTATTTATACTGAGTTTTGAGTAAGTCAATACCAAGGAAAAATAATTTTCCATACAAACTTTACCACCCTATTTAACCTCCTCAGAGGTTAATTTTTGAATATTTTATTAGCCTATGTCTTATTCTAGGTCCTTAACTATCTACGTACCAAATTTCATCTAAATAACTTAAGTAATTAAGTACGGAGATTATAACAAACATTCACACAGACTTTCCAATTTATTAATAGTAAGATTTCAAGGCTATTTCTACCTCATAGAAACTGAATTGTGGGATGAATAGTAGTCTTATTTTTATAACAGATCTAAACCTCTACGTGTATTCGAAATTACAGGCCGATCCGTTGAGTAGTTTTTTAAATACGATAGTTTTTGTAATAACATTAAAATATTTTTGCGATTTATAATATTTTTTGGTTTCTATTTATACTTTCTCTTTTCTAATTATTTCTCTCAGTCTGTGTGGTTTTCTAGCTTTGTGTGGTAACATACACTTTCTAGTTTAATTTGGAAAGTAGCTTCTTTTTGTAGCATGACCTTCTAGCTATAACTAAATACCTAGTTACTTGGCAGGATTTTTCCTAAATAAAACACCGAAAAGTAAAAAAAAGACGTTTTTTGAAACTTTTTAATGCGTAGTGCAATTTTACTGATTGTATGTCAGATGTAATGCAAAATAAAAAAATTAAAGAACAAGTATTTCAGGAATTTTTTTAACTACCCTTAATATGGGGTTGGATGGTTTGTCAAATTTTGTAGTTATGATATTTTTTAACGCGTATTGAGATTTCATTGAAACTTTGTCAGAACATTTTTTTTTTTAATCATAGGAGCATCATATATGAATTGGGGGTTAAATTTGGTTTGTTAAATTCTACGCGGACGAAGTAGCGGGATACTGATAGTCTTAAATGTTTGAGTAGGTACTAGCTGCGCCTCGCGGCTTCTTTCGTTGAAAATTGATGAAAACTTGCCTACGTTTTTTACTGCAGGCCTATTAACAACACTCATTAAAAATTTCAGCCCAATCAGTAGTATAGGCGTGAAGAGATGAAAAACATCCTATACATTCAAACTTTCGAATTCCTAATTTTAGTGTAAGAGATAAATTTTATATAACAAATTAATAATAATCATAATAATAAATAATTCCGGACAGTCCACACAGCATCATCTAGCCCCAAGCTAAGCAGAGCTTGTGTTATGGGTACTAGATGACTGATATACTTAATACAATATATTACATAGATAGAATTTTTTTATTATACATATTAAACATATTATACATAATAATAATAGGATAAAATATCTAATATTAGTGAGATTATTTTGATTTAATATGTTTACTTATGTATGTTATTCCAACTGCCATGTTAGTCCAAAGTTCATTAAACTGTAGAAACGTCATTAGGTTTCGTCATTACAGTACGCTCGCAGGTATTGCGTCACAGAGTGCAGCCTACTTGTCTGTACCTTCACTTAATGCCTGGCTTACACATTGTTAAGTATCAAATAAACATATGTGTATTATTTTTATTAACAACGAAAATTACAAGCAAAGGAACAGAAAAATAACAACTAGTATTTACAATTGAAACTATTGAGCTAACTGCAGACGGTTGCAAACAGTCTCAAGGTAAAAATAAATATATAAATAATCAAATAAACAAACAAGTAGGCAAACATAGTGTAGGACGCTCTCCGGCAAGGTGGGATGATTATCTCCGAAAGACAAATGGCAGATGCTGGATGCGGCAAGCTGAAGACAGGGCGCTATGGCGCTCATTGGGGGAGGCCTATGTCCAGCAGTGGACTAATATAGGTTGATGATGATGATGAAGTATCACGTGCGAGTGACAAGTGTAAGTTACAGAATGATTTCCGATATTGACCAGTCTGTGCGTCCCCAAGACACTGTCTGCTTTCCCCCTCTATATGACAATGCTGATGCGCTGCGACAGATACTCACCAGCTAGCGGGGCACGCGACGCATCGACCAGACGCTCTAACAGCTAATTTGGTTGATCTGTCGTAATTTTCAAGTTGCGTGTATCTTAGAATGACAGGTACAGCCTCATTTTTAACTTATTGCATAAAAATGTTCCCGATCGTGTGCAAGATACAAAACCAGTTTATTAAGTCCTATAAAGAGACTGCATATTTAGTTAGTAGTTTTATTTTGTCTATTTTAGAAATAGATAAGAAAACAGAGTTTGTTGGCCACCAAGAGCAATTTCTACCTCTGATAAAACTAAAACAGATGCATTAAAAAAAGCTTATGAAAGGTATAACAAACTGAACGTTTGGTTTTGTAAATTCCTTTGTTTATTTTAGGTAGAGATACGAAGTTGCTCTTGGTGGCTACCTAACTCTGTTTTCGTATCTCTTAAAATAGACAAAATAAAACTAAAACAGATGCCATAAAAACCTATGATAGGTAACACAAACTGAGCGTTTAATTTTTTGGATATTCCTTTGTTTAACGTAATCACTACATAGTATAAAACAAAGTCACTTTCTCTGTCCCTATGTCCCTTTGTATGATTAAATCTTTAAAACTACGCAACGGATTTTGATGCGGTTTTTTTTAATAGAGACAGTGATTCAAGATGAAGGTTTATACGTACATATAACTAGCGACCAGGCCCGGCTTCGCATGGTTTTATAATACGGAGGAAGGTTTATATGTATATTTATTTAAGAGGAAGGTTTATACATATATTCTTGAATCACTCTTTCTATTAAAAAAACCGCATCAAAATCCGTTGCGTAGTTTTAAAGATTTAAGCTTACAAAGGGACATAGGGATATAGGGACAGAGAAAGCGACTTTGTTTTATACTATGTAGTGATAAAACCTTGCGAAGCCGGGGCGGGTCGCTAGTTATATGATAAAATAAATGGTGGCGGTAGTGTACCTAAGGCGCTAGCCTTAAAAGGGTTGTTTAGCTATCTTGGGGCGCCGCTGTACTTTTCCTATCGTCTCAGCTTGGCCAAAGGTCCACGCACTCAGGCCCCACAGATTATGTTATCAGTAATGTCGTAAATCATACATCGCGGTATCGCGTAGATTGCAGATATTGCACTTAGCTAGTTTACACGCTGAGGGATCTTAAATTAAAATAAGTATCAATTGATTCCTTGCTGATATTTAAAAAGGAGGAAAAGGAAAATGACGACCGATGTGGCGTGGTAAGCGAAGGTCCGCCTGCGACGCAGGAGGTTGCGGGTTCGATTCCCGCCTCGGAACAAATTGTGTACGAACTGTGGAAATTTGTTCCGTTGGTCTGGGTGTTTTCTATACATAATAAAATATTTCTATATAGGTATAATGTATTAAATATATCAGTTATCTAGTACCCATAATACAGCTTTGAGTAGCTTACTTTGGGGCTAAATGGTGCTGTGTGGATTGTCCAGCATTATTATAAAAAAAAAACATTTATTGCTTGCTGATATTTAGGCTGTGTATGCAAACTGTTAGCGGCCGACTGAGTTTGCGGCGTATCGATTTAGTACGCCCTTCCATATATTTGAAATGGAGTGTACACAGTTTAGTTTTGCGCTCACTGTATGCAGTTTGCAGCGTTACGCGCGTCGACTATCTCAGTGAGCGGCTAACTCATAATAGTTTGCTTACGACGACGCACGAAAATTGATCTTAGTTTGCAGCTAACTCAAATTTCAGTTCGCCACAGATTTGCGGCTCACTCAGTCGGCCGTTAACAGTTTGCCTACTGGGGACACAGCCTTAAATAGGAGGAGATTTTCGAAAATACTTTTTTTAATCCTATCGCGTTATCGGTTAGATATTAGATATTGCACTTAACTAGTTAACACGCTGAGGGATCTTAAATTAAAATACGTTAATTTTATCAGTTGATTGCTTGCTGATATTTAAAAAGGAGGAGAACCAAAATACATTTTTAATCCTTTCGCGTTATCGTTTAGATAACAGATATTTCCATTAGCTACACTGGCCTGCAGAACTAACATAAGACATTATTAAAATTTAAATTTTTCTAAAGAATAGAAAGCAGAGATAAAATAAAAAACATTGGGGCTAGATTATGCTGTGTGGACTGTCCGGAATTATTTATTTATTTATTCACACCGACTTTATCATCTATTCAGTAAGTAGGATTTAAGAATACTCTGCTACTGCAACTCTAAACCTATGCCATTTCTAAGACTTGTTTCCCCTTCCAGTATGGCAGACAACACATCGAAGTCGCGAAGAAGATCCAAAGGAACGACAGTTCTGATGATGAAGAGGATCCGCCGATACCAGATGACGACAAACCACCGTCAGCTATCATCAAGGAGAACGGACTTGGGAATGGTAAATATCGGGGCCAGAATTCCACTAAATAAATCGCTTCAACATTACAATAAAACACTAAAACTAAAAGTGTTAAACTCTTTTTGGTACCTAGTCTACTAGCACAAACTTTTTGAGATTCATTCATAGCTGTGACGATATCGTTTCGTATCTCGACTCGTGTCAGTAAAGAACTGACATGTGTCAAACTTATGTATATTTCTCGCTCTAAGCCAAATTGCAAAAATACAAATACAGTACATCACATTTTGTTTGGAATCATGAAGTAGGTAAAATAACATTTATGAGAGTTGTTTTTCAAATAATTATGTTAAAGCCCCAGTTGCCAAAACTATACTAAAAAGAAAATTGAGAATGGCCAATGTTTCCGAAATTCGTTCAGAACATCAATCATAACTCTCTCTCTCTTACTTCCAGGTACCCTGAACACTGTGATAGAAAGAGATGAAATACTAGGTCCCTCGCCAGAACTGAACTACAAGCGGAGTTCCAGCCAGGAGCGAGTCAACGGACAGAATGGAAGGAAGCTAGCTGGAGACGCGGGGAAGTCTGACGTAAGTGAATAGCCGTTAAACGTAGCTGCTATTTTATAACAGTGAAATTATTTACGTCGTGAATTCACTACAAAGTCGGAGCGAAGCTGTGACTTATCATAGCTCCATAGATTTACGTAACAATCGAAATTACCTATTTGACATTGTAAGATCTTTGGTATAGAAGTTTTGCGGGACAACTACTAATTCTTCGTAAACCATATGAAAATATTTATATAAATATTTTTATTTTGGGATCATACTCAATTAAATAATAGCAAAATAATATTTAAGTAGTGAGCTGTAAATTGTACTAATATTATAAACGCGAAAGTTTGTAAGTATGGATGGATGGATGAATAGATTAATGAATGTTTGTTACTCATTCACGAAAAAACTACTTAACGGATCTGGATGAAATTTGGAACAGAGATAGATTATAGTCTGGAATAACACATAGGCTATATTTTATCCCGGAATTACCACGCGACCGGGAACTACGCGGGTGAAACCGTGAGGCGCTGCTACGCAAAAACTACTGAACGGATCTGGTTGAAGTTTGGCACAGAGATAGATTGTAGTCTGGAATAACACATGGCTATATTTTATCCCGGAATTCCCACGGGAACGGTAATTACGCGGGTGAAACCGCGGGGCGCTGCTTGTAGTAAATACTAGTGAAGAACAAGAGCGAACCCAAAATGAATGTTGCACCCCACCCGTTGAGTTTTTATGAATTGTATACAAACGTACATAATAGAGGTACATAAAGCATACATTGTGCTCCCTTGACCAGTGTTCCATAAATACTTTTTACTTTAAGTGGTTTTAAATGTATATTGTATTTTTGATTTAAGTTATTACTTATAATTTATAATTTAGTATTGATTTTATTTTAATTTGCACTTTTAAATATGGACACTTGAATTTATGTATAGACCTATTTTTCATTAATGTTGTCTGAAATAAACGAATTGAATTGAATAATCCCCGAGCTACGAGCACGTTGTGGCAACGGTTTTGTTTGGTTTCACGTATTTTTATCTCCATTTTTAATTTTAGCTGACACTGTATTTGATGTTGAAACCAAATAATCTTATCTTATCATCTACCTACAATACCTATTGTATAAAATCTCAATAAATTATACGAGTATAAAGTCTTAGATTAAGACTAACTCAATTCTTAACCACGTCACACGGGTAAAACAATAGAAATATTATATAATGTTTGCATTCAATAGCGGTTATTAAGGTTAAATCATTATTCGTAGATGATATGCCAATGACATCATTATGAGCATTGAGTCATAGACAGACGTCTATTTCGCATTTGTTGAATTTGACCTCCTAGCTGAATATCGGCCACCCACAGTGGCAAGGCTCAACGTAGACTATTGGACCAGTGTCTGTACACTACTGGTACACTAACTAATACCTTACTCGCATTATCCGACAAGAAGATCGAAACGACTGGGTAGGAATCAGGCGTATTCATTACGTGCTTTCCATGGCACCAGGGAAGAGAATCGAGTAGAATAAATATTTATTTGGACACAGATACCTTATAAAAACGGTATAAAATTAACAAACAGAAACATAATATAGCGTGGAGGTAACTGCCACAAAAGGGAGGTAATAAATATCAAAATACCTACATATAATATAGTGGCACTGCCTCCAAGACCCTGCGCCGACATAGGGGTTGGCTCAGCGTGTAAACATGTTATGTTCAGAGCTGTTTTTCAGACAAAGAACTGAAAAGTTTTCTATTCTAATATTCCTGACAGGTACTTGGTACTACCAAGTTGGTAGTGTAACTTCCCCACAAAGGCCACACCTACTGGTGCCTTTTTTGCGTGTCGATGGGAGCTGATTATCAGCTAACCACCGGTTGTCTAGCTAGTATATCAGTTATCTGGTACCTATAACTCATTTTGCTTTGGCAATTTTCAGCATTATATAGTTATGTTTTTCTTCTAATTTCCAGAAGATCCTTGACTTCCATCTCTCCCACTGCCTGGACTTGGTGAAAGCTGGGATGGAGTCCATCATAGAGGATCAGGTCACGTCTGTCTTCGAGGCTGAGGAGTTGAGGAGTTGGAACCTGCTGACTAGAACTAATATGTGAGTTTAAAGTTCTTCATAGTTCTTCATTTATAATAATACTAGCGATCCGCCCCGGCTTCGCACGGTTTTATTATAGGTATAAACCTTCCTCTTGAATTACTCTATCTATTTAAAAAAAAAACCGCTTCAAAATCCGTTGCGTAGTTTTAAAGATTTAAGCATTCAAAGGTACATAAGGATATACGGACATAGGGACAGAAAAACCGACTTTGTTTTATACTATGTATGTAGTGATGTTACATGTCATTTCGTAAAATTTCTTAGTAATAAGTAGGTATATTTGTACAAATTGTGCCTTGAGTTTAACTGTTACATTATCAGTAGCTTATCGCGACGACGGTCGCTAATGAGTGCCATAGCGCCTTAACCCCTGTATCTGCCAGCAGATTGCCAAGATTCTAAAATGGCGATTTTCCTCGGTGCAATATAAAGTGCGGACACACTGCGGTTCATAACTCGTGGGATTATATGATACTTTTGCTAGAAATCAGTCACTTTCTCTCATTGAAGTACATCGTAGCATTCGGGGTTCTGTTATAAAAATAAATTAATTGTGCTGGACAATCCACACAGAATGATCTAGCTCCAAGCTAAGCAGAACTTGTGTTATGGGTACTAGATGACTGATATACTACAATACCATTACATAGATAGAAGATTCTTATTATACATAGAAAACACTCAGAACTCCGAAACAAATATTTGTAGATCATACAAACTTTGTCCTAAGGCGGGAATCGAACCCGCAAACCACCTGCGTCGCAGGCAGACCTTCGCCCACTACGCCGCATCGGTCGTCAAAATATCTCTTTTTAATTATGATTACATTCAAGAAAAATAAATTTCTTTCTTTCGTCGCATCATTTATGTGTTTTTTTTCAGGCAATACGAGTTCCTAACATGGCGTCTCACTATTATCTGGGCCATGGGTTTCATAGTCAGATACATGGTGTTGTTACCGCTTAGGATTATGGTGTTCTTTATCGGGGTAAGTTTTTCACCATTCTCTTAATATCTATCTATGTTCACTTAAATGGCCTTCCTTATGTATAGAGACTTTAAGACGGAATCTGGACCTTCGAGAAACTGTCTGCCACTTTTTTCTAAAAAACGACGAATGTTTGGCCCGCATCCGCCGGTACTTTGGTGCTATCTCTTATGATATCCATTCGGAGCATCATGAGAGGACTCTGGACCTCCGTCATCTTTGACGACACGTTGAAACAATGTTTACAAGCGGTAAAAGCGTTCTAGGTGTAATTTAGAAACGATGAAGCATCTACAATGTGGGAATGGGTGTAGTGACAAATTTCAGATACAAAACGTGAAATAACGTAACTTATCATGATTTAACAGGACTAAGACAACACTGTCACAAAATGGCGAACAGCACTCGAAGATCGTATTGTGTGGTGGGTCTAGATGTTTTTAGAATTCAGCAAATCTTTGTGCAGAAAGAATGGTGTTGATTTTGAGTCATACAATGAGAATTTTAGTGAAACGGGGTGCATTTATGTTGAATCGGGTGAGTCTTAGGAATATTTGACAAGTTTTGGGGATTCTAAACGGGTCATTTACACTCCAAAAGGTGCTTACAATGCTAGTGACGACATCACTGGTCAGCCTCTTGCCCGTCGGCCGAATCCGCCGGTACTTTGGGGCGATCTCCTATATGATATCTATCCGGAGCATCATGAGAGGACTCTCTGCCACCATCACCTTTGACGAAACGCGTTAAGAGGCTTATAGCAAGGGGTATAGGGATTATAGGTGAAATTTTCAAGCGATGAAGCCTCTACAATGTGGGGATGGGTGTAGAGACAAATTTAAGACACACATTACGTAAAATAAGGGGTTGATTATGAGTGATACAATGGGCTTCTTAGTGAGACGGGGTGAATTTATATTGAATCGGGTGAATATTAGCAATTTTTGGCAAGTTTTGGGGATCCTAAACGAGTATTTACACTCCAAAAGGTGCTTACAATGCTAGTGACGACATCGCTGGTCAGTCTCCTGCCCGCCGGCCGAATCCGCCGGTACTTTGGGGCGCTCTCCTATATGATATCTATCCGGAGCATCATGAGAGGACTCTCTGCAACCATCACCTTCCACGACACGCATCTTATGCCGAAACACAACGGATTCTGTGTTGCCAACCACACCAGTCCGATTGATGTTGGAATACTCAGCGTGAACAATTGCTTCTCCTTGGTATTTTTATTTTTTATACTGCCAGGAATGAAGCTTTGGGTCTGTGATTGTCTAATTATTTCTCGGGATTGGTTGTTGGGAATATCAGTGGGTGATATTCTGTCTGGTGATATGGTTGTCCTACATGCATATCTAATTCAACGGTCTCTTAAGCTCTCACATATCCTCGTACATTGTCATGTATCGCAGGCAAGACTTCTTTCCAAGAGATTCCCAGCCCAATTCGTGTTTTATGAAGTTACGTATTATAAACAACAAAATTTTAGTGCAGATACGCTAACTTAGCCGTCAATGTAGAAGGTGCCTGAGAGACTGTTTGTCAAAGAGACGTTCAAATTAGTTATGTTGATCGGAACGATTGAAGAGTATCCGAAATCCTTACTGGGTGTATGCCTGTTGGGTATTGTGATTGTCCTGTATTATTTAACTATTTACCCTGTATTTAATCATGATTATACCATCAAAATGTATCTTTTTCAGCATCGAGTGGATCGTATCATAGAACTCCATTCAATGTTACTCAGAAAATAAATAAAAATATTACCTCCCCAAAACGTAGATACAATTTTTGATGGAGTTCTATAATACGGGCCTTTTTATTTACATTGGGATTCGTTAATTCATATGCAACCGGTATTTTGTAACAGACAAATCTATAGAAAAGTTATAAACTGAATTCGGTGGAAGACGGAACTCAATCTTTGACTGTTTTGAAATTATTATCTTGCTTGGAAAATATTAATTTTCATTAAAAATTGTCACAAATCCGTTCTCGTACCTCCGAAATTAGATGGAAAACAAGTGACAGTTTTTTTGTTACAGAATATCTGACATCAAATACCAATAGTTACAGTTGGTAGCAGTTACTCATACCAGTTCAATTAATAACCTCATATTATCGCAGCTGTTCAATCCCGTTATTTGTAGCAACATAAAATTATATTAAAAACCTTATTCATCGGAATATTTTTTTATGATTTGACAGATACATGTGTATTCTCTATTCCATAATCAAATAAACAGAACAAATTTGATAGCACGTAAAATATTGCTCTAAATTAGCTTAGAAAAATAGTGTTCTACTGAATCAACGCCATGTTAAAAATTATGTGTTTTACCGAAATGTTTATTTCTCTGACTCTTGGAAAAACCGGTCCTTATTATTTTCACGGCTAAGAATCTTGCTCAACAAGAGTAACTGCTACTTATAACGTTAATCATACCTCATTACTTTACGTTTTTCGGTTGAAAAATGTTTCTTTTTAATTTTAGTGTGCAATATAGCATTTTCTATCCATCAATCATACCTTGAATCATTACCATAATCAACTGGGCTCATTAGGTATGGTGGTTGGTGCTATCAACCTGGATCGTCGGCACACTCCCTGACGGACCTTGGAAGCAACGCGTTAACTCCACGTCAGCTCACGCGTGCTTCAACCTCCTATCACGATGTATATCAGCAGTGATCACATACCACGACGAGCACAACAAGCCAGCGAATGGTATATGTGTGGCGAATCACACGAGTCCAATCGATGTGTTGGTCTTGATGTGCGATAACTGCTATTCACTGGTGAGTTACGAAGTTTAATTTCACGGTGATTTTTTTCACAGGTGAAATTAATTTTCACTTAAAATATTTGTGCGGTAAAATTATTTATCACGTGATTAAGTGAACATTAATTAGACATAAGAGAACAAACTTACAACTGTATTACCACAATAAAAGTCTCATGGTTTATTTTTAACGTTTTTTAATGAAAGTTGATTCTAAAAAAATCTCATGTGAAATAAAAAACTTTGTATTATACAAGTAAATTGAATAGAGTCGAAAGCCTTTTTCAAGCAGTGGACTGTTCATTAAAAATAGAATATGAATTCTATCATTTTCAAGTAAAATAAATTTAATTGTTAGAAAAAAATACGAATTGAATTAGTTCCCAAAGTGTGTCTAGTAGAGCATAGTCTTAGGATTTTTCTTATTTCTAGTTAAAACATATTTCTATCAAGGACTACCCAGCACAGTAATGTAAGTTTTTTATATATTATTGTGAAAAATACGTCCGTTCTTTTGCTTGTTGGGAGCATGGCTTTGGGGAACTCTATGTTTAGTGTGATAAGGCTGGTTTTAGAATAAGTTAGTTTACAGTGGTAAGAATTTAAATAAAAAAAGCTTACCAAATAGTAATGTTATCGATTTTTACATACGAAGTGAGATATTATTTGCTAGTATCTAGACCGCGACTTCGTATGTGTTGTTTCTATGAAAGTCTTCAAGGCTTTTTTTATTCAATCCCATTGGAACTGATTTATGGGATATAAAGTAGCCTGTAGTAGTAGTGTTATTCCAGGGCTAGAACTACGTCTATTAAAATTGCAGCCCGATCCGTTTAGTAGTTTTTGCTTGAAAGGAACAAACATTCATACAAACAAACATTTGCGTTACATTTATTTTCTAACTTCTGTTTTATTGCAATAAAGTAGCAAGTGTTAGTCGGAAGATAAAATTAACAATTTTACTTGGCATCTTTATAGTTTGTATTTATTTAAATTAGACAAGTAAGTACTACTTAGCAATTCTGCCTTCCACTTGTTAGTGTGTAGGGTACACATTGTGATACACTTTATAATAATTAGGTACCTAATACCAATGTAAAAAACAACAATAAATATATTCAGTAAGATCAGACCTTGTTTCTTTCAACCAATAACATATGTTTAACATTGTAGATCGGTCAACGCCACGGTGGTTTCCTAGGGCTGTTACAGCGCGCGCTCGCTCGGGCTTCGCCCCACATCTGGTTCGAGAGATCTGAGGCTAAAGACAGGAATGCGGTCGCTAGAAGGTAACTATTACACTTTGACTCCTCTTCGTCGGGTTTATTCAGAATTTCTGAATACATTTCAATGTATAATGAATTTTATTGAAATGGGGTATTATGAATTTCGATCAAATGTTAGAAAACAAAAATGCTTTAGGTACAATCACTACGTAGTATAAAACAAAGTCGCTTTTTCTGTCCCTATATCCTTATATCCCTTTGACTGCTTAAATCTTTAAAACTACGCAACGGAAATTGACGCGGTTTTTTAAATAGATAGAGTGATTCAAGAGGAAGGTTTATACGTATAATAAAACCGTGCGAAGCCGGGGCGGGTCGCTAGTTTATATATTAATATATTTTCTTTTGTGTGTTCTTTTGTTTTCTTTTCTTTCGTATTCTTTATTTTATGTAATTCTGAAACTGTTATGATAAACAAAGTTGCTTTCTCTGTCCCTATGTCCCTATGTATGCCTTTAACCCTACAAACCCACTACCTTTAAAACTACGCAACGGATTTTGAAGCGGTTTTTTTTAATAGATAGAGTGATTCAGAGGAAGGTTTATACGTATAATAAAACCGTGCGAAGCCGGGGCGGGTCGCTAGTTTTTATTATTTATACCTTCAATTCCGTCCATCCAGCGAGATCTGCCACCACGAGGCTCCATTCTAGAACGTTCTATTCCCTTCCAGACTAAAAGAGCACATCTCAGTAGCAGACAACCCCCCCATCCTGATCTTCCCTGAAGGCACCTGTATTAACAACACCTCCGTGATGCAGTTCAAGAAGGGGAGCTTCGAGGTCGGAGGCACCATCTACCCCGTCGCCATCAAGTAAGTAATTATGACCTCCCCTAATAATGGTCATGGCATCCCCTAATAATGGTCATTAGTGAAAGCCTCCCCTAATAATGGTCATGACATCCTCTTATAATGGTAATTCGTGATAGCATCCCCTAATTATGGTCATGGCCTCCCTTAATGATGGCCATGGCATCCCCCAATAATGGTTATTAGTGAAGGCATCCCCTAATTATAGTCATGGCCTCCACTAATGGTCATGGATCCCCCTATTAATGGTCATGGCCTCCACTAATAATGGTCATGGAATCCCCTAATAATGGTCATGACCTCCACTAATAATGGTCATGGAATCCCCTAATAATGGTCATGACCTCCACTAATAATGGTCATGGAATCCCCTAATAATGGTCATGGCCTCCCCAAATTTTCGTAGGTCTGGTTAAGGGACAAGAAGGCTTATAATTAAATGCCTATAATAAAATAAAGAAAGAGGTATGCTTTCATGCTTCCCCAGCTTTTTGTTATTAAAACTCTCTCATAGACCAGTCCGATTAGACCAAAAAATAAGAGAGAAGCTACATAAATTCCCACCAAAATGAAAATGTGGGAATTTATGTAGCTTCGAATGTCTAAATCCGGACTATCTATCTCTCTTTCTCTCTCAGGTACGACGCCCGCTTCGGCGACGCGTTCTGGAACAGCTCTCGCTACGGGATGCTGCACTACCTACTCAACATGATGAGCTCCTGGGCCATCGTCTGCGACGTCTGGTATCTGCCGGCCATGACTCGAACTCAGGTACGCTCACCATCATTTAGGGTAGAATAGAAGTTCATTTATTTTTAACACACACAATACAAACATTTATCAAGACTATAGATGTAAGGTCGGTTTAAAACCAATTAAACCAATCCGTTTAAAACGAAAAAAACCGTTTTAAACCCAATTAAACCATTTTTTTCGGTTTAAAACCCTTGGTGTTCATGACTATGTTTTTCTTAATTACCTATTAACTATTTTCTTGATTTCACCGACGTAGAACATAAAAATTTGTTAATGCGGCGTGTTCTGATATTGATAACCTTATTTCAATAAGCAATTTGATTACGTTTAAAATGGTTTAAAACCAAACTCACACAGTGGGATGGGAGTGTGTCTTTGATTTTGGGCTCAAACACAAAACTGCGAGCTCGCATCGCATCGCAAATATCTGCGAGGTCGCACGATAACGTCCGATCTCATTTGCATCGCGCATTCCTGTCATATTACGTCATACTTGGTGACCCCCCTTTTAGTCCGCTCTGAGACAACTTTAGCGAAAGATGCGCGGCGCCTGAGCCGCCTTCTTTGTGTTGTAAAAAAAAAAACTGCTTCAGTTCTCAACTCATAGTAAGTTCGAGTAAAATAGTTCCCTTCAGAGTTCATAATCGTATTAAATGGATGAATCCAGAATCTTCTTTTTCTTTTATATCTATTTAACAATAACAGCAGTGCAATTGGACCGATTTATGCAAAAATGATCCAACCCACAACCTAGTCAATTTCGAGTTTTTTTTAATACATAGGTTAAAATAAAATTAAATCAGTATAAGGTATATTTTAACATATCAAAGACTCACACCTCTATGTTCACAAATGTGGAAAATCCATATGATCCAACCCACAACTGTCATGTCGAAGACCATTTTTTAAAATGTATAAGTGTTTCATGCCACTTGAATCATTTTTGTGTTGCTTTGGTTACCCTAACATATAACCGTTCTATTTTGCTACAATGATTCAAACTATAATATTAAGCTGGTCCATCAGTTCAAAGAGCTCAGAAAGCTATAGAAAGAGCTATGCTCGGAGTTTCTCTGAAGGATAGGATTCGTAAAGAATACATCCGAAAGAGAACCAAAGTTAACGACATAGCTCAAATAATTAGCAAGCTGAAGTGGTGGCAGTGGCAGTGTCCAGCAGTGGACTAATATAGGTTGATTATGATGATGATGATATAAAACAAGTTAAGCTTTGACAAGTTAATATTTGAAATTGCTATTCCAAATTTTGCTTTTAAATTTTTGCACCCTACATAGCTCTTTCCATACAAAATTAATTTTGTAATAATGATCCAGGCGCCAGTTTTCCCAATTATCTACTAAACTATTACAATTTATTCTTTATATTATTTATAGCAAAAAAGTTGAGTTTACATAGCATTAAATTAAATTAAAATAACAATATTTTGTATTACAAAGCTAGAGAAATACCGCCACAAACTTAAATATCGATTATCTCGAAATGAGGTTTGTGTGGGTTGGATCATTTTTGCTTAAATCGGTTCAATTATCTTTTTGGGATCCATCTTACGCTTCCTAAAAACACGTCCAATACGGCTGACTAAACTTGAAGGTATGGTTACCCTACAAAACGGTTCGCCGCACAAATTCGCATCGCAGAAATTCGCAAATCAAGTTCGTGTGACATCGCATCACATCGCATCGCATCGCATCGCATCGCACCAAATCGCAGTTTTGTGTGGGAGCCCTTTAAACATAATGTCGGGACTTGACGCAAAGTTGTATGCGAGTTTTAAAACCGTTTAAAACGATTTATTTGCGGTTTAAAACGGCGAAATTTGGTTTAAAACGTTTTAAATCGGTTGATTTTCATCTATTATCAAGATACACATTTCATCATCATCATCATCAACCTATATTTATATAATATGGGCTGATGCTGATGATGATGAAAAGGTAAAAAGAATTAAAACGTCAAATATACAAAACATTATTTTGGTAAAATTTTAAAAATGTAAAGGTTCTATTATTTATTGGGTATTTATTTTTACCTGATCTAGCAAAAATTTATAACAGCACTTACATGTCAAAATTTTATTTATTTTATTCTTGACAATGATCAAAGGTCTTCAACAATGGAGTGACTTTTTGTAAATTTTGTGCTTTATCATTTTTTCAAATAAATACAAAAATACAAATACAATTTTTTTTGCAAATAAATACAAATATAAAATATTGTATTCACCAAAAAGAACATGCGACTTGATGCTATGGTACCAATTGTTACAGTTACAATATATCCGTGAAAACCTTAAATAAGCTTACTGTTATTTAACTATTATTTACTCTACTATTTATAAGCCTCTGGTTTTCCTTTAAATAAATAAATATTTATTGATATTATTGAGAAACATTATTTTTACCTATGGTCCCCGCACTAGGCTACTATTTTGTGTTCATTATTTATTTATTTTATTAGGTACACAAAACACATAACAAGCAATAATAAAATAACACAAAAAATAAAGAAAATCTGAGCTGGCTTGAGACGTAACACATGTGCACACAACAAATAATTGAACATGTAAAGGTGATATTTTTCAAGTTTACAATCAAAGCATTTTTAAAACTAATGTACTTAAAACAGAAAAAGAGAAGCTACAAAACTAAATTAAATAATTGATAAAACTAAACCAAAACTAATAGTTGTAGTGAATTGACTACAACATTTATTGCCTATTTTGTTTTTCCAGGATGAGACAGCTGTCGACTTTGCTAATCGAGTGAAGGCGGTCATAGCGAGGCGCGGCGGTCTCGTCGATTTGCAATGGTAACTAGAACTAACATAAAATGTCTTGGAAAATTATAAAAATGATGACATTTCTGAAAATTAGGCCCAGTATCCATATATGTATTGTATTAAGTATATCAGTCATCTAGTACCCATAACACAAGCTCTGCTTAGCTTGGGGCTGGATGATGCTGTGTGGATTGTCCAGCATTATTTATTTATTTATTTATTTCTATCCCATGGGAACTGATTTATGGGATGAAAAAGTAGCCTATGTTTTATTCCAGGGCTAGAACTACGTCTACTCCAAATTTCATCCCGATCTGTTCATTAGTTTTACAAACATACAAACTTTCGCGTTTATAATATTGTAAAGGATAGAAATCACCCTTAACAAAATAGCAATAGATCTTGCAAAGATTAGTCCTGAGGCGGGAATCGAAGCCGCAATCTCCTGCGTCCATGGCCCCTTTGCCTCTGAGGGTTATCAAACAATACAGTTTATTTAAATAAATAAATATATTGGACAATTCACACAGCACCATCTAACCCCAAAGTAAGCTACTCAAAGCTTGTGTTATGGGTTCTAGATAACTGATATACTTAATACATTATATACATAGATAGATATTTTTTATTATACATAGAAAGCACCCAGACCAACGGAACAAATTTATAAATATTCTTTTTTCGAAACTTTAATTTATTTTCCCAGGGACGGACAACTGAAGCGAGTAAAGGCAAAGAAGGAATGGCGTGAGCTACAACAGGAAGAGTTCAGTAAAAGGTTAAAATGTGAATAGATTTAGTTATTTTACTAGCCTCGTATAATCGTTATTTATTCACTGTGAAGTTAAACGTTATTTTGTAAAATTAACAAATAACGTAGTAAATGTAACAGTGATTGTTTTCAGAATCGTGAAAATCACTGTTATTTATTCACGGTTGCTATTCAATTCATATACATTATAAAGGTGAAATTTGAATAATATTCGAAGTGAAAATCACTGTTATTTTCACTAAAAAGTTACTCATGTTAAAAATTAATCCGATATGTTTATCATATAAATGTGAAATGTGTCCCTTTTCGTAATTACTAGTTTTATACAAATCACTGTTATTTATCACTGTGAATTACCACATGACATCCTTTCAGTAAAAATTTTAGACAGTGATTTTCATACTAATTTCAAATAAATTTTACTGAAGACTTGTAATAAAATAACTTATACAGATAGTGGTATCAGTTCAGATGCTGTCATATTAGTTAGTTTGGGTAAAATCTAAATTGACTAGCGGTCAATTTAAATTTTACTATTAAATCCCTTTTAATGTAGATTTTTATTCTACAAAATCTTTTTTACTGCGTCATTAACCTTTTACTTTATTTGGGTTCCAAATTTAATTACTCTTTTTGTAGTCTATTCTTGTTGCAATAAGTGAAGTCTTCTAGAGTTGAAGCTTTGTATTTTACCATTTTTTATTTAAAAAATCTGTCAATTTAACCCTAAATTACTCGCATGGAGTCAAAAAAACCTTGAAAAAAAAAATTGTTCGCTCAGAAAGCGCGTCAGCAGTTTCTTCCTTTCATAAATTTGATTAATGCGAGAAATTAAGGGTTAAAACAAAAGCAGCAATGTTTCTTTCCTCTGAATTTTGACAAGAGAGGAAAACAAACGGCTCCTAACTTAAGCCATGATCGCACTGAAGTGTAGTAGATTAAATGGATGCTTCGATGGTAGTTAAACTTAAGCCATTCTTGAGTTTGGCAGCAATAAAGTCGCGTTTCCTTGGTACTTATGTAGACTACCCGACTAGAGGCAAAAAACTAAAAAAACAGAAACTGTCTCGCCTTAGTCTGGGCGATTAGTTAAGCTAAACGCTTGCAGTGCGGCCAGTAGAGTACTTTTCAAACGTTTGTTTTCACATCTACCATCCAACCTACTATATTACAGTGCGACCGTGACATTAAAATTGAGAGATTTTAAATGTAATAGAAAATCATTTCGTATACATACCTGTTACTAGTATACGAAAAACTAGTCAAGGTAACTGCGTTACTGTTACCAAGTAGTTAATAAAAATAGCTGTGAAATTTAACGTGAAAATAGCTGTGAAGTTAATTGGGGACGATATGTGATTTGAAGGGTTGAGATTTGAAAATCATTATAGATTTTAGGCTTAGCGATGGTTTTTAGAATTCTCTTAAAGCACTCTATCTTGATTAAAAAAAACCGCATCAAAATCCGTCTCGTAATTTTAAAGATTTAAGCATACATAGGGACAGAGAAAGCGACTTTGTTTTATACTATGTCCACTTGTGGAATAACCAAAGCCTAAAATGATAGTCATTTTCAAATATCAAAGGTATTGTTAAGAAATGAATATATTTTTGGATGGCTCATGTGATCGATATTAAAAGGAAAGTAATATACTTAAAACAAATGTATATTCTTGTAGGTGTTTTAAATGTTATCGGTTTATCTTACTATTAATATAATGAATGGGAAAGTCTGTGTGAATGTTTGTTATAAGTAATCTTTGTAACTACTTGAGTTATTTAAATGAAATTTGGTATGTAGATAGTTTTGGACCTAGAATAGGACATAGGCTATTAATATTTGGAAACTTTAACCTCTGAAGGGGGTAAATAGGGTAGTAAAGTTTGTATGGAAAATATTTTTTCCTTGGTTCGATTCACTCAAAACTCGATATAAATAAACTTATGAGTGAATAATTACACGTTTTATATTATTAACACGTATTTTTTTATTTTACACAATAACCCCTAGGGGGTGTGCAATAAATTTCTGAAATTTATACGAAAAAAAGACTCTGGTTCGCGGGCGAAGCCGCGGGGCGCATCTAGTTTATCACTAAGTCTAATATACAACCTCAATGGCGCAGCGGTGAACACTCGCCTGTGACGCAGGAGGTTGCGGGTTCGATTTCCGCCTCGGGACAAATGTATTATCTCCTGAACTTGTGCTGGGTGTTTTCTATGTATAATAAAAAATATCTATCTATGTAATATATTGTATTAAGTATATCAGTCATCTAGTACCCATAACACAAGCTCTGCTTAGCTTGAGGCTAGATGATGCTGTGTGGATTGTCCAGCATTATTTATTTATCTGTAAAGCGATAAGCATTAATGTAATCGCTCCTTTTATACTTATTGTGCACTAATGAGATAAGAAAATTATATGGTTTATGGAGATGCTGAAAGGTTGGCTCTCACACGTCCAAACCCACAGCCGCACAAACAAAAATTACCATTCAAATATAGAAACACAATTTGATACATTTTCGACCTACTTGAAAAAATTAAGGGGTTCTCAATACGACTGTGTTTTTGAGTTAAGTAGGTACTTTTTTCTTGGTCAAACTAAATTAAAATAAAGTGTATTGAAACGTACATATTCTCTGTATAGTATTATTGATTATTATTACTCGTTTAACAGGAAAAAACCTTTGAGGTCCTTAACTCCAAAATACAGTCGAATAGAGAAACCTTTTTTTAAGTCAGTCGAAAATTAATCAAAATCTTACTCAATCATAACATAACAAAAAGAACATACAAACAGAGACCCTTTGAAATAAATATGTATAGTTACATTTAAAAAACTATTGGGTCAAAGCATACGCCATCAAAAACATCCAGTCTAAAAAAATGGGTAATGTCAAAAATGTAGTTACACTCTCAGTTCTGTAGAAACACTTTTGGGGCATCTTGTAAAAAACTGGGTAATTTTTTAATGACATAAATACATTTAATAGAAAAGTTTGTATGTTAAGTATTCTGATGAATTTTGGCATGTATTCGATACATAAATTGGTAAGTTTTATTGTATTATAGACTCAAGGGAAGTCACGGGGAAAACTATAGGGTAAAGTCCGAATTAATGTTCCTGGTAAAAAAACACAACTGTGAAAATCGCAATCATTTTTTGATAGTCTTACTATGTAGCCTAAAGAATAAACAAATAATAATTTGGAACCATTATACAGGGCGTCCCACGGTCATGCCACATGGAGGATATCTTAAATATTGTAGATCAGGGGTGCTCAAACGGTCGATCGCGATCGACCGGTCGATCGTGAAAGCTTTTCGAGTCGATCGCCAGCAATATACTCATTATACCTACCTAGTACCTACTCATGCCTAAAATAATAGGTACCTAACATTGAACGGTGCGCGGCGACGACGATCGGATCGACGATCACTGAGACAACGCCACCTATTAGCAGAGACAAGACTTATTTTTGCCGCGTAATGTAAACAAAGTAAAATCACTTACTAACACTTTACCATGAGCGATTTTGTGTCTAATTAGGCTCAGGAGAGAGTTCACATTAGGAAGTCTGTTTTTCTGTTTTGCACACTGCACTATTTTTGTCTCTTTCTTTTTTCAATGCTGATTTACCTATCTATTTCATTCAATTACCTTGCGTAGATGAAGTTTGCGTTTAGAACGGAGTGTTTTTATTCTCTTTGTTTGCGTTGTTCTCAGTATTTTTGATATAAAATGAGTGCGTCGAAGAAAAGTAAAACGTATCATTTTAATAATGATTGGGAGGAAGACTTCTTTTTTACCATGGTAAAAGATAAGTGTGTGTGCCTCGTTTGTCGAAATTCAGTGGCTTTGCCGAAGCGCGGGAACTTAGAACGACATTTTAAAACGTTACATAAAAACTATGAAATTGATTTCCCGCAAAAGAGTGAATTGAGAAGACGAAAATTACAAGATCTGAAAAGTAGTTTGAAAGCAGAGCAATCCATGTTCAAAAGACCAGTCAAGCAATCAGCAGCTGCCACAATCGCGTCTTTTAAAATTTCTTACATATTGGCAAAGCACAAGAAACCCTTCGAAGATGGAGTGATGGTGAAAGAAGCATTTGTTGAAGCAGCTGAAGTATTATTTGAAGACTATAAAAATAAAACAGAGATACTGTCCGCTATCAAAGAGGTCCAGTTATCACGTCCAACTGTAACTAGACGTGTAGAGATCATAAACAGGGATTTGGAAACCAAACTGAAAAATGATATCGCGAATTGTAAATACTTTTCCTTGCAGTTTGACGAGTCCACTGATGTGACAGATACTGCTCAGTTGTGTGTTTTCATTCGGCTGGTGTTTCCTGATATGTCGGCTAAAGAAGAATTGTTAACCATGCTTGCCTTAAAAGAAAGTACTCGTGGAGAAGATATTTACACAGCTTTTATGAGTTATGTAAATGAAACTGAACTGCCGATTTACAAACTCTTGTGCATCACAACAGATGGAGCACCATCCATGACTGGCAATAAAAATGGCTTTGTTGCGTTGTGTCGAGCTAATGATGATTTTCCATCGTTTTTCGCATTTCATTGCATCATACATCAGCAAGTGCTATGTTCCAAAATACTGAACATGAAGGACGTCATGAGCATTGCTACAAAGATAGTGAATTCCATACGTGCCCGAAGCTTACAACGTCGTCTCTTCAAAGCGCAATTGGAAGCTAGCGAGGCTGCTGATCACACTGATTTACTTCTATACACGGACGTGAGGTGGCTGAGTCGCGGAAAGTTTTTAGAAAGGTTTCTTGAATTACTGCCTGAAATAATTACCTTTCTAGACGAAAGAGGTGACGACATCGAGAAACTTAAGAACGAAAAATGGCTGTGTGATTTAGCCTTCGTAACAGATGTGACAAGTCATTTAAATGTCATAAACTTAGAGCTGCAAGGTAAAAATAAAAATATTACCGACATGATTAGCGCAATAAGTGGGTTTAAAAACAAATTGAAACTTTTAATTAGTCAATTTGAAAGAAATGACTTGAAAAATTTTCCTGCATTGAAAGCAAGGGCAAGCACTCACACAAGTAGTGATATTTATGTGACAGAGCTAAGAAATATTCTTGGTGAGTTTGAGAGACGTTTCTTTGACTTTAACAAACTGAAAAATATCGTCACTTTCATGAGTTATCCGTTTTCTTGTGAAGACGTCGAAACATCTGCTACTGAAATATCAAACACTTTTAACATGGATATAACATCCATTGAGAATGAGGTATTGCAGATGATTTCTGACAAATATCTTAAATCCAGAGCAACTGATGCCAACTTCTGGTCCTTGATATCTGAAGAAAAATACCCATGTTTGAAAGAAGTAGCTCTTCGTTTAACAGGATTGTTCGCATCGACTTATTTGTGCGAGGCCGCATTTTCAGAAATGAAAATTATCAAATCGAAATATCGTAATCGACTCACTGACGAACACCTGACATCATGCTTGCGGTTGGGGCTCAGTAACTACGTACCGTCCTATGAAAAGTACGCGGATAATATGCAGTGCCATGCATCATCATCAAGACAGAATTTGTAGTTCGTAAGTTACGTTTAGATAAGATTCCTTCATTTTGTACATGTTTAATTTTAAAGTGCAGTAAAACGATATTTCGAAAATAAAATTTGTTCCTACCTAGATACTTAGTAGCTTAGTCGATCTCTTGCTTTCAAAATATTTTTTGGTAGATCGCCGACACTATAAGTCTGAGCACCCCTGTTGTAGATGGAGCATTTTACTGAAAGAAGACATTATTTTAATTTAAAAAACAATTTAAACTGCATTCATAGCAGTCCTGGATTTGTAAATAGGCCATATAGGCCGCGGCCCCTGTCCTAGGGGGGCGGCAGCGTCCTAGAGGGGCGGCAGATTTCAGAGGACGGTCACTCGATTGCAGACAATGTCTACCGGGGGGGGGGGGGGTTTGCAGCTAATAATGAACGGCTCATGTACAGACATATGGGGCGGCGGAAAAAAGTGGCCTACACTCCTAAATAATATAAATCCGGCACTGATTCATAGATATTTAAATAATTACATGGTTGAACCGGGAATCGAAATGTTAAAATTCATGGTCTTCCTTTCATTTCTAACCACTATGTTTTTTACAGAAAATAATCCTTATGATGAACCCTTTCGATCGGTATGATAAAGCTATGGGATAATTATTTTTCTCGTGTAACGGGTTCGACTCCCGGTTCAACCATGTAATTATTTAAATATCTATGAATGCAGTTTAAATTGTTTTTTAAATTCAAATAATGTCTTCTTTCAGTAAAATCTTCCATCTACAATATTTAAGAGACTTTCCCTCCATGTGGCATGGCCGTGGGACGCCCTGTATAAATATTATCAGTAAATAGGATTTTGGCAGAAGGGCACAAATGGGCATCATTCAGGACTTTACCCTATAGAACTATGTAATGGACAAAATATCAGTTTTTCATGTTACCTATAATCAATTTCAAATATTACAATATAAGTTTTTCATAATAAGAAAATTACAATCAAATGAAAGCAACAAATGTGTACTAGTATTTACGTTAGAGCTAACTGCAGACAGTTGCAAACAGTCTAGAGGTAGCTCAACTGCTCCATGTCAATACCAGTCTGTGCGTCCCCAAGACACTGACTGTATTCCCCCGCTGTATGACAATGCTGATGCGCTGGGACAGATACTCACCAGCTAGAGGGCATGCGTCGCATCGACCAGACGCTCAGATAATTTTCTATATATTTTGGTAGATATTTTGCAAATCGGAGAGTTTTCTGCGACGCTGGAAGTTGCTGGTTCGATTCCCGCTTCGCGACAAATGTTGATGCCATTTGCAGATATTTTTTCCGAAAGCTTAAATAGTATGGTAAGGATTATTTTTCAAAATATTTCGTTTAAACTAATATGTGCTCGGGTATTAAACATTAATTGAATAGATGATACAAAATATACTAATAATTTTTTTGTGTATTTAAATAGAACAGAAGATACCTTTTTTCTACTAAAAAAATATATTTTACAATTGAAAAAGTTGAAGAAATGTAGTTGCAAACAATCTAGAATTAGCTTAGCTGTTCCAAATCAATACTACAAGCGTCCCCATGACACTGGCTGCATTACCCCGCTATATGGCAATACTAGTCAGTATTGCCAATTATGAAATTGTTTTGCAAAATGGTACTTCATTATTGCATATCTAAATATTTAGACGACAGGTCTATTATATATTATTTTTATATATTTAGGTTAATATGTAATGCATTTAGAATTTCAATTATTGATTTGAACGAGGTGGAATAAATATGAATTTGATTCACTTAATAAATAATGCTAAAAATACAGCATCATTCAGCTCCATAGCATGGGGGTTCGATTCTAGCAAACAAATACTAAGGGTGTTTATTTTTAATCCTTCATCTGGTACCTTACCTACCTATAGTAATCTCTGGTTACTATGGGTTTATAAATAACTAACGACCCGCCCTGGCTTCGCATGGTTGTATTATACATATAAACCTTCCTCTTGAATCACTCTTATCTACAAAAAACCGCATCAAAATACGTTGCGTAGTTTTAAAGATTTAAGCATACATAGGGACAGAGAAAGCGACTTTGTTTTATACTATGTAGTGATATTATTTCTAAGTTTTTTGTACTGCGTAAACCTTTACAATTGGAGCAATTTATATGAAATTTAAAAAGTATCCCAATTTTTTTTAATACTTTTACTAAGACAGAATATTTAGACCTATTGGAATAATAATTTGGTCAGTACCTACTGTACTGGGCCCAGCGCAAACGCTATCTTATGTAGGTGGCATAGAGTAGCTTTTTGTATAAACACATCAGAAACTTAGATTTTTATTTACTGTCCGAGTAGGCGAATTTTTTTAATTTTTTTTTTATTTACTGTCCTAGTAGGCGATTTTTTTTTAATATTTTGAAATTTCTTATTTTGTTTTGGGGCTTGATGATGCTGTGCGAAAGGCATTATTCTTCGTTATTTGTTCCATTTTGTTTAACTTGTAAATACATGTTATGTTATTCTAATAATTTATAAATAGGTTATTAATAGTGTAAGTAATATAAGATTTGTACTGGGTTTATTTATTAAAATGTATTGTAATGATTATTTCCAAATAAAAGAGGCCTATGATACATTTTGTTTTATTTGTTTAAAGTTTGCTTCAGGAACGTTTTCGTGAAGCTTTTAGAATACTTACCTACAAAACATTTTACTGCCTAGCATTTTCGAATCGTAGTGTCTCAGGTAACATCTGAAATTATCACTAACTAGCAGCGCCATGCTGTTTCACCCGCGTAATTCCCGTTCCCGTGGGAATTCCGGTATAAAATATACCTATAGCCTATGTGTTATTCCAGACGAATCTATCTCTGTGCCAAATTTCATCCATAACCCTTCAGTAGTTTTTGCGTGAAAGAGTAACAAACATCCATCCATACAAACTTTCGCGTTTATAATATTAGTGGGACATAATAAATGCGAAAGTTTGGATGGATGGCTCTTCACGTCTGAACTTCAGAATTGATCGGGCTTAACTTGAATAGACAACTACGTTTTATAAAAAAATTACGATCCGCCCCGGTTTCGCAAAGTTTTAATTATACATGAGTTGAGTATAAGCCTTCCTATTGAATCACTATCTATTAAAAAAAAACCGCTTCAAAATCCGTTGCGTAGTTTTAAAGATTTAAGCATGCATAGGGACAGAGAAAGCGACTTTGTTTTATACTATGTAGTGAATCAGCCAGATCCGTTCAGTTGGTAGTTTTGGTGTGTAGACTAGAGGTAACAAGCATCCAAACTTGCGCACTGAAAATAGATCACCTACATACAGCAGACTAATTCGAATACCTGTGTAAATTTTCCTTTATATGTAACTAGCGACCCGCCCCGGCTTCGCTCGGTTTTATTATAAGTATATAAACCTTTCTCTTGAATCACTCTATCTATTAAAAAAAACTGCATCAAAATCCGTTGCGTACCGTAAAGTCCCCTTACTTCGCCTAGTTTTTGACAAAATTTGCGTTCTTGTGCTTTATTTAAACATCTATTTATGGATTAAAAAAAACAAAATGGCACATTTAATTGTTGCCGTTCGATTAAGACCATAGACATATAGATTAGGAAGCATTTAAACTACATAAAATAATCCCAAAGCTAGTAGGCGAAGTTCTGGTGTTGTTCCGTAACTTCGCCTACCAGCACAAAGTACGTATACAAGATAGGTAGGTATACACTTTGTTCGGCAAAATTAATGTCGAACTCCTTTGGAAAAAAATGCTATAATCTTATAAGACATAAGGTCCATTTTTGTGTTAATATCTATAGTAGGCGAAGTTAGGCACCG
This sequence comes from Eupithecia centaureata, assembly GCA_944547425.1. Taxonomy (NCBI): domain Eukaryota; kingdom Metazoa; phylum Arthropoda; class Insecta; order Lepidoptera; family Geometridae; genus Eupithecia; species Eupithecia centaureata. The sequence goes on along the minus strand of OX155704.1, from coordinate 7,623,029 downwards.
ATATCCACCTGTTTCCATACATTGCTTACGGAACAGCTAGGGTTGTCAAAAATGCAATGAATGGGTGTGTTGAATTTTATGATTAGAAAGATAAGTGTGTACCTATGTAGTAGCAAATACAATTTTATTAAAGGAATTAACAAATGTTAAACATACTTACTAAAAACACCAAAATCAAAAATAATGATTAAAAATAGGCAAGTCAGTATAGGGACCTATTTTCCATGGTATCTAAAGGAAATTTAATTCTAATATAATTAAAGAATATTTGATAAGACCAAACATATCGATAAATATAAAAAAGTATGCTTAAATAAAAATGATTAATGGATTAATATTAATGGATTATGGGCAATAACCCCCACATAATGATGCCATATATGGCGCTCATTAGGAGAGGCCTATGTCCAGCAGTGGACTATTATAGGCTGGTGATGATGATGATGATGATGCTTAAATATCTGACCTTACTTATTACAAAACGAGAAAAACATTAAACTCCTTTTTGTAAGTCGGGCAAAATTATTTAGTGGCAGCCCTATAGGCAGGCGAAGTTTGGCAACAGCCTGACCAGCATTGACCATTCATCGATACAAATTGAATTTTCTCTTTAAGTAAGTTGTTAATTTACAAGACAATTCGTTTTGATTAAAGAATAATAGTATGTGATTTTATTTTACGAACTCATTTTGACTTACCTGCGATGGTTTTTCGTAGGGAACCAAAGTTATTCGGATCAAAAAAAAATTTGGCCCTAGTTTGTGCGGGAAAATTGATAATCCCTCGTCAATGACGTGAACTTGGCTACAAATGGTGTGCAAATTGTTACCATGTTGAAAAAATGCTTCGTATTTGGTACTGTCTTATAGTGGTTTCTAATGAAATTCTTAGTTTATGGGAAAAAAATTAAATTAAGCGAAGATAGGTTTCTTAGGCGAAGTTTTGGGACTTTACGGTAGCTTTAAAGATTTAAGCAGTCAAAGGGACATAGAGATATAGGGACATAGGGACAGAAAAAGCGGCTTTGTTTTATACTATGTACAGTAGAACTCCAATTATCTGAACTCCGACTATCCGAATCGCCGATTATCCGAATCACAAACAAGTCTTGCCGAGTCTTGCGTCAGCCCGAGTGTGACCACTTGCAACTGCTCACCGTCAAACGAATGCGTGACCTGGCTGCCCGAAAACGGTTGAAGACCGTAAAACAGCTTACATTGACGGAGATGTTTAAAAAACAATGATTTTTATTTCTAAACTTGTACATAAGTACATTTTATTTATATTTAAAACATGTGAAAATTTCATGTTTCTTTCATTTAATTCAATAAAAAAAAGTGCAATATCAAAACGTAGCTTTTATTCTCTCCAATGGCAATTTTTTTTTTTAAATCCGATTATCCGAATATTTGATTATCCGAATGGGTCCCGGTCCCCATTAATTCGGATAATTGGAGTTCTACTGTAGTGAAAATAAATTTCGTTAAACAATGGAATTTCCAAAATTCACACGTACAGTTTGTTAAATTTTGTCTAGTTTAGGATACGAAGTTAATTTTGTCTAGTGGCGGAGCGGAGGCGATGGCGTGCCGGTTTTTCCTATGGCACCGCGCCGCCATGCGCCACCGCCTTCGGTGTGTGTGTGTAGGCTTTCATATGATTCAATAGAATACAACTCGCACGCCTTCGCCTTCGCTCCTCCTCCGGCTTCTGTGTGTTTCGAAGAGATATACGAAGTTGCCACCAAAACTCTGTTTTCGTTAAATAAGTGGAGGCGCTACTTTAGTTCCTGTTTGCGCTTTAACCATTAAATTATGCACCATTAAACGTTTAAAACTCTTTGAAATTATAACAAACTAGCGACCCGCCCGGCTTCGCACGGTTTTATTATACGTATAAACCTTTCTCTTGAATCACTCTATCTATTAAAAAAACCGCATCCTATTCCGTTGCGTAGTTTTAAAAATTTAAGCAGTCACATAGGGAAATAGGGACAGAAAAAGCGACTTTGTTTTATACCATGTAGTGATAATTCCGTTAAACAAAGGAATTTCCAAAATTCACACGTACAGTTTGTTAAACCTATCATACGCTTTTTTTTAATGCATCTGTAGTAGTTTTATTTTGTCTAGTTTAAGTTCGAAACACACAGAAGCCGGAGGCGGAGCGGAGGCGAAAGCATATTGCACCGCGCCGTCACCGCCTGCGGTGTGTGTGTAGGCTTTCATATGATTCAATAGAATACAACTCGCACGCCTTCGCTTCCGCTCCGCCTCCGGCTTCTGTGTGTTTCTAACTTTAGGAAGAGGTACGAAGTTGCCTTTGGTGGCCACCAAACTCTGTTTTCGTGAAATAAGTGGAGGCGCTACTTTAGTTCCTGTTGCGCCTTAACCATGAAATTATGCACCATTAAACTTTTAAAAATCTGTGAAACTATAACAATAGTGTTTCTCTCTGCCGTGTAGTCGTCGGCTTAGAATTTCCAACACCCAAATATTACCTAGATACGTTTGACCACAAACGGAATAAAACCTGAAACATTGGAAAATCAAAAGGTTATGTACTTACGCGAGAAATACCCGTGAATGATTTGTAGCATTATTTTGTTCTAGCATTATAATTACCTTACTAATATTATAAATGCGACAGTTTGTATGAATGTATAGATGTTTGTTCCTCTTCCACGCAAAAACTACTGAACGGATCGGGATGAAATTTTGAATAGACGTAGTTTTAGCCCTGGAATAACACATAGGCTTCTTTTCATTCCATAAATCAGTTCAAATGAGATAGATGAAGCCTTAAGACATTTCTATATAAAAACCGCGTGCTAAGTCGCGGGCAGATGCTAGTGATACAATAAGTCAGGGATGCTTTACATAACTTGTTTATAAAGAGACATCTCTAAAGTTTCGTTTACCTCATAACTTGATGTTTTTTTATACCACCAAAGGTGGCAAACAAGCATGCGGCCCGCCTGATGGAAAACGGTTATCGTATTATGTTATGTTATCTAACTTCATAATATACCTACTATTATAATAAATGGGAAAGTCTGTGTGAATGTTTTTTATAAGTAGGTACCTAATCTTTGTAACTAGGTACATAATTTGTTTAAATGAAATTTGGTATGTAGATAGTTTAGGACCTAGAATAGGCTATTAAAAGTTGGAAATTTTTAATCCTGAGGGGGTTAATAATAATAATAATAATATAATAATTATCTTTCCTTTAATTTAACTATATTCTCCTCATTTACAATGGGTTTCATCCGACTATCATTTTATTTGTTCTAAACCTATCTACACTGGTCTACATATGGTTTTACAAATTCAGCATTCATTGTGGCCGCTTTATTACGTTCAACTACATTCAAAAAAAGCTCTAAGACAACATACAAGACTGTATAAAAGCTAGGATACAAGTATTTATCAAGTGGTTTAGCCAGTCTTGTAAAACTCCTTGTATGCGATGTATCCTCTTGATTTGTGTTAGTAAATATCTTTATTTTCCTTGTTATTAATAATTCAAATCAATCATGTTTAAATGTAAGATATTCTATGTTCTTTGTCTTTTTGTTCAAATGTGGGCTCAACAAACTCTACCAAGTAGTGAGTACCTATATTATATGTATAAGTCTTTAAAACTTAAGTATATTTAGTGACTGACAGAACTTAAGTTAGTACTAGCGACCCGCCCTGGCTTAGCCCGGGTATATTATCCTACTAATATTATAAACGCGAAAGTTTGTAAGTATGGATGGATGTTTGATCCTCTTTCACGCAAAAACTACTGAACGGATCTGGATGAAATTGGCATAGAGATATACATATTATAGTCTGGAATAACACATAGGCTATATTTTATCCCGGAATTCCAACGGGAACGTGAATTACGCGGGTGAAATCGCGAGGCGCTACTAGTTGTAATTATAAAACTAGGTAGGTAGGTAGGTACCAACCACTATCTATTCAGCTATCTTTAAAAAATCGCAATGAAATCCGTTGCATACTGTTAAAGATTTAAGCTTATGTAGGTACACGGACAGACAATGGGAAGCAACTACCTTGGTTTGTTTCTTAGACTATTTCATACTATTCTAGTGATGATGTGCTGGATGGAAATAAGTAAGTAATATCACACTAATATCATAAAGTATACTAGCGACCCGCCCCGGCTTCGCACGGTTTTATTATACGTATAAACCTTCCCATTGAATCACTCTTATAATAAAATAAACGCCTCAAAAACCTTTGCACCGTTTTAAAGATTTATCTAAGCATAAAAAAGGACATAGGGATAAAGGGAAAGCGACTTTGTTTTACAGAGAAAGCGACTTTGTTTTACTATATATCATTCATTTCACGCCAAAATTACTGAATAGATCCGGCTTAAATTTAGAATGACGTAGATTAGACCTGGAATAAAACAGAGGCTAAGCTAGAAACGGGTGATGCAGCGGGGCGCCTGCACCTAGTACAACATCTATCATCATTATTTTTAATAATACCTATTAATTATTTTTCTGAAGTATAGTATTGCCTTCTACGTACTTTGGTTTAAAATACCTATAGGTAGGTATCAATCGGATTTTTTGTTACATTTGAATGTTTTTGAGTTACTGTTCCTTGCCAAAAAAAGCTTAGGTATGTTAACAACGTGTTACAAAATATCTGAACTTTTACGATTTTTCACCACCAAGACCGTATTTTGTTGATGTGATTATTTTCTAAGTAAAATTATAAAAACCCACTTACTTGTCATTTTATTGTTTTTGCTACTTTTAATTACCTACCCATCCTTTTTTTTCAGAGAGGTACAACAATCCATTCCTGTGGGAAAACTATCCTTACGTGAGATATCCAAGAAGAGCTCAATCTGCTTATGAAATCGACCCCCCAAGGAGGTCAAACTCAGCTTATGACGTTACACCACCTAGAAGATCACAACCAGCCTACAATGTTGACCCCCCTACACGCTCAAATCCCGCTTACGATATCGACCCCCCTAGGCGCTCACAACCAGCCTACAATATAAACCCCCCTACACGTTCAAATCCCGCTTACGATATCGACCCCCCTAGGCGCTCACAACCAGCCTACAATGTTGACCCCCCTACACGTTCAAATCCCGCTTACGATATCGACCCCCCTAGGCTCTCACAACCAGCCTACAATGTTGACCCCCCTACACGTTCAAATCCCGCTTACGATATCGACCCCCCTGGGCGCTCACAACCAGCCTACAATGTTGACCCCCCTACACGTTCAAATCCCGCTTACGATATCGACCCCCCTGGGCGCTCACAACCAGCCTACAATGTTGACCCCCCTACACGTTCAAATCCCGCTTACGATATCGACCCCCCTGGGCGCTCACAATCAGCCTACGAAGTTGACCCCTCAAAAAGATCACAATTCGATTATGGGGCACCTGTATCAGAAGCGAACCTCGACGCTAATCGCCGTATTCCTCAAAAACAAGTTTTCGATATACCAACAAAGTCCGGCGATACTTCTGATCAAGAATATCGAACAGAAGACCAACCTGTTGCACAGAAATTGCCGTCCGCGTATTGGGTTGAACCCTACAATATCAACGCAAAGACCCCCCTCGATGATGATGTCACAGCCAAGGGTTCTCCTGATTATGATGTCAATCCAGGGTCCGTTGCAGGAAGTAATGAGTAAGTAGAAATCAATATTTGAAACCAGCAGTCTCGGCCTGGTCTTTTTTAACAATACCACTTCGAGCCAACTGCCTAGTTTTTAGCGCAATATTTTTTACTTTTTCTTTAATCTTTTTTCATTAACTTAATAAGTCATAAAATAAAATAGAGAAGCCTTTATTTTTATGTTTTACCTACATATTAAGAAGCCGTATTTTGTTACGATATTATTTAGTTTCTTACATAATAGCTTGGTTCTACATAAAAAAAGAAAATGCTTGTAAGCGCTTGTAAAAAACCCAGCCAATTTTTCTTTTTCTATTACCACAGAGACAATGAACCTAAATGCATTCTACCACCTCTACCGGAACACGGCAGTTATGTCAAAAACGACGCCAACCCTACGTTGCGTTTGGGCTCAGAGATAGTAACCCTCAACGTAACCTGTGATCCAGGGTATATTGTGCATGGCTCTGCAACTGTACATTGTTATAATGGCTTCTGGGCGGATGATATGCCGAAATGTTTGCGTGAGTATTTGCATCTTTTGTTTTAAATAAAGATGATTTTGAAAGAGGAATCCGTGAGGTCAGAGGAATCCGTAATCTCTAGGGTCGTATTTATCGATGAGGAGAGATGAGAAAGTATTCGCCCCTTTTAGTATCTACGTATGGTGTTAATAATTATCTGGCCGACAAAAGACGGGACTGAAGAGCCTCATTGAGGCACCAACCTCGTCCTCAGAAAAGCTGATACGTGGCTGTGAATCACCAAAAGTCTTGCTCCGGTTCTTCAAATGGCTGGGCTGGTTAGAGCCTGGTTAGTTAGGCAGATAATGCACAATACACTCTCATGCGAGATATCAGTGCAGATGACAGTTTCCCCACTTAGAATTACATAGATACCAAAGATCCTATGCTATGACTGTATTGCGATAATAAACGACTACATTGAATACGTTCAAACAATAAACATTCTATTTGACAGCTGTCACGTGTCCACTAAAGAAGCACCACTCTGTGGAGTACCGTTGCCTGGTGATCGGCGAGGTGGTCGGCTCCAGATTGTGCAACGACGAGGAACCAGTGGGGACCATGGTCAGTCCTCGCTGCCGCAAGCCTCACTTCTATTCCACCGCCAATAACCTGGGCTTCATGCATTGTGGCGAGGATGGAACTTGGGACCATGTGGCGAAATGCACGCCAGGTATTGTATGATGATCTTTTTTTTATATACATACCACCAAGGAGCCAAACAAGCATGCGACCTACCTGATAGAAAACGATTAAAGCGGTATTACACTAAATGTTATTCAGGGACCCCAACCCTAACTAAGAGTGGTGTAATAAGATTTAGGACCCCAAAAGGACGGACGGCAAGCCTTGCTCCCTAATCGCCCTAATTACCGGGCCCTGAATAATGTGTAGTGTAATATCGCTTTTACGGCTTACCGCAGCCTATGGACGCCTGCAACATCAGACATCTTTACTTTACTTAGTATAGGTACAATTGAAATAATAGACTAACTGCAGACGGTTGCAAACGAGGTGCCATACCAGATGGAAGCGAGCGTCCCCAAGACACTGGCTGCATTGGCTCGTTTTATAGCAAAGATTAATAACAGGGAATTTTTATCCCATAAATATCAGTTCCCATGGTATGACAATAATTTTGAATGCGTGCGAAACCGGAGACAGAAACTGGTATCCAATAAATGCAATTAAATCGTTCCATGTCAAATTATTTTCCGTTTTCCTGTGCTTTGTTATGAAGTCTGTTATCTAATTCAATAAGTACTTACCTCGGTGTAGCTCGCGAGACGTCATTGCGGAAAAATGGAGGGTGTAGTTTCCTTATTTTGATAATTAAATCAACTGAGGAGCTTCTAAGGATTACATACCCATAGGGTAAAAACGGGACCCTATCATAAGAATAAATAATAACTGTCTATTCTTATGACCCTATTAAAACACAATACAACTAGGTACTACGTAGTTAAACCATAACCTTCACAAAGACTCGATTTTTATTCATTATATTTCAGAATGCGGTACAGTAACAGCCAAAGGCCATGGACTCGTGGTTGGAGGCCAAGACGCGAAGAAAGGGGAGCTTCCGTGGCATGTTGGAGTCTACATGAAGACATTCACGCCTTACAAGCAAGTGTGCGGAGGCACGCTCATTAGCAACAAACTTATTATATCGGGTGAGTTTATACTAGGGTATAAGGCGATCTCCGCCGTGAACCCCAAGGGTTCAAACAGATTGAACCTCTGGGGTTAAAACATAAACTCATACTTTTAAAACTATCATGGTTTCTAACATTACTATCATGGTTTCTAACATGGTTTTTAACACACAAATCATGATAAATATCCCGACATGACAGTTGTGGGTTGGATCATATGGATTTTCCACATTTGTGAACATAGAGGTTTGAGTCTTTGATATGTTAAAATATACCTTATACTGATTACATTGGTTAAAAAAAACTCGAAATTGACTAGGTTGTGGGTTGGATCATTTTTGCATAAATCGGTCCAATTGCACTGCTGTTATTGTTAAATAGATATAAAAGAAAAAGAAGATTCTGGATTCATCCATTTAATACGATTATGAACTCTGAAGGGAACTATTTTACTCGAAATTACTAGTTAGAAGTAGAGAGAAATGAAGCAGTTATTTTTTTACAACTCAAAGAAGGCGGCTCAGGCGCCGCGCATCTTTCGCTAAAGTTGTCTCAGAGCGGACTAAAAGGGGGGTCACCAAGTATGACGTAATATGACAGGAATGCGCGATGCAAATGAGATCGGACGTTATCGTGCGAGCTCGCAGATATTTGCGATGCGATGCGAGCTCGCAGTTTTGTGTTTGAGCCCTAAATGACTTTAGAGTTAAAACCATGATAGTTTTAAACGGATGAGTTTGTATTTGAACCCCAGGGGTTCATGCCAGAGATCGAGACTGCTTAAGATTCCTTGGGAATCTCTTCTCCTTTTTTGAAGTCTGATAGAAAATAATTTTCTCCTAGTTTTCCTTCACAAGTGAAAAACATCAAGGAATAGAAAAAAATACCTTTAGACTGTTTGCAACCGTCTGCAGTTTGCTCAATGGTTTCAATTGTATAAACTTCACAAGTTAATCTAGCATTGATTTCGTTCTATGTCAACTAATTTCCCGTGTTTTATATTTGAACCCCAGGGGTTCAAACTGAATGAACCCCTAAGGTTCATGGCAGAGACTGGGAGCTTAAGATTCCTCGAGAACCTCTTCTCCTTTTTTAAAGTCTGTAACATGACAACAATTTTCTAACTTTTTCTTTAAGTAAATTATTCTCTGATACTTATTCCAGCCGCGCATTGCTTCTGGGACGACCTAGAGATGCAGCTGCCGGCGTCTGACTTCGCTCTCGCGGTCGGCAAGCTGTACCGACCATACGACGACAAGAACGACGATGCACAGCAATCTGATGTGAGTTTATACTTATCCTTATCTACTAATGTAAACGTGAAAGTTTGTATGGATGTATGATGTAGTGATGTTTGTTCCTCTTTCACGCAAAGAAATAGCCTGAAATTTGCAGTGAAATTTGGTTTATAAAAGTAAAAATCTTAGGTAAAAATGAAATCTGCATGACAATGTGCTGTTAGTTTTCCATAAATTACAATTAAATAAAGCAAAAATTATTTAAATGAAAATTAAAAGCGAACATAAAGTAAACTGTACTGCTGTATTGTTATAAGGATTTTACTCTGTTTTGTGAACTGTTCTAATTTTTTTTTTTTTTTTTTTTTTTTTTGATAAAAGCTTTATTGACATATAACTGTTCTAATAAATAAAATAAACAAAATATAGAAAAAAAAAAAGAAATTATGTACATAACAAAAATGTCTATTATTTTATTTAAAATAAATTCGCAGGTAAAAGAGATCCACATGCCGCCTCGTTTCCAAGGCGCCTCTTCCAACTTCCAGGACGACATTGCCGTGGTGATCCCGACGCGAGCCTTCGAGTACAAAGTCCACGTGCGCCCAGTCTGTCTCAGCTTCAACTCGCATTTTGACAGGCTGCAGCTACAGACTTATAACAAGGGCAAAGTAAATACATCCTATAACAAGTTAACGTCATATTACTTATACTAGCGACCAGCCCGGCTTCGCACGTTTTTATTATACGTATAAACCTTCCACTTGAATCAATCTATCTATTAAAAAAAACCGCATCAAAATCCGTTGCGTAGTTTTAAAGATTTAAGCATACATAGGGACAGAGAAAGCGACTTTGTTTTAAATATTAAACTAATCACCACATAGTATAAAACAAAGTCACTTTCTCTGTCCCTATGTCCCTTTGAAGTACAACGGATTTTGATGCGGTTTTTTTTAATAGATAGAGTGATTCAAGAGGAAGGTTTATAGGTACGTAAGTATAAAATAATCGTGCGAAGCCGGGGCGGGTCGCTAGTATTATTATAAGTAAACTAGCTTCAACTCGCAATTGGACAGGCTGCAGCTACAGACTTATATCTAACAAGGGCAAAGTTACTACCTATTACAGGGCACTGACGACCCTACCCATAACACAAGCATAGCTTGGGGTTAGATGATAGTGTGTGGACGTCCGGAATTATTTATTTATATTTATAAAACTATAGACGTGTACATAATTATCAAAATAAACTTTATTAACAACAAAAATTACAATCAAGTAATAGAAAAAAATTCAACTACATAGTATAAACAATCGAAACCATTGAGCTAACTGCAGTCGGTTGCAAACAGTCTAAAGGTAGCTCAATTGATCGATGTCAATACCGGTCGGAAGCGTCCCCAAGACACTGGCTGCATTACCACGCTGTATGGCAATGCTGAAGCGCTGAGCCAGATACTCACCAGCTCTCCTACATTATATCACCAAAATAATATAATAATGTAAAAGAAATAAAGTGACAATTTTTTTTTAATGAATATCTTTATTAACAACGAAAATTACAAGCAAAAAGTGATGAATTGATTAATACAATACCTGATATTACAAGTTTATGTCATATTACCATTTGAGCTAACTGCAGACGGTTGCAAACAGCGATGCCAGATCTACCGATTTACTGCTTTTTCAGGCGTCTACCGATCTACTGATTTATTTCTAAAATTTCGTGAAATCTACCTGATTTTCCCGAGCGCCTATAGCTTCGTGATTAAAATAGTAATTTTAGGAGGCGCCAACACGTACGATATGAGACCACTCTCGCATTTTGGGCGACCTTTTTTTTTTTAGTTGCAATTGTCGGCAAAAATGCAAAGAGGATACGATAGCTTTTACGATAGCAGCTAAAAAAAAAAAAAAGGTCGCCTGCCAAAATGCGAGTCAAAATACTCTCGCGAAACACAATACGTAAGATACATACTACAATTTTCAGTCATTAATATCTACCTACTGATTTTTATGCCAATCTACTGATTTTTTACTGAACTTTCTACTGTTTTTTTCAAATTCCATCTGGCAACACTGGTTGCTAACAGTCTAGTACTAGATGAATGTCCCACATGAGTAGGGCTAACTTTATAGATTTTTACAACTACGCAACGGATTTTGATGAATTTTTTTATTATAAACAGTGATTCAAGAGGAAGGTTTTTATGTATGATACACCCGTGCGCAGTCGGGGCGGATCGCTAGTGTCATAATAATATAGTAAGTAAGCCATGCAATGATCGCATCTATTGATTGCAAAACAAGATAAATTCCTCAGTTCACGGTCATTCGTCGGACAAGGAAGTTTAGTTTTTTACTGTGATAAAATGTTCATGTTCAAAACACCACAACGAGTTTTGTCTCGAAGATGTTGATGATGAATTCTTTTTAAAGTACCTACAAGTTTTTTAGATCAAAAAAAATATGTTAAACCACTAAACACTCGAAGGTTATTTTGTCAAAAAAACGTTAAAATCTATAGTATTTAGGTACCTATCTTGTTAGTTAGCTCACTTGGACCTCATGGAGTTAAAACGTATGTGTATTTTTATCAAATGCAAATTTCTGGCCACTAATGAAATAATGCTTTTTGCTATCACAAATGAACAGGCGTCAGGCGTAGCTAGTATACCTATGACTGTGTGCGTTCGCCCAGCAAAAAGTATCGTCTTTTCAAGAATCGAATGATGCAGATAATCAGCGCCCTATGTCGTGTAAATGCGCCCGAAATTTTAAATTTGCGCCTCCAAGGGCTGCAGAGATATTTATGAAAAACTGTTTTTGCTGCACGAACGTTCGCCCAGCAAAACTTTTTTTAAAAAAAGGGTGTAGCTGTATTTTAAATATGCAAAAAGATAGCTTATATTATACTAGTCTAAATGCGCCGTTAAAGCCAAATTTGCGCCTCTAAAGATTTTAGAGATATTTAGTTTTTTGCTGGGCGAACGTTTTGGTAATTTCTATATCTCGGAAACGGCTGAACGCACAGTCATCATTTTTTTTACCTACAGATCCAGTATAATTGGCGCCTATTTGCGCCGTAATTTCCATTAACATGAGTAGCATGGTTCAGGAGATATTATTGTATTTCCTAGAAAACGGAAAAATGCTCTGGCTCTCGAATGAACAAGACCAAGGACTTCGCGTTAGTGCCGACTGGTACTCATTATATATTCACACGATCCTGTAAAGTTTCGCCGGCCTACTACATATAATAGACGAGTTATTAACGATTTTGTCTTTTTTTTGAGGTTATCTTGAGTGAAATTACTTAGGATACGAAAACACTAGTTTCCTGTGAGCTGGCTTAATACATGCTTCTACAATAATTAGCGCCCTATTTTAAGAATACGTATGCAAAAAATCATCTTTGTATACCCATTACTTTAGACAATAATGATAGAAAACCATTCGAAATATTTTTGGTACCTAGATAACCAGACCAAATTCGAATGAACATTAAAAAGCGGCCGCACTGGGCGAACGTTCGTGCAGCAAAAACAGTTTTTCATAAATATCTCTGCAGCCCTTGGAGGCGCAAATTTAAAATTTCGGGCGCATTTACACGACATAGGGCGCTGATTATCTGCATCATTCGATTCTTGAAAAGACGATACTTTTTGCTGGGCGAACGCACACCCTATGACTTACAAAAGCCACGACCATAAAAATCTGATTCTTAGCGTGAAATAGTCCTTCAGAAAGATAGTTTTCAATGATCTTTTAAATGTCAGAAGTTTTCATACATTATCTTCAAAGTTTGCTAACGATTTTTGTTTTACTCCCATTGCCTTAATAAATTTGTTTTCTCGTTTTGTTGAGTTTAACATAGAATTAACAATTATTTTCTTTATCGTTCTTCTGCGGTTTTATTTATATTTCACTAGCGACCCGCCCCGGCTTCGCAGAGTTTTATTATACGTATAAACCTTCCTCTTTAATCGCTCTATCTATTAAAAAAATCGCATCAAAATCCGTTTCGTAGTTATAAGCATTTAAAGGGACATAGGGAAATAGGGACAGAGAAAGCGACTTTGTTTTATACTATGTATAGTGATAGCTAGTGATTGTATTCGTAATGAAAAGCACAGTGTTTGCCTCATGTAAAAGTAACTTAGGACTAGGTACGTACATAAGTTACTTTCAACAGTTTCGTTTCAACCCTAGTGTAACAATTCTTATAACTATGTTTCACTCACTATAAGGTTGCCTGGGAGAAATCGCTCTTAGCGATAAGGCCGCCTTTTGTTAGATGTAAGTCATTTTTATATATGTATTTTCTTTATAGTACAAAAAAGTGTTCATTCATTCATTCATTCATTCATTCAATGTACTATTACCCCACAGGTGGCAGGCTGGGGTCTCACATCAGCTGACGGAAAGCCGTCCCCAGTTCTTCAAGTCATCGAGCTGCCTTACGTAGAAGTAGGCACGTGTATAAAGAAATCTCCACCGACTTTCGTGGCGCATATAACCAGCGATAAGATATGCGCGGGAGATAGGAACAGTAAGGGTTATCCATTGATTATAAAGTCTGTTGTCTATGATTTTATAGATTTCGACATAAACTTAACGTAATGAAAAAATCTATGTCTATGGATTTCGATAACAGCTGTGCTATTACGCTAAAACGCCCATCCAAATTGATATTCCTGCGCCATTTCAATGGCCATCGCGCGCGTCCTTTCCATACTATTTCAAATTACAAAGGCCATTAAAAGGGCTTCTTTATGTCAGTTTTGTTTTTTAAGTCATTTTTTTTTCAAAACTGACCTAAGAAAGCCCTTTTATTGGCTTTCGTTATTTGAAATTGTATGGAAAGGACGCGCGCGATGGCCATTGAAATGGCGCAAGAATATCAATTTGGATGGGCGGTTTTAGCGTAATAGCACAGCAGATGTGGCGCGGTGGGCTAAGCTCTGCCTGGAGGTTGCAAATTTGATTACCGCCTTGGGAGAAATGTTTTACGATCTCCAAATATTTCTTGCGGGTTACTGGGTGTTTTCGATGTAAAATTAAAATATCTTTGTAGATACCTATGACATCTAAGCCAGAAGCTTCGCACTTGTTAGGTATTCTTTTTGAAGCCTTTAAAGACTAAGTATTTCTAGCCTATGGGAATTGATGTATGGTGTGAAAAGTAGGCTAGAACTACATACGTCCATTTCAAATTCAGCCCGATTAGTTCAGTAGTTTTTGCGGGAAAGAGGAACATCCACACATCGAAAAAAATTATAATTTTATAATTTTAGTAAGGATGTCAGTGATACAGTACCTACCCATATCACATGCTCTGCTTACCTTGGGGCTAGATGATGCTGTGTGAATTGTCCAGCATTATTATTATTATTTTCTTTACTTATTTCACTTTATTGTGTACTAGCAGCGCCTCGCGGTTTCACCCGCGGTAATTCCTGTTCCCGTGGGAATTCGGAATAAAATATAGCCTGTGTTATTCCAGACTATAATCAATCTTTGTACCAAATTTCATCCATATCCGTTCAGTAGTTTTTGCGTGAAAGAGTACAAACATCCATTCATCCATACTTACAAAAAAAACTTTCGCGTTTATAATACTAGCGACCCGCCCCGGCTTCGCACGGTTTTATTATACGTATAAACATTCCTCTTGAATCACTAACTATGTAAGTATTAAAAAAAACAAGCATCGAAATCCGTTGCGTAGTTTTAAAGATTTAAGCATAGGGACATAGGGATATAGGGACAGAGAAAGCGACTTTATTTTATACTATGTGATTTGAAGTTATTATTTAACCTTACAGCGACCACGGCTCTTTGCCGCGGAGACAGTGGTGGCGGCCTAACTTTCGTCGCGACAGACCGCGACACGTCTCGCTACTATCTTCGTGGGATTGTCTCTACTGCTCCGAATGACGAACACGACTGCAACATCCACACCTATACTAGCTTCACGCATGTACAGAAACATGAGGACTTCATCAAGCAGTTTATTACTGGGGACTAGTGTGTGTTAAAACCCCTCTTCAGGCCTCACGCCTTGTTTCTATGTATTTATCAAGTTATTGCGTTAAGCGCTTTTACCCACTGAATGCAAATACCCCTGTCTTCTATGATCAGTATTTATCAAGTAATTGGGGTTGGCGCCATTACCCATTGAGTAACAATGCCCCATCTCACTACCTATATTAAGCACAATCAATAAAGAAAATTACAATAGAAACAAATTGAAACTTTAAAACTAGAGGTAGTATATACAATTGAAACAATTGAGTTACCTACAGACGGTTGAAAACAGTCCAGATATCTCAATGATCCATGTCGGGAACGTCCCCAAGACGTTGGCTGCATTACCTACCAGGCTGCATGGCAATACTGATGCGCTGTTGACGCTGTTGTGTCAACCTGGCAAACAACCTTCAGTAAGATTACTCATGTTTCTAAAGCCGCGTACAGATTGCTGTAACGTAACATGCAATGTATCACGCAATGAAAGAATTTGCCGTCCACACTGTCGCAATGTATCATGCAATGTAACAGAAATCACACAGTGTGGACGCCTCGCGCGCACGAACCGAGCACACTACGCGCACGAACAGAGCATTTCAACTCGTGCTCGCCGCGATCCGCCATTTGTCGGTTTTTTCGCCGAACACAAAGGGGCGCGCAGTGTGCGCGGAGCGCCAGTGTGGACGGGTTGTTTACTCGAACGCGCGCGAACGTTAGAAGAATGGAAGAAAACACAGCTACAGTAGAGCCGTTTATGTTACGTTTTTTTCACATGATTGATGATAATCATTGAAGCATCGACAGTCATCGTAGCCAGTAATAATTGTATAATAAATTCTCTCCGCGTGTTCTCGGCAGACTGAGCTATGTTCGCCACGCGCATGCCGGAAAAGATGCGAACACCTACGTGCTCAGTTCGCGCGCGCGCTGCGTCCACACTTGTGAAATGCTCCTTTCATGTTACATTGCATGTTACGTTACAGCAATCTGTACGCGGCTTAAGTCCTATTCGATTGTATCGGGTTTCTGCCCGAAAGCACAGAATAGATAGGTAAAAGTAAAGACAAAATTTACGTTTACTAAATTTTTACCTGTCTACTTACTTAATTAATGTATTAGTCTCGATAAGTAGTTGATAGCATAATATTTTTTGCCATATTTGATGAGTTAATTATAAGTATACCATTGCATTTCTAATAAAATAGATTAATATTTTTTTTTTTTAATAATCCCACTTCCGATGATTGATGCCAAAATGACTGAATGATAAGTTTCTTTGTAGGTACCTACTGTACAGATCTACCTACTATAGGTAGATGATGATGACTCCACACACAGAAGCCGGAGGCGGAGCGGAAGTGAAGGCGTGCGAGTTATATCCTATTGAATCTTAAGAAAGACTACAAAGGCGGTGGCGGCGGCCCGGTGGTGCCATAGGAAAACCGGCACGCCTTCGCCTCCGGCTTCTGTGTGTGGAGACTTTACTTGTTACATAATATTAATAATTATTTTGAAACAAGTTGTCTATCAGTTAAGTACCTAGGTACTTATCAAGTAGGTAATGTTGTTACGCCTGATAAGTAGTATAGTATGTACTTATCTCAAGTTCACACTAATAAATATTAGCCCCGAGTCCGTTTGACGTTTATATCGAGACGTGATCATAACGTCAAATTTTTGTATGGGATTTGCGTAATTGCCTGTCCGCACGATCGAAGCTCTATACGTGTCTTACCAAATAAAAAAAGGAGATGTCTCGAATGCGGCACGACCACATCTCGATAGTATAGTCAATCGGTCACACCTTTCTGATCAAGTTGAAGTTTGCGTATGTACATTTAATTAACATACTGTAATAACTTTTGACGAAATAAAATTGATTCCTGTGTGCCCTGCACAGGAACACGAAGAGTTCTTCGCTATTAAGTAGATATAGTAGGTATTAAGTTATAAGTAGTACCTTTTAGTCGTAGTAATTTTTGATTTTAAAATGTCAATGTTTATAAGTATTATAAGTAATGTAAGTAAGTGAACCTACCTAAGTATTTTTGTACCTATCTTTTTATAGGTACCTATTTCACCGTCGCGTCGCTTTGGACATAAACTATACCTAATGGCATTGTAAATATTTTACCTAAATACTTAAATAAAACTTTAGGTACAGACTGTTGCAGGCAGCAGGCTACTCTTAATCCTGGAAAATCCTTAAGTACCTACTTGTGAAACCAGCAGGCAGCAGGCTACTCATAAGGTGACAAATCTAAATCGAGCTGTGCTGTGCTGTACTGCGCTGTGCTATGTTTGGTCAACTCGCTCGTCTAATGTTTTAATGAGGATACAAACTAACCATGATGTGCTGCGCTGTGCGAGGCTACGCTGTTTCTATTGACCAAACAAAGCACATCGCAGTATAGCGCAGCACAGCTCGATTTAAATTTGTCACCCTTAATCCTGGAAAATACTTGTGAAACCACGGGCAGAAGCTAGCTTGTGTTTTATTCTAGCAATAAACAAGCTTAGATAGCGTTATCACTTCCCGCGCTGGCGTACGGTAAAGTGGTCGTGTGTACGAAAATATAATCAAGATGGTGCGTGTACCGGTTGTCACTTTCAATAATGGAAAAACTATTCCTATCATCGGATTGGGCACATGGAAGGTCAGTATTTTTATTAAATAAAAACCTACCTAAATATCTTCAATCCTTCAAATAACCTCAATATTCCAGTACGTTTATTAGTTTCTTACTTCTGATTTTATCTATAAGCCTATACAGACGTAATTTACCTTGGACTTTTTCTAAATACAAATGGGGGTGCGAATATCGTTAACACTCTGGCGTACGGAGTAGAGTAATAGGACCCTTTCGTTACCTACCTAGTTTTTGGTCGTGGAAGTTAAAAAATAAGTTTTGAAATAATTTATTGCTTATTTTTTAAGATGACATCTTAGGTCAATTGATTTTAATTAACCTATGTGAAAATGGTTATCCACTTCGATGGGTGGCTGGACTGGACTAACTACTCAACAATTAGCCACTTTTACGACGAAGTCAAGCCAGAGTGAATTGCGAAATGAGGTAAGGCTCTAGGGTTAAATTGACTTATCGCGTCGGCTATCAAATGTCAATTTGCTTGTAATTTTCGTTGAATAAATAATTTCGTTGATAAAGATTTTTAGTATGTAAAAAAAAAATGTCAATGTCAAATTTTCTGTAGGTACCTAGGTACTTTGTTTACCACCCGGCTTGTTGCATTTTTCAATTTCCTTCGTGATTTCCTTACTATACGACGTTTTTTCGCTGTAAATTGATAGGAAATCTTTCTACAATGGCTTTTATAGTGCCGAAAATTAAGTTCGCTGATGGCAACGAGTGCCCCATCCTTGGCATCGGAACTTGGAAGGTAAAACATAAATTATTCGATTGGCCTTGATCGATCCTCAATAATATTCCAACTGTAATACTACTTTGATAACTACTTTGATAATGTGCTAGTCAATATGTTGAGAACAATCAGCTGATAACCTTTTTTATTATTCGTCAACTTTGAATTGGTCGATAAGGTATGAAAGTTCAATTAACAAATAGGTATTGATTTTGATATTAGTTACAACATGGTAGCTATAATAATTAAAATATCCGCAGGTAGCTATAGTATTGAAGGATGCTAGGATGCGAGAAGAGAACCCTAAAGGCATAGACTATAACTAACTAACCTAACTATGTTACTAATACTAATTGTTATCACTGTCACTACATAGTATAAAACAAAGTCACTTTTTCTGTCCTTATGTCATTATGTCCCTTTGAATGCTTAAATCTTTAAAACTACGCAACGAATTTTGATGCGGTTTTTGTTAATAGTTAGAGTGATTCAAGAGGAAGGTTTATATACTTATAATAAAACCGTGTAAAGCCGGGGCGGGTCGCTAGTTATTGATATACTAGCCTTTGCACACCTGTAGGGGTAGGGACTATTAAACCTTTCATAATCAACATAATAGTAGATAACCATTAAAGTTTGATTAAGATACTATTTACGGACTAACTTGGTAAACCAGGACTAAAGATTGTGGGTAGTTGTCAACAGCATCTTTATCCAAGTACCCACATTATTTTGTTATTTTTCAAACTACCGATTGCACAATCAGTTTCAATTTGATAAAAATAATGTCTAAAAGTGTCCATAGAAAGAATGCGGGTGAACCCGCTGGCAGATACTTGTCATTAATAAAACATCTTGTAAAGATAACATCCACTCATAGCATCGTATATGTAGATAAAACAAACAGAGGTGTTATTATAATACCTATCAAACATAATGTACTTAGATATAAAATTGACAGAGTAAGTCTTCAGCCAAGGGCTTTATAAAATAAACCTTCCTCTTCAAACATTCTAATAAAAAAAAGCGCATCAAAATCCGTTGCGTGATTTTAAAGATTTAAAAATACAAAGGGACATTGGGTTAGGGATATAGGAACATAGGGACATAGGGTTAGGGATATAGGAACATAGGGACAGAGAAAGCAACTTTGTTTTATACTAAGTAGTGATGGGAAAGTCTGTGTGAATGTTTGTTATAAGTAATCTCCGTAACTACTTAAGTTATTTACATGAAATTTGGTACATAGATAGTTTAGGACCTAGAATAAGATAGGCTATTAACATTTCACATTTTAACCACTGTTAAATAGGATGGTAAAGTTTGTATGGAAAAATATTATTCCTTGGTTTGATTCACTCAAAACTTGGTATAAATAAACTGCAAAGTAAATAATTAGACACATATTTTAGATTTTTACGAATCTACCCCTGGGAGGCGTGTGATAAATTTCTGAAATTTGACAAATAAATTTCTTAAATTTGACAAATAAATTTCTGAAATTTGACAAATAAATTTCTGAAATTTGACAAATAAATTTCAATGCGGCGAAGCCGCGGGTTGCGCTAGTACTATACATATATATATATTTATTTATTGAAACATTAAAAACACGACAAATTACAGCTAGTATTCACAATTCTGTATACTCTATGACAAATTTACAAAGCAATCACTTAATATATCAAAATGTTTAGCTACATAGATTTTATATGAATTTCAGACCGATCCGTTTAGTAGTTTTTGCGTGAAAGAGTAACAAACATCAATACATACAAACTTTCTTTTTATCTATTCCTAAGCTAATAAATGCAAATTTTGTATGTATGGATTTTTTTTATAATATTACTAGCGGGACGCTAGTCGCTAGTCACTACATAGTATAAAACAAAGTCACTTTTTCTGTCCCTATATCATTATGTCCCTTTGACTGCTTAAATCTTTAAAACTACTCAACGGATTTTGATGCGGTTTTTTTTAATAGATAGAGTGATTCAAGAGGAAGGCTTTATAAGGCAAACATGTATTAGACACATAAGTTATACACATGCTAGTGGTTTCTATTTCGCCTCTTCCACTAGTGGACAAAAAATTGAGGCGAATTAAATTAAATTTGACTTGTCTAAGTGCTTATTTTGTAAGCCTAAAGAAATAAAGATTTTGATTATTATTGATTATTATTGATTATTATTATTGAAGGTTTCTAGGTATAATAAAACCGTGCGAAGCCGGGGCGGGTCGCTAGTAATACATATCAACCTTCCTCTTGAATCACTCTGTCTATTAAAAAAACCGCATCAAAATCCGTTGCGTAGTTTTAAAGATTTAAGCATACAACGTGACATAGGGACAGAAAAAGCGACACTTTGTTTTATACTATGTAGTGATGTAGCTTAAGAATAGATACAAACAGTGATTATTTATCCTTATGATATTAGTAACAATTGAGTTCTGTGTTTTTTAGTTTAACAATAAAACTGTTCCACATTCATAGATAGGAGCAACTATTTCTGAAGTATCTGTAAACGTCTTGAAGTAGAAATAGATAAAACTGTTTGAACAGATAATATTTGACACAAGCTGTTGCGTTTGTGATAACAAACATGGAATTATTTCGCAAAAATGCTTCTAGTGTTATCTGGTGTTGCAATAAATCTTACTATATAAAATAATAAATGAGAAAGTCTGTGCGAATGTTTGTTACGACGACGGATCTCCGTAAGCACTTAAGAATCCTGCGATGGCTGCACAAAACTCTAATTCGAGGCGTTCCGTAATACCAAAAATTATGACTGAAAACTTTTATAATTTCGGATTATTTTTTATTATTTTTCTTATTTATATGAAATTTCGTATGTTGATAGTTTAGAAGTAACACATAGGCTAATCTACTATTGAACAATTCTCCTCTAAGGGCTTTAAAAGGGTGGAAGTAGGTATGTATGGAAGATTATTATTCCTTTGTTCAATTCTCTCTAAACTTGGTACAAACAAACTATAAATAAATAACTTATAAAACATATATTTTTTATTTTTACAAAACTACCCCTAGGGTACGTGCGATAAATTTCTGAAGATAAATTTCTTGTATGATTCCTACTTAATATTAACGCGAAAGTTTGTAAGTATGGATGTTTGTTACGCTTTCACGCAAAAACTACTGAACGGATATGGATGAAATTTGGCACAGAGATCGATTATAGTTTGGAATAACACATAGGCTATATTTTATCCCGGAATTCCCACGGGAACGGGAATTACCGCGGGTGAAACCGCGAGGCGCTGCTAGTAAAAAATATTTACTGGTTTGCACATTCACTTAAATCATGCTAAAAATAAATATTTAAAAAATGAAACACGTGCTTAATATGTAATTATATATAACTTCATTCACACAAACAAATAACCGCACAGGGGCCGAATTCCACTAATATGAAAACAAAGGTCTTAATAGCGTCATACTATGGAGATGGCTAAAATGACGTTGTTGCATTTGGCATTCTAAATTTTGTTACGCTTGGAGAAACTTTCATTAAAATGTCAAATCGGTAGTCAGAAACGTAATCGTCACAGCTATGAATGAACCTCAAAAAGTTTGTGCTAGTAGAATACCAAAAAGAGTTTAACACTGTCAGTTTGGCACGATACTAATGGAATGGTGAAGCGATTTAGTTCGTGGAATTCGGACCCTGGTAGATTGCAGAGCGCGCGCCCGCTATAAAATTCAAAAAATCATCACTGCATAGTATAAAACAAAGTCGCTTCCCGTTGTCTGTCTGTATGTCCCTATATATACCTAAATCTCTATAACAATTAATATTTTCTTTCAGTCTAAGCCCGGTGAAGTGACACAAGCAGTCAAAGACGCCATTGACATCGGGTATCGGCACATAGACTGCGCTTATGTCTACGGAAACGAGAAGGAAGTGGGGGAGGCCATCGGGGCCAAGATCAAAGAGGGGGTGGTCAAACGGTAATATAAATAAATAATGCTGGAATATTCACACTTCACCATCTAGCCTCAAGCTAAGCAGAGCTTATGTTATGGGTACTAGATGACTGATATACGTCATCTGCATTATCATCCATCATTATCATCAGCCTATATTAGTCTTACTATTATAATAAACTAGCGACCCGCCCCGGCTTTACACGTTTTTATTATACGTACAAACCTTCCTCTTGAATCACTATCTATTAATAAAAACCCCGTCAAAATCCGTTGCGTAGTTTTAAAGATTTAAGCGACCCGCCCCGGCTTCGCATGGTTTTTTTTTATACATATAAACCTTCCTCTTGAATCACTCTATCTATTAAAAAAACCGCATCAAAATCCGTTGCGTAGTTTTAAAGATTTAAGCATACAAAGGGACATGGGGATATAGGGACAGAGTAAGCGACTTTTCTTTATACTATGTAGTGACTTACATACATACAAATGTTTCTTCTTTATAACATTAGCATCAGTCACCTAGTACCCATAACACAAGCTCTGCTTAGCTTGGGGCTAGATGATGCTGTGTGGACTGTCCAGCATTATTAATTTCTAACTCATAGTATAGTAGTATATTCGTATCATTATTATTTCACTTTATTTATTTTAATTTATTTTTATAAAATACATTTTTTACTATAGAAAATACAAAAATATTATAAAACTAATCTACAGTAAAAAATAAATCAAAACTGTGGATCACCGGCCGCGAAGCTTTAGCAGCCGGTGACTAGGGTTGCAGACAGAGGAACTTCCTGACGATACGCGCTGAATCCAGGAGAACCGCTTTTTGGATCTGACCCTTGATCCAATTTCCTAGCGAGAGTCTCTTGAGATGTATTATTATTATTATTTATTACAATTATCAATCCTGTCTCCTTCCAGCGAGGACCTCTTCATCACCTCCAAGCTGTGGAACACGTTCCACAAGCCGGCCCTGGTGCGCGGAGCTCTCCAGGAGTCGCTTGACAACCTTGGCCTGACTTATCTGGACCTGTACCTCATCCACTGGCCGCAGGCGTACCAGGTAGATAGATACATAGATAGAAGTTTTATTGGAAACACACACAAACAGCACAGGAAGATTAACAAAAGAAAACCTTTCAACAAACTAAATGGAATTAAGTCAGTAGAGAGAGTAGAGTACAATAGAAAAGAAAACAGGTAGGTATCTAACACAATTAATAAAGAACAAAGTAAAAAATAGTAAAATAAAGACACAGTACACATTATCATTTTAAAGACTTAACTAACTTAACTACTTAACTAATTATAATTTATAAGCAATTAAATTTAATACCTAGGTATCTACCTACAGTACACTTGCCTATAAATACATATATTATGTACTACCGCTCAACCAGGGGAGGGATTCCCTCCTCTGACATTTCTGCGCTGCCCGTGGTGAATCCAAAAGGGTCAGTCTCAGCTTTATGCTGTACTGCTCCCAGGTAGGTACAGAACAGCGCTGGTAGCTTCCAACCTAGATGCTCTTCATCACCTCCAAGCTGTGGAACACGTTCCACCAGCCGGCGCTGGCCTTGCATATAAACCTTCCTCTTGAATCACTCTATCTTTTAAAAAAACCGCATCAAAATCCGTTGCGTAGTTTTAAAGATTTAAGCATACAAAAGGACATAAGGAGATATGGACAGAGAAAGCAACTTTGTTTTGTACTATGTAGTGAAAAGGTGTCCTTTACATCTTTTCTGTCCTTCGAGCCGGATATGAACCATGGATTGTACATATTTTTAATTTAGTACCTATGATTTAGTGTATTGTCGACTAATAAAAGCCTTGTTCTCGACATTACGTATAGTTAACAAACATTCACACAGACTTTCCCATTTATTATAATAGTAAGATGATTTAGTGTATTGTCGACTAATAAAAGCCTTGTTCTCGACATTACGTAAAGTTAACAAACATTCACACAGACTTTCCCATTTATTATAATAGTAAGATGATTTAGTGTATTGTCGACTAATAAAAGCCTTGTTCTCGACAGGAAGGCGGTTCGCTTTTCCCCGTCGATGCGGCCGGTAACATCCAGTTCTCTGATGCGGATTACGTTGACACATGGAAGGCTTTGGAGCCACTGCAAGCTGAGGGACTTATTCGCAGGTACTTCATTACTACAAATAAATAAAAATAGTAGCTTTTGATAGTACATTGTTACCCAAGGGTTGAAAGACGAATGTTTATACGTCTAATAAAACCGAGCGAAGCCGGGGTCGCTAGTAAAAAAATAATTTTTTCATTACTCATACTCGGAAAGTAGGTCTGAACATACCTGAAGAGCGGGTTGAAAGTGATACTTTTCCACCCTAGGGAGAATCGTTTTCAACTGAAAGCTATATCAAAACAAAGGTCTCAATAGTGCCATTCAATCAAGATTAAAATAACGTTTGTGCATTTGGTATTCTACTATTTTTTGCGCTTGAAGAGACATTCATAATTAAAATGTCAAATTGGTAGTTATAAAGGTAATCGTCACAGCTATGAATGAACCTCAAAAAGTTTGTGCTAAGAGTTTAACACTGACATTTTGACACGATACTATTTAAATGACGAAGCGATTTATTAAGTGGAATGCGGGCCCTGGTAACAATATAACAGATAACAATATATTATTTGTTTGTTTCCAGTTTGGGTCTGTCGAACTTCAACTCGAAACAAGTGACCAGGATCTTAGAAGTGGCCAAGGTTAAGCCTGTCGTTAACCAGGTAAGAATATTATGAGAAAACATTGCATACGTTAAATAATTTAATGTAAAAAAAAACAATTTATCAAAACTAATTATAATAATAATCCGAAAACCGTTGGGGTAAACGTGTTAAAGTGGAGACCGCGACTTGGTAAACGTAGTGTAGGACGCCCTCCGGCCAGGTCGGATGACGATCTGCGTAAGACTGCTGGCAGATGCTGGATGCGGCAAGCTGAAGACAGGGTGCTATAGCACTAATTAGGGGAGGCCTATGTCCAGCTGTGGACTAAAAGAGCTTGATGATGATGACCTCTGTAGCGCAGTGGGCGAAGGGTGCACGAGGTTGTAGGTTCCATTCCCGTCGCAGGACAAGTTTGTATGATCACTACATAGTATAAAACAAAGTCGCTTTCTCTGTCCCTATGTCCCTTTGAATGCTTAAATCTTTAAAACTACGCAACGGACTTTGATGCGGTTTTTTTTAATAGATAGAGTGATTCAAGATGAAGGTGTATACGTATTATAAAAACGTGCGAAGCCGGGGCGGGTCGCTAGTCATCTATAAAGGCAGATTTAGACAGGGTTTGTGACTGGCGCCGAAATCGAGACAAGTCAGCACTGACCCGAAAAAACCCCTAACTTTCCCATCAACATTTATTCTCTTCCAGGTCGAAAGCCACCCTCACCTTAACCAACGCCGCCTGATCTCCTTCTGCGAAGCCCGCGGTATAAAGGTCACGGCCTACTCTCCCCTGGGCTCCCCGGACAGACCCTGGGCCAAGCCTGGCGACCCCCAGCTTATGGAGGACCCCAAGCTCAAGGCGATCGCTGACAGACTGCAGAAGACTGTGGCTCAAGTACTCATCAGGTAACTCCTTACTAATATCAGTCCTGGATTTATAAATAGGCCGTATAGGCCGCGGCCTAGGGGCGGCAGATTGGAGTGATTTTGTAATTTTTATTGCTGTTATTTCTATTGGGTTCCATAAAAGAGATGTTATTGCCAAT
Organism: Eupithecia centaureata; assembly: GCA_944547425.1. Classification (NCBI taxonomy): domain Eukaryota; kingdom Metazoa; phylum Arthropoda; class Insecta; order Lepidoptera; family Geometridae; genus Eupithecia; species Eupithecia centaureata. The sequence goes on along the minus strand of OX155704.1, from coordinate 7,596,805 downwards.
TGCAATATTCGGGGGGGGGGGGGGGGGGTCAAGCTAATAATGAACGGCTCAATAAAAAAGTGGCCTACACTCATAACAAAATATAAATCCGGCACTGATTCCCATTCTCCATAATAATAATCGACGACCGATGTGGCGCGGTGGGCGAAGGTCCGCCTGCGACGCAGGAGGTTGCGGGTTCGATTCCCGCCTCGGAAGAAATTTGTTTACGATCTGCAGAAATTTGTTCCGTTGGTCTGGGTGTTTAATATGTATAATAAAAAATATCTATCTATGTATACATATAATGTATTTAAATATATCAGTTATCTAGTACCCATAACACAAGCTTTGAGTAGCTTACTAGATGGTGCTGTGTGGATTGTCCAGCATTATTAATATTATAAACGAGAAAGTTTGTATGGATCTTACTATTCTAATAAAAGGAAAAGTCTGTGTGAATGTTTGTTATAAGTAATATATGTAACTACTTAAGCTATTTAAATGAAATTTGGTATACAAGGTATAACATATTACCCCTACTAAGCCGAAGGGGGGGGTTTCAGGAACCCATGGTGATCAGTTGTGGGGGGGAGATAATTAAAAATTCCTATTTTCAGTTTCCCATACAAAAAGTTTTCATTTCCTAGTGCCAAAATAAAGTGACAACCCTATTCGGGAAACCTATACCTACCTACTACCTCTACAGGTATGTAGGTAGGTATTTATCTTCGTAGATTTCAGCTATGGCGGGAGATTACTAGACGATCTAATAAATGCGTGATAATAATAAGATATGTAGCTAGTATGTAAGTTCCTAGGTTGTATTGAGAAAATTTTAAAATGCAAAGTAGAGTTAGGAACGTTGTAAGTGTAGGTACATACCTCATATTTTCTCGCTTGTCAGCTGTCTGGATGGCTTCTTACGAAGGGATTTAAGTATGTTTTGGTAGGTCACTCGTAGGTATACTATCACAGACAAGAAATTCACACACTTCAGCACAAGGTTGGTATCTTTTTAGGCATCAACATGTCTCACTCACTTTAGCACTAGTTAGGTTAGTTAGTTAGTTACACATGACGTACCGATAACTATGCATGTAAGTAAGGTTCGATATGCCTCCCTTCTTCCAAGCAACACAGACGAGCGCGGCCAACCACTGATGATGTTGCATTGCCTATTTTTATGGGAGTCAGAGCAGCACACGCTTCCACCACACGCCTCTTCATCTCTTCAGCTGTGTGACACTCCGATGCATACACCACACCCTTAAGGTAGCCCCACAAAAAGAAGTCAAGCGGGGTGAGGTCAGGGGAGCGCGGTGGCCAGGCAATCGTACCTCCGCGGCCGATCCACGTACTGAACCGCCGGTCCAGGTAGCTCCTTACTGCGCGTGAGTAGTGAGCTGGTGCTCCGTCTTGCTGGAAGATCAGGTCCCGGTAGACTCGCAGCGGCAGCTCCTCTAGCAGTTCTTCTACCTGTTCAGACAGGACTTGGAGATAGGTTTCCCCGTCTAAGCGATTTGGTAAAAAAATTGGACCGATAAGACGGTCTCCAACAACGCCAGCCCAGACGTTGACGGCCCATCGATGTTGGAAGGACGATTGGCTCGACGCGTGTGGGTTGACGTGCGCCCAGATATGGTGTTTTTCTATTTTAAGAATATGAATCTGTCACTCTTTTATACTTCTATTCTGTGACCATACTGAGGTCATCGTCGCAAGTATAAGAAACAGCTGATTTTCAGGGTTGTCACTTCGTAAAAAATCTGCTGGCCATGTGAAAACTTTGTTTTAGTTTTTTCAGAGATACCAATCGAAATTAGAAAAGTCGTTGAACAAAAGTTGTTCCCCGGGGGGGTAGAAATACCCAGCTTTTCGCTTAGTACATGTATATTGTTACACCATGTATAGATAGTTTAGGACCTTGAATATATTTTTTTGTATAGTTTAAAATTTGACTTATCTAAGTGCTTATTTTGTAAGCCTTAAGAAATAAAGATATTGATTTTCTTATATGTTACAATTTTTTTTTCAGATACCAAATCGACCGCGGACTCATTGTCATCCCAAAGTCAGTTACTAAATCTCGCATCGCCTCCAACTTCGACGTTTTCGACTTTAAGTTGTCCCAGGAAGACTTGGATTTGATTGACAGCTTCGACTGCAATGGACGCCTCGTGCCTATGATTGCGTAAGTAGTGGCTTCTCCGTCACTCGTACTACCTACCGCGATAAAGGTCTCCACACACAGAAGCCGGAGGCGGAGCGGAGGCGAAGGCGTGCGAGTTGTATCCTATGGGGGCTTACGCGTGTGAATTTGCCACTAGGGGCGCTAGTGTTGCGTGAGGTCCAAAAATATTAATTTTTCATGTGTTTGAGTAGGCTTCGTGACATAAATTATAATTTGTATAATTAACCTGTTGAAGAGTGATATCTTTTGTGAAATTATCGCAAATATGGATTATAATTATGGCGATGAATATAAACGCGTTGAAAGCTAAATTAAGAAAAAAAGCGCAAAAATAGGCGGCTTCTCTCAAAAAACGGAACTGAACAGCATTGCGGCATAGCTACTCGATTTGATGATAGTTATTAATAATGAAAAAATTAGATTTTATTTTTAAGTAGGTATTAAAAAAATTCAAGATTCAAAATTTTTTTTCGGCACCGATCATAAAAAGTAGCCTTTTGAGCTATACATCCGGACCTCAGCCTACAGTGGCGCCAACTGGTGAGCAGTAAAACGGTAGCCCCCATTGAATCATATGTGCCGTGTGGTGCCGGCTTAGAATTTGCACTACTCCAACTCTTCCCGCGGGTGTCGTAAGAGGCGACTAAGGGATATCCACCGGGGGGCGGGCAGCAGCGCCTCCTGTAGAACAATTCTACCACTGAACTGCGATCCCCAACCCGCGTGCCCAGCGTGGGGATTATGGGCATTACCTTACCCATACCTATTGTGTTTTTTAATTAGTTACCAATATTTTTCTTTAATTGAGATTTTTATTTGTATGTGGACAAAAATGTCTGAATAAAGAAACTTTTTATTTTATTTATTTATTACTCCCATACTACACACATTACTACATTACTTCCTGGCCTACAAGGCCTGCGTCCAGCAGTGGACCAGTAAAGGTTGTAGATGAATCATATGAAAGACTACACACACATCGGAGACGGTGACGGCGCGGTGCTATAGAATAAACCGGCACGCCTTCGCCTCCGCTCCGCCTCCGGCTTCTGTGTGTGGAAACTTTAAGTGCCTACAGCGCTTGACAACTTGAAGTTATAAATCAGCAAGGGCCGCCACGCACTGAGAGTACACGCTGTGGTACGCGCATATTTTTTTTTATTGTTATCTAGCGACCCGCCCCGGCTTCACACAGTTTATTATCTTTATTCACTACATAGTATAAAAAATTAACCGTGTAGCGCTTCTTCTTTACTTTCATCTTCATCGGATTCAACTATGTCGTAATGTTTACGTTTTTTTGAAAAAAGTCGTTTTTGACGAGATAAACGACTACACGAGCTGCTGATTACTTTTAATACTGAGCAAAGCAAAGCGCAGCACAGCTTGATGTTGATTGTTAAAAAAACGTAGCTTAAGAAACACAGCGCAGTACGTACAGCGCAGCACAGCTCGATTTAGATTTGTCACCCTTATGGCTCGAATTTAAGTACCTACTCATAAGGTTAAGTACCTACTTATAAGCTGAAAACTTGAATTGATTTAGTTAATATTAATATATATTTATTTTTGTTTCAGATCCCTCGGCCACAAGGATCATCCTTTTGAAAATGATGAATTTTAAAAATACCTAATTACCTTCTATACCTTAGTGTGTGTATAATACCTCTGTAATATTAACTCATAAAGGAAATATAAGTTTGAAATAAATTTTATTTATCAGTTTATTTGTTTTTATTTCATCTCGGATCTATTTGAAATAGAGTGGACCCAGGCGTAGTTCAGCAGCCTATGCAGTGAGAACAATTAGACATCTTACTGATCGGGACACAGCTAGGTTAGTTTATTATAGTTACTTCCATAGTATTATGTCTTATGGTATTTTTCTTTGGGGACAGGCAGCTGATATTCGAACTATCTTTGTCCTTCAGAAAAGGGGGTGCGCGCAATTTATAAATAAAAGCCACGTGATTCTTTGAAGGAATTATAATTATTCTGACTGTAATTTCGCAATATTTCTACGAAAATTTTATGTATTCACACAAAAACAAGAGTAACTTTTTGAAAATTTGTGATGTTCACAATACAAAAAGAAGAACAATTACACATATCCCATCATTTAGATCACGAAAAGTGGGGAAATCATTTATAGGCAATTGTGTGCGCTTCGATAATAAGCTTCCATCTGAAGTAACTGAGCTCTCTATTCGTATATTTAAACAGTAGGTACCTACATAAAACAAAATCTTATCAAGAAGGCATATTACTCCATATCTAAATGATTATTGGCTAGATGTCGCTGAGTTCCACACCGACAGTAGTATTTAATCACTACATATGTACAATTGTACATAGTCCCTACATAGTATAAAACAAAGTCGCTTTTTCTGTCCCTATATTCCTGTCCCTTTGAATGCTTAAATCTATAAAACTACGCAACGGATTTTGACGCGGTTTTTTTTAATAGATAGAGTGATTCAAGAGGAAGGGTTTATACGTATAATAAAACCGTGCGAAGCCGGGGCGGGTCGCTAGTCTGAAATAAAATACTTATTTTTAAACTTTACTTAGATAGGTACTTTATAAATACGTTGCTAAAATGCAATATCCTAATATCGAAGTCCGATATAACCCTGTACCATAAGAATAAGAACAGACTAGAAGGGAAACTTCGCTCTGAACGCGCTCAAGGTCACGATAATTATTAGCCTACGCGATTCTGCACGTTAAACGTGCAGTAGGGCTGTCACAGCCGGCGACGCCCCACGCGGATTTTGATATTTGTGTAGGTTAGGTACCTACCTCTAAAAAAAATGATTCTATTTTTTACTCATTTTTTAAAGAAAATTTTTATAAACTCTAAACGTTTGCTCACAAACACGTGACACAAGTACTTCGACCAGGCGACACGTGGCATGTGCACCTCAGTGTCGGATCACCTTCTATGCGAATATCCCGTCTTTTGAAGGGCACAAGTAATGAGTTACGATCCAAGTAAGGCGCGGGTATAAGTACTTACGTATGTAGGTACTTAAAGTATGTAGAGTGACTATGGCATCGTGTACGATAGCGAAGACATGAAATATCAAAATCTTACAAAACTAAAATAGGTGTTAAGCTTTTCTCATCGGTTTTGGATTCTACTCATGCTGCTGAACCTCTGGTTTCAAGGACAACGGTGTTCACACTAACACCCTGAATAAAAAACATGAGAAAACAAATTAATCAAATCGCTATTTTTTTTATATCGCTATCTTATTCCATCTAGGACAGGCGAAAGCCATAAAGCCATACTGCCTTGTCTTTCGTATTTTTTGAATTCAGTGAATTGTCGCTAAGGGCGCTTGTATACGACCGTTTTTTTCACCGGACATCGGAACGTGTTTTTTCCGGATTCGCGGTGGTGTATGAATTATAATGAATGTGTGTACATGCGCCGGACATCGGTGCGGCGAACAATTTACGCCGGATGAACCACCGCTTCCCCTCGGCGCGACGGACACCGGTCCGGTGTAAGAAAGGGCGGTCATCCACGCCAGTGTATTGGTGCGTGTTGACGCTGCTGGACGTATTGCCGGTTTTCTGTTAATTGAGTGCCGTCTACCTGCGTATAGACGCATATAGACGGCAGTCCACCCATCCGGTAAAAAAAATATGTATGCAAGGATAGCCGTTTATTGACGGTCCGTTGTCCGGTGAAAAAAACGGACGTATACAAGCGCCCTAAGGCGATTTTTTTTAGCTTCAGCATTTATTCTGCCACTATCATGGTTCAATAGTAACGTTATAGATGTCAGTTGAAAACGATTCTCCCTAGGGCGGAAAAGTATCACTTTCAACCCGCTCTTCAGGCATGTTCAGACCTACTTTCCGAGTATGAGTAATGAAAAACAATAAAAGCATCAACTGGTGTAATTTAGTGATGCTGTCAAAGACATGCCTCCCTCGAATCCTTACTAATATTATAAACGCGAAGTTGATAGAATGTATGGATATATGTTACTCTTCACGCAAAAACTACTTAACTTGCACTTGTCACTGGCACTTGATACTTAACAATGTGTAAACCAGGCATAAATTAAAAACTGTGAGAAATATGTGCAATGTCTTAATGTTTCATTTAATAGATAACTTCTTAATTGCACCATCAAAATTTGTAGTAACAGAGAAAAATAAATAGTAAGATAGCCCGGATAGTCCTATAACTTAAAATGTAATAGTCCTTTATTAATTACTTACTAGTTGCGCCCCGTGGCTTCGCCCGCATGGAAATTTATTTGTCAAATTTCAAAATTTTTTTGCACGCCTTAGGGTTGTTTCGTAAAAAATACGTGTTTAATTATTTACTCCATAGTTAATTTATACCGAGTTTTGAGTGAATCGAACCAAGGAAAAATATTTTCCATACAAACTTTACCACCCTATTTAACCCCTTCAGAGGTTGAAATTTCCAATTTTTTATAGCCTATGTCCTATTCTACGTCCTAAACTATCTACATACCTACCAAATTTCATCTAAATTACTTAAGTAGTTACAAAGATTACGTATAACAAACATTCACACAGACTCTAATAGTAAGATGATTTAGTGTCATCATCATCATCATCATCAGCCTATATTAGTCCACTGCTGGACATAGGCCTCCCCTAATGAGCGCCATAGCGCCCTGTCTTCAGCTTGGCGCATCCAGCATCTGCCAGCAGTCCTTCGCAGATCGTCATCCCACCTGGCCGGAGGGCGTCCTACACTACGTTTGCCGAGTCGCGGTCTCCACTCAAGAACACGTTTACCCCAACGGTTGGCGGTTCTTCAAGCGATATGGCCGGCCCACTGCCACTTCAACTTGCTAATTCTTTGAGCTATGTCGATGACTTTGGTTCTCTGTCGGATGTATTCATTACGAATCCTATCCTTCAGAGAAACTCCGAGCATAGCTCTTTCCATAGCTCGCTGAGCGACTTTGAACTGGTGGACCAGCCCTACCGCGAGTGTCCACGTCTCAGCTCCGTAGGTCATTACGGGGACGCACTGATTGAAAACTTTCGTTTTCAAACATTGCTGATTTAGTGTATTGTCGACTAATAAAAGCCTTATTCACGCGGAGGCCTTGTTGCTGGTAGAGTGGGTCCTTTGTAATCAAAATCTATATAGTAATTTATATTTGCATGTTAGTATTAAGTTTTTTGCGGTGTGTGTAGTTTGTATATATAAGCAATGTAATGTCTCTTATTTTTATGTGTACTAAACTATCAGAATAAACGTTTATCATTTATTCATTCAACATATAATGTATATTCTCGACAGGAAGGCGGTTCGCTGTTCCCCACCGACGAGGCCGGTAACATCCAGTTCTCTGACGCGGATTACGTTGACACGTGGAAGGCTTTGGAGCCACTGCAAGCTGAGGGACTCATTTGCAGGTACTTCATTAATACATTAAAATTAAAATAGCAGCTTTTTAAATTTATTTATTTACTAGCGACCCTTTTGATTTTTATTCACACCAATCTTCTTAAGGTAAGGTAAAGAAGCAAATAAGAATTTTTCATTACTCATACTCGGAAAGTAGGTCTGGATGTTCAGATGAACATGCCTGAAGAGCGGGTTGAAAGTGATACTTTTCGGCCCTAGGGAGAATCGTTTTCAACTGACAGCTATAACGTTACTATTGAACTATAATAGTGGCAGAATAAATGCTGAAGCTAAAAAAAAATCGCCTTAGCGACAATTCACTGAATTCAAAAAATACGAAAGACAAGGAAGTATGGCTTTATGGCTTTCGCCTGTCCTAGATGGACTAAAATATAAAAAACAAATTAGTGGCAATTAGATTAATTTGTTTCCTCATGTTTTTTGATGTATATTTGCTTGTATTCGTAATGAAAAGCACAGTGTTGACCTCGGGTGAAAGTAACTTATGTAGTCCCTCGAACTATTCTCTACACTCGGGCGCCAAACCCCGTCTCGGGACTAAATAAATTACTTTCAACCCTTGGGTAACAATGTATATTATATACTCCACCACCCTTTGTTTTCGGTAGTCGTCTTATTTTTAAATTTATTTATTTTATTGTCGCCCCGGTTTCGCACGGTTTTATTATACTTACTTATAAACCTTCTTCTTGAATCACTCTATTAAAAAACCGCGTCAAAATCCGTTGCGGAGTTTTAAAGATTTAAGAATACATAGGGGCAGAAAGCGACTTTGTTTTTTACTATGTAGTGATTAGTTCCAACATGTTGGACATACAGCAGGGGATCTAAGCTTAATACGCGGTACTTTTAAGTCTAATTTGCCAAGAATTTCAGGACAGTCAACATCGTTGTTGATAATCTTAAGAATATATAATCACTACATAGTAAAAACAAAGTCGCTTACTCTGTCCCTATGCTTAAATCTTTAAAAATACGCAACGGATTTTGATGCGGTTTATTTTTAATAGAGTGATTCAAGAGGAAGGTTTATTAGTACATTACACCCGAGCGAAGCCACGGTGAGTCACTAGTCCTTAAAAATGCGTGAAATTTGAAGACAGTTGCTGGATTTCGTAAAAAAGACGTAATATTTCATTTATTTATTTATTAATCAAAACATCATAACAGGTAACAATATAACAGATAACAATATATTATTGGTTTGTTTCCAGTTTGGGTCTGTCAAACTTCAACTCGAAACAAGTGACCAGGGTCTTAGAAGTGGCCAAGGTTAAGCCTGTCGTTAACCAGGTAAGAAGATTATGTAAAATACATGAGCATAAATTAAATAATTTAAGGGCCGATTTTTCAATCGTCAGTTAAGTCGTCGAATAGCTACCTAGCCTATAAAATTATCCGTCTGTTTATCGGGCGAATAAATATTTTCAATTTTTCAATCGTTTATTATCTAGAGAATAACTATTAGTGGTTTATCCTAGCCAACTTCACACCATCTGTGTGCAAGCGAGATGCACAGATACTGTATTGAACGTGTTAGAGAAGAATAGCAACAAAAATGTATTTGACATTTGACGTTGATTGCAATACAAAACATAACCTGTTGTCTGTCTCTTGCTTGTTTACAGTTCAGTCAGTTCAAACCGTGATAATTATCTTCTTAACAAAATCATTATTCGATTTGTGTTCTTTTGTGAATGAATCAGAAAATGGAATCCAAGAAACGTGAACGTGCTACAATTTTTAGTAGTTCGGAAGTACGTTTACTGACCGCTCCATTTATAACAAATCACGGTAGGTATGTCGTTTTACCAAACAAATCTATGCAAGCAAAAATAAAACGAACGAAACTGCCAAACTTAACCTAAACGTCAAACTTATCGCGGAGATAAAACCTTATCTGGCCCTTCAAGTAGCAGATAAGTTTATTCTTCTGTTAGGGACCTTATTCGACAGTTAACTACTATCTGACCATTGAAAAACCATGAATATTGCTATTCGACGAATAAAGGCTATCTGGTTGTTTATCTGACGATTGAAAAATCGGCCCTAAGTAATATAAAAAAAAAACAATTTATTAAAACTAATTATAATTATTATAATTATAACTACATATTTCTATTTCTATTACTTGGTAAACGTAGTGTAGGACGCCCTCCGCCCAGGTGGGATGACGATCTGCTGTAGACTACTGGCAGATGCTGGATGCGTCAAGCTGAAGGGCGCTATGGCGCTCATTAGGGGAGGCCTATGTCCAGCAGTGGACTAATATGGGCCGATGATGATGATGATAATAATTATAATTCCGGACAGTCCACTCAGCATCATCTAGTCCCAAGCTAAGCAGAGCTTGTGTTATGGGTACTAGATGACTGAGATACTAATACATTAATACAATACATTATGTAGATAGATATTTTACAAAAATAATAAGTTATCCCTTCAACAAGTTTACTTAAACTCTGGTACCTATCTATTGTTTATTTATGATCGACCTCGGTAAAATCCTCGCGCCGAAATCGAGACAAGTCAGCGCTGACCCGAAAAAAACCCCGGCGTCGCTCGAATACTTTCTCATCAAGATATATTCTCTTCCAGATCGAAAGCCACCCTTACCTGAACCAACGCTGCCTGATCTCCTTCTGCGAAGCCCGCGGGATAAAGATCACGGCCTACTCTCCCCTGGGATCCCCGGACAGACCCTGGGCCAAGCCTGGCGACCCCCAGCTTATGGAGGACCCCAAGCTCAAGGCGATCGCTGACAGACTGCAGAAGACTGTGGCTCAAGTACTCATCAGGTAATTCCTTACTAATATTATAAACCAGCGACCCGCCCCGGCTTCACACGGTTTTATTATACGTATAAACCTTCCTCTTGAATCACTCTATCTATTAAAAAAAACCGCATCAAAATCAGTTGCGTGGTTTTAAAGAATTTAGCATTCAAAGGGATATAGGGACAGAAAAAACGACTTTGTTTTATACTATGTAGTGATACTGTACTATTGATAGTATACTGTAGTGATGAGAAAGTTTATATACCTATGGATCTTACTACTAATAATAAATGGGAAAGTCTGCGTAGAATATATAATTATAGAATATATAGAATAGAAAACATTTATTTCGACACAAATGTACTGAGATAAATTACAAAAAAACTAACAATGAACAAGGAGGTCTACAATCAAAGTAACACAAATGATACGCATCAAATCGAGTTTCGTCTCTATGACTCTGTGCCGAAATAGGTGTTGGCTCAGCATGTGCTGTGTGAATGTTTGTTATAAGTAATATTTGTGACTTCTTAAGTTATTTAAATGAAATTTGGTATGTAGATAGTTTAGGACCTAGAAAAGGACACAGGCTATTAAAAATTGGAAATTTTAACCTCTGAGGGGGTTAAATAGGGTGGTAAAGTTTGTATGGAAAATAATTTATCCTTGGTTCGATTCACTCAAAACTCGGTATAAATAAACTATGGAGTGAATAACTAAACATGTATTTTTTATTTTAACACAATAGCCCCTATAGCTAGGAGTGTGCAATAAATTTCTGAAATTTGTTCGTTAAAAACTCTGGTTCGCGAGCAAAGCCGCGGGGCGCACACACACACACACACACACACACACACACACACACCATCATCATCATCAGCCCATACTAGTCCACTGCTGGACATAGGCCTCCCCTAATGAGCGCCCTAACGCCCTGTCTTCAGCTTGACGCATCTAGCATCTGCCAGCAGTGTTTCGCAAATCGTCACACACAAACACACACACAACCACTCACAATCACACAAACCACTCACAATCACACACACACAGCCGCTATCAAAGTTATTTGTGCACTTATCAGTAAATCAATATCTTTATTTCTTTAGGCTTACAAAATAAGCACTTAGACAAGTCAAATTTTATACTATAGGTACACAATTATCAAAATAATATAAGAAAAAAAGTGATAATTGATTTTCAGTTCGCTTCTATCTTTTGTCCACTAGTGGAAGAAGCGAAATAAAACCTAGAACCCTTAAACCTAAACTTTATCTTCTAAATAATAAATAAGTATAAACCATAGTTCTACTACACTTTTTAAATTACCTAAACCTTAAACTTAATCTACTTAGGCACTTTACTAATTTAATTAACTTTGGAAGAGCGAGATTCCATATCACAGGTAATTTATTTACTTGAAAGGGAATCTCAAACACTGTAAAACTGTAGGTACATTATGTTATTGAAATTAAATATTTTTTGTATAGTTTAAAATTTGACTTATCTAAGTGCTTATTTTGTAAGCCTTAAGAAATAAAGATATTGATTTTCTTATATGTTATAATTTTTTTTCCAGATACCAAATCGACCGCGGACTCATTGTCATCCCAAAGTCAGTGACTAAATCTCGCATCGCCTCCAACTTCGACGTTTTCGACTTTAAGTTGTCCCAGGAGGACTTGGATTTGATTGACAGCTTCGACTGCAATGGACGTCTCGTGCCTGCCACTGAGTAAGTAGTAGTGAGTAGTGAGGCTTCTCCGTCATTCGTCTCGTCTATACCTACCGCGATAAAGGTCTCCACACACAGAAGCCGGAGGCGGTGAAATGCGTGTGAATTTGCCACTAGGGGCGCTAGTGTTGCGTGAGGTCCAAAAATATTTATTTTTCATGTGTTTGAGTAGGCTTCGTGACATCACTACATAGTATAAAACAAAGTCGCTTTTTCTGTCACTCTGTCCCTTTGAATGCTTAAATCTTTAAAACTACGCAACGGATTTTGATGATTTACCTGTTGAAAAGTGATATATGTATTTTGTGAAATTATCGCAAATATGGATTATTTGGCGATGAATATAAACGCGTTGAAAGCTAAATTAAGAAAAAAAGCGCACAAATAGGCGGCTTCTCTCAAAAAACGGAACTGAACAGCATTGCGGCATAGCTACTCGATTTGATGATAGTTATTAATAATGAATAAATGAGATATTATTTTTAAGTAATAAAGAGATTCAAGATTCAAAAGTTTTTTTCGGCACTGATCATAAAAAGTAGCCTTTTGAGCTATACATCCGGACCTTAGTCTACAGTGGCGCCAACTGGTGAGCAATAAAACGGTATCGTACGATCGCTCCCAATTAGGACGCCGCCTATATCTACCGCGAAAGTGCCTACAGCGCTCGATAACTTCACTACATAGTATAAAACAACTAGCGACCCGCCCCGGCTTCGTACAGTTTTATTATACGTATAAAGCTTCCTCTTGAATCACTCTATCTATTAAAAAACCGCATCAAAATCCGTTAGGTACGTAGTTTTAAAGATTTAAGCATACAAAGGGACAGAAAAAGCGACTTTGTTTTATACTATGTATGGTGTAGTGTAGCGATTCTTCTTCACTTTCATCTTCATCGGATTCAACTATGTCGTAATGTTTACGTTTTTTTGAAAAAAGTCATTTTTGACGAGATAAACGACTACGATTACATCGAGCTATGCTGCGCTGTGCTGTGTTTTTTAAGCTACGTTTTTTTAACAATCAACATCAAGCTGTGCTGCGTTTTGCTTAGCTTAGTAGTGTAGTCGTTTATCTCGTCAAAAATGACTTTATTTAAAAAAAAACGTAATATGTTTAAATAATATAATCTAATAAATTATAATCTAAATCAAGCTATGCTGCGCTGTACTGCGCTGTGCTATGTTTGTGCTCGCTCGTGTAATATTCGAATGGGGATACAAACAAACCATGCTGTGCTGTTCTGTGTGACGCTACGCTCTGTTTAAAAACGCAGTAGTCTCGAGCGATGCGCGCTACCCGCCGCGCCGCCGCCGTCCGTGCTGAGCCGCGCTGTGCCGATCTTTGCTTACTAAAATGAGCTACATAAAATATATATCCACTTCTTCTTCACTTTCATCTTCATCGGATTCAATTATGTCGTAATGTTTAAGTTTTTTTTTGAAAATAAAGTCGTTTTTGTCGAGATAAACGACTACACTACTAAGCTAAGCAAAGCGCAGCACAGCGTAGTACAGCGCAGCATAGCTCGATTTAGATTTGTCACCCTTATGGCTCGAATTTACGTTATGTACCTACTCATAAGCTGGAAACAACGCGTGCGAAGTCGCGTACAGAAACTTGTATTGATTTAGTTAATATTAATATATTGTTGGAACCCAAATAAAACGGCGCTTAGAACTTGGCAAAGGTACTTTATTGCAAGCCTAAGACATCCAACCGTTCTACCGAGCTCAATACAACAAAAATCACTGGCACCTTATACCCAACACCCGTGCGTTCTCATCAGCGCGATCTAGCCTTCGTCCACTTTTACTAGCGACATCTAGTTATAATTCATAGGAACTAACTAGATGCCGATAGATATCCGACAAGAAGGAAAATCGCCTGAACATATCGCCCCCCATGAACATCTGTTTATGTTCATCATAAGAGAACTGGCAACAAGGTAAACTCTACAAATTATACAAAACAAAAGGTGACAGTGATAGCTCCGATAGTCTTATACTAACACAACATAATGGACTGTATACAATTTATAAACAACTAATCTTAAAATAAAGCAACAAATAATCAACTTCTGACTTACAAACAAAGGAACATCTAAACTTAAATTCTTAACACAAAAGAGCACTTAAATTAGCCGGTTACAGGTAAAACACATAACTTTGAAACAGGACGTTTACATAGTGAACCATTGCACTTGAGGGTTACTACTCGTGTAACTTTGTCAGAACCAGCGTGTTTCTCTACTATTCTTCCCAACAACCAGCGTGCGGGAGGTAAAAAGTCCTCCTTTACCAAAACAACATCTCCAATGTTTGGTTCAGGAAGCAGTTTATTCCACCTGTATCGTTGAGTTAAATGTACCAAATACTCATCAGACCATCGCCGCCAGAATTCCTGCAACATTCGCTGAGCTAGCTGCCATCGCTTAAGTGAACCGACGTTACTCTCTAAATAACTTCTGTCATGCACCGTTATCAGAGGCTCACCTATAAGAAAATGACCGGGTGTTAAGGGGATTGGATCCTCAGGATTGTCAGGCATCTTTGACAATGGTCGGGAATTCAAGCATGCTTCGACTTGTACTTGTACCAGCAACTTATCTTCGATTTCTTTACTGAATTCCTGCTTCTGAGCGTGTTTAACGCAAACCCTTGTTGCTTCTGCTATCTCTTCTTGCGTCAAATACTCCTCATACCTTCTACTACCTTCTTTTGGTTTTCGCCATCTCAAGACTCTTCGACAATACGCTATCACTCTCACTAACCTCTGCAGTGTTGAATACTTCGTCCAAATAGAATCTTCGGGTGTGAGTTCAGTGGTGACATGAGCTTTCACCGATTTCTGCTCCATATTTGTGGATGTTGTCTTTGGTCTCGTGTATTCAATAACTTCGTTACGTAACCAAGGCGCACCCTGAGTCCACAAGACATTGGAAGAAAGCTCATGTGGAGTCAAACCACGTGACGCAATGTCTGCTGGATTTTGAGAGGTCTGGACGTGTGCCCAGTGTGTGTTATCAAACAGAGAGAGAATAGCAGAAACTCTATTTGCAACAAACGTGTTCCAGCGGCTGGGGTGACTGCTAAGCCACGCCAAAACCACCGACGAATCAGTCCATGCGTGAACATGGATTGAAGGAATCTTCATAACCAGAGATACTTCGGATAATAACTCTGCAAGCAGAGCAGCACCCATCAACTCAAGCCGAGGTATCGACTGTTGTTTGACAGGAGAAACCTTAGTTCGAGCTGTGACTAAACCTGTTGTAATGGACTTGTTCGCGCTAATAACCCTTACATAAACAACCGCCGCGTATGCAGCTACAGAAGCGTCGGAGAAGCCGTGCAACTCGACAAGGAAATTATCCGCAGACGTGTCTAACCATCTTGGAATGCTGAACTTGCAGGTTTCTGTAAGATTATCTCGGTAAGTTTGCCACTCTATCAACAGCTCTTGCGGCAGTTCATCATCCCAGCCTATACCTGAAAGCCAAAGCTTTTGAATAAGTATTTTTGATGTGACAACACAAGGTGCTGCCCATCCCAACGGGTCGAATAGGCGGGAGATGTCCGATATCACACGCCGCTTTGTGATAGGAGGCTCCTGAGAAGATATCTTAACTGAGTATCGAAACTCATCATATTCTCGATTCCATGAGATTCCCAAAATCTTTATAACCTCATCCATTTTTATATCCTTTTCCTTTTCCAGATCTTTATCATTTTCAGAAATTAACTTCTTCAATTCATCGCAGCTACTGACCCACTTCTGCAACTGGAAGCCGCCCTTGGTAAGTACTTCTGTCATTTCCTTCTTCAACTTTACTCCTTCATTCACTGTTTCACATCCTGTCATCAGATCATCTACATAAAACTCATTCTTTATTATTTCAGCGACATCAGGACAACGTGAGGAGCATTCATCATCTGCGACCCTCTGTAGTGTCTTTACAGCGAGGTAAGGAGCCGATGACGTACCAAAGGTAACTCTCAGCATGGCAAAGTCTTGAATTTCGTGTGTGGGATCGTCGCGCCAAACTACTCTCTGGAAATCTACGTGTTCAGGTAAGACTTTGACTTGTCTATACATTTTAATGACATCCGCACAAATGCTTATGGGATGCATTCTCCACTTCATGATGATGTGCCGCAGCGGTGGTTGTAATGTGGGACCAACCAACAAATCGTCGTTCAGAGAGAACCCGTTCATCCCTTTCATGGAGGCGTCGAACACAATTCTAACCTTGGTCGTCGTCTTGTCTTCACGTACAACAGCGTGGTGGGGTAAGTATACTGCTGTAGTTCTTCTCGGATCATCACCGTGTACGAGTTTCATGTGACCAAGATCGATGTATTCGTGGAAAACCTCGGAATATCTACGTTTTACTTCTGGATGCTTCTTAAATTTAGATTCAAGAAGGAGAAATCTCTTAACCGCACAATCTCTCGTTCTGCCGTACTGACACTGAGGATCTTCACTACGAAATGGGAGCTGAACAACGTACCTACCATCATCATCTCTAGATGTGGTTTGCGAGTAGAGATCTTCGCAACGCTGCTCTTCTTCGGAAAGGATCTTCGGAGATCCAGGAATCGTGGATTCAATCTCCCAAAACTGCTTCAGGAGAGCATTGTCATCAATCTCATCTGCCATACTGATAGTGGCATGATGGCAATGCATGTTCGAGTCTACACTCGATGGGGTTCGACCAAACAAGATCCAGCCTAATGCGGTATTTTGCGCAACAGGATATCCTGAAGGACCTTGAGTCAACCCTTCCTTCAAAACTTGACCGTACACTTCAGCGCCCAGTAAAAGATCTATCTTGTTTGGGGTGTGGTATTCTGGGTCCGCTAAAGTGAGCTGTAGCTCTGGCCAGTCGAATTCTTCAATTTTCTCTGAGGGTAGGAGCGAAGTGATTGTACCTAACACATATGCTTCTACTTGGACGCTATAACTAGGATCAATGCGCGAGCGAATAGTCATCGTGACTGTAAACCTGGAAGCAAAGCTGCTCTTCTCGCCACCAACCCCTGAAATGACCGTCTTGGCCGACTTCTTCTTCAGTCCAAGTAGTTGAACCGCCGACTCCGTTATGAAAGAAGCCTGCGATCCCTGATCTAGCAATACTCTAAGCAATTGTGATGACCCGTGCCTTGTCTGTGCTTCGACAAGAGCTGTGGCCAACAAAACTTGTGTCGGTTTTGACCTTTGAGAAAAATGTGATGCTAATTTTGGCGAAGATGATTCGCCCTCTGATAACGCTGCCTTGACAGTAGATACAGCTGATTTGACCTCGGCCGTGGTGCTAGACTCAGACACGGCTGAACTGGAGCTAGAATTGTCTGGATGCAACAACGAATGATGTTTTGGTTTGCAAAGACGACAACAAGGATACTGACGACAAAACTTTACGGGATGGTTAAGACCTAGACAATTAAAACACAAACGCTTGGTTTGGACAAAGTTATGACGAGCTTCGTAACCTTCCTTTGCAAATTGCTTACAGTTTGCAAGCTTATGAGTCTCCTTACAAAACGGACACGAAACATTTCGATTGGTGTTGTTGTCGGCGGAGGCGGCAGCTGTGTGGTGAACCTTAGGTTTATTAACATTAACCTTAGCTTTAGGTTTATCATCTAGAAATTCTAATGCCCGAGATCTCGCTTCTAAAAATTCTCTGAACTCAACTAGTGCGGGCAATTGATCATGTGAACTTATCTTTGTTTCCCATAGTTTGCGGGATTCAACATCAAGTTTTGAACTGACGATGTAGATAACTATGAGATCCCATGACTGAACATCGACACCGATATTATTGAGACCATTCAGACATTCCATTGTAGTGTCCAAAAGACCCTTAATGGCAGTTGAGCTTTCTGCGACGTTACTTTGAGTCATTAATCGCTTCAGCAAACAATTTGATGTAAACCTTTTATTATCAAATCGACTACATAACGCTTTCCAACACTCCGCATAGTTGGCAGATGTGATGGAAAGGTTTCTCACCAGCTGTTCCGCTTCTCCCGACAACAACCCTTTTAAATAGTGCATCTTTTGCACATCTTCCAAACCTTCATTGTTGTGAATGACCGAGAGAAATAAATCTTTAAACGTGGGCCATTGAGCGTAATCACCCGTGAAGACAGGTAAGGAGATTTTTGGTAACTTAAAATAATTAAATTTATTGCTAACATTGACATTTTCAGTAGGACTCTCTATTGAGACTTTGGTGCTAAATGAACTTAACATATTCTTTAACTCACATTTATAATCTAAGTATATTTCTTCAGTTATCCCGAAAAAATCCTCTAAAAAGTACTTGTCTCTCGCATTGGATTCAGTTTTCTTTAAAACAATCTGGTCATGGACCTTAGTAAAACTAATCCAAGTGCTTTCCAAAGAGTCTAATCGCGCCTCAAAGTAAGAAGACGTTAAACGAGTTTTGGGCGATTTCCCTAAGTTAGTTTTAGCCTTTTCAATACGCGACCTAACATCATACTGCAAATTATACAGAGGTTCCATTTTATCAGAATTTTTCTAAGTCCAAAAAGTTAATAATTTTTCTAAGTCCAAAGTTAAAAATTTAAAATTTTACAAGTCTTTACAGTTTTAAACCAAAATTCGAAAATTGGGCATGGATTCCCCGTCTCAACAGAGTTATTGACTTACAGCTAAACATGCACACAAATCCTAACTGAAATTATTCTAAGTTAATAGTCCAAAATGTTGCAAAAAGTCTATCTTCTTTTTATCCAGAACACTCACTTCAAAAAACAAAAATGTACTCACGATTTCACTTCACAAACCACTGTGGCGCCCCCTAGCGCCTCCACGATGTCACGGCAATGTCGTCCAGCGCCGGCGACGACAGCCCAGCAGCGCCCAGCAGCGGCCAGCAGTGGCCAGCAGCGATGGCCCAGCGTCGGCCAGCAGCGATGGCCCAGCGTCGGCCAGCAGTGGCCAGCAGCGATTGCCCAGCGTCGGCCAGCAGTGGCCAGCAGCGATGGCCCAGCGTCGGCCAGCAGTGGCCAGCAGCGATTGACCAGCGTCGGCCAGCAGTGGCCAGCAGAGGCCAGCAGTGACGGCCCAGCGCCGACAGCAACTCCTCCAGCACAGCTCCGAAGCACGCGCGCTGACCTTGTATGCTGGCAAGCAATCCAGCGGCCGCAGCAACGTCCTTCGGACTGGCTACTTCAATCCCACCCAATCGGTGGGCTCCTGAGCAAGCGACCCGTTTAGTCGAACTTGCCAAAAACTCCCGCTACTCCGTAGGAGGCGGTAAATCCGGCTCGAAGGACCAAAATGTTGGAACCCAAATAAAACGGCGCTTAGAACTTGGCAAAGGTACTTTATTGCAAGCCTAAGACATCCAACCGTTCTACCGAGCTCAATACAACAAAAATCACTGGCACCTTATACCCAACACCCGTGCGTTCTCATCAGCGCGATCTAGCCTTCGTCCACTTTTACTAGCGACATCTAGTTATAATTCATAGGAACTAACTAGATGCCGATAGATATCCGACAAGAAGGAAAATCGCCTGAACATATATATTTATTTTTGTTTCAGATCCCTCGGCCACAAGGATCATCCTTTTGAAAATGATGAATTTTAAAAATACCTAATTACCTATACCTTAGTGTGTGTATAATACCTCTGTAATATTAACTCATAAAGGAAATATAAGTTTGAAATAAATATTATTTATCAGTTTATTTGTTTTTATTCCATCTCGGATCTATTTGAAATAGAGTGTAACCAGGCGTAGTTCAGCAGCCTATGCAGTGAGAACAATTTAGACATCTCACTGATCGGGACACAGCTAGGTTAGGTAGTTTATTATAGTTACAGTAAGGACAAATTTTCTTGGCAGTTCTGAACATAGAACTTTTGCGCATGCACAGTCGCGAAGAAAACTGTTATTGCCAGATAAACAAATATACGATCAGAAAATATCTAATACAGGGAGAAGGTACTGATTAATAATAATACTGGCATTAAGCCATTATTATTATTCAGTGTTGTTTTTTTTAATCATTAAATTGTATCATATCTCTATTTTGATCCTCTTACTTTGTTTTTTTATTTATAAAACGAACAAAAACACAACGACCACTTGTACCCAACTGTAGTCAAGACAGAGATAGCGTCACAAACACCAAACCAATGCTGACGTGTAACAGAGACAAATACCTCGTACCGAGTATTGCCGATAAAGATCGAAGTTATCAAAAGTCAAGATAAAAGAGATGTGCAATGTGCGTACTTGTGGGTGTTGTTTAATCGATTATTATTTAAATCGATTGAAATTAAGTGATAAAAAATGTTTCTATTCGATTTTATAATGAGGTTTTAAGTGTTCTCAAACAGTCGATACTCAAATATATATATATAGTACCTAAATCATGTCTTTTTATGCTCGGAGTTTCTCTGAAGGATAGGATTCGTAATGAATACATCCGACAGAGAACCAAAGTTATCGACATAGCTCAAAGAATTAGCAAGTTGAAGTGGCAGTGTGCCGGCCATATCTCGCGAAGAACCGACAACCGTTGGGGTAAACGTGTTCTTGAGTGGAGACCGCGACTCGGCAAACGTAGTGTAGGACGCCCTCCGGCCAGGTGGAATGACGATCTGCGAAGGACTGCTGGCAGATGCTGGATGCGGCAAGCTGAAGACAGGGCACTATGGCGCTCATTAGGGAAGGCCTATGTCCAGCAGTGGACTAATATAGGCTGATGATGATGATGATATTATTTCCTAATATTTTCCAAGTATCTGTTAGAATGATAACATTTTTAGCAATAATTTGGACACTATTGAAATGTCAATAAAAAAGAAAAATTATAAGTACAACTAGCGACCCGCCCCGGCTTCGCACGGTTTTATTATACGTATAAACCTCCCTCTTGAATCACTCTATCTATTAAAAAAAACCGCATCAAAATCCGTTGCGTAGTTTTAAAGATTTAAGCGTTCAAAGGGACATAATGACATAGGGACAGAGAAAGCGACTTTATTTTATACTATGTAGTGATATAGAGTGAGTGGGGGCAAGATCGAACGGTTTTTTGATGAGATGGTCAGTGTTGTTTTTGAATCCATGTAGAAGAATAGATATTAACTTTAGCTAAAAGTAAATTGGACATAATTAAAGGGTAAAGACTAGATTTTTATAATATGTCAATAACAGCCTGATAAAGCTGTCGAAAAAGTAGAAAACTGTAATTAAAAATATTATTTTTACTTAATTGAAACAGGGGGAAGATGAAAAGGTGACGGGGTAAGATCGAATAAAAATCTAAAATCGTTAAAACGTGTCTTAGGCAGGTCTTAGGCAAAGTTTATGGTCCTTAGTCTATAGTGTTAAGTAATTTAAAAAGTTGTAACTGACTGTAGTGCCAAAATACCTATTTTTAACAAAGATATAACAAATTTAAAAAATATATATATTCCGAACTTACCCCACTGGGGGAAGATTGAAGAAGAGATTCTCAAACTTTGGAGCCAATTTGCACATGTTTTGACTGAAGAAAAAAAAATATTATCTATTAATGAAAAATGAAATAAAAACTGAAAACTTTTTTATTTCACATGAAACCTATATGAATATTCTTTTTCATCACCATAAATAATTCTTAATTTTTTTCTTTTGTACTTTTTAAAGTATTTTCTTTTTCTATTGGATTCTTTTTTTATTTCACATTTCTTAGCATTCTTGTTATTTTTTGTTTTACTACTTTCAGCAATTGTTTTCTTATTTCTTATTTTCTTCCTGAAACTTACACAAAGATACAGTTTGAGAACATCTGGCTTTTAGTATGAAATCTGAAAAAGGGTCAAAATTAAAACATTGATATGTTTGTCTTACCCCGTTAAATGTAAATGGGGAAAGATGAAAAGTTGAAATAAATTCTAAAATACGAGGAATAGAGAGATTTAGAAGTAATTACATAAATATGTACAAAAAATAATAGGCAGATGTTTCAATGAAACACTCGTACCTGCCTTGTAATTTAATTTACAAGACACGGGGCAAGATGAAATCACTTTTGTGAATCCTGAAAAAGACACTGTCTTAGAAAATTGCACTTTACACACAACCAGGCGTTCTCAGCCACAACCGCTGACTGAGTTGTGATAAGTAACAAATTGGTGGCCCTAACGCTGTTGCCAGCACAGTCATAAGTACTATAAATCTGGTGTTATTGAAGACTTTTTGTCTTACCCCTTTTTTCATCTTCCCCCCACTCACTCTAATATAAGTTAGACTGGCAGCCCGTCAGCCATATTCATATTTTGTTGTGAATGGTGATCCATTCACAACAAATGATGAAAGGGACAGAGGGCTCTCCAAGCGGTTTCACCCTCGGACCGCGTATCGGCAGCTTGTGCACATTCCAGATTCGGTATAAGTTCCTTGGCGGCAATTCACTGAAGTCAAAAAATACGAAAGACAAGGCAGTATGGCATGGCTTTAAGGCTTTCGCCTGTCCTTGATGGACTGCTGTATAAAGAAATTTAGCGGCAATTCGATTCATTTGTTTTCTCATGTTTTTATTTATATTTCCTTAATTCGTAATGAAAAGCACAGTGTTTACCTCTGGTGAAAGTGTGGTAGTACGGGTGGAGCCGTATTGTGGTGAGCGAAGCGAACTGCAATGCGACGACTGAGACCCAGCACTGCAACGCGAGCGTAGCGAGGCGCGCAGTGTGACCGCACACCCATCATATGGGTATCGTTTTCGAATAACACCAACCAGAAAATTACGTTAAGGACGTCCATTTTGAAATCCAAAATGGCTGAAGTTTTTATATAGCAAAAAATAGTCATGGGTATCGATTTCGAGCAAAACGAGGGTGTAGGTTACGAAAAGGGGTTCTAAATCAAAAAAAAAACAGCCTACACAACCGACGCAGCTCGCGCACGCCTAAAAAAAAATAGTACTTACTCTAATCGCCAATTGAGACACTGCCATCTATCGAAGAATATGGAACTAATTTTTTTTAAATGCAAATCGAAAACTCCTCAATGCCGATGTTTGTTTTAGCTTCAGCATTTACTTTTCTCATTGTGCCATTATCATGGTTCAATAGTAAAGCGATAGCTGTCAGTTGAAAACGATTCTCCCTAGGGCTGAAAAGTATCACTTTCAACCCGCTCTTCAGGCAACTTCAGACCTACTTTCCGAGTATGAGTAATGAAATAGTACCTACATTGTTACCTAAGGGTACGTTGAAAGTAACTTATTCAGTCCCGAGACACGAGGGCGCCAATAGTCCGAGGGACATATGCCTTGTCTTGTCTTTCGTATTTTTTTAATTCAGTGAATTGTCGCTAAGGCGCGAATTTTTATTTTTTAGCTTTAGTATTTATTCTGCCACTATCATGGTTCAATAGTAACGTTATAGCTGTCAGTTGAAAACGATTCTCCCTAGGGCGCAAATATATCACTTTCAACCCGCTCTTCAGGCATGTTCAGACCTACTTTCTGAGTATGATTAATGAAATAGTAGAGTCAATCGGGGTAATATGACGCACTTTTGTCTTCTGTTGTCGATAACACACTGTCGCGATATAAGGAAAACATTTATGCGTTTCGTAAAGCAAATTCAAACATGGGGGTCCATGAAGGGGTAAAAATACGCACTCCGACCAACTTTTTCCCAAATTGCTGCGTATTTTTACCCAAAAATACGCAGCAACTTGGGAAAAAGTTCGCATGTAGGGTAAAAGTACGCAATAGGGTTTAGTATAAGAAAATTAACGAAATATGGTTTAATTAACCAATCTTTATTAAAATCAAACATATAAACAACCAAGTACCTACTAGATGTAATTCAATTACACCATAAAACTTTAAGAAATCGCAAGGTAGTATTAAACCAAGGGAGTGATCATTAATCAATGACCTCAAGTCATTGATCGTAATGCCGAAAAATCTGTTTTCCATATTTTCACCGCAAATTTTGCTTTTTGTTTTTTTTATAAGTCTGTTTCACCGGCCCAAAGCTGTTGGTCCAACTTGAACCTCTTTCTGAGGGTAGTTAAATGCCATTAATGCCCACAGAGCGCGCTACAAATATCTTTTTTTTGTTTTTTTTTGTAATGACTCGGCGTTTTTATGCATTCTAAAACAGTAGGGAACACATGAACACTTAAAAAAAAGAATCGAATTTTTAATATGGTATTTATATTAAATAAGGGTAAAAGTACGCGTGCGAACTATTACCCCCGTCATTTTACCCCGTTCAGCCAGTATTTGAAATAATCAACACTTAGTTTAGAAATAATATAGATTAGGTAAAAAAAATATGGCTAACTGAATGTTCAAAAACTACATTAAATCAATTAAAGCCACTTACCTCATAAAAAACAGAGTCAGACGAACAATACACTTTTCTTTTACTTCACAACACACCAAATGAAACATGAATTTGATTGTTTTATTTGTAACGCGTACAGCACGCCATTGGCTGCTCAACTGACATTGACACATAAAGACGGTTCGAAGTCACTCAGTTTCGCCGAACAAACTCCCCCAGTCAATCCCCCCCAATCTGAGAAAAAGGCAGTGCGTACTTTTACCCAATGCGTCCTTATACCCCGAATGACTCTGTATGCACAAAACCCGCTGTTCTTCATACATTCTTCATACATAATCCGGATTTTCGATTATCCGAATGCTTAACGACAACAATTAGTCCGGTTAATCGAGTTTCTACTGTACTATCTACTACTATCTGAATTCACGCAAAGTGTATGTGTGTGTAGCAGGAACATAGGTACATTTTGAAATACCTATGTAGAATAAGACCAGGTACCTACCTAAGTACTTATTCATACAATTTTCTACCAACTTTACCTATTATTTCACGACTGTGATTCTAATACTACCTATACTCATGTTGCCACCTTTGGATTTATTAAAATCGAAAATGAACCCTAAAAATTTTCCATCTTTTCGGTGAAATCATAAGAATGAACTTGAATGAACGAACATGAACTATTTTAGTCTGTCTTTCTTCGTTGACGGGTGTTGTAGGTCATAATCAAGGAACATATTTACCCTAGGCGGGGTCATATCAATAGATAAAAACAGTGGTAGTGGTTTCCTAGTTTTATTTTTCATGCCTAAATTAAATCAGTAGTACATAGGAACAACGGTGAATGCTGATTATTACAATATGATACTGTGTGTGCGTGCAGCTAAAATCACGACCTGGCTGTGCTGACACTGTAGGTAGTGCTGAAGTGGGTGCATTACATGTTTGTGATTGAAACACATACTGACTACAGCTTGGCAAAAAAGTCTTGAAACGGAACTAATTTTTTTGTTTAATGGCAACATTCTTAAAACAATGACGTTTGATGTAAAATTGTAAACAAAGATTACGAATTCTCGGATTTTTTACTTGGATCGGTCAAGCGGTGGTGATAAAGTGACGAAAAGTGAAAAATAATGAATAAAACAGTTAGAAGTGCTGCCAGGGAGGTTATTTATAAGGTATAGAGGCGATGTCTGGCAGAATTTGAGGCCAGAACTATTCTTTCAGATCTCAACAATGTTTTTCAAAGAACCGCTGATATGACAGGTTTGTGAGAGTTTGTTTTGTAATTTTAAGTTGAATCAAAGGTAACTTGATGGTCCTAAAGCAGGATTAAATTAAAGTTCCACGGAACAAGTGAAATATTCAACAATAAACATCGGGCAGTTAGGTTATGTTTACGTTTGTTCTGAGTACTCTGCTATAGCGCGGGCATAGAATTTGATACTTGAGCTAGACTAGCTAATATGTAAATCTATTTCTACATAATTTAAATGTTGTGTTATTTCTTTGTAATAAAGTTACTATTGCGTTTGTATTTTAAATGGTCTAGAAATTAGGTGCCTAAATAATAAACTGAAAAAGGTAAGATAAAGGTATCATAAAAAGTTTCTTCTTTATAGGAAGCAGCTGAGCGTGCTAAAACGGAACGGTTCCAAGCTATTACGGAGGAGGATTGGAAGAATTCGTGCCAGCACGTAATAAAAATAGAAAAGGAATACTGTGAGAGAGAACTTACAATGTATTAATAACAATGTATTAAATTTTAATTTACTTTATATTTTTTTCTTTATATACTTACATAACGAGAACCTTGCTCAATTAAACAATATTTACTGATACTAGTATACTATGTGTGGATATAAATGTACGCAAAACAGAAATATACATCTAAGTATCAAGACTAGCTTGGTGCGCTATAGGTGTTGCCATAAGGACCTACAGTGGCGTCCCCATTATTTTCTACTCTTTTTTGCCAAGCTATACTTAGCATTTCATTATTATTACGCATTTATTATATCATCTAGTAATCTCCCGCCATAGCTGAAATCTACGAAGATAAATACCTACTACCTCTGCAGGTAGGTAGGTAGGTATTTATCTTCGTAGGTATAGGTTGCTTGGATAGGGTTGTCATTTTATTCTAGCACGAGGAAGGATTATTTCTTGTATGGGAAACTGAAAATAGGAATTTTTGATTTCCTCCCCCCCACAATTGATCACCATTGGGGTCTGAAACCTTCCTCTTCGGCATAGCAAGGGTAATATGTTACACATTGCATAGTGTTTTAAAACTGTAAAATGTAAAATTAGCCTAAGGCCGTTCAAATTACGTCAATAAAATATATAAGTTAAATGACAAGCAGTAAGTTTTTTACCTGTGTGAGTTCTCATGTGAATTTAAATTATCTTTTCGATGAAATTGTTTATCACATACATGACAGACAAATGGTTTCTCACCTGTGTGAATTCTCGTATGTCTAACTAAACCAGTTTTTCGATGAAATTGTTTATCACATACATGACAGGTAAATGGTTTCTAACCTGTGTGCGTTCCCATATGTAAAACTAAATAACTTTTTTGATTGAATTGTTTATCACATACATGACAGGTAAATGGTTTCTCACCTGTGTGAGTTCTCATATGTACAACTAAAATATTTTTGGTGTTAAATTTTTTATCTCATAACTACATGACAGGCAAATGGTTTCTCACCTGTTTGAGTTCTCATATGTAGAATTAAAATATTTTTTTGATTGAATTGTTTATCACATAAATTACAGACAAATGGTTTCTCACCTGTGTGAGTTCTCAAATGTTCAACCAAATTAGATTTTCGAAGAAATTGTTTACCACAAACATGACAAGCAAATGGTTTCTCACCTGTGTGAGTTCTCATATGTACAACTAAATGAGGTTTTTGTTTGAATTGTTTATCACATAAATTACAGGAAAACGGTTTCTCACCTGTGTGAGTTCTCGTATGCCTAACTAAATAACTTTTGCGATGAAATTGTTTATCACATACATGACAGGTAAATGGTTTCTCACCTGTGTGAGTTCGCATATGAAAAACTAAATTACCTTTTTGATTGAATTGTTTATCACATAAATTACAGGCAAATGGTTTCTCACCTGTGTGAGTTCTCATATGGTTAACTAACAGATCTTTTCGATAAAAATCTTTATCACACACATGACAGGCAAATGGTTTCTCACCTGTGTGAGTTCTCATATGTAAAACTAAAATACATTTTTGATTGAATTGTTTTTCACATAAATTACAAGGAAATGGTTTCTCATCTCTGTGAGTTTTCATATGTTCAACTAAATTATATTTTCGAAGAAATTGTTTACCACATACATGACAGGCAAATGGTTTCTCACCTGTGTGAGTTCTCATATGTACAACTAAATTTTGTTTTCGTTTGAATTGCTTATCACATAAATTACAGGCAAATGGTTTCTCATCTGTGTGAGTTCTCATATGTTGAACTAACAGATCTTTTCGATAAAAATCTTTATCACACACATGACAGGGAAATGGTTTCTCACCTGTGTGAGTTCTCATATGTAAAACTAAATTACATTTTTGATTGAATTGTTTATCACATAAATTACAAGGAAATGGTTTCTCATCTGTGTGTGTTTTCATATGTTCAACTAAATTACATTTTCGAAAAAATTGTTTACCACATACATGACAGGCAAATGGTTTCTCACCTGTGTGAGTTCTCATATGTACAACAAAATTAGGTTTTCGTTTGAATTGTTTATCACATAAATTACAGGCAAATGGTTTCTCATCTGTGTGAGTTCTCTTATGTTGAACTAACAGATCTTTTCGATAAAAATCTTTATCACACACATGACAGGCAAATGGTTTCTCACTTGAGTGAGTTTTCATATGTACAACTAAAGAATATTTTTTATTGAATTGTTTATCACATAAATTACAGGCAAATTGTTTGTCACCTGTGTGAGTTCTCATATTATGTTCATTTAAATGATCTTTTCGATAAAAATCTTTATCACACACATGACAGACAAATGGCTTCTCACTTGAGTGCGTTTTTTTTGTGACGACGCAAATTAAATTGGTTTGCGAAAGTTTTATCACATTCGCGACAGGTCCATTTTTTGTTTTGAAAGTGAATGGATTTGTCTCCAATCATACAAATTGTTCCAATATGCTTATTAGGAGACGAATATTGTTTTCCTTCAACTTGGGCATGCATATTCCCTATATGTGAAATGAGTTCCCTTTTTATGTAAAATATTCTATAGCAACTGTCACAACTGAATGGTGTATTTGAATCATCTGGTTTGGTTTGCTCAACATGAATTTTGTAAAGAAGTGCTTCCTTCTTTTGATCATCATTAGCTTCTTCTCCTGTACTTCTTTCAGGTACAGACTCATCCTCCGGCAATTCATCTGTTTCTGTGGTCACTTATTCTTTAATATCAGTACTAGGTAGTGGGTCTTCTTTGATGTTTACTTGTGAACCTGCATTGGAGGCATTACCATCAATGCTAACAGACGACATGACGGTCACAGACAAGCGTTGTTTCATGTTCAGGCTGACCTCGGTAATATGTGGTTCCTGAATTTTTTTTTTTATGTTTCCTTTTATTTGTTAAATAATTTAAACATACTGTAGTATTCTGAGTATTAAACGTCACGGGCGTGTCGGATGCACGGACCATTCGCCTTGCGGCGGTGCGGACGACAGACGCGTGTCTATAATTAATATCTGTGTTTTATTGGCATTTGACCCTAACCTGGTACAAGTGGCGACCCTGCCAGTGACTAAAAAATAAGAGGTAAGTGCCAATAATTCCAAATAAGCAATTGGTAAATCAACTGACGGCCTAATCTGAGTTGCAAACAAATGCTGGTAAATAATCGCATCGTAGTAATGATTACATGCTCGATGATTCGCCTACCTTGATAAACTGTAAACCCTGTGCCTACATAAATACCATAGTTGATAAACAACAAATACAATATTCGCCGTGCCATTTTGGTGAAAGTTATAACTACCCTCAAATAGGATAGAAAGATATAAAATTACTTTGTTTGCAAATTTGAGTAGGTCTAACGAAAAGATGATCACCTACCTACATTGTTAAAAAGAAAAAGTTCTGGAATGCTAATATCAGTACCTAAGTAATTAAGTTTATACATATGTAGTTAGTTATGCTTTCTGAGGTTCTGAGGACTTCCCCAAGTATAAATATTGCAAATCTGTTTGTGACTCAGTTGGGTGACGGAAGTTGGTTGGTACCTAAAAACCCACAATGATAAGATCTGACAAGAGGTAGTTCTAACGAACGGTACCTAAAAACCCACAAAGATATGATCTGACAAGAGGTAGTTCTAATGAACGGTACCTAAAAAACCTATTATGATAAGATCTGGTAACAGGTAGTTCAAACGAACGGTACCTACTAATAAATATTTGCATATCAGACAGATATAGTAGAGGTACATAAAGATTTTCACCAAAAAAAATAATAATTAAATTATTTATGGTAGGTACCTAGTAAGTATAAGTTCGATAAAATTGAACGGAACCAAAATTTATTGACCGTTCTAGCAATCAAATACATGTGGCTTACAGTAGCGAATTAGTTTAAAAAGTACATTTGGTACTAAGTAAACATAATAAACATTCTCTTTATGTGAATGGATAATATATTATTCTCTGAGAAATAATGTAATTAACGACAAGTTGACAAGTAAACAGATCGGATCTGAGACTTGTACTTATAAATTGTTTATTTGAGAAGAAAAAAGCTCATAATATTTAGATATCAATAGATTGTTAGAATAGAGTAAACAAAGCTAAAGACTTTCCAATTATAGTTTGTATATTTATAAAGTTTTTGAAATGCATTAATAATATAATACTTGAACTATTTAAAAAATCTAATTTAAATTACAAAGAAATTAAAAGTTCCATGGCAGTTTAGTCTGTTTTGATCAAATTAGTACTAAATAATGGTAAATGATAAAATGTGGTTAGTTATCGAAATAGCTAACAGATGGTAAATAAATGTAATACTTTATAAGCAAAGATAATTATAATTAAGGGGAAGAAATAAACTTGAACAATTAGATCGGTTGGGCCGGCTGCAGATTGTTACGAACAATCTAGAGGTAGCTCAACTGATCCGTAATCGATACCAATCGGATGAGTCCCCAAGACGTATTGCTCTGCTGCATGGTAGGCTAGATTAAGAGGTAGTTTTGGTGTAAATCGAAACGGTGCCTACCAAAATATTTGTCATTGGTACAGACAGTGTACAATTTTCAAGATTAAAAAAAAAATTGGATTACCAAGATCAAAAGTATTAAGAGGTAGTTTCGGTGAAAATCGAAACGGTACCTACCAACAAAAAATAATTGTTATTAGTACAGATAGTAAAAAAATGGTACAAGTATCAACATTAATGAAATTCTTGAATTGTCAAGAACTAAAGTAGTTAAGTAATCTAACGAGATTAAGAGGTAGTTTCAGTAAAATTGAAACGGTACCTTCCCACCAAAAATAATTGTTATCAGTACAGATGGACAAAAATGGTACAAGTGTCAACATTAATAAAATCCTTGCCAAGAACTAAACTATAGGTTAAGAGGTAGTTTCGATAAAAAAACGGTCGAAACGGTATCTATCTACCAAAAATAAATGTCATTGGTAAATATAGTACAAATATGGTCACAAGTATAACATCAATTAAATCTTTGGATTGTGCCAAGAAAATGAAGACCCTTAAAGGTTATTGTTATATTTAATGCAACAGACATACAACACCTCTCGCGAAGAGGGTAACGCTTTTGCACATGAGCGAGCTAGCTCTATAAGATATCAGAAGCTTCATAAAGGATCAATCTTTTGGATCATGTGGTTTGCAAAAAGTAGATGTAGGTGTATGCATCTATAGTTATTTTCACCAAGACAAAACAAATTATCTACTTAGTTCGTAGTGAGAAGAAATACAATACGTATTATGTACGTAATATGGTACTTAATAATGGTCAAAAGAGTACTTACAAAAGTCAAAGGGTTTAAAAGTCTTTCGTATAAGTTTTAAATTGGGTACTGGTGAAATATGGCTAAAATAAATGTACTGAATATTTAATTGAATAAATTAATTTAATACCAATTCAAGCAATACAACCATAATTTGTTTAAAAAGATAATAATGAAAGATATTTATATAAAAAAAAGAATGATATTTACCAACTTATTTAGAACATGGAAAATTTCATGTGTCAAAAAGGCGTCCAGCTCAGCAAGTATTCTGGAGGACAGACCTAGAAGTTGCCTCCCATCGCTGATTATTTAGCTGCATTTCCTAAATAGACTACAAAAATAATGACCATTTTAGATTAAATACTTTTGAATAGTACTTCAAATAAATCATTTTTGTAAAACAGCTACAATAACGAGATGGAAAAGTTTCGTTTCTGTAAACATATATGTATTATTTTGTTCGACTACCGAATATTCTGAACTGAACTAAGCTAAAGTAAATGAGTAAATTACATGAGAAATCAAATAAATTACATAAAAGAAAATAAAATAATATTACATAAATTAATTGTGAAATTGAACAAATAAATTTATTTAAAGTTACTATTTTCATTGCCGCGTCCCTGGGGGTAAAACTGCAGAGGCTGGGCAGTGAATGGGTTAGTAAATATGTACCTAATAATCTACAATTGAAAGTTGAATGTCGAGTTCCGACCGATGTATATCTACCGATATAAAACAGATGTATTTTAATACAATATGTATTAAGTATAAAATGAGGGTGAGCATCAACAACAACCTTTATTATGGTTTAATGATACACAATTCCATCTGAAAAAAAAGAAGCGACTGAGAAAGACACGGATTAGTGTCAAAAATAATCACTGGGAATGGCTAATAATTGTACCTAAATTATTTGCAACAGCACAAAATGTTAGGGACCATTAATGCTAACGTTTGCGTGGGATCCACATATTTTATTAAAGTACCATAAAAGTTTAAAATCAAAAGCTCGGCTGCGTGGAAACATACACAGCCGTGGTTACTGAAAATCGACAATGATGCAGAACTCAGTATCATGAGATTTGTTAAGGTCGTAATCTGGTATTCACACCAAACGCGTGGTATGCAATGAGAAGGACAACTCTTTCAGTTCAGCCTTGAGCTGATGTACCCAGACATTCAAAATTTGCTGGGTATGGAAGGCTGTTAAAACGCCACACAAAAAATTTAAAACTACTAAATGACCATACAAAATTCATATAGGTACTTGCTATAAATTTGCTTAGAGAAATATTTTCTCGGTTAGACACACCAGGTGGTAGCTATAGGTACAGGAGGGTAGCCTAACAGTTGAATTATCATCTGATGTTGACCATTAGGTCAACAGTTCAAATACGCAGGTATATTGGTTGTAGTTGAACTAATTTGCAAAGAGTTCGGTATTTGACTATTTCTTGGTATGTTCCTATAGATTATCAAATATACTTTTAACAGTTCACCTACAGAGATAGTTTTTACTATTTTACAAAGAGTTCGGAATTACACTGTTTCTTTGTATAGAACTACTACTTTTACTTTGTAGATACCTAATAAAGAATAAAAGATTCAAGATTCTTTTAAGAAAATATAAATATATAACTATACCTAAACATAGAATTTGCTGTTCTGGAAACTAAAGACAAAAATTAATATGCATCTAGAAAGAGATAAGTAAGAGAATCTAACAAGGTTCAAAAAGTCTACATAATGAGAAGCCCTCACTAAAGAAAACATACTGCCTCCTCTATCAAACCTCTATCCAATTATGTACTTACTACACACAGTCGTCTACAAGATGGGATATCATATACCTAGATTGGAAACTGAAAAATAACTGGAAGATACTTACACGAGAACAACTACGAAGAAACACTCATCATCATCATCAGCCTATATTAGACCACTATTGGACATAGGCCTCCCCTAATGAGCGCCATAGCGCCCTGTCTTCAACTTGCCGCATCCAGCATCTGCCAGCAGTCTTCCACAGTTCGTCATTCCGCGTGGGCGGAGGGCGTCCTACAATACGTTTGCCAAGTCGCGGTCTCCACTCAAGAACACGTTTATCTCAACGATTGTCAGTATTTCGCGAGGTAAAGTCGAAGAAAACATATGGGAAGATTGCACAGATAAGGACCGGTGATCAAAACATTGACAAATAAATGGTTCAAAACAGATTTATCCATTTCGGTTTGGATTAAGTAGTTAGGTAAAAGGTTGTAATAAAGTATCCCTTTCAAATTTAATAAATTATAAGCAAGTCATTTCTTTTGTAGAGAAATAGGTGGAGATGTGATAAAGCTTTCACTAAACAAAATACGGATCATATAGATTAATGAAGCACCTATCTTGTTAATTAAAATTGTACCTAACAGTAGATATGGTAGGTGTGGTTGTAACCAACCTAAAGCTTGTTAGAACATATTATGTAAATTACATGTACAGGTTTAGCATTTTCCAAATAATATTTAACTATCTGTCTGATCTTAGTTGTAATAATTATTGTAGAAAAGTTACAAAAACATTTTGTTTATTCATTGTAAAAGGTAGATGTAGTATTCTGAGTATTAAACGTCACGGGCGTGTCGGATGCACGGACCATTCGCCTTGCGGCGGTGCGGACGACAGACGCGTGTCTATAATTAATATCTGTGTTTTATTGGCATTTGACCCTAACCTGGTACACATACCTACATCGTAATTTAAACAAAATACTACTAAGATAAATGTGTGTGTGTGTCTGTTTGAATAATTGTTAAGACCTGTCTCCGTTTAGGTTCTACAATAACACTACTTATACAGGGTGTTAGTGTGAACAGTCTTATCCTTGAAACCAGAGGTTCAGTATCATGAGTAGAGTCCAAAACCGGTGGAAAACAAGAACTCCATTTTTTACAGATTTGTAAAACCAAAATCCTCATAAGCCATAAAATCACAAAAGTATAACGCTCACACACATACACGAGACACGCATACTTCTCTAGGCTGTATCTATTCTGTGCTATAGCACAGCTGACCATGTCCCCCCGCCGCCGCCGCCCCGCCCCACCACCGCGCAGCACCTCATACGCCGTAGCTGCGCACTGCGCAGTTAGTAATCCGCACCAGCGCGTACGTAGCGGCCGCGCGCGGCGCCCGCCCTCTCATCGGCTCTGTCTCGCACTCAGTCAACGGCGCCAACGGTGGAGAATACTTACTTCTTAATTGTTTGTAGTGTGAACGGTGTCCTCCTCGGTACCCATTATTCAAAGACGGACATTTGAACGGAGAGAACATTTTACGACAGGTGTTTCATCGGCTGCAGGAAAATGTGCCTTTCCGATCATTACGGAACTTATCGTACCAGCATGGGGCTCCAGCACATTTCAAGTTGCACGTTAGAGGCATCCTCTGATGAGGAATTTCCTGGGCGAAGGGTTGGTCGCGGAGGACCAGTAACGAGGCCAGCGTAACTGAACTCACGCCCTTGGATTTGTATTTGTGTGGAGTAAGCGCAGAGTCACTCACTCGGTTTCACAACACCAAACAATCATAAATTCGTAAGGCTTTAAGGATGTGAGAAAAAACAAGTTTTAAAGCGAATGAGATAAACATTTTAAGTACCTTCCTATCCTATGTCATACAACCAAATACATCGCAAGTGTATTTTACTCGCAGTGACTTTTTTTTGAGTAGATTGTTATTAGAATTAGAATATTTATGAATAGAATAAGAAGTGACCTAGGGTTAAGTACGCCAAAAATACCAGCCTACCAAGGTACTTTAGTAAAATTTTTTTTTTGATTATTCTGTGAATTTTACTTTTTTTTAAATAGTTTATCTTGCCTGGAAAATGTGTTAGAGTAGTTAGCTATTTTTGCACCACCTGAGCCAGGAACGTATGAAAGGAAAGTTATGAAGTTAGTATTCAAGCGGGGAGCGCGAGTGTTAGGTGAGAGGGGGGCTTTTTTAGGGTGACCACGACATCGCGTACAATATCAAAGACATGAAATATCAAAATCCTGCGAAACTAAAATAGGCATTAACCTTTTCTCATCGGTTTTGGACTCTACTCATGATATTGAACCTCTGGTTTCAAGGATAAGACTGTTCACATCTGTATAATTTCAAAAAATTCTCTGAAATCTCTGAGGGGATTATTTCTCATAATTAATCTACTTGGTTTTTAAAGTACATACTTTTATAAAAAGATTTGTGGGTACCTTGAGAGCCCCATCATAAACATGACTTAAGAGCTTTTCAGATCTAACAGCCATTTGAGTAAAGTTGAAGCATCTAAGCAGCTTCTGGTTACAAAAACAGCATAGCTCTCTCGGCCTTGCATCATCAGAGTTCAACTGAAACAAATCATTTAACATGTTGTAGAACAGATTAAACCCAAGAAACACCATCAGCCACATAGAATCATCTAGCCCCAAGCTAAGCTGAGCTTGTATTAAATATGTGATAAACTTCAGGTTGGGAAAGGACAAAAATAGATAGGTATTTTAGATAGGTAACAATTCCAGTAACAATTTACAACAAAGTTAAAAACAAATACAGCTGAACCTTTCCCTTTTGATAAAGTCCATTTTAAATGACTGTTCAGAATTGGCTATCAACTTCTTGCAGGTTAGTTTTCGACTGCCTTTGACATATACAAATACAAAATACAAAATATTTTATTTCTTTAACTTAATCTAGTACATTTCAGTGGTATGGGACCCTCTTTTAAGTAATATTATACCTGTGCTAGAGGGTCTCGCTCTGCTGCGCGGCTATCTTAAAGAAATTAACTATTAAATACTGTGAAAACAAACTAATTAACATATCTGACATGATGCTTAACTTTGGCATAACCGTTAGTGTTTTCCCGCTATTTTTCGTATTAGAATCATTCGCTCTTTGATTTTCAGAAGATACATAAATGCTCGTTCCGCCTTTTCGTTATAATAGTTACAATTTCATTTCTTGCCGCTTAGTAATTATTCTAAATTTCTTAGCCTGTGCTAGTTTGTGAAGTGCGTGTAATTGTTTGCGTACGAGATTCCACCCGTTGGCTCTTGTCGTGTTATCATCTATTCAATTTAATGGGTAGAGTCTGTTCAAAAAGAGAACCGTCGTAGGAATTGAGGTCGCGTGTGTGCCAATTTACTACTTTTGTTGCGTTGACAACACTGCTCTGTCATTGCTAGTGCGACTAAGAGTTTTTGATACTTGGTAGAAAGAAATCATGCACAGACACCAATTTTTGTCATGAATAGGTACTTCTTGCTAATATGTATCTTCGCATAATGGTGATTGAAATTGGCTACCATAGCACTGCACAGGTGTTATGTGATGAATGTGATGAGCCAAAAATAAATGCATGATTCTACTTTGGTTTAAGTGATAGCTTTAATCAAAATTATTAATAACGGACTTAAAAAATTAAACATAGAGACATTTTATGATTTTATTTACATTTTCTTAATATACAGTAAAAATTTACAATTATAGATAATAATTTAATCAGTACCATAATCAAAATCTGAATCTAAGTATTCAATGCCGCTTATGTCTGAGCTAGCTTTGGAGCATTCACTATCAGACTCTGTTTCATCTTCGGATTCTGACTCTGTTACAATATCATGCCGCTCTATAAGTATTTTTCGTTTTGACTGACATTTTTTATATTGATATCCCATTTCTTTCAAAACACTGTGCAGACTAGAAATTCCACCACCAAAATTTATGTCTTCTTTTAGTACTCTATGTAGCTTCCTCAGAGTCGGTACCTCTTTTCGAACAGTATAAAACTGTCGAATTTTGCTCCGTATGGCACATTTGTCAAAATCGTCCAGAATTATTGTCTTGGGCCGGCCTTTGCGTTTTTTCCCTGGAGTGCACCACACACCTCTATTTACAGCACCTTCTTTTTTAATTTGAGACACAGTGTCTCTACTAAGACCTGCAACATAAAATGTACATAGTTTAATATCTAAAAACGCAAAGTATCAATATGTGTTAGTCATACACTACAAAAATAGGTCAGCTGAGGCTTGAATGAGTTTTACCTAATATAGTATTTCCGTTTACGCTAATCGCACATACAACACTAAAGACACTGTTTATTTCGTATAAGAAATCAATGTACTGTCCAAAATACACCACAACAAGACTTACATACCAGTCATTGCGGCTACTCGTTCCGTAGCTTTGTTCAGGTCGATGATTGGGCTTTTTGACGCTTTTTCGCGTTGACAAAACTGTATAACATTATATACTATTTGCCTCACAGTGCTGCGTAACGTTTTTCCTCTTTTCGACATAATTAAAGCAATAATTTCCACAAAAACAAGATCAACAATAATTTACCGAGTTGAAAATATCTTATGACATGTTATGACAGTTGAATGATGAGACAGATGACACATCGATTGGGTTGCCATATAAAAATCTTAATGTTAGTTCACCGTAACGCCACGACGGTTCTCTTTTTGTACAGACTTGAACATCTAAAATTAAAATATCTACAGTTAAAATGCCGATGTTTAAAACCCCTAAAAAAACATTACCTAATACTTCAAATACCTTCACGATGAAACACCGAAGTACAAAGCACCTAAGTTTGCAATTCTTAACATCCAGTGTACCTAATGGTTCAAAATATTTATATTCATAATATAAAAGTATACAATGTAGTGGTTTACAACATAGATAGTTAAAACACCTACATAAATATGAGAAGAATAACAGAGCCTCGCGGTTTCACCCGCGTAATTCCCGTTCCCGTGGGAATTACGGGATTAAATATAGCCTATGTGTTATTCCAGACTATAATCATCTCTGTGCCAATTTTGAAATGAAAAATGAAATGAAATTGTTTATTAGACGATACGTCACATAACATAACTAAATTACAGTAAGTATAAAAAAAATAGAAAAAGTACACGGAGAGACTAAGATAACAAAAATGTAAAAACTGAACAGTGGGTACTAAGCAGCTCATCCGTAACTTCCTTAAATTAAGTAGTTTAAAAAATAAGTGCGCGTGATCGTACGTCCAACAGGTCTTGGCTCAGCTATATGCTCTTTCACACATAGAGGGACTATGTGCAAAAGGGCGCTGGTTTTCAGCCAAAACCAGTAGAGTTAGTGACAGGCACGCTCAGATTAAGTGCAGATAAGTGAAAATATTTTTTGTTATGAAATAGAAACGATGGTGGCAACACTGGAAACTGAGTTAGGTAATAAAAGTGTACTTAATATAAATAAAGTCTACACTATTGTTAATTTCTTAGATCTATAATAATAATTTCTTAAAACTATGATAATGGAAAATTACCATGCTGATAAGTTTGTTACAAATTAGGACTTAGGAGTGTGCTATATATCGTTCTTCCAAGCTACAAGTAAAGCGATTTGTAATTTAGGAACGAAACATCAATCATAGTCCCTCCTGTCAATTTGAACTGACGATTGATTGATTTGAATAAAAAACAAAACAAAAAAAAAACAACGTATGGATATTCAAAAAACAATTTATATTCTTTTTAGGACTCTCCCTTTTTAATATGTTCTTAGTATCCCTATTTTTACACCTCTACTAAAGTTTATGACACTCATTACATGGACACTGGCAGAATTGTGGCAAACTAGCACAGCAAGCCAAACACAAAAGAAGTTGAAGTTGAAGTTGATTGATTTGAAGCGAGAGCAATTTTCATCCCGTTCAGTAGTTTTTGCATGAAAGAGTAACAAACAACCTGTGTGAAGTTGGCCCCCCGACTTAGTTATTTTAATCATTTGATAATGCTAATCGTTTGAGAATCGTTTGAGAGGATTTTAGAGAAAAGAAAAATTGTTTTAGAGTAATTAGTTTTTGTGTAAAAACGATTTCATTTTTTAGTGTGAAGTTGGCCCCTTTTTCCTCAAAAAGCGACTTAGACGTTTGATTTATTTTTTAATCGTTTGAGAATCGTTTGAGAGGATTTTAGATTAAAGAAAAATTAATTTAGAGTAATTAGTTTTGTTGTAAAAAATATTTTAAGTTTTTCCTGTTTAATGTGAAGTTAGCCTCCAATTTCCTCAAAAATGGACTAAGACGTTTGATTTTTTTACTAATCGTTTGAGAATCGTTAGAGAGAATTATAGAGAAAAGAAAAATTGATTTAGAGTAATTAGTTTTTTTGTAATAAATATTTTAAGTTTTAAATTTTTAGTGTGAAGTTAGCCTCCAATTTCCGCAAAAATGGACTAAGACGTTTGATTTATTTTTTAATCGTTTGAGAATCGTTTGAGAGGATTTTAGAGAAAAGAAAGTTTTATTTAGAGTAATTAGTTTTTAAGTAAAAAATATTTAAAGTTTTAGATTTTGTAGGTTAGAGTTGAAGGCGGTTTTCGTGATGTAGCGCCATCTAGGATAGATGAAGAGCACTTGATAGTCTTTGAGTTTTGGTAGTTGGTGTTGCTGTAAGCAAAATAAATATGTTTTCCTTAATGTTGCTAGTTATTACAATATTTGTGAAAAGAATGAATGATTTGACATTGACTTATGTACTCAACAGGTCTATCATGGCCAGAAATCAGCGCAATTTAAAAAAAAAATACGAATCTTTCTGTTCTTCCAAGATGTTTGTTTGTTTTGATACAATAGTTCTCTTGCTCTACAAAATTATTTATTTTATTTGATTTGCTCTGTTTTAAAGTTCAAAAAGTCTTTGTATGCCGACATGCAACGGCCCACCGCACAAAATCTCAGTAAACTTCGCCTAAAGGACCGCCTTTTCGCAAGATTACATGCAAACAAGGAAATGAAATGGAA
Source organism: Eupithecia centaureata (assembly GCA_944547425.1). Classification (NCBI taxonomy): domain Eukaryota; kingdom Metazoa; phylum Arthropoda; class Insecta; order Lepidoptera; family Geometridae; genus Eupithecia; species Eupithecia centaureata. The sequence goes on along the minus strand of OX155704.1, from coordinate 7,556,475 downwards.
AAACTGAGCAAGGGCCAGATCCGCGAAGCGAGGGCGAGATGGACCTGCAGGGCCAGACCTTAGTCACGAGGACAACAAAGTCCAAAGAGAATAAAACCACTACAATTAAGTCCTCGAGATCATTGTTTGGCCTGTATTTGGTTTTTGCAAGTGAGAGTTGGTAAACTGTTTCATTTAATAGTAACTTACATTTGTATTCGTATTTAGTTATTTATTAAGCAAAAAATCTGAAAAATATTCTTAATAATAAAACACTTTAAACCAGAGAAGGTTTGTCCAGTGTCCACAGTCTCAGTGCAGTGTCACACATTTGGTAAACTTAATACATAAATAAGAACTTCTAATAGTTCAGTCAAACTTATGTCTAGGATAATATAGTTATCACTATAAAATCCAATACCTACTAACCACATTTCTTATCAGTACAAGGTGACTAGCGGTCACCATCTGTAATATATCACACATTAAAAGTAACATTACATTTACATTTTACTTATATAATATATATATTTATATATATAAATTATTAAAAATTATCTAGGAAGTATTTCTTATACACATAGTATAGTACATAGAAAGATGAACACTTGTAACTAAAAGTAAAGTCAATTTATTTGAAATACATTTTGTTTACCTAATACCATGACAAATACAACACAAGGACATTCATAAACGACAGGATGATTTTACCCTAAATTTATCAAAATAGAGCATAACTCAAGAATTGTGAACATGATCTTATGATAATTACCTTTTCTTGTTCTTACACTCCTGCATTTTACAGGATCTGGTTCCTTTGCCACCATCGGTGCCTTCATCACCACCCTATATGCTGCCTCTACCAAAAGATGATGCGACCGCTTGATTGCAGACAAGCCAGAGCGGCAATTCCATCAACATCATCGAAGCTAAAAAAATGCTTACTAAATCATAATAGAAAGGACATGCATATCCTGGTGGGAACACTAACAGGACACTGCCCACTAAATAAACATCTATACACCATCAAAATGATGGACAGGCTCATCTGCAGAGGATGTCTCAGCAACAACAAAACAACTGCTCACATACTCCGGGAATGCGAGGAGTAGCAGTACAATGAACAGAAATCCCAAGATCACTCTGCAAAGCCTGCTAAGATCCCTGATAGATTCTGCGCTTCTGGATGGAATAAGGCTGGCTATGCTAGCAAAATGTGGATATAAGTATACTTCAACTATAAACCATCCTGAAATACTGTGGCAGAGTGCCTCTCTGTGGAAGTGTTTTGTATGGAGGATGAATGAAGGAACCTATTTCCTTGATTGATTATCTTCGGCATTTTTGTTCTTCTATTCAACTCTGTGCCTAGTAGTTGTTGTTTTATAAGTGTTATTATTTTAACTTATTTTATTGTTGTAAATCAAAAATTAACCCATTGTCTGAAATAAAGCATTTGTATTTTTATTTTATTTATTATTATAAACAATCTACCAAATGAGCTGAGCCAGAGCCGTTCCCTAAGAAGACCACCTAGCTGGAGGGAATCCACCACATACCATATGCTGCTTCATCAGGGCTTCTCGACCTCCAGTCAATCAAAGTCTGATTGAAAGTTCAAGCGAGAATGACAGGCAGATAGGCTGCAAAAAATCAATAACTTTATTTCTTTAGGTCTCTGAGAACACTAGGGGGCACCACATAGGAAAAACCACTTGAAATATGCTACGTTGGTAATCTGTTAGGTAAGTATATATTGTATATTTTTTGTCATTTTTCAATGCACTTCGGATTGGTACTAGAATTTATAGAAATCAATAAATTTATTTATTTAGGCTTACAAAATAGTCAACAAGTCAAATATTAATGTATTATTTTGATAATTATTTAAACTTATTGATATACTGGTACTTGATAAACCTTAGATTTAAAGATGAAACATTAAAAAAATCTCATCTCACGAGTTTCTTTGTAGCTACTTAGGTAGGTACACATTTATCAAACATAAAAAAATAAAAAATCAGATCCCACGAGTTTCTTTGTACTTAGGTAGGTACACATTTATCTCTGTGCCAAATTTCATCCAAATCCGTTCAGTAGTTTTTGCGTGAAAGAGTACCAAATATATTATGTACAATAACAACTATTGCGTTTATAATATTAGTAGCTATTGCGTTTATAATATTAGTAGGTACCCGCGTAGTTCCCGTTTCCGTGGGAATTCCGGAATAAAATATAGCCTAAATCAGACTATAATCTATCTCTGTGCCTCATTTCATCCAGATCCGTTCAGCCGTTCTGGCGCGATTGAGCAACAAACATCCATCTATCAATCCATCCATCTAACTAAACCTTCACATTTATAATACTAGCGGCCCGTCCCGGCTTCGCACGAGTAAATCAGAAGGTATTGTTTATGTAGCCTATGTGCTATTCCAGACTATATGCGCTATCTATCTCAGCTCCAAATTTCATCCCGATCCTTTCAGCCGTTCTGGCGTGAATGGCGTGATTGAGTAAGAAACACTCATCCATCCAAACTTACATTATTATATCTAATAGAATAACGTTTTCGTATACCTAGGCAAAATATTCAGGTACCTAGTTTGCGGGACCACAGAATAGATATACAAGTATAGGTTTAAAAATATGTACTGTACTGTACAAGCTATCGTATTACGTAAGGTACACGCAGTACACGCACTCTTGCTTGCTGGACGACGCAACAAAGTACAACTCAGCGCGCAGAGGAACTAAACACGCTGACGCTGTGTCCGTGGGTACGCTAGCATAGGTAATCAAGCTACTCGTAGCTAGCGTGTAGGTACAAGGTACACATGACCGTACCTACTCGAAAATGACTCGTAGGTACTAGAGCAGTGGTCGTCATAATTTTCTGGTCAAGTGCCAATAGGACAATGTGACGTACTACTCCGGGCCGCACTATATGTATTGTAAACTGGCAATAGGTGTAGTGAAATGTTGGGTACTACAATTACAGAACGCAAATTATTATAATTAATATTTTTCATTACTCATACTCGGAAAGTAGGTCTGAAGTTGCCTGAAGAGCGGGTTGAAATTGATACTTTTCAGCCCTAGGGAGAATCGTTTTCAACTGACAGCTATCACGTTACTATTGAACCATGATAATGGCAGAATGAGAAAAATAAATGCAGAAGCTAAAAAAAAATTCGTGTTGGCGGCAATTCACTGAAGTCAAAAAATACGAAAAAAAGGCAGTATGGCTTTATGGCTTTCGCCTGTCCTAGATGGCCTATATTTTAAAATAAATAAAAAACACAGCCCTCCCACTATTGGCGTCCTCGCTACACTCGGGCGCCAAACCCCGTCTCGGGACTAAATAAGTTACTTTCAACCCTTGGGTAACATTGTACTATTATTACCAATAGTTGAATTTCAGTTCAATAATCACAAATTCTTTTGTGCTTTTTTGATTCATTGCAATTCAGTGCAATCCTCATTGCATGTAGTCCCAAAGATGCTAACGAATGTCCCGTGTAATAATTGAACTGCCACGCACAGAAAATATTTTCACAGTGCTTGAAAGGTACATAATATTTATTTTATTTGCGCTGTTCTTGAGTCGATAACCACCGCGGGCCGCACAAAAATCGCCCACGGGCCGCAAGCGGCCCGCGGGCCGCAAATGACGACCACTGTACTAGAGCAACAAAAAACACACAAAAATAGAGTAGGTAGATGCAATGCAATGTGGTAGATTACACACAAAGGTAGGTTGATTACAAACTGTTTAAAATATTAATAAATAAATTTAAATTTTAACCAGTTTTTTCTTTCCCGATACGCCATAGTTTAACATGAAAAATATGAGCTAACTATTTCTATGAGTCTCTTCCTTATACGAGTGTTGGTTTCAAGGCTTAGAATGGTTATATTTTAATTTTATTTGAACTTCATCTGGCATGCTATGGGCCCACGTCGTGGGTCATCTTTTCGAATTATCAAACGTTTTTTTTATGATGGTTGTAGGTTATTGGTTTCATTGTACCTACCTATGTTAGGTTCTTCTGTTATTAAATTAATTTAAATTATTGATTCATACACAAAGATCCATAGATTAGAGTAGTAAATGTCACACAGATAATCAAAAAATAGAGGTAGGTAAGGTACACAGTCATTAATAAGTTAAGTGTAAAGTCAGACGCTAGCATTTCGCGCGCAATTGTTTTCTGTCTGCGCTCGGTGATTTTAGTAAACAATTATGTAAGTTCTCAGAAGAGCTCAAATAGCTACGAGCATTATTTATTACTCTTACTAAATTGTGTTGACAGTGACCCTTTGTTCTGCGCGCGCGCCACGTGTGACGCAAGGCAAACAAAGTAGTTTTTTTACGTGCGGTCAGCCGCACCAGCGGGTAGAGAAAAATGATATTTATGTCACAACCGCATACCATATGCCGCTACGTGGGTCTACCTATATGGCGCATGTGAAATACCAATGACCCTCATGGTGGGTTCTGTTTTCAAATGTGTGGAGGTAGGGTTATGTTTTCAAATGTGTGGAGGTATCTCGATAGAGCAGAGAGAAAAGTGTGGTGGTGTCGTTGTTGTGGAGTTATCAGTGTTTCTCTCGCTCAGCATCACCAACCAACCTACCATACCTATAAATACATACCTACCTACCTACATCCGTCCATCCATCCACCCATAACATAGGTAGGTACCTGTCATGTCGTGTACATATGAATACGACATGACAAGTAAATTTGGTATGTATATACCTATACAAGACACAAAAAACTAAAATTCACTTGCTTGGCGTCGAATTTTAGATATGAGTGTACGAAATATTTAGTGAAGGAAGGATCTTAAATCGACAAGTAATGTAAATTGCGTATAAAAAGGCGCGGCAACAGAGTGTATTTTAGGTTAAGTATGGGCGGTTTGTTTACAAACATTATACATCGAGTTTGGCTGATGTATAGTAGTAGGTATACAGGGTTACAGGAAAAGTCGTGCTAGATCCGTTAAGGGCGTGGAGTACCCATCATTCCTGACATATTTCACTATGAAACACCCTACCCTAAACTAAACCCTTTTCGAGATATTCGACTTTTAATTTTTTTATTGAAAATTGCCGATTTTTAGGCAATTAAATTTATTTTTGGTTGTTTTGTGTACCTATCTTATTATTATTATTATTGCATTTTTACATGTGTAATTAGATGCTTTAGGACGTCAATCATTAAAATAGTGCATAAGTTAATTGAATAGACCGTAGTAGACAAGTGAAAGTTAAGAAATAAAAAAAAAATTAGAAAGTTTATTTTTCTCTAAGGGATATCTAAAAAAAATATTATGGCAATTCTTCGGCAGATGTTTTTAAAAATATCTACGTTTCATCAGCTATCTAACGAGGTATAATAATCTAGGGTTTTATTCAATTGCATTGAAAAAAAATTAGTTTTATAGGCGACAGTGGAGAAGAAAATTTATACTTAGCCCTAAAAAGTAAAAGTAAAACAATAGGTAAGCATGAAATGTCATTTATTAAAGGTTTTCACACAACTTTTTCTTATTCTACAGTTCATGTTCAACATGGCCGCCTCTATTTCTGATACATTGTCGCATCCTTCTACGGAGACCAGTCTTCACTACTCCAGTGGTCAACGTGGTCCTCATTTTATTTGCTGCATCCACAATCCTTTCTCTTAGGTCTTCCACAGACGAAACTGGATTCGGCTCGCTGTACACAAGACTTTTCATGCACCCCCACACATGAAAATCCATGGGGGTTAGGTCCGGACTTCTTGCTGGCCATGGCAACGGCCCACCTCGTCCTATCCATTTGTTTGGATAATTTGTGTCCAGCCAGTCTCTGACACTTCTCCTGAAATGGCAGGGCAGCCATCGTGTTGGAACCACATGTCCCTGATCAGGTTGAGTGGCAGATCATCCAGCAAATCACTCAAGTCTGCTCTCAGGAAATTTTCGTAGCTTTCCCCATTTAAATTATCCGGTAGAAAGTAAGGTCCAATCAAATGATTGGAGATAATGCCCATCCACACATTCACGCTGAATCTTCGTTGGGACCCCTTCACTCTTTTCTTATTGGGATTCCTTAGTGCTTTTGGGGCCCAGTAATGGGCGTTGTGATAGTTATTTATGCCATCTTTATCAAATTTGGACTCATCCGTCCACAAGATATTTCTTAGAAAATCTGGGTCTTCTACGTCAGCATTTAGCATAAATCTGCAAAAGTCCAATCTTCTCGCGGGGTCTCCTTCTTCAATAACGTGTACCGGCGTGTAATGGTATGGGTATAGGCCAGCAGTATGCACTGTAAACCACACTCTCCATTGCGAAAGTCCCAGATCACGGGCAACAATATTAGTGGAAGTAGTCGGATCCGCTCGAAAGCGTTGCACTATCTCATTGTCCTGTTCTTCGTCGTCAATTCGTGGTCTACCCATGTCTGTATTACGTCTCAAAACAGAGCCAGATTCTCGAAGTCTTCGATAAACTCTGTCAAAAACGGCCACATCCGGCACTCGACGACCGGGGTAGCGAGTTACGTATTCGTTGCGAGCTTGCGCAGATACACAATCGCAGTATCCGTAACAAATAAGCATATCAGCATATTCCTCAGGTGTGTAGGACGTCATCTTCAACACTTCCGTATCACAGGTACAAATCAGAGTCCGGTTAACAAGTATAGTAGTCACAAATCAGAAGAAATAGTCCAGAATCACAGCCAAGTCGAGAAAAAGAGCAAAACGATATCACATCTACTATGTACGAAGCACAAAAGCAGACTGACAACCAAAACAATACCCCCTGTTGTATTCCCAGCCCTAACCGGTCTCTACACATTTTTTCTTTCATTCATACCTACATAAATCGTCACTTGTCTCGCTCTCACGGTGTGTCTGAACTTGAAGGACAATAGGCGCGGGACCGTTAGAACTGCTACCTGGAGCGTCCCAACTACTTTTTTTCCACGAAATGTAATACAAACCCTAGATTGTTATACCTCGTTAGATAGCTGATGAAACGTAGATATTTTTAAAAACATTTGCCGAAGAATTGCCATAATATTTTTTAGATATCCCTTAGAGAAAAATAAACTTTCTAATTTTTTTTTTATTTCCTAACTTTCACTTTTCTACTACGGTCTATTCAATTAACTTATGCACTATTTTAATCATTGACGTCCTAAAGCATCTTATTACACATGTAAAAATGCAATAATAATAATAATAAGATACACAAAATAAACAAAAATAAATTTAGTAGCCTAAAAATCGGCACTTTTCAATAAAAAAATTAAAAGTCGAATATCTCGAAATGGGTTAAGTTTAGGGTAGGGGGTTTCATAGTGAAATAAGTCAGGAATGGTGGTTACTCCACGCTCTTAACGGATCTAGCACGATTTTTCCTGTAACCCTGTATATAAGAACTGTTAAAGTTTAAAACCTATCTACCTAGTAAGTAACGTTGTTTGATATCACTTGAATTAAAGAAATAAAACTAGAATCAAGATTTAAAAATGTTGTTTTTATCAAACATTATACCTACCATCCAAGTTTTTAAATATACTATGGAGAGAATAATTAAACACGTATCTTTTATTTTTACACAATAACCCCCAGGGGGTGTGCAATAAATTTCTGAAATTTGGACGAAAAAAAACTGGTTCGCGGGCGAAGCCGCGGGGCGCTTCAAGTAAACTATAAAGGAATGGTCATCAAACTTAAAACCAATCAGAATAGGTATAGATTTACACAAAAACAGATAATAATAAATACTAGCAGATCAGCAGTAGCAATTGTTGCTGCTATAATTTCAGCAGCCTATCTGCCTGTCATTCTCGCTTGAACTTTCAATCAGACTTTGATTGACTGGAGGTTGAGAAGCCCTGATGAAGCAGCATATGGTATGTGGTGGATTCCCTCCAGCTAGGTGGTCTTCTTAGGGAACGGCTATGGCTCGGCTCATTTGGTAGATTGTTTATAATAATAAATAAAATAAAAATGCTTTATTTCAGACAATGGGTCAATTTTTGAGTTACAACAATAAAAGAAGTTAAAATAATAACACTTATAAAACAACAACTACTAGGCACAGAGTTGAATAGAAGAACAAAAATGAAATCAGAAATCAATATCTTTATTTCTTTAGGCTTACAAAATAAGCACTAGTCAAATTCAATACTACCTATCGGTACATAGTTATCAAAATAATAATAATAATGATGCCGAAGATAATCAATCAAGGAAATAGGTTCCTTCATTCATCCTCCATACAAAACACTTCCACAGAGAGGCACTCTGCCACAGTATTTTAGGATGGTTTATAGTTGAAGTATTCTTATATCCACATTTTGCTAGCATAGCCAGCCTTATTCCATCCAGAAGCGCAGAATCTATCAGGGATCTTAGCAGGCTTTGCAGAGTGATCTTGGGATTTCTGTTCATTGTACTGCTACTCCTCGCATTCCAGGAGTATGTGAGCAGTTGTTTTGTTGTGGCTGAGACATCCTCTGCAGATGAGCCTGTCCATCGTTTTGATGGTGTATAGATGTTTATTTAGTGGGCAGTGTCCTGTTAGTGTTCCCACCAGGATATGCATGTCCTTTCTATTATGATTTAGTAAGCATTTTGTTAGCTTCGATGATGTTGATGGAATTGCTGCTCTGGCTTGTCTGCAATCAAGCGGTCGCATCATCTTTTGGTAGAGGCAGCATATAGGGTGGTGATGAAGGCACCGATGGTGGCAAAGGAACCAAATCCTGTAAAATGCAGGAGTGTAAGAACAAGAAAAGGTAATTATCATAAGATCATGTTCACAATTCTTGAGTTATGCTCTATTTTGATAAATTGTGTTGTATTTGTCATGGTATTAGGTAAACAAAATGTATTTCAAATAAATTGACTTTACTTTTAGTTACAAGTGTTCATCTTTCTATGTACTATACTATGTGTATAAGAAATACTTCCTAGATAATTTTTAATAATTTATATATATAAATATATATATTATATAAGTAAAATGTAAATGTAATGTTACTTTTAATGTGTGATATATTACAGATGGTGACCGCTAGTCACCTTGTACTGATAAGAAATGTGGTTAGTAGGTATTGGATTTTATAGTGATAACTATATTATCCTAGACATAAGTTTGACTGAACTATTAGAAGTTCTTATTTATGTATTAAGTTTACCAAATGTGTGACACTGCACTGAGACTGTGGACACTGGACAAACCTTCTCTGGTTTAAAGTGTTTTATTATTAAGAATATTTTTCAGATTTTTTGCTTAATAAATAACTAAATACGAATACAAATGTAAGTTACTATTAAATGAAACAGTTTACCAACTCTCACTTGCAAAAACCAAATACAGGCCAAACAATGATCTCGAGGACTTAATTGTAGTGGTTTTATTCTCTTTGGACTTTGTTGTCCTCGTGACTAAGGTCTGGCCCTGCAGGTCCATCTCGCCCTCGCTTCGCGGATCTGGCCCTTGCTCAGTTTTTCCATTTCATTTCCTTGTTTGCATGTAATCTTGCGAAAAGGCGGTCCTTTAGGCGAAGTTTACTGAGATTTTGTGCGGTGGGCCGTTGCATGTCGGCATACAAAGACTTTTTGAACTTTAAAACAGAGCAAATCAAATAAAATAAATAATTTTGTAGAGCAAGAGAACTATTGTATCAAAACAAACAAACATCTTGGAAGAACAGAAAGATTCGTATTTTTTTTTTAAATTGCGCTGATTTCTGGCCATGATAGACCTGTTTGTTGAGTACATAAGTCAATGTCAAATCATTCATTCTTTTCACAAATATTGTAATAACTAGCAACATTAAGGAAAACATATTTATTTTGCTTACAGCAACACCAACTACCAAAACTCAAAGACTATCAAGTGCTCTTCATCTATCCTAGATGGCGCTACATCACGAAAACCGCCTTCAACTCTAACCTACAAAATCTAAAACTTTAAATATTTTTTACTTAAAAACTAATTACTCTAAATAAAACTTTCTTTTCTCTAAAATCCTCTCAAACGATTCTCAAACGATTAAAAAATAAATCAAACGTCTTAGTCCATTTTTGCGGAAATTGGAGGCTAACTTCACACTAAAAATTTAAAACTTAAAATATTTATTACAAAAAAACTAATTACTCTAAATCAATTTTTCTTTTCTCTATAATTCTCTCTAACGATTCTCAAACGATTAGTAAAAAAATCAAACGTCTTAGTCCATTTTTGAGGAAATTGGAGGCTAACTTCACATTAAACAGGAAAAACTTAAAATATTTTTTACAACAAAACTAATTACTCTAAATTAATTTTTCTTTAATCTAAAATCCTCTCAAACGATTCTCAAACGATTAAAAAATAAATCAAACGTCTAAGTCGCTTTTTGAGGAAAAAGGGGCCAACTTCACACTAAAAAATGAAATCGTTTTTACACAAAAACTAATTACTCTAAAACAATTTTTCTTTTCTCTAAAATCCTCTCAAACGATTCTCAAACGATTAGCATTATCAAATGATTAAAATAATAAAGTCGGGGGGCCAACTTCACACAGGTTAACAAACATCCATCCATACATACATACATACAAACTTTCGCGTTTATAATATTAGTAGGATATGATTGAAAAGAAAAGAGATAGAAAAATGTGGGTAGACAGAATATCATTTTCGGTTGGTGTAATTTTTGTGTGTAGATGCCAGTTGTTAGATTATTCCTGACTAACTGGGGTCCGCGACTTCGTCTGCGCAGGATTAGTATTTTAGTTTCGCCCGCGTAATTCCCTCTCCCGTGGGAATTTCGCGATAAATTATAGCCCATGTGCTATTCCAGACTACAATCTATCTCTCTCTGGGCTAAATTTCAGCCAGATCCGTTCAGTAGTTTTTGCGTGAAAGTAACAAACATCCATCCATCCATCCATAGTTCCAAACTTTCGCGTTTATACTTTAAGATTAAAAATTATAGATTAAGTGAAAAAAATGTTCGGTGTGTCAAAGTCAAAAATGGATCATATGACATATGTAAACTATATTGTATTGATTGGATTTAAAGAAATAAACGAACATAATTACTAGAAAAGTGTTTTTCTTATTTTGACCATTCAGAAACCTGTGTAGTCTAGGTATTTCGATTTTTAAATAGAACATGACGTGTTTCTATTATAAAATTACTAGAGACCCGCCCCAGCTTCGCACGGTTTTATTATACCTACCTATAAACCTTTCTCCCGAATCACTCTAAAAAAACCGCATCAAAATCCGTTGCATAATTTTAAAGATTTAAGAGACATAGAGAAATAGGGACACAGAAAGCGACTTTGTTTTATACTATGTAGTGATGTTTTATGAACTTCGATGAAATATTCATTCGAAATTTAGAACTTTAGATCAAAAACTTAATTTTACAATAGCAACACATGTATTAACATGTGTTGCTATTGTAAAATTAAGTTTTATAAACTTTGATAAAACACTCATTTGACATTTAGAACTTTCACTATTTTGTATTTAGATCAAACAACCATTAGATATTGTAATTTTAGGGGTTTTACAATTTGGCATTATAACTGTAGATATTTTAATTTATATGTTCAAATATATACCCATACTATCTGTTATCCCTGAAAACTAATATTTATAAATATATTTTTATACAAGCACTAATCAATCAATTGTTATGCATTGCTTTTTTTTTCGTCTCTGTTGTATGTGTAGTCTTGCATATGATTCAATAGGGTACAACTCGCAAGCCTTCTGTGTGCGACGGCTTTAAAGTGTGTAATGTTGTGCGGAATCTTAAGATAAGTTATATCTTGCACAAACACGTAGTCTGCTTATAGTTGTCATTCATTCAAGTTACAAGTTATAATTATACAACAAAATCGGAAATAACTACATTTACCTTGGCGTTAGTCAGTTTTTCGTAAAAAGTTGGTCATTTACCACGGAATGTGATTTGTATTGTCGGCGAGACAAATTCTACACACGGAAGGCATTTTCCTGTTTTAACCTCACCAAAATCACTGAAATAAACAATGAGCTGGAGCCCTTCAATAATTTTATTTACTCAGATAAATGTAGTTATCCCTTTAAAGTTTGTTTTGTGGATATAGTAATTAAATGATACAAAATAAAATAAAGCAAGCTTCTTCAATCAAAGCAAAAACTTCTATTTACCCGTACCTAGCAAAGATAATATAAATATTAAACTACGTATAAAAAAAAAAAAAAAAAAAAGATGAAGCGTGTGGGCATTTTTTTTAAAAAACGTCCCTGCGTTTTTTTAGGTGTCCTACAAGTTCATTAATACTTTTCATAAAAACTAGTCCATTGCTAGATATAAAAGTTCTTATTTTATGTTTTATAGTTTTATTTGCGATAAAAAAACATATTATTAGAACTTTTTTAATACAAAAAATTGTAAAATAAGAGTAAAATAGCTTCCGAGACCCCTTAAAAATGGTTGTCCTACAGCGGTGGACCGACTTTTGACTCTAGATTATTTTTTAACTCGGTTTGGATGAAGGCTAAAACTGGATTATTTATGTTTAAATATATGAAGACCATCATATTTAAACGTAAAATGCGGGACTTTTCATACAAAAATAATAACTTTTTATCAATTAAATTGTGTCCCATGATTTTGGACATAAGTGGAAATTCCATTTTGTAACTGCAATATCTCCGTATTATTTTGAAAAAACTACTGTAATCACAGAATTTATTATTCCTGGTAACATGACTCATCGATACCACCAGTTTAAAATTGGTTGTCAAAGAGCGTTCTATCATTATTCGTGTCTGAACTTGCAGAGCGTTACCGTGGCGTTTTTTTCTTCCAGTTTTGTAACTGCGATTTAGACTGATAAGGCTTGAGTTTTTGTAAAATAAAAGTAACGAAATGATTACTGTATAATGTGTTAAATGAATTATTGAGTCTCCAAAGGTCTCAACTGTTTGAAAATAAAAATAGACGCAATTTTAGATCGGGTGACGTAGAAACGTTACTTCCATTTTGTTTGGTTACGTATATGTGGAATGATAAAGTTACGAATTGGAAATATAAAGGCAAGTTCACCCAGTAATTGTTGACAAAGCATCCAAAGAGTTCTAGCGTATTAAATCCAAAGATATTATATATAAAATTTTTGATTAAAAGAGGTTTCAAAAATGAAATCGTTTATATGCTAAAAAAAAAATGAAAAAAACTTAATTTAAATTTAAATCTAGAAGTTTTATTGATGTTTAAATTACGATTTTGTGGTGATGAAGCACTTGATAACGATGAAGAACCCACGACAAATAAACCACGACACAACATTTCTCTGATTAATGTGTTAGGAATAATAAATACCGAAAAAAGTAAAACTACAAGAATAATAGATTTTCAGGAGAAAAATTTCGAACATTGTAAAGCCAGCTTTACGTTTTCCATTACGTAACTGCTCCTTTACATTTTGTAACTGTCTCATATTTTTAATTGGGAAAATAATTTTTTTCTCAATTTTTTTAAAGGGCACTCGCTGATACTTTTTTTATTTTTGTTGTAGTGTTACAAGAGCTATTCGATGAAAAAAAATGCGGTCCCTGGGACTGCTTTACCATGCTTAAAACACAATGTTTTCATTGCAAAGTTTCCCAAAAGTAACAAAGTGGATATGTTCTGGCTTAAATAAAAATAACTAATGCTTTTCTTCACCGTTAGGTTTTATTTTCTATTCAATATCATGTTTTTAAAGCAATTAAACATATTAAATTCATTGAGGATTATTGTGGTATTATTTTATTTGATTTTAAAAAAAGTAACCAAATGGAAACCTGGTGTACCTCCTGATCTCTTAAAAGTTAAATATCCTTTGAAAATGCTATTTGTTTGTTATTTTGCTGCTATCACATAAATCTCTAAGGAAAGGCGAATCATTTTAAATAAGTAAGATATTCCTAAAATGATCTTTATTTTTTTCACTCCATTTTGTAACCGGGACAAATTTCTACGAAAATGCCCATGTGCAGAAGTTTTGAAGCCGCTCAAGCTTATCAAGCTGTGCTTGGGTGAGATCAGGATAGCTGGCGTCGGCGTAGTCAAGAATGGGAAGTAGAAGTGACTGAGCGAGCGCAATTTCGGTTGATGTCGGTAGAAAATTTCGCAATCGTTTTAACGAAGCGGCTGATGCAAAGGTCTTACGGCTAACTTCCGCGAGTTGCGGTCCCCAGTTCAACTGGTTGTCAATAAGGATGCCGAGATTTTTAACGTCTTACTAAACTCAATCTTAACATTATCGAAGAGGACATGTGGAAGATTAATCAAATCTATTTTTGACAACATCCGCGAGCTTCCAATAAGGATCACCTGAGTTTTAGTTGGATTAACTTTTAGTCCATGAGTATTACTCCAATCGAGAATTGTATTTAAGTCACCATTTATCGCACGCTTGCTTGATGGCTTCACCTAATTGCTCTACTGGAGCCTGAGTATAAATTTGTAAGTCATCTGCATAAAGGTGGTAGGAAGAAGAGAGTTGATTTGAGATAGAATTAATAAAATTTATAATAATAATAGTTTATTGCTGCACATTATTTTTTATCGAGCTGCCCAAAAGTATTAATTTCATAGACCATACTGCTATTTATTCACTTACCAAAAATTTTATACATGGTGTAACAATATACATGTGCTAAGCGAAAAGCTGGGTATTTCTACCCCCCCGGGGAACAACTTTTGTTCAACGACTTTTCTAATTTCGATTGGTATCTCTGAAAAAACTAAAACAAAGTTTTCACATGGCCAGCTGATTTTTTACGAAGTGACAACCCTAAAATCTGCTGTTTCTTATACTTGCGACGATGACCTCAGTATGGTCACAGAATAGATGTAGAAAAGAGTGACAGATTCATATTCTTGAAATAGAAAAACGCCTACAGCATCATTGAGGCAAATTGTCGTAAGTCATGGCTAAAATCACATTTCAATTTGAAGGTTGAGTTACGTGTAGTTAAACATACGAACTAAACTACGCTAACACAGTTATGTCTTTTTCTAACTGTTTGTTCTTTCTTGTGTGTTGATCTAATCATAATAACCTACTGACTGAATACACATTGATGTCCACTACTGAAAAGAGCTGTGAATCTGGCGGGTATTGCCATAATCACTTGGCTGGGGATTGCTGATCAAAGAAACGGTATAAGTAATTCACACAATAAAAATGCTGCCTTTCATTTGGCGAAGCCCCTTGGTCGACTTTTACGACATCCGACATACGACGAGCTGAGTCGCATGGGTCGGTTAACTTAATTAAAAACTTTACCAAATGACTCTTTCCGTCATTATGTAGTTTATCTTTCCGTTCTGTACCTACATTAATCTTTGACACTTGTATTTCCACAAAGGAACGCGACTAAATTTTATTGGCTGTAGCACTATGCAAAACCATGGCAACCAGCCAACCGCCAATCATAGACAAGTTAGAGAACCATTCATTCATTCATTGACTGTCGGCATCTATCAACATGCGATACACCCAGTGATGCCAGATCTACCGATTTAGCAGTAGATCTACCTGCTTTTTTAGGCGTCTACCGATCTACTGATTTATTTCAAAAATTTAGTGAAACCTACCTGATTTTCCCGAGCGCCTTCTAAAATTTAGTGAAATCTACCTGATTTTCCCGAGCGCCTTCTAGTTAATTTCTACCTACTGATTTTTATTCCAATCTACTGATTTTTTACTCAACTTTCTACTGTTTTTTTCAAATTCCATCTGGCAACACTGGATACACCACATGGCGGTGCTGTATTTGCCAAGCGGGCCGAAATATTTTTTAATACGGGTTCCGTAATTATTTTAATACCAAAATTTAAAGAAGTTCGTTTGTTTAAAATCATAAAATCAAAAAAAAAAAAGCTTTAATCCGTTTTCTACGGGATTTTGTATTAGGTATACCAACTATCAGAATTCACGCAAAGTGTATGTGTGTGTAGCAGGTAGGTACCTACATTGTGAAATACCTATGTAAAATAAGACCAGTACCTACCTACCTACGTATTCATACAATTTTCTACCACATACCTATTATTTCACGACTATGATCCTAATACCTCCTACACATGAGTAGCCAACTAGGGATTTATTAAAATTGAAAATGAACCCTAAAAATTATCCATCTTTTCGGCGAACGAAATCAAAAGAATGAATGATGAACTATTTTAGTGTGACCTTCGTCGCGGTGCCGTGTAGTGCTATAATTACAATTTTTATCTTTCGTGCCTAAAAAACAAGTAACTAGGACTTAAGAATACCTTAAGGGTGTGGTGTATGCATCGGAGAGTGTCACAGAGCTGAAGAGATGAAGAGGCGTGTGTTGGAAGCGTGTGCTTACTTCCATAAAATGTGTGTTGTTTGGAAGAAGGGAGGCATATCGAACCTTACTTACACAGAGCTGAAGAGATGAAGAGGCGTGTGTTGGAAGCGTGTGCTTACTTCCATAAAATGTGTGTTGTTTGGAAGAAGGGAGGCATATCGAACCTTACTTACATGCATAGGTATCGATACCTACGTCATGCATGTGTAACTTACTAACTAACTAACCTAACTAGTGCTAAAGTGAGTGAGACATGTTAATGCCTAAAAAGAAACCTACCTTGTGCTGAAGTGTGTGAATTGTCTGTGACTGTGTACCTACAAGTGACCTACCAAAACATACATAAATCCCTTCGTAAGAAGCCATCTAGACAGCTGACAAGCGAGAAAATATGAGGTTTGTAACTTGTACCTACACTTACAACTTTCCTAACTCAGCATTTTAAGATTTTCTCAACACTACCTAGGAACTTACATACTAGCATCTTATTATTATCACGAATTTATTAGCTCGTCTAGTAATCTCCCGCCATAGCTGAAATCTACGAAGATAAATACCTACCTACATACCTGTAAAGTTAGTAGGTAAGTACAGGTTGCGCGAATAGGGTTGTCACTTTATTTTGGCACTAGGAAATGAAAACTTTTTGTATGGGAAACTGAAAATAGGAATTTTTAATTATCTCCCCCCCACAACTGATCACCATGGGTTCCTGAAACCCCCCCCTTCGGCTTAGTAGGGGTAATATGTTATACCTTGTATATGCCAGCCAAGTATTGCTGGTCGTTTTTATTTGACATCCGACCAAAATTTATTAAGCTGCCCAAATATTAATTTAGTTGATTTTTACCGCTTACCCCAATATCTATAATAACTACCAATAAATTTACTCCCATTTGAATTTATCCACTGGTCTCATCTTGGACGAACGAAATCTTGTAAGATGGCAATTTTTTCTTCATTGACATGACAAATAGATAAGTGCAACCGCAACCTAGGTACGGGTAAATAGATGTTTTTGGCGTTTTTGCTTTGAGAAGGAACCTATAATACCTACCTTTAGTTTTTTAACAATAAATAAATTTAACTAAATGTATTCGTATACATATATAATATAAAAAAATTAAATTATTGAAGGACTCATTATTTATTTTAGTGATTTTGGTGAAGTTGAAACAGGAAAATGCCTTTCGTGTGTAGAATTTGTCTCGCCGACAATACGAATCCACATTCCGTGGTAAATGACCAACTTAGAAGTTTTTACGAGAAACTGACTAACGCCAAGGTAAATTTATTTCCGAATTTGTTGTATCATGTGTAATTATAACTTTGGAACCGAATGAATGACTAATAAAACCAGAATATTTGTGTATAAGCAAGATATAACTTATCATAAGATTCCGCACAACATTACAATTTTTTAACATTACACATTTTAAAGCCGTCACACACAGAAGGCTTGCGAGTTGTACACTATTGAATCATATGCAAGACTACACATACACCTGAGGCGGTGGCGGCGGTGCGGTACCAATAGGATACACTCACACGCTTATTAGGGTGGAGCGTCAATGTATGGAAAAAAGTTAAAATTACATAATCGATTTCGAATACCTGCTAAAAGTTGCAAAATGGCAAGACAATAATAAGTATTATACTTTATTTTTAAATATATTTTTTGGCCCTCTACCGTTGTTTGAAATTTGTCATTTTTTTCATTGACATAACTTTTTAAAACCTGTCTTCTACAGAAACTAACAATAAATAACTATTTATTTTAGTGGCATAGTGTAAATTAGACGTCAATTTTATAGTAACAAAAGTTTCATTTAAAAATACTCTTCTTCAAACAATCAAAAATTATAAAATTGTGAGTATTTAGGTTGACTTTTTAGCTTTGATTTTTTCAGTATCGAACGATAGCACGCAATTGTATTTTACCGGGAATGCATCCATCTCTAGTTTTCTTACCAGAAACAGTCATCAGTGCCTCAGTTACCATTTTCACACATTTTCAACAGCTTGATTGTGACAAGGAAAATCCGAAATCCTCAAACCCAGTTCTCTGAAATTATATTGATTTATTGATCGTAAAGCATAGCTTCCAACAGATTTTTTGGATGTGCAAAAAAAAGAAGTTTCTCTGAATAACTCGGTCTGCAATTTTCTGTACATCAGTACTCAAAACTTTTTATTTATACAATCAATCAAAGAACATTCACCGAATGAATAGTTCATTCAAGCAAAATTTCGTATATGATACCAAATAGGAGCATAAGCTTTTAATATAGTAAATAATAAGATTGATTAGGCTGGAAGCTCTTAGTTTTATAAGGTTCAAATAAGGCTTGGGTGTCTTAATATAGCTATCAGCTGTTGTCAACCATCGCGAGTGAGCATTTTTTTCATGATTCCTGCGAAACTCGCATGGCGGCTTGTTGACCATTTTTCTGACATTTCTCTGTTTTTTTGATGAACAACACTTGTTTTAATCCATCAGCCTTCTTTAGTAGTATTAATTTACTACTGAAACAAGGATATCCATAAATAGAACAGTTTATTTCACTTCGAGTTCTTAGTTTCGACATTATTTTGTCTTTAGCACATTAGGCCACGAAATTAATAGCTTATCTTATTGATTACTGAAAAAAACAACTAAAATAAATTTATAAGATGAAGGTTATTTAAAAAATAGGTAACTCGAATGATTCTAACGTCAACAGTTCAATTTGCAAAGCTACGTACCGACTGATACCAATCATTGAATTTTGTTTAAAATCGGCGTCTCTGATATGTATAATTTGACTTCATGACAAGCTTCTAGTGATATACGAATTATTATTTACCACTCATTTTATATTTAGACATGCAAAAATATGATATTCAACATAAAAAAACAGTTAAATGTTTAGTTACGATTTTTGTTAATCACCCCCATTTTTTCATAATTTTGAAATATTCAAAGGGCAGTAGAGGCTGAAGAAGGCTTGCAATATTTTTTTTTTTTCCTTGCCTGTGTAACAAGATGCAACTTTTGAGAGGTATTCAGAAGTGCAAATGTAAAAATACAAATCTCGCTTCACCCTAACGCTTATGCCTTAGGCCCGGCCATATTTGATCCAAATACTTTATGTTGAGTTTGATTTTGAAGTAAATAATCAATTTTTATTTCCAATTGAATTCTCATTTTAAATGGACTATAACAAAAGGAAATGGTTCACCTGTATTTATTTTTGTTTTGTAACTTTGTAGTAAATTGTGACTTGTGCAACATGATAAATATCTATTTTTTGTCCCTTCCCAACCTGAAATTTATCACATATTTAATACAAGCTCAGCTTAGCTTGGGACTAGATGACGCTGTGTGGCTGATGGTGTTTCTGGGGTTTAATCTGTTCTACAACATCTTGAATCATTTGTTTCAGTTGAACTCTGATGATGCAAGGCCGAGAGAGCTATGCTGTTTTTGTAACCAGAAGCTGCTTAGATGCTACACCTTTACTCAAATGGCTGTCAGATCTGAAAAGCTCTTCTGTCATGTTCAGGACGGGGCTCGCAAGGTATCCACAAATCCTTTTATAAATACTTTAAAAAGCTGAGTAGATTAATAGTTCTATTTATGAGAAATAACCCCCTCGGAGGTTAATTTTTGAGAATTATATTAACATGTGCAAAAATTAATACATTTAATCTCATATAATATACATTCATCAACACCATGGGTTTAAGGTAGGTTATCATCATAGGTAGGTAATAAATGTAATATACAATAATTTTACATTTGGTAGGTGATTAGTGTATTGTCTGCTGTTTTCCTTAAAACTTAGTTAATTTTGCTTAAATAAACTTTATGATATCTTTTGTTCATTGGCATTAAATTCTAATATTTAGATTGTAGAGTAAGTGATAGCTCATATTTAGGTTAAATTCATAAAATGTGAATCATTTATTGGCTGCAGGTTAAACTATAAGATTAGTTATAATTTAGTCTCTAAGATCTGTGAATTTTGTGAAGAAATAAAATAAAAAATGTTTTTCATTACCTACTCATGAACGGAAAGTAGGTCTGAACATACCTGAAGAGCGGGTTGAAAGTGATACTTTTCCGCCCTAGGGAGAATTGTTTTCAACTGACAGCTATCACGTCACTGTTGAACCATGATAGTGGCCACAGAACAATATTACTAGTGGCAGAATAAATTCTGAAGCTAAAAAAAAAATTCGCCCTAGCGACAATTCACTGAATTCAAAAAATACGCAAGACAAGGCAGTATGGCTTTATGGCTTTCGTCTGTTCTAGATGGACTAGTAGATAAAAAAAAATTAGCGGCAATTTGATTAATGTGTTTTCTCATGTTTTTTATTTATATTTCCTTGTATTCGTAATGAAAAGCACAGTGTTTACCTCGGGTGAAAGTAACTTATGTAGTCCCTCGAACTATTGGCGCCCGAGTGTACTCCGGACTAAATAAGTTACTTTCAACCCTTGGGTAACAATGTACTATTATTCTAGAGAACCTAAACTAGAGTAGTAACAGAGACAGGTCTTAACAATTATTCAAACAGACATACACATTAACACATACACATTTTGTATTAGTAGTAACTATGTATGTATAAATTATATACAAATCATAGAAAATATAAAAAAAAATGTTTATTTCAGGAAACACATGAATATATTACCGAGGTCAACCTGAACATGAAACAACGCTTGTCTGTGGCCATCATGTCGTCTGTTAGCATTGATGGTAATGCCTCTAATGCAGGTTAACAAGTAAACATCAAAGAAGAACCACTACCTAGTACTGATATTAAAGATGAGGTGACCTCAGAAACAGATGAATTGTTGGAGGTTGAGTCTGTACCTGAAAGAAGTACAGGTGAAGAAGCTAATGATGATCAAAAGAAGGAAGCACTTCTTCACAAAATTCATGTTGAGCAAACCAAACCAGATGATTCAAATACACCATTCAGTTGTGACAGTTGCTATAGAATATTTTACATAAAAAGGGACCTCATTTCACATATAAGGAACATGCATTCCCAAGTTGAAGGAAAACAATATTCCTCTCCTAATAAGCATATTGGAACAATTTGTATGATTGGAGACAAATCAATTCACTTTCAAAATAAAAAATGGGCCTGCCGCGAATGTGATAAAACTTTTGCAAACAAATATACTTTGTTTCGTCACAAAAAACTCACTCAAGTGAGAAGCCATTTGCCTGTCATGTGTGTGATAAAGATTTTTATCTAAAAGATCACTTAAATAAACATATGAGAACTCACACAGGTGAGAAACAATTTGCCTGTAATTTATGTGATACACAATTCAATAAAAAATGTAATTTAGTTAGACATACGAGAAGTCACACAGGTGAGAAACCATTTGCCTGTCATGTATGTCATAAACAATTTCATGAAAAAAATGATTTAGTTAGACATACGAGAATTCACACAGGTGAGAAACCATTTGCCTGTCATGTATGTGATAAACAATTCAATCAAAAATATAGTTTAGTTGTACATATGAGAACTCACACAGGTGAAAAACCATTTATGTGTCATGTATGTGATAAAAAATTTCATGGAAAAAATAATTTAGTTAGACATACGAGAATTCACACAGGTGAAAAACCATTTACCTGTCATGTATGTGATAAACAATTTAATCGAAAAGATAATTTAAATTCACATGAGAACTCACACAGGTAAAAAGCTTACTGCTTGTCATTTTTACTTATTTATTTTACTGACGTAATTTGAACGACTCTAGGCCAATTTACATTTTACAGTTTTAAAAACACTATATAAAATATATTAAACTAGAATTACATTTAGATACAATTTAGATGCACCGCGGCTTCACCCGCGAACCAGAGTTTTTTTTTCATATAAATTTAAGAAATTTATTACCCTACCCTAGGGTTATTTGGTAAAAATAAAATTATTAAAAATTATTTCATACCAAGGAAAAATAATTTTCCATACAAACCTTATCACCCTATTTAACCCCCTCAGAGGTACATTTTTAAAATTTTACTAACCCATGTTCTAGGTCCTAAACTATCTACATACCAAATTCCATCTAAATAACTTAAGTAATTACGGAGATTACTTATAACAAACATTCACACAAACTTTCCCATTTATTATAATAGTAAGATATTCAATGTGATTCCCACTAAAGTTGTCGATCTTGGCTTCTGTTTTTGTTTCTCTAATTTAATTTTCTTTTTTGTGTCAGTTCAAATTAACTTTCGTTCATCACTTGTAAGTTTTATCACTTCACTACATAGTAAAAAACAAAGTCGCTTTTTCTATCCCTATGTCCCTATTTCCTTTTGAATGCTTCATCATCATCATCATCAGCCTATATTAGTCCACTGCTGGACATAGGCCTCCCCTAATGAGCGCCATAGCGCCCTGTCTTCAGATTGCCGAAACGAATGCTTAAATCTTTAAAACTACGCAACGGATTTTGATGCGGTTTTTTTTAATAGATAGTGATTCAAGAGGAAGGTTTATACGTATAATAAAACCGTGCGAAGCCGGGGCGGGTCGCTAGTCATAGTATAAAACAAAGTCGCTTTTTCTATCTCTATGTCCCTTTGAACGCTTAAATCTTTAAAACTACACAACGGATTTTGATGCGGTTTTTTTTAAATAGATAGAGTGATTCAAGAGGAAGGTTTATACGTATAATAAAACCGTGCGAAGCCGGGGCGGGTCGCTAGTCATAGTATAAAACAAAGTCGCTTTTTCTATCTCTATGTCCCTTTGAACGCTTAAATCTTTAAAACTACACAACGGATTTTGATGCGGTTTTTTTTAAATAGATAGAGTGATTCAAGAGGAAGGTTTATACGTATAATAAAACCGTGCGGGTCGCTAGTTATTTATGTACGGAATATGTTTTGTGTTGTACGATATACCTCTAAAATAAATAATAATTGTAGGTATGTTAAGGCCCCAGTACACAATGGCCCATGCGGGCCCGCTACAGGCCATCGCCATTGTGTACAGGGGGTAGATAATGGTTTATGATGGCGGACAATTGTCAATCGTGGCGCGCAATCGGGGAGTTGTCGGTTTTTTGGGCACACTTCAAAGGAATCGTGTCGTAGCGTGGCCTGTGGTGTTTACACAGTCGGCCATCGTCACCGGCTGCTGACCGGGATAGTACATTTTTGTGTTGCGTGCTAGAACTAGAATTTTCGATCATAGCTAGTCCTGTTTGGATGAATGGTCAGCATCCACCATCGCCTTTTTCGCCATTTCGTTTTTATAACTTTGTGACGGTACACACCTCTATAATAGTTGTAAAAATAGCCGCAGCCGTAATTACTAATTACGTCGAATTCGACGTCCATCGCAAGTGGTTTGCCAGGCAGCAATGAGCGATGCGCCATTGTGTGAACACCAAGTGATCGTGGCCTATAATGGTGCATTGCAAAGCGTGGCCCATCACAGGCCTCTGCTGTGTACTGGGGGCTTTAGCTGTATATTACTCGTGTAGTGCGTCATGGCCAGTGACGCGCCCTAAGTGCTCGTTCACGTTGGAACGCGCGGGCGCGGGCGCGGTTGCGGGCGCGGGGACGTGTTCACATCAACCGCCAGGCGTTTGCGCGAGTTCGTTTCGAGCGACAAGTTCAAACTGGTTGAACTTACCTGGCGTCGCGAGTGAATCGCGCGCTCCGTCGCTAGTTCGACGTGAACACACACAAACGTCTCACGCGTTTGATATAACCGCGAGCGCTCCGCGCGCGCCGGCCGCGAGTTTGCCCGCTACTTCGCCCGCACGTGCGTTTTGTACGTGAACACTTGCATAGTATGCTGTATGTTTGATATTTCGTGACCGCGCCCGCGAGGCTACGTGAACAAGCACTAAGGTGTCTCGGACCAGCGCTGTAGCTGCTCCCCGAGCTCCTACAGCACACGCTGAGTGACAACCCTTTTGGTTCCGTGTATTTATTGTTTTATGTTTTAGTTATAGCTTACACTGTACAGTTTGTGGAAACCAAATAAACTTTTTCTTATCTTAATACATAATACAAATATTACATAGAAAGATATTTTTTATTTTACATAGAAAACACCCAGTCCAACCAACGTAACAAATTTATGCAGATCGTACACAAATTTGTTCCGAGGCGGGAATCGAACCCGCAACCTCTTGCTTCGCGGGCGGACTCTCGCCCGCTGCGCCACTGAGGTCATCATCGTAGGTACATATATACACGACGCGTCGTGACTGTCGACAACCCTGTGCCTACGCCAGACTGGGACAGAGTTACGTGTAAGAAAGAAGAGAGTGGCAATGTTTAGGTGAATATCGTGGTAAGGCATTAAGGGCTCCCACACAAAACCGCGAACTCGCATCGCATCGCAAATATCTGCGAACTCGCACGATGCATCGCAAGAACGTCTGATCTCATTCGCATCGCGCATTCCTGCCATATTAAGTCATACTTGGTGACCCCCCCTTTTAGTCTGCTCTGAGAATGATGCGCGGCGCCTGAGCCGCCTTCTTTGTGTTCTAAAAAAAAATATCTTCTTCAGTTCTCAACCCATAGTACTTTCGAGTAAAATAGTTCCCATCAGAGTTCATAATCGTAATAGAGGGATGAACCCAGAATCTTCTTTTTCCTTTAGGTATGTCTATTTAACAATAACAGCAGTGCAACAATATTTTTGCAATCCATCTTAAGCTTCCTAAAAACACGTCCAATACGGCAGACTAAACTTGAAGGTATGGTTACCCTCCTAAACGATTTGCCGCACAAAATCGTATCGCAGAAATTCGCATCGCAAGTTCCTGCGACATCGCATCGCAGTTTTGTGTTGAGAGGCCTAAGTTCTTCTGCGCGCTGAATTATACTTTGTTGCGTCGTAGCAAGAGTAGCTTTTTAAAGAATTGTCGGCGAAAAGGCGTCGGTTTAGAGAGACTTTAGACGCCGGATTTGTAGTAGTTTGTGTTGTTAAAAATCATTGTTATTGTCACCCTTAGGGTGACAAATCTACATCACCAGCAGGTAGCTGTGATGTGCTGTACTGCGCTGTGCTATGTATGGTCAACTCGCTCGTCTAATATTTGAATGCGGATACAAACAAACCATGCTGTGCTGCGCTGTGTGAGGCTACGCTCTGTTTAAAAACGCAGTAGGGGAGAAGGAGGTAGCTTAGGACAGGGGCACCTTTAGACATTGGAGATTACTCCAAAACCATCGACATTTTTTTGGAAGAAAAATCATTTTTAGTATTCAACACAACTACTACAAACCATGACATATCATTCGCCACGCTGTCAGCTGTAAAACTGATTTCTGTTGGCTGGAGTAGGTACATTTTTCATCTGAACTCCGTAAGGGTTTATTTGGTCACTTTGAGCATTGATTATATTATTATGTTTTTTTATAGTTTCTATTAAGTTTGGGTATCCATGCATGGATAGAGCCTACCGTATTAGTTTCTAAAGTAATAGAAAATTTATTGTGACACAAAATTTTTTAAATGACCCCTTGGGGTAGGTTAGGACTAGATATTAGGGGGCACTTTAGGACATGTCCTAATGTGTGTGATTTGTATTATAAAAAGTTTTCATTTGTTTTAAGTTGCTTATCGCCGAAGCAAAAATAAGAAAAATATAGCATCAATCAGTTATTTACAAAAGAAGAAGTTATGGTGGAAAAATATAAGTATTTTAAAATCATCAAAGATAAATTATGGTTTAATACCAATAAAACCAGTTTGTTGGCGTACCAATAGGTATACTTAAGATTTAAAAAATACCCCGAAGCAAAGGGAAATGAATAAAATTGCTGGAATTGAATGGTAGAAAAGAAAAGAAGATGAGTGGTTGATATTAATATTGGATCATCCTGACAAAGCTCCCATCACCCAATGAATGAAAGCCCTTCCAGAACTGCTGCGATACTTTTAGATTAGATTTATGTGATAATTATGCTAATAATTTATTATGACGCATAATAATCTACATATTTAATGATTTCATGTTTGAGTAACTGCATTTTCATAGTTTCTAAGTTTGGTTGATGTCATGTACGAATTTGATTGTGATATTTGAAGAATTTATATTTTAATACTTCATAATAATAAAATAATTATTAAAAATATTTATTTTTAAAGATTTTATTACCATCATATTGAACTTTTAAATCAAAAGTCCTAAACTGCCCCAGTAGCGTCCCAAACTAACCCCCAAGGGGGGCAGTTTTCGAATCGCTGCTGTAAAATATGGAAAAAGAAGTCTGTGGTATGCGCAAAGGAAAGGGTCCTTTGCGCATACCACAGACTAGCCAGGATTTCAGATAATTGTTCTATTCATAACAGATCTTACGATAATGACTTTGTAGAACCATTAGTCTTAATGAGGTGCCTTCAGAACAAGAAACCAGATTCAAAGATGTTAGACTTGAGACAGACGCTTTTGTAGTCGTAAAATATCTCAGTAAATTGTTTCTTGGTATGATTGTTGAATTCAATGAAGAGGAAGCAACTGTAGATGCAATGCAGAGTCCGATAAAGTCATGAAAATGACCACAGAAAAAAGATGTATGTTATTTTAGATGGAATGACGTCATTAGATGCATTGACCCTCCAAAAATGATCAAACGCGAATTCAAAGAGCTGGGCAACATGGAGAAAGGCATTGCGCTATATGTCACGTAAGGAGTCTTTGCACCGTAGCTTTGATGGATAAGTTATAGGTGGATTCAGAATTGATTAAAAAATAAAAGTGATTTATGATAGCACTACTAAATATACCATTTTGAACGTCATATTTTATCGTTTTAATCCATATTCCGTACATAAAGAAGCTTTTTTGCACCTTTTAAAGGACAATACAAAAATCACTCCAATTTTTGGCGCAAAGTAACCCCGGTTTACGGTACATCCACAAGAAAAGATTGAAGCGGTGGGGGATTCAATTAGGTATCACTATATTTCTTATATTATTTTGATAATTATGTACCTTTAGTTTAAAATTTGACTAGTGCTTATTTTGTAACTTACAAAATAAGCACTAGTCAAATTTTCTTTATGCTTACAAATTGTAAGCATAAAGAAATAAAGATCTTAATTTAACCCACAAGCTGGCGCGAGCCCGCCGCCGCCGGCGCGCCGGCCAACAATGTAACAAACAAGCAACGGATTCTGAGTTGTTTTTTTTTAATAGATAGAGTGATTCAAGAGGTAGATTTATACGTATAAAACCGTGCGAAGCCGGGGCGGGTCGCTAATAATAATTTGAATTTATCCACGGGTCTAATCTTGGACAAGCGAAATCTCGTAAGATGGCAATTTTTTCTTCATTGACATGATAAATAGATAAGTGAAACCGTAACCTAGGTACGGGTAAATAGACGTTTTTGCTTTGAGAAGGAACCTACCTTTAGTTTTATTACAATAAATAAATTGTAAATCTAAATGTATTCGTATATAAAGTATAAAAAAATTCAATTATTGAAGGACTCATTATTTATTTTAGTGATTTTGGTGAAGTTGAAACAGGAAAATGCCTTTCGTGTGTAGAATTTGTCTCACCGACAATACGAATCCACATTCCGTGGTAAATGACCAACTTAGAAGTTTTTACGAGAAACTGACTAACGCCAAGGTAAATTTATTTCCGAATTTGTTGTATCATGTGTGTAATTATAACTTTGGAACCGAATGAATGACTAATAAAAGCAGAATATTTGTGTTTATGCAAGATATAACTTATCTTAAGATTCCGCACAACATGACACTTTAAAGCCGTCACACACAGAAGGCTTGCGAGTTGTACCCTATTGAATCATATGCAAGACTACACATACACCTGAGGCGGTGGCGGCGGTTCGATACCAATAGGATACACTCACACGCTTATGCCTTAGGCCCGGCCATATTTGTTCCAAATACTTTATGTGCCAATGAGGCGCTTATCATGGGAAGACCTGCGTCCAGCAGTGGACCAGTAAAGGTCAGGATCACTTTATGTTGAGTTTGATTTTGAAGTAAGTTATCAATTTTTATTTTCAATTGAATGCTCATTTTAAATGGACTATAACAAAAGGAAATGGTTCACCTGTATTCATTTTTGTTTTGTAACTTTGTTGTAAATTGTGACTTGTGCGACATGATAAATATCTATTTTTTGTCCCTTCCCAACCTGAAATTTATCACATATTTAATACAAGCTCAGCTTAGCTTGGGGCTAGATGACGCTGTGTGGCTGATGGTGTTTCTTGGGTTTAATCTGTTCTATAACATCTTGAATGATTTGTTTCAGTTGAACTCTGATGATGCAAGGCCGAGAGAGCTATGCTGTTTTTGTCACCAGAAGCTGCTTAGATGCTACACCTTTACTCAAATGGCTGTCAGATCTGAAAAGCTCTTCTGTCATGTTCATGACGGGGCTCTCAAGGTATCCACAAATCCTTTTATAAATACTTTAAAAGCTGAGTAGATTAATAGTTCTATTTATGAGAAATAACCCCCTCGGAGGTTAATTTTTGAGAATTATATTAACATGTGCAAAAATTAATACATTTAATCTCATATAATATACATTCATATACCTACTTACATCAATGCCATCAACACCATGGGTTTAAGGTAGGTTATCATCATAGGTAGGTAATAAATGTAATATACAATAATTTTACATTTGGTAGGTTATTAGTGTATTGTCTGCTGTTTTCCTTAACTCTTAGTTAATTTTGCTTAAATAAACTTTTATGATATCTTTTGTTCATTGGCATTAAATTCTAATATTTAGATTGTAGATTAAGTGATAGCTCATATTTAGGTTAAATTCATAAAATGTGAATCATTTATTGACTGCAGGTTAAACTATAAGATTTGTTGTAATTTAGTCTCTACAATCTGTGAATTTTGTGAAGAAATAAAATAAAAAATGATTTTCATTACCTACTCATACTCGGAAAGTACTTAGTAGGTCTGAACATACCTGAAGAGCGGGTTGAAAGTGATACTTTTCCGCCCTAGGGAGAATTGTTTTCAACTGACAGCTATCACGTCACTATTGAACCATGATAGTGGCGGAATAAATTCTGAAGCTAAAAAAAAATTCGCCCTAGCGACAATTCACTGAATTCAAAAAATACGCAAGACAAGGCAGTATGGCTTTATGGCTTTCGTCTGTTCTAGATGGACTAATAGATAAAAAAAATTAGCGGCAATTTGATTAATTTGTTTTCTCATGTTTTTTATTTATATTTCCTTGTATTCGTAATGAAAAGCACAGTGTTTACCTCGGGTGAAAGTAACTTATGTAGTCCCTCGAACTATTGGCGCCCGAGTGTACTCGGGACTAAATAAGTTACTTTCAACCCTTGGGTAACAATGTACTATTATTCTAGAGAACCTAAACTAGAGTAGTAACGGAGACAGGTCTTAACAATTATTCAAACAGACATACCTACACATTTA
Source organism: Eupithecia centaureata (assembly GCA_944547425.1). Classification (NCBI taxonomy): domain Eukaryota; kingdom Metazoa; phylum Arthropoda; class Insecta; order Lepidoptera; family Geometridae; genus Eupithecia; species Eupithecia centaureata. The sequence continues at coordinate 7,526,638 of OX155704.1, read as the reverse complement.
CATATACACATTTTGTATTAGTAGTAACTGTGTAAATTATATACCAAATCACAGAAAATATAAAAAAAAATGTTTATTTCAGGAAACACTTAAATATATTACCGAGGTCAACCTGAACATGAAACAACGCTTGTCTGTGGCCATCATGTCGTCTGTTAGCATTGATGGTAATGCCTCTAATGCAGGTTCACAAGTAAACATCAAAGAAGAACCACAACCTAGTACTGATATTAAAGAAGAGGTGACCTCAGAAACAGATGAATTGCCGGAGGGTGAGTCTGTACCTGAAAGAAGTACAGGTGAAGAAGCTAATGATGATCAAAAGAAGGAAGCACTTCTTCACAAAATTCATGTTGAGCAAACCAAACCAGATGATTCAAATACACCATTCAGTTGTGACAGTTGCTATAAAATATTTTACATAAAAAGGAAACTCATTTCACATATAAGGAATATGCATTCCCAAGTTGAAGGAAAACAATATTCCTCTCCTAATAAGCATATTGGAACAATTTCTATGATCGGAGACAAATCAATTCACTTTCAAAATAAAAAATGGGCCTGCCGCGAATGTGATAAAACTTTCGCAAACAAATATAATTTGTTTCGTCACAAAAAAACTCACTCAAGTGAGAAGCCATTTGCCTGTCATGTGTGTGATAAAGATTTTTATCAAAAAGATCACTTAAATGAACATATGAGAACTCACACAGGTGAGAAACAATTTGCCTGTAATTTATGTGATAAACAATTCACACAAAAACCTAATTTAGTTGTACATATGAGAACTCACACAGGTGAGAAACCATTTACCTGTCTTGTATGTGATAAACAATTCAATCAAAAAAAGAATTTAGTTGTACATATGAGAACTCACACAGGTGAAAAACCATTTACTTGTCATGTATGTGATAAACAATTTCATGGAAAAAATGATTTAGTTAGACATACGAGAATTCACACAGGTGAGAAACCATTTGCCTGTCATGTATGTCATAAACAATTTAATGGAAAAAATGATTTAGTTAGACATACGAGAATTCACACAGGTGAGAAACCATTTGCCTGTCATGTATGTGATAAACAATTCAATCAAAAATATAGTTTAGTTGTACATATGAGAACTCACACAGGTGAAAAACCATTTATGTGTCATGTATGTGATAAACAATTTCATGGAAAAAATGATTTAGTTAGACATACGAGAATTCACACAGGTGAGAAACCATTTGCCTGTCATGTATGTGATAAACAATTCAATCAAAAAATTCATTTAGTTTTACATTTGAGAACTCACACAGGTGAGAAACCATTTGCCTGTTATGTATGTAACAAACAATTCAAACAAAAATATAATTTAGTTGTACATATGAGAACTCACACAGGTGAAAAACCATTTACCTGTCATGTATGTGATAAACAATTTAATCGAAAAGATAATTTAAATTCACATGAGAACTCACACAGGTAAAAAGCTTACTGCTTGTCATTTTTACTTATTTATTTTACTGACGTAATGTGAACGACTCTAGGCCAATTTACATTTTACAGTTTTAAAAACACTATACCGGGTGTAAACAGACGACTACCGAAAAAAAAGTGGGGTGGAAGAGGACCCCTAAACATCAATAAAAAAAAATCGCAGTCCGAAAAAAAAATTCTAGCCGAAGATAAAAATGTTTAAATTTTCAATAATTTTCGTAGCCAGCAATGGACACCGTACACTTTATACCTACGCTACGATGTAGGTAGATAGTTAGATAACTTATTATACTTAAACCTACCACATAAATAAGAAAGAAAAGAAAAACATTAAAATACTACATACTAATACTAAGTTTAACGGGCGGTCTTATCGCTAAAAGCGATCTCTTCTAGGCAACCTTGATGTATTAAGTTGAAAACTCGTTGAAACGATGTTAAAGTTAAAAGCTATCTATCAAGTTGGCTATCGGTAGGTATTTTACCACTTACCTAATTACGCGCTGTAGCCTCGGTCGAATCAGAAATGGTTCAAATTTATATCCTCCTCGTTCAACAAGGCACAGCTGAGCCCGCCTGATAGCGGATCGATGCACGCGATCCAGAAATGTGGAGTCCCCAGCACTTCTCGCATTTAAACCACGGAATGCTGATGTTATGCGACTTCTCATTTCTTCAGCAGTACTGCAGTACCGGTCGAAGACCCGTTCCTTGATATGGCCCCATAGAAAAAAATCAAACGGGGTCAAGTCAGGTGACCGAGGAGGCCATGCTCGTGGTCCATACCGCCCAATCAGTCTGGAAACTCCAGGTCAAGTTGATTGCGCACAGACCTGACAACGTGCAGCGGTGCGCCACCGTGCTGGAACCACATGCCTCTCTGTTGGGCTACAGGAATTTCATCCAGATACTAGACCACAGGACCTCTCAGTAGATCGAGGTATGCTTCTCCACGATCTCTCTGTCGATATCTCTCTGCCACCTCCGCGCTTTTGGGGTGTTACTATCTCATTGTTGAGAACCCTCTGATATGCTGCCGTGACGACCCGAGCATCAGCTGGGTTCGGGATCTTGCGCGGAAAATGCGCAACGCTCTTGACGCATATCCGGGAGCTTCTCCATAGCACATCATGAGCATTTGTCCATACTCCCTCGCACTAAACATGTTTATAAAACACACCGAAAAACACAGAAAGTAACTTCCACTATTTACCTTCCTACACTAAGACCATGTACTTAAGAAAAACTTTAAAAACACGCATACCACACTAAAAATCTGTTTCACAAAACAAAACAGTATTCGCAAATTTCCGCAACGACCGCGCAAGTTCGAATACTAACACCGACTAAAAGACGAATAAAAATAATACAAGCACTATGTACCTACATAGAGAAGTTATGCATTCAAAATCCGTTTTTAAATGCCGACAGCCAAAGTGTTATAAACCTTGTGCCTAATTCAATAAAGTTTAGATTCCTTTCCATACATTTCCTTTGACTATAGCCGAAAGGCCGCGTACCGACCCACGGCGGCGCGTTTCAAAAAAATCCTGAAAAATGCCTCACGTTAATTATGGGCGCCCCCTTAGGTTAACCAGATACCGAGCATGATGTGCACGGATTGTACCGAGGTTGAAACCTATATAAAACTTAGATAACTGGTAGGGTACTATTATGACTATATTATACTTAGGTACTGTTTTCTTGATTCATTCACGGGCCATCACATTAAGTTTGCATCATTATATGTATAATGATCATGTATTTAATATACTACTCTGTCAAGAAAGTACCGGGAAAAGATCAATAATACACAAAATGTTTGTTATTCATCCAAATTTATTTTATCACCTTCAAAGTATGCTCCTTCAGAAACGATAGACTTACGCCAACGAATTATCCAATCATCAAAACATTTTTTAAACGCTGTTTCCGGAATTGAGTTCAGTTCTCGCCGCGAATTCTCCTTTATGTCTTGTACCGATTGAAAACGGTTGCCACGAAGTGGTAATTTGAGTTTAGGAAAAAGAAAGAAGTCGGCCGGAGCCATATCTGGTGAATATGGTGGTTGCTCGATGGTATTTGTTGAGTGTTTGGTCAAAAATTCGGTCACAATGATGGCCTTGTGCGAAGGCGCATTATCGAAAATTCAGGTCTTTTGGGACTAGTCGAGCGGCAACATGTTTCATACCCAAGTGATTATTTCAAATGGTACGGATCGACTCGTGAGATACAGAAAGTTCGGCGGCTATCTCTCGCAAAGTTGAATGAGGATTTTCAGTCACTGTTTCCTTCACTTTTGCGATGTTAACTTCAATTGCAGACGTTGATGGCCTACCAGAGCGAGGCAAATCTTCCATCACATCTCGACCGCTTTTGAACGCTTTGTACCACTCTTAGGCACGTGTTTTTGATAAAGTCGATTCACCGAAAGCCTTCTGTAACATTTTCAGTGACTCCGAACACGAAATTCTATTGGCGATGCAAAACTTAAGACAAACTCTTTGTTCGATGTTTTTGTCCATTGTGAAATTCGCAATACACACTAGATATGATGTAACTAAAAACAGCACTGTATTTATTATAAATAACAGATGCAACTCAAACTCCGCGCCAAAATGGCAAACAGTTGTGCCAACCTAACAACAACAAAAAAAACAAAAATTTGAATTTAGAACCATAAACAAATCATCCATTCCCGATACTTTTTTGACTGAATGTATGTATATATTAAGTATCTAGGTCTTTCATATTACAATATAATCAAAGTCAATAAGTTTCATTTTCATTGTTCTTGTGGTTGCAACCGTCTGCAGATAGCTCAATGGTTTCAATTTTAAATACTAGTATTAATTTTTTCTATTCCTTGATTGTAATTTTCGTTGTTAATAAACTAGTTACCATATGTTTCTCATTTTACTGTTGAAGATTATAGTTATGGCAGTAATACTGAATTTTGTAAATAACTAAGGCGCCCACTGTTAACCATCAAAGTTCACAAAACACACCTAGTAAACAGAACCCCCAACTACCTACTGTTTGAATTTTGAATAGCTACTATAATAATATAATTCAAATCGGTTCTTTAAGAGTGAGACAAAGTATGAATTTAAAAAAAATGTATCTGTGACTAAATAATTTATATAATGATGTACCTATGTCATATAGCTATAGGTGTGTCTTTATACTTATTTGTATCGTATTTTTATTTGTTTCGTATTACATTTGTAAGTATTCGATTTTATTTGAAAATGTTTACTTAAGTAGATATTTGTAATTAAACTGTGATTTATCATAAGGTAGACCTGAAGTCTGACTAAAACTGTAAAAAAATAAAAACGAGATTGTACCCATAATAAATGTTGATTATTTTTAAAACTAACACACTTCTTTTACTAACTGTACTTATGGTTCGAGGTAAGTCGAAACGATGGGAAGTCGAAACGCAGGGAATCGAAACCGGGGTAACAAATCTTTAATAATATAATATTACAGACGAGTGTATAAAATGTAAGAAACGTTTACAGTTGAATAAAAGTATCACTACCTATTCTAACTAGGTTAAGGTTATGAATTAAACTTACAATTTATTTGTTTATTTCTAGAAGTTTCTCTGTACCATCATAGGATAAACTTTTAAGTGTACTTATAATAGATTTTTTACAGTTACTATAGTTGAGTGCGTATAAATTAGCCATTGAATTGAGTCTGTTGTAAAGGAACGGACCAAGAAATAAATAAAATTTATTTACAAAAGCAAATTTTAGGGTGATTGGTTGAGGGCAAACTTTAGCATTCCGTCTAGAATTGGACCTGTTACAGTTTTATTATATGTATAGATAATCGTCGTTAAAGTTGATGTTCCGTATATCAAACCATAGTAATATGAACTACTATGCTTTGTTGTTTTATCATGGTAGACAGAAGCAAAGATCGCTGATAATGACGCGTCCGAAGATGAAGAGGACGATGTTGTCCTGCTGACTGAAGAAGATATTCTCGTGTGTAAAAGAGGTATTACACTACACTTATTCAGGGACCCTAAGCCTAACTAATAGTGGTGTACCTAATAAGATTTAGGGTCCCTAAGGGACGGACCCAGACCCGGACGATATTCAGAGCCCGGTAGTCAGGGTCCCTGAATAAGTGTAGTGTAATACCCCTTTAAATGGAATGAGTGTTGTGGCAGTTGCCTCAAAAGCTCTCTAAGCTACACTCACTATCAAAACCTGAAGATTTTCTCAGCAGCAAAAGAAATAGGTACCTACAAATCGACCAACCTATGCTGCTATCAAGATCTAGGTACATTGCGGGGGTGTGGAGAGATCTGATCAGAACATCCACTTTATCGCACTTCAATTATAGTGGAAAAATTATACTTTTCCCTGTTTAGATACCTATTAAGTACCTACACGTTTATTTGAAACTTAGGGAAATTTATAACTCGAAAGAATCATCGAAGAATTTTCAGGAAACCTCACGCTACGATAATACTATACCTACCTAGGTCATAACTATTATCAAATACCTACAGATCATAATAATTGCAATAAGCGGTTTTCCACAAAAATGGGTACTTACCTAGGTAGGTATGTTTTTCTGTAGGTATAAAATGTTGTGGAAAAGTCTTTCCAAAAAAAAAGCTTTGAAAAATACCTATCACGGCTATCACAAACATGCAGAGGTAATAATTTATTATACGTAATACGTATTATTATATTTTATAGTGCTTCTAATAGTAAATATGTAAATCAAAAATAATAAAATAAAGACAGTTTTTTATATTTTGTATGTAAGTACCTATATAAACTTCTATAGTACCTAGGTACTTTAATCCTAGAAATGTTGGAGTTTCATAGCAGTAGGTACATTTTACTAGCGATCCGTATATCAAACACCATTTTCCAGCATTTCCACGAGACAGATTTTTTTTCTTTCTAGATACTTAAGCTTATAATTAAACATTAAGTATGTATAAAAATTAAATCTATCGATAAAAGAGATAGGTATCCGTAACAAGTGGGTTAAGCTACGTTTTTTTAACAATCAACATCAAGCTGTGCTGCGTAGTCGTTTATCTCCTATCTCAATAGAAATCCAAGATACAAGAAATAGTTAGGTACCTACACATTCCATCATTTAGATAACGTTAAGTGGGGAAATCATAAAGGGGCAATTGTTTGCGCTTCCATCTGAAGCTACTGAGCTCTTCATTCGTAGATTTAAACAGTACCTAGTACATCAAACTAATTATACTATCTATCTATCTATCTATACTTATAATAAAACTGTAACAGGTCCAATTCTGTACATTGAAGATATTTTGAAAATTTTTTTTGGAGGGCACTCTATTATCGATACTCAAGCCAAAACTGTATTTTTTTTCATTCATGTCTGTCTGTCTGTCTGTCTGTATCGTAAACGCGTATCACGCCGAAACTACTTGATGGATTGAAATGAAACTCGGCATGATTATAGGTCATACTACGAGGAAGGACATAGGATACTTTTTATCCCGGAATTCAAAAAGGTTCTCATAGGAGAGGGTATGAAAGTAAAATTCCTTTACCGCGCATCACGCCGAAACTGCTGAATGAGTTGGAATGAAACTCGGGACGATTTGAGTTCATACTACAAGGAAGGACATGGGATACTTTTTATCCCGGAATTCGGTAAGGTTCCCCTGGGAGAGAGGGTGAAAGAAGAATTCTTTGACCACGCATCACGACGGAAGTGAATGAATTCGAATGGAACTCGGGACGATTGGACATGGGATAGGTACATTTTATCCCGGAATTCAGTTTAGTTCCCCTGGGCTATGCGAGTTTTAAAAAATTTCACACAGCATCTGAACGACGCGTACACACGCGTCGTTCAGATGCTAAAATTTTTGAAAACCCGTATAGCCCAGGGGAACCAAACTGAATTGAACTGATAAACGCGAAAGTTTGTAAGTATGAATGGATAGATGGATGGAAAGATTGATAGATGGATGGATTCTCCCATTGAATCCACCATGGTCATCCACTACCACTACGTCAACGGCATTCTAACGTGCCCAAAGTGTGATCGCACTTTTAACAACAAGCTTGGATATGCAAGCCACGAGCGAGCACACAAAAGGGCAGAAAACCAACGCCCTTAGGAATGAAGACACCCAGTTAGTTTCAGTTAAAATGCCTGACCAGGCACACAGTCGCCGTAGCCGAAATCGGCTTGGATGCCATCATCATCAGATGGATGGATGTTTGTTACTCTTTCACGCAAAAACTGCTGAACGGATCTGGATGAAATTTGGCAAAGAGATAGATTATAAGCTGGAATAGCAAATAGGCTTCCCGAAAATCACACGGGAAAAGGAATCACGCAAGTAAAATCGCGAGTACCTACTCGAAATACTAATCATGCGCAGACGAAGTCGCGGGCACCAGCACTATCATTATAATAAATGGGAAAGTCTGTGTGAATGTTTGTTCTAAGTAATCTTTGTAACTAGGTAGGTATTTAAGTTATTTAAATGATATTTGGTATACTTATAGATAGTTTAGGACCTAGAATAGGACAAAGGCTATTAAAATTTGGAAATTTTAACCTCTCAGGGGGTTAAATAGGGTGGTAAAGTTTGTATGGAAAATAATTTATCTTTGGTTCGATTCACTCAAAACTCGGTAAGTATAAATAAACTATGGACTAATTAAAAACATTTTTTTTATTTTTACACAATAACCCCTAGGGGGTGTGCAATAAATTTGTGAAATGTGTACGAAAAAAACTCTGGTTCGCGGGCGAAGCCGCGGGGCGCATCTAGCTACTCAATAAATGATTAAATCAATGACTTTAATGCTTGGCCCGATGTCGTCAGTTCCACCCACACCGACAGTAGTATTTAATTATTTATAAACAAACATTGTACTTACACGTTTATTTTCGTTACTTATTTCCACAAGTGGTTAAAAGATTGAAGCGATGGGGGATTCAATTATCACTATATTTCTTATATTATTTTGATAATTATGTACCTTTAGTTTAAAATTTGACTTGTCTAAGTGCTTATTTTGTAAGCATATCTAAGTGCTTATTTTGTAAGCATAAAGAAATAAAGATCTTGATTTATTGTATTAACAACGAACGAAAAATTGTAAGATGGCAATTTTTTCTTCATTGACATGACAAATAGATAAGTGAAACTGTAACCTAGGTACGGGTAAATAGATGTTTTTGCTTTGAGAAGGAATACCTTTCCTTTAGTTTTATTACAATAAATAAATTTATCTAAATGTATTCGTATAAATGTATAGTATAAAAAAATTAAATTATTGAAGGACTCATTATTTATTTTAGTGATTTTGGTGAAGTTGAAACAGGAAAATGCCTTTCGTGTGTAGAATTTGTCTCACCGACAATACGAATCCACATTCCGTGGTAAATGACCAACTTAGAAGTTTTTACGAGAAACTGACTAACGCCAAGGTAAATTTATTTCCGAATTTGTTGTATCATGTGTGTAATTATAACTTTGGAACCGAATGAATGACTAATAAAAGCAGAATATTTGTGTTTATGCAAGATATAACTTATCTTAAGATTCCGCACAACATTACACACTTTAAAGCCGTCACACACAGAAGGCTTGCGAGTTGTACCCTATTGAATCATATGCAAGACTACACATACACCTGAGGCGGTGGCGGCGGTTCGGTACCAACAGGATACACTCACACGCTTATGCCTTAGGCCCGGCCATATTTGTTCCAAATACTTTATGTTAAGTTTGATTTTGAAGTAAGTAATCAATTTTTATTTTCAATTGAATTCTCATTTTAAATGGACTATAACAAAAGGAAAAGGCTCACCTGTATTCGTTTTTGTTTTGTAACTTTGTTGTAAATTGTGACTTGTGCAACATGATAAATATCGATTTTTTGTCCCTTCCCAACCTGAAATTTATCACTTATTTAATACAAGCTCAGCTTAGCTTGGGGCTAGATGACGCTGTGTGGCTGATGGTGTTTCTTGGGTTTAATCTGTTCTATAACATCTTGAATGATTTGTTTCAGTTGAACTCTGATGATGCAAGGCCGAGAGAGCTATGCTGTTTTTGTAACCAGAAGCTGCTTAGATGCTACACCTTTACTCAAATGGCTGTCAGATCTGAAAAGCTCTTCTGTCATGTTCATGACGGGGCTCTCAAGGTATCCACAAATCCTTTTATAAATACTTTAAAAGCTGAGTAGATTAATAGTTCTATTTATGAGAAATAACCCCCTCGGAGGTTAATTTTTGAGAATTATATTAACATGTGCAAAAATAAATACATTTTATCTCATATAATATACATTCATATACCTACTTACATCAATGCCATCAACACCATGGGTTTAAGGTAGATAATCATCATAGGTAGGTAATAAATGTAATATACAATAATTTTACATTTGGTAGGTTATTATTGTATTGTCTGCTGTTTTCCTTAAAACTCAAATATAACTTAATGTTGCTTAAATAAACTTTTATGATATTGTTTGTTCATTGGCATTAAATTCTAATATTTAGATTGTAGAGTAAGTGATAGCTCATATTTAGGTTAAATTCATAAAATGTGAATCATTTATTGGCTGCAGGTTAAACTATAAGATTAGTTATAATTTAGTCTCTAAGATCTGTGAATTTTGTGAAGAAATAAAATAAAAAATGTTTTTCATTACCTACTCATGAACGGAAAGTAGGTCTGAACATACCTGAAGAGCGGGTTGAAAGTGATACTTTTCCGCCCTAGGGAGAATTGTTTTCAACTGACAGCTATCACGTCACTGTTGAACCATGATAGTGGCAGAATAAAATATTCTGAAGCTAAAAAAAAAATTCGCCCTAGCGACAATTCACTGAAGTCAAAAAATACGCAAGACAAGGCAGTATGGCTTTATGGCTTTCGTCTTTTCTAGATGCACTAATAGATAAAAAAAATAAGCGGCAATTTGATTAATTTGTTTTCTCATGTTTTTTATTTATATTTCCTTGTATTCATAATGAAAAGCACAGTGTTTACCTCGGGTGAAAGTAACTTATTTAGTCCCTCGAACTATTGGCGCCCGTCTCAGGACTAGATAAGTTACTTTCAATCCTTGGGTAACAATGTACTATTATTCTAGAGAACCTAGAGTAGTAACGGAGACAGGTCTTACCAATTATTCAAACAGACATACCTACACATTTACACATACACATTTTGTATTAGTAGTAACTATGTATGTATAAATTATATACCAAATCACAGAAAATATAAAAAAAAATGTTTATTTCAGGAGACACATGACTATATTACCGAGGTCAACCTGAACATGAAACAACGCTTGTCTGTGGCCATCATGTCGTCTGTTAGCATTGATGGTAATGCCTCTAATGCAGGTTCACAAGTAAACATCAAAGAAGAACCACTACCTAGTACTGAAATTAAAGAAGAGGTGACCTCAGAAACAGATGAATTGTCGGAGGTTGAGTCTGTACCTGAAAGAAGTACAGGTGAAGAAGCTAATGATGATCAAAAGAAGGAAGCACTTCTTCACAAAATTCATGTTGACCATACCAAACCAGATGACCATTCAAATACACCATTCCGTTGTGACAGTTGCCATGAAATATTTTACATAAAAAGGGAACTCATTTCACATATAAGGAATTTGCATTCCCAACTTGAAGGGAAACAATATTCCTCTCCTCATAACCACATTGGAACAATTTCTATGATCGGAGACAAATCAATACACTTTCAAAATAAAAAATGGGCCTGCCGCGAATGTAATAAAACTTTCGCAAACAAATATAATTTGTTTCGTCACAAAAAAACTCACTCAAGTGAGAAGCCATTTGTCTGTCATGTGTGTGATAAGGATTTTTATCGAAAAGATCGGTTAAATGAACATATTATGAGAACTCACACAGGTGAGAAACCATTTGCCTGTAATTTATGTGATAAACAATTCAATCAAAAATGTAATTTAGTTTCACATACAAGAACTCACACAGGTGAGAAACCATTTGCCTGTCATGTATGTGATAAACAATTAAATCGAAAAGATCATTTAGTTGAACATATGAGAACTCACACAGGTGAGAGACCATTTGCCTGTAATTTATGTGATGAAGATTTTAATCATAAAAATGGTTTAGTTGTTCATATGAGAACTCACACAGGTGAGAAACCATTTGCCTGTCATGTATGTGATAAAGATTTTTATCGAAAGGATGCTTTAGTTGTACATATGAGAACTCACACAGGTGAGAAACCATTTGCCTGTCATGTATGTGATAAACAATTCAATCAAAAACGAAATTTAGTTTTACATATGAGAACTCACACATGTGAGAAACCATTTGCCTGTCTTGTATGTGATAAACATTTCAATCAAAAAAATAATTTACTTGTACATATGAGAACTCACACAGGTGAGAAACCATATGCCTGTCATGTATGTCATAAAAAATTTAATCGAAAAGATCGTTTAAATTCACATAAGAACTCACACAGGTAAAAAGCTTACCTACTATTACTTAGTATTTGTATAATGTATTTAATTAAATTAACTCCTCCAGAGTTTAAAATTTCCAAATTTTAATAGCCTATGTCCTATTCTAGATCCTTAGCTATCTACGTACCAAAATTCATAAAAATAACTTGTAGTTACGGAGATTACCTATAACAAACATTCACACAGACTTTCCCATTTATTAAAATAGTAGGATTATTTTGATAATTATGTACCTATAGTTTAAAATTTGACTTGTCTAAGTGCTTATTTTGTAAGCCTAAAGAAATAAAGATGTTGATTTACTTGATTTTCTCTTAAGAAGGCTAGGAACCTCTCGTAAATCTCAGCGACCGATCCGTGTGTATTTGTTGCTGTTTCAAGTCGAATGAAATGGAGCGCGTTTTGAGTGAGAAAGAGCGTCTAAACGAGTCAAAGTGATCGTGTCACGAAATACTTTCGTCAATAACGTCAAAATAATAGCTCTGGATTGGATGAATTCAGAAGTTCAGAGTCAAGAAATCTTGTCAGTAAATAATGACGTAATCTTAATTTCAAACTACATCAAAAATTATGAATATGGTTTTTATTCAGTTACTATCAAAACCACGTGGCTTCGTCCGCGTAGAATTAGCCCCCATTTAAACCCCATTTTAAATATCAAAATCCTGAAATACGTATTCTTTCATTCTTAAAACTTCACTACTAATTGAACAATTCTCATACAAACTTTAACATAGGTATTATCTTATACCTCTTTTCAGGGAAGATCGACAATTATGAATTTTTGAAAATTCGGTACATGTACTTTTATTTTGTATTTGAAATAATCTAGGTTCAATAAATTCAGACTACCTACGCATTAAAAAGTTTCATAACAATGTTTTCATCTCTTTTCACCCGCCTTAGTGCTTATACTAGAAAAGGAAGCTTTTTCCAAATTTCAACTTTTTATGTAGCTGCAGCGGTTTCGGCTTTTATGATGATGAATCAGTCAGTCAGATGGGCATTTTTTTTAAAAAACGTCCCTGCGTTTTTTTAGGTGTCCTACAAGTTCATTAATACTTTTCATAAAAACTAGTCCATTGCTAGATATAAAAATACTTATTTTATGTTTTATAGTTTTATTTGCGATAAAAAAACATATTAGTAGAACTTTTTAACACAAAAAATTGTAAAATAATAGTAAAATAGCTTCCGAGACCCCTTAAAAATGGTTGTCCTACAGCGGTGGACCGACTTTTGACTCTAGATTATTTTTTAACTCGGTTTGGATGAAGGCTAAAACTGTATTATTTATGTTTAAATATATGAAGGCCATCATATTTAAACGTAAAATGCGGGACTTTTCATACAAAAATAATAACTTTTTATCAATTAAATTGTGTCCCATGATTTTGGACATAAGTGGATATTCCATTTTGTAACTGCAATATCTCCGTATTATTTTGAAAAAACTACTGTAATCACAGAATTTATTATTCCTGGTAACATGACTCATCGATACCACCAGTTTAAAATTGGTTGTCAAAGAGCGTTCTGTCATTATTCGTGTCTGAACTTGCAGAGCGTTACCGTGGCGTTTTTTTCTTCCAGTTTGTAACTGCGATTTAGACTGATAAGGCTTGAGTTTTTGTAAAATAAAAGTAACGAAATGATTACTGTATAATGTGTTAAATGAATTATTGAGTCTCCAAAGGTCTCAACTGTTTGAAAATAAAAATAGACACAATTTTAGATCGGGTGACGTGGAAACGTTACTTCCATTTTGTTTGGTTACGTATATGTGGAATGACAAAGTTACGAAATGGAAATATAAAGGCAAGTTCACTCAGTAATTGTTGACAAAGCATCAAAGAGTTCTAGCGTATTAAATCCAAAGATATTATATATAAAATTTTTGATTAAATCTTGGTTTCAAAAATGAAATCGTTTACATGCTAAAAAAAATGAAAAAAACTTAATTTAAATTCAAATCTAGAAGTTTTATTGATGTTTAAATTACGATTTTGTGGTGATGAAGCACTTGATAAAGATGAAGAACCCACGACAAATAAACCACGACACAACATTTCTCTGATTAATGTGTTAGGAATAATAAATACCGAAAAAAGTAAAACTACAAGAATAATAGATTCTCAGGAGAAAAATTTCGAACATTGTAAAGCCAGCTTTACGTTTTCCATTACGTAACTGCTCCTTTACATTTTGTAACTGTCTCATATTTTTAATTGGGAAAATAATTTTTTTCTCAATTTTTTTAAAGGGCACTCGCTGATACTTTTTTTATTTTTGTTGTAGTATTACAAGAGCTATTCGATGAAAAAAAATGCGGTCCCTGGGACTGCTTTATCATGCTTAAAACACAATGTTTTCATTGCAAAGTTTCCCAAAAGTAACAAAGTGGATATGTTCTGGCTTAAATAAAAATAACTAATGCTTTTCTTCACCGTTAGGTTTTATTTTCTATTCAATATCATTTTTTTAAAGCAATTAAACATATTAAATTCATTGAGGATTATTGTGGTATTATTTTATTTGATTTTAAAAAAAGTAACCAAATGGAAACCTGGTGTACCTCCTAATCTCTTAAAAGTTAAATATCCTTTGAAAATGCTATTTGTTTGTTATTTTGCTGCTATCACATAAATCTCTAAGGAAAGGCGAATCATTTTAAATAAGTAAGATATTCCTAAAATGATCTTTATTTTTTTCACTCCATTTTGTAACCGGGACAAATTTCTACGAAAATGCTCAGATGGTTTTATATATAGATAGAATATGACGACCCGTCGAGCTTGGTTGGCTCGGCCCGTTCGGCTGCGTTCGCCCTGTTTCGCGAATTGTAATATTTCCACCAATCGTTCGATGCAATAATTGACTGGGTCTGTCAGGTGTCAATCGGTGAACGCTATATATTTGATTGAGCCTGTCAGCTGCATGCATGTCGGTGAATGGCTGAGCCGGCTGACGATGACGACTCGTCGTCGGTCGGCTCGGCCCGTTCGGGTGCGCTCGCCTTATTTCGGAAATCGTAACATTTTCCACCTCCTCTGCGTCTTACCGCCCCCTCGCGTGAGCGAGCGGTGGCAAAAACGACAACGATTTTTAAAATTTTTAATATTTTTTCGTTGCTTTGGATTTATTTTGAATTATCGATTGTTTTCTCAAATATTATTGTTTATCCCTAAAGTTAAATATATTTACGATGGGTGCACCGTGACAGATTTTCGAATACAGGTGTTTATCATGCATAAAAAATCCCTTGAAAATGACTCGATTTAGTGTGAAAATATGGCTAATTAGTTTCGCTCTCATTTAATGCTAATTAAGTTTTTTGAAAATCTAAAACGGTGCACCCGTAGCTTTTTGTTATCCGATTATGTATGCAAAATTTCATTGAAATCGAGCCGGTACTTTCCAAATGAAACGAAAGCAACGTTTGTATGGGGGCTCGGATGTTCACACCAACCTTAATTTGAATTTATCCACGGGTCAAACCTTGGACGAACGAAATCTTGTACGATGGCAATTTTTTCTTCATTGCCATGACAAATAGATCAGTGAAATTGTAACGTAGGTACGGGTAAATAGAGAGTATTATGTTCCTTGGGTGGGTAAATAGATGTTTTTAGTTTGATTGAAGAAGGAAGTTATGGAAAGATTTTATTATAAATAAATGTATTTATATAGGTATCTAATATAAATGAGTACCTAAATTAAATTATTGAAGGGCTCAGTATTTATGTTAGTGATTTTGGTGAAGTTGAAACAGGAAAATGCCTTTCGTGTGTAGAATTTGTCTCGCCGACAATACGAATCCACATTCCGTGGTAAATGACCAACTTAGAAGTTTTTACGAAAAACTGACTAGCGCCAAGGTAAATTTATTTCCGATTTTGTTGTATATTATGTGTAATTATAACTTTGGAACTCGAATGAATGACTAATAAAAGCAGAATGTGTGTTTGTGTTAGATATAACTTATCTTCAAGATTCCGCACAACATTACACACTTTAAAGCCATCACACACAGAAGGCTTACGAGTTGTATCATATGCAAGACTACACATACACCGAAGGCGGTGGCGGCGGTTCGGAACCAGTAGGATACACCCGCACGCCTTCCCCGCCACAACTTCAGTTTGTGGCGGCTTTTAAACATACCTATAAGATATATGTATGTTAATTTGGATGCAGCTTTTTTAAATTCTGCTGTATTTATGGTCACAGTATTTATTATCAAAACCAATAAAATGGACATAAAAAGATAATTTATGAAGCGACTTGAAGTAGTCCTTGTTCTTGCTGCTTCAGATTTGATCAACAACCGGAGGTACATCAGACTTTATTGAATAGATATTTGGGTGAAAAAATAAGTCAATTTTGTGAAATCTCCTGTCTTAGGTCAAACACAAAGAACCAGAGTAAAACAAGATTCAAAACAATTACCACTTTGAGATTAGATCATGTAAAAAAAATACATTTCAATATTAGTTTACGGGGATACCAGATAGCACATATGTAAGGTCTGAGGTGTAAATGCTCTCTCACAACCAAGCATGCATGGTGATTAAGGGATTATTTTGAGAGACTTACCTACTACATGTGGAAATGTCTGGTGATACGGATGGTGTAAAGTAAAAGCTCATTGTTGAAAATCTAAAAGAGTCATAACAAGACTTTTCAGAGGAGGCCGATGTCCAGCAGTGGACTGGTAAAAGCTGTTGATATGATTTTGATACAAAAAAAATATTTTTTCCAAATACTTTATGTTGAGTTTGATTTTGAAGTAATAAATTTTTATTTTTATTTAATTCTCATTTAAATGTACTCTAACAAAAGGAAAATGTTCAGCTATATTCGTTTTTGTTTTGTAATTTTGATCTAAATTGTGACTTGTGCAACATGATAAATATCTATTTTTTGTCCCTTCCCAACCTGAAATTTATCACTTATTTAATACAAGCTCAGCTTAGCTTGGGACTAGATGACGCTGTGTGGCTGATGGTGTTTCTTGGGTTTAATCTGTTCTACAACATCTTGAATGATTTGTTTCAGTTGAACTCTGATGATGCAAGGCCGAGAGAGCTATGCTGTTTTTGTAACCAGAAGCTGCTTAGATGCTACACCTTTACTCAAATGGCTGTCAGATCTGAAAAGCTCTTCAGTCATGTTTATAACAGTGCTCTCAAGGTACCCACAAATCCTTTTATGAATACTTGAAAAGCAGAGTAGATTATTAGATCTATTTATGAAAAATAAACCCCTCAGAGATTAATTTTTCAAAGTTATATTTGTATGTGTTACTCTAACTAGAACCTAAACTATCTTAATGAGATGAGTAGTTACAGAGACACATTTATATTAGAAGTAAGTATATACCTAATCCAGTGATTTGGTACTATAATAAATGATTATTTCAGGAAACACATGAATATATTACCAAGGTCAACCTGAACATGAAACAACGCTTGTCTGTGACCGTCATGTCGTCTGTTAGCATTGATGGTAATGCCTCTAATGCAGGTTCACAAGTAAACATCAAAGAAGAACCACAACCTAGTACTGATATTAAAGAAGAGGTGACCTCAGAAACAGATGAATTGCCGGAGGGTGAGTCTGTACCTGAAAGAAGTACAGGTGAAGAAGCTAATGATGATCAAAAGAAGGAAGCACTTCTTCACAAAATTCATGTTGCCCATACCAAACCAGATGATTCAAATACACCATTCAGTTGTGACAGTTGCTATGAAATATTTTACATAAAAAGGGACCTCATTTCACATATAAGGAATATGCATGCCCAAGTTGAAGGAAAACAATATTCCTCTCCTAATAAGCATATTGGAACAATTTGTATGATTGGAGACAAATCAATTCACTTTCGAAATAAAAAATGGGCCTGCCGCGAATGTGATAAAACTTTTGCATGCAAATCTACTTTGTATCGTCACAAAAAAACTCACTCAAATGAGAAGCCATTTGCCTGTCATGTGTGTGATAAAGGTTTTTATCGAAAAGATCTGTTAAATGAACATATGAGAACTCACACAGGTGAGAAACCATTTGCCTGTAATTTATGTGAAAAACAATTCAATCAAAAAAAATATTTAGTTGTACATATGAGAACTCATACAGGTGAGAAACCATTTGCCTGTCATGTATGTGATAAACAATTCAATCGAAAATATTATTTAGTCGTACA
This sequence comes from Eupithecia centaureata, assembly GCA_944547425.1. Lineage (NCBI taxonomy): Eukaryota > Metazoa > Arthropoda > Insecta > Lepidoptera > Geometridae > Eupithecia > Eupithecia centaureata. Next base: position 7,508,425 of record OX155704.1, on the reverse strand, counting down.
TATGAGAACTCACACAGGTGAAAAACCATTTACCTGTCATGTATGTGATAAACAATTCAAACAAAAACCTAATTTAGTTGTACATATGAGAACTCACACAGGTGAGAAACCATTTGCCTGTCATGTATGTGGTAAACAATTTCGTCGAAAATGTAAGTTAGTTGAACATATGAGAACTCACACAGGTGAGAAACCATTTGCCTGTAATTTATGTGATAAACAATTCAATCAAAAATGTAATTTAGTTGTACATATGAGAACTCACACAGGTGAGAAACCATTTGCCTATAATTTATGTGATAAACAATTAAATCAAAAAAATATTTTAGTCCTGCATATGAGAACTCACACAGGTGAGAAACCATTTGCCTGTCATGTATGTGATAAACAATTTCATAGTAAAACCAATTTAGCTAGGCATACGAGAACTCACACAGGTGAGAAACCATTTGCCTGTAATTTATGTGATAAACAATTCAATCAAAAATGTAATTTAGTTCTGCATATGAGAACTCACACAGGTGAGAAACCATTTGTTTGTCATGTATGTGATAAACGATTCAATCAAAAAAAGCATTTAATTGTACATATGAGAACTCACACAGGTGAGAAACCATTTGCCTGTCTTGTATGTGATAAACAATTCAATCAAAAAAAGTATTTAATTGTACATATGAGAACTCACACAGGTGAGAAACCATTTGCCTGTCATGTATGTGATAAACAATTTCATCGAAAAGATCATTTAAATTCACATGAGAAGTTACACAGGTAAAAAGCTTACTGCTTGTCATTTTTACTTATTTATTTTATTGACGTAATTTGAACGGCCCTAGGCCAATTTTACATTTTACAGTTTTAAAAACACTATACATGTATTAAACTAGATGCACCCCGGGGCTTCGCCCGCGAACCAGAGTTTTTTTTTCATGTAAATTAATGAAATTTATGACACTACACTACACCCTAGGGGTTATTTTGTAAAAATAAAAAACACGTACTTATTTAATTATTTATTTCATACTACCAAGGAAAAATATTTTTCCATACAAACTTTACCACCCTATTTAAGTGGTACATTTTTAAAATTTTATTAGCCTTTGTCTTATTCCAGGACAGACTTTCCCATTTATTATAATAGTAAGAAGAATATTCAATGTAATTCGTTCATCATTTGTAAGTCTTATCTTACTATTATAATAATCATACTATTATATATATATATATATATATTACTAGCTGGTGCCCGCGACTTCGTCTGCGCATGATTAGTATTTCGATTACTCGCGATTTTACTTGCGTAATTAATTTTCGGGATAAAATAGGGCCTATGTGTTATTCCAGCTTATAATCTATATCTGTGCCAAATTTCATCCAGATCCGTTCAGCAGTTTTTGCGTGAAAGAGTAACAAACATCCATCCATCTACCAATCTATCCATCCATCTATTTATTCATACTTACAAACTTTCGCGTTTATCAGTTCAATTCAGTTTGGTTCCCCTGGGCTAACCGGGTTTTCAAAAATTTTTCACAGCTTCTGAACGACGCGTACACACGCGTCGTTTAGTCGTGCAGTTTGGTTCCCCTGGGCTATACGGGTTTTCAAAAATTTCAGCATCTGAACGACGCGTGTGTACGCGTCACTTGTGGAATTAAGTCTGAACGACACGCGTCGTTCAGATGCTGAAATTTTTGAAAACCCGTATAGCCCAGGGGAACCAAACTGCACGACTAAACGACGCGTGTGTACGCGTCGTTCAGAAGCTGTGAAAAATTTTTGAAAACCCGGTTAGCCCAGGGGAACCAAACCCGAACCGACGCGTACACACGCGTCGGTCAGATGATGTGAGAAATTTTTGAAAACCCGTATAGCCCAGGGGAACCAAACTGAATTGAACTGATTAACGCGAAAGTTTGTAAGTATGAATGGATAGATTGATAGATGGATGGATGTTTGTTACTCTTTCACGCAAAAACTGCTGAACGGATCTGGGTGAAATTTGGAACAGAGTTAGATTATAAGCTGGAATAACACATAGGCTATATTTTATCCCGAAAATCAAAAATTACGCAAGTAAAATCGCGAGTACTCGAAATACTAATCATGCGCAGACGAAGTCGCGGGCACCAGCTAGTACTTATAATAAAACTGTAACAGGTCCAATTCTGTACATTGAAGATATGTTGAAAATTTTTTTTGGAGGCCACTTTATCGTATCGATTCTCAAGCCAAAACTGTAATTTTTTTCATTCATGTCTGTCTGTCTGTATCGTAAACGCGCATCACGCCGAAACTACTTGATGGATTGAAATGAAACTCGGCGTGATTATAGGCCATACTACGAGGAAGGACATAGGATACTTTGTATCATTTGTGAAAGAAGAAATCTTTGACCACGCATCACGACGGAAGTGTATGAATTCGAATGGAACTCGGGACGATTGGACATGGGATACATTTTATCCCGAAATTTAGTTTAGTTCCCCTGGGCTATACGAGTTTTCAAAAATTTCACACAGCATCTGAACGACGCGTACCTACACACACACGCGTCGTTCAGATGCTGAAATTTTTGAAAACCCGTATAGCCTAGGGGAACCAAACTGCACGACTGAACGTGACACACGCGTCGTTCAGATGCTGTGAGAAATTTTTTAAAACCCGTATAGCCCAGGGGAACCAAACTGAATTGAACTGATAAACGCGAAAGTTTGTAAGTATGAATGGATAGATGGATGGACAGATTGATAGATGGATGGATGTTTGTTACTCTTTCACGCAAAAACTGCTGAACGGATCTGGATGAAATTTGGCAAAGAGATAGATTATAAGCTGGAATAGCACATAGGCTTTATTTTATCCCGAAAATCCCACGGGAAAAGGAATTACGCAAGTAAAATCGCGAGTACCTACTCGAAATACTAATCATGCGCAGACGAAGTCGCGGGCACCAGCTAGTTATTATAATAAATGGGAAAGTCTGTGTGAATGTTTCAGAAATCAGAAATCATGATGATATTTAATATACTTATAGATAGTTTAGGACCTAGGATAGGACAAAGGCTATTAAAATTTGGAAATTTTAACCTCTCAGGGGATTAAATAGGGTGGTAAAGTTTGTATGGAAAATAATTTATCTTTGGTTCGATTCACTCAAAACTCGGTAAGTATAAATAAACTATGGACTAATTAAAAACATTTTTTTTATTTTTACACAATAACCCCTAGGGGGTGTGCAATAAATTTGTGAAATGTGTACGAAAAAAACTCTGGTTCGCGGGCGAAGCCGCGGGGCGCATCTAGCTACTCAATAAATGATTACATCAATGACTTTAATGCTTGGCCAGATGTCGTCAGTTCTACCCACACCGACAGTAGTATTTAATTATTTATAAAACAAACATTGTACTTACACGTTTATTTTCGTTACTTATTTCCACAAGTGGTTAAAAGATTGAAGCGATGGGGGATTCAATTATCACTATATTTCTTATATTATTTTGAAAATTATGTACCTATGTACCTTTAGTTTAAAATGTGACTTGTCTAAGTGCTTATCTTGTAAGCATAATACCTATGCTAATAGCATAAAATGAAGAAAAAATTCTCATCTTACAAGATTTCGTTCATTATTAATAAATCAAGATCTTTGATTTTTTTTGATTAGATAAGATAAAGAAATAAAGATCTTGATTTAATTATAACGAACGAAATCTTGTAAGATGGCAATGTTTTCTTCATTGACATGACAAATAGATAAGTGAAACCGTAACCTAGGTACGGGTAAATAGATGTTTTTGCTTTGAGAAGGAACCTTTTTTTTATTACAATAAATAAATAAATTTATCTAAATGTATTCGTATATAATATAAAAAAATTAAATTATTAAAGGACTCATTATTTATTTTAGTGATTTTGGTGAAGTTGAAACAGGACAATGCCTTTCGTGTGTAGAATTTGTCTCACCGACAATACGAATCCACATTCCGTGGTAAATGACCAACTTAGAAGTTTTTACGAGAAACTGACTAACGCCAAGGTAAATTTATTTCCGAATTTGTTGTATCATGTGTGTAATTATAACTTTGGAACCGAATGAATGACTAATAAAAGCAGAATATTTGTGTTTATGCAAGATATAACTTATCTATTTAGGAGTTAAGATTCCGCACAACACTACACACTTTAAAGCCGTCACACACAGAAGGCTTGCGAGTTGTACCCTATTGAATCATATGCAAGACTACACATACACCTGAGGCGGTGGCGGCGGTTCGGTACCAACAGGATACACTCGCACGCTTATGCCTTAGGCCCGGCCATATTTGTTCCAAATACTTTATGTTGAGTTTGATTTTGAAGTAAATACCTAATCAATTTTTATTTTCAATTGAATTCTCATTTTAAATGGACTATAACAAAAGGAAATGGTTCACCTGTATTCATTTTTGTTTTGTAACTTTGTTGTAAATTGTGACTTGTGCAACATGATAAATATCGATTTTTTGTCCCTTCCCAACCTGAAATTTATCACTTATTTAATACAAGCTCAGCTTAGCTTGGGGCTAGATGACGCTGTGTGGCTGATGGTGTTTCTTGGGTTTAATCTGTTCTATAACATCTTGAATGATTTGTTTCAGTTGAACTCTGATGATGCAAGGCCGAGAGAGCTATGCTGTTTTTGTAACCAGAAGCTGCTTAGATGCTACACCTTTACTCAAATGGCTGTCAGATCTGAAAAGCTCTTCTGTCATGTTCATGACGGGGCTCTCAAGGTATCCACAAATCCTTTTATAAATACTTGAGTAGATTAATAGATCTATTTATGAGAAATAACCCCCTCGGAGGTTAATTTTTGAGAATTATATTAACATGTGCAAAAATAAATACATTTTATCTCATATAATATACATTCATATACCTACTTACATCAATGCCATCAACACCATGGGTTTAAGGTAGGTAATCATCATAGGTAGGTAATAAATGTAATATACAATAATTTTACATTTGGCAGGTTATTTGTGTATTGTCTGCTGTTTTCCTTAAAACTTAGTTAATTTTGTTTAAATAAACTTTTATGATATCTTTTGTTCATTGGCATTAAATTCTAATATTTAGATTGTAGAGTAAGTGATAGCTCATATTTAGGTTAAATTCATAAAATGTGAATCATTTATTGGCTGCAGGTTAAACTATAAGATTAGTTATAATTTAGTCTCTAAGATCTGTGAATTTTGTGAAGAAATAAAATAAAAAATGTTTTTCATTACCTACTCATACTCGGAAAGTACTAAGTAGGTCTGAACATACCTGAAGAGCGGGTTGAAAGTGATACTTTTCCGCCCTAGGGAGAATTGTTTTCAACTGACAGCTATCACGTCACTATTGAACCATGATAGTGGCGGAATAAATTCAGAAAAATAATACTTTTACTAATTTAAATGTAGAAAAATAATACTATACTTGCAATAAAGCCCAGTGATTTTTTTTTTCAATTATCTTCATAAATGACGAAGTTATGATAATTTTTTCGTCCGGTTTAAAACTTCTCGGCGCGCGGCCGCTCAACAACGTCATGACGTCACAACTTCCGCGAGACGCTCGAGTCGAGTAGTAATCGATGCGCGGTCACCTCAGACGGTTGTTGCTTTTGGCTAAATCAAGACCGAATGGATATTATCGTTGTAGAATCTGTGCAGGACAACATCTACATAGTTTTAAGATTGCTAGTATTTTTCTGAAGGTCTGATTATAAGGTTTTAGAGTTCAAAATCGTTCGTCGTTTTCAGTTATCATCATAGAATAGTGTTGGTACTTGTCTCCAACAAAAATAGGCCATAGATTATCTTTACATACTGGCCATAGATCGTTATCCTACCTGGCCGGAGGGTGTCCTACACTACGTTTGCCCAGTCGCGGTCTCCACCCAAGAACACGTTTACCACAACTATCTAATAGATTATCTTATAGTTGATAGAAAACAATATATGTACCTACCTACTTTTGTGTAAATAAGGTTTATTTTCTGTGCAGTCGAACATTCTAGAGCTTTCGGGAATGTGCAGAAAGCTCTGGAAAGTTCTGGAATATACGAGATCAAATACAAACTATCTTTTACAGTAAACGTAAACTAATTAACATAGCTTGGGTTTGGAACCCTATTTAAGTAAAGAGATACCTATGTGTGTTAGAGGGTTCCGCTCTTCCGTAATATACAGTTACAATAATATGGGAAGGTGCGTATTTGAAAGATTAAATTAAAACATATAATATTGTTTGCAAAAGTTTGTTAGCATTTGATTGTTTAGTTAAGTGTGCGCCTGTGTGTTTGTGGCGTGTGTGTATAAGTATATGTGTGTGTTTGTGTTTTGTGCATGTGAGTGTTTTGAGTTGTGTGTGTGTTGTGTGCAAGTGTGGTTGAGTTGGTGTATATGTGACGAAGATCATTCGAGAACATAGTAGAAACTTCTGGAAGCTTATAGAACAATCTCTAAGTCTGTATAATGATCTCAATAAATCCTCTTCACTAGTCCTCTATAATCCCTACATTATGATTTTTATGTAAATATGTAACTTTAGGAAAATATGCTCTTGTAATTCCGATCACTGCTCATTAATGTTCATGACTTTGAAGTATATCATATCAAGGTTCTCGATCGAATCAAAAAGAAAGAAAGAGACAATGGGAATGACAGAGACAGATTAACCTTTCGGAAAACCGTGGAAACTTAAGACAGCTGACGGTGTGGCTGGCGTTTGAATGAAAGGGACAGAGTTATTTCTCTAGAAATTTGTCGATTTTCTACTAAGTTTTATAATGTTACGAGGTACCTATTGGAGATATAAAAGGCCGAACATGTCCGACGATTATTCATTCGATGTTTGGAATTGATTAAGTATAGATTAAGTCTTTGGAAACGAACAAGTGAAAAAAAAAATAATGGACTAATAGAAATATCAATTCAGTATTGCAGTAGGTATGGAAATATAATAGCTGTTCTCACAGAACAGGCTTTAAATTCTACGTCATCTTCATATATAGGACTTTCTAGTGACGTCGCATAGAATCATTATGGAAACCGTGTAAGTTGATGCTACACTACAGTATATAATATTGTGTCATGCCCAAGTGCACAAGTACCTACAACTATTAGTGCACCCGATAAACATTATTTTATGGTGCCTAAAAAATAAGATAAAAAAAAAGTTATTAAAAGAAAGAAATCTCTTTCAAATAAAATAAACACTAGCTGCGCCCCGCGGCTTGTCCCACGAACCAGAGATTTTTGTCATAAAAATTCAAGATAGTTATTGCACACCCCTAGTTATTGTTATTGAGTAAAAATAAAAAATACGTGTTAAATTATTCATTCCAGAGATAAGTTGTACCGAGTTTTGAGAGAATCGAACCAAGGAATAATTATTTTCCATACAAACTTTACCACCCCATTTAACCCCTTCAGAGGTTATTTTTTCTAAATTTTACTATCCTGTATATTATCATAGGTCCCAATCGATTTACATACCAAATTGCATCTAAATAACTTAAGTAGTTACGGAGATTACCGATAACAAACATTCACACAGACTTTCCCATTTATTCTAATAGTAAGATATTAAGATATTAATAAGGTTACTTAATACTTTATATAGACACTCACACCACACACCGCGTTCCATGTACCTACTTACTTACTGTGAGCGACAAACGACGAAACAGCCGAAAAACGCTTTCCGCCCCTCCTGTATCGTTGACTCGCCGGGAATTGTGACGTCACAGGCGAAATGCCTCGCGCTTATTTCAAAATTCGTTTGGGGTTCAGTAAAATTGGAATAACTTTGTCATTTTTGAAGTTATTTAAATAATTCTTTCACCATATATATTGTAATTTATATGCCCTTCAATTCATGTAAGTAGTTTTTATTTTTGTAAAATTGGAAACTTCCTTATTCACTGAATTCAAAAAATACGCAAGACAAGGCAGTATGGCTTTATGGCTTTCGTCTGTTCTAGATGGACTAATAGATAAAAAAAATTAGCAAAAATTAGATTGATTTGTTTTCTCATGTTTTTTATTTATATTTCCTTGTATTCATAATGAAAAGCACAGTGTTTACCTCGGGTTTAAGTAACTTATGTAGTCCCTCGAACTATTGGCGCCCGAGTGTACTCGGGACTAAATAAGTTACTTTCAACCCTTGGGTAACAATGTACTATTATTCTAGAGAACCTAAACTAGAGTAGTAACGGAGACAGGTCTTAACAATTATTCAAACAGACATACCTACACATTTACACATACACATTTTGTATTAGTAGTAACTATGTATGTATAAATTATATACCAAATCACAGAAAATATAAAAAAAATGTTTATTTCAGGAAACACATGAATATATTACCGAGGTCAACCTGAACATGAAACAATGCTTGTCTGTGGCCGTCATGTCGTCTGTTAGCATTGATGGTAATGCCTCTAATGCAGGTTCACAAGTAAACATCAAAGAAGAACCACAACCTAGTACTGATATTAAAGAAGAGGTGACCTCAGAAACAGATGAATTGTCGGAGGTTGAGTCTATACCTGAAAGAAGTACAGGTGAAGAAGCTAATGATGATCAAAAGAAGGAAGCACTTCTTCACAAAATTCATGTTGACCATACCAAACCAGATGACCATTCAAATACACCATTCCGTTGTGACAGTTGCCATGAAATATTTTACATAAAAAGGGAACTCATTTCACATATAAGGAATTTGCATTCCCAAGTTGAAGGAAAACAATATTCCTCTCCTCATAACCATATTGGAACAATTTCTATGATCGGAGACAAATCAATTCACTTTCAAAATAAAAAATGGGCCTGCCGCGAATGTGATAAAACTTTCGCAAACAAATATAATTTGTTTCGTCACAAAAAAACTCACTCAAGTGAGAAGCCATTTGTCTGTCATGTGTGTGATAAAGATTTTTATCGAAAAGATCGGTTAAATGAACATATTATGAGAACTCACACAGGTGAGAAACCATTTGCCTGTAATTTATGTGATAAACAATTCAATCAAAAATGTAATTTAGTTTTACATACAAGAACTCACACAGGTGAGAAACCATTTGCCTGTCATGTATGTGATAAACAATTAAATCGAAAAGATCATTTAGTTGAACATATGAGAACTCACACAGGTGAGAGACCATTTGCCTGTAATTTATGTGATGAAGATTTTAATCATAAAAATGGTTTAGTTGTCCATATGAGAACTCACACAGGTGAGAAACCATTTGCCTGTCATGTATGTGATAAAGATTTTTATCGAAAGGATGCTTTAGTTGTACATATGAGAACTCACACAGGTGAGAAACCATTTGCCTGTCATGTATGTGATAAACAATTCAATCAAAAACGAAATTTAGTTTTACATATGAGAACTCACACAGGTGAGAAACCATTTGCCTGTCTTGTATGTGATAAACATTTCAATCAAAAAAATAATTTACTTGTACATATGAGAACTCACACAGGTGAGAAACCATATGCCTGTCATGTATGTCATAAAAAATTTAATCGAAAAGATCGTTTAAATTCACATCAGAACTCACACAGGTAAAAAGCTTACCTACTATTACTTAGTATTTGTTTAATGTATTTAATTAAATTAACTCCTCCAGAGTTTAAAATTTCCAAATTTTAATAGCCTATGTCCTATTCTAGATCCTTAGCTATCTACGTACCAAAATTCATAAAAATAACTTGTAGTTACGGAGATTACCTATAACAAACATTCACACAGACTTTCCCATTTATTAAAATAGTAGGATTATTTTGATAATTATGTACCTATAGTTTAAAATTTGACTTATCTAAGTGCTTATTTTGTAAGCCTAAAGAAATAAAGATGTTGATTTACTTGATTTTCTCTTAATTTGAATTTATCCACGGGTCAAATCTTGGACGAACGAAATCTTGTACGATGGCAATTTTTTCTTCATTGCCATGACAAATAGATCAGTGAAATTGTAACCTAGGTACGGTTAAATAGAGAGTATTGTGTTCCTTGGGTGGGTAAATACTATAGATGTTTTTAGTTTGATTGAAGAAGGAAGTTATGGAAAGATTTTATTATAAATAAATGTATTTTTATAGGTATCTAATAGAAATGAGTACCTAAATTAAATTATTGAAGGGCTCAGTATTTATGTTAGTGATTTTGGTGAAGTTGAAACAGGACAATGCCTTTCGTGTGTAGAATTTGTCTCGCCGACAATACGAATCCACATTCCGTGGTAAATGACCAACTTAGAAGTTTTTACGAAAAACTGACTAACGCCAAGGTAAATTTATTTCCGATTTTGTTGTATCATGTGTGTAATTATAACTTTGGAACCTAATGAATGACTAATAAAAGCAGAATATTTGTGTTTGTGCAAGATATAACTTATCTTAAGATTCCGCACAACATTACACACTTTAAAGCCGTCACACACAGAAGGCTTGCCAGTTGTACCCTATTGAATCATATGCAAGACTACACATACACCGAAGGCGGTGGCTGTGGTTCGGAACCAGTAGGATACACCCGCACGCCTTCCCCGCCACAACTTCAGTTTGTGGCGGCTTTTAAACATACCTATAACATATATGTATGTTAATTTGGATGCAGCTTTTTAAATTCTGCTGTATTATATGGTATTTATTATCAAAACCAATAAAATGGACATAAGAAGATAATTCATGAAGCGACTTGAAGTAGTCCTTGTTCTTGGAGGGACAACAACCGGAGGGAGATCAGACTTTCTTTATTGAATAGATATTTTATGATATTTTCGTGAGCGAAAAAAAGAATCCTCAATTTTGTGATATCTCCTGTCTTAGGTCAAACACAAAGAACCAGAGTAAAACAAGATTCAAAACAATTACCACTTTGAGATTAGATCATGTAAAAAAAATACATTTCTATATTAGTTTTCGGGGATACCAGATAGCACATATGTAAGGTCTGAGGTGTAAATGCTCTCTCACCCTGCCAAGCATGGTGATTAAGGGAAAACTTGCTTATTTTGAGAGACTTACAAACTGTCTGGAAATGTCTGGTGATAAGGTTGGTGTAAAGTTAAAGCTCATTGTTGAAAATCTAAAAGAGTCATAACAAGACTTCTCAGAGGAGGCCGATGTCCAGCAGTGGACTGGTAAAAGCTGTTGATATGATTTTGATACAAAATATATATTTGTTCCAAATACTTACTTATATTTGTTACAATATACTTATTGGGATCTGTGAGAGATATGCGGAGGCCCACGGGCTCAAATACAATGCAAGCAAAAGTGAACTAATGGTTTTCAAATCAGGTACAAAATCATACAACGTCATTCCGCCGGTAGTCCTGAACGGCAGCGAGCTGAAGCGAGTAGCTTGTTTCAAGTATTTGGGCCACTGGGTCACGGAGTCTCTTTCGGATGACATGGACATGGACAGGGAACGCAGGGCATTATCCATTAGAGCGAACATGCTGGCCCGTAGGTTTGCGCGCTGCACCAGACAGGTGAAAACGACTCTGTTCAGAGCTTACTGTCAGGCGTTCTATACGTGCAGCCTATGGGTCAAACATACCAAGAAGTCTTGGAATGCCCTGCGGATCCAATACAATAATTCCTTCAGGGTGCTGATGGGGCTGCCTCGCTTCTGCAGCGCATCAGGGATGTTTGCTGCCGCAAGAGTAGACGGCTTCGCAGCCATAATGCGCAAAAGATCTGCGTCCCTGATGCGCCGGCTGCGCGACAGCTCCAACAGCTACCTGCAGCTCATTGCTGAGAGGCTGGACACTGACTGTCTCTTTATGGAACACTGGACAAGAGCATACATAGTGCTCTCTTGACCAGTGTTCCATAAATACTTTTTACTTTTAGTGGTTTTAAATTTATATAGTATTTTTAATTTAATGTTAATTTAATTTTAGTTATTACCTGTGATTTAATTTTGATTTTATTTTAATTTTTTGTAAATATGGACACTTTATTTAAGATACTTATAGACCTATTTCTAATGTTGTCTGAAATAAACTTATTGAATTGAATTGAAAATACTTTATGTTGAGTTTGTTTTTGTAGTAATCAATTTTTATTTTCAATTGAATTCTCATTTTAAATGTACTCTAACAAAAGGAAAAGGTTCAGCTCTCGTTTTTGTTTTGTAACTTTGTTCTAAATTGTGACTTGTGCAACATGATAAATATCTATTTTTCATCCCTTCCCAACCTGAAAGTATATTTAATACAAGCTCAGCTTAGCTTGGGGCTAGATGACGCTGTGTGGCTGATGATATTTCTTGGGTTTAATCTGTTCTACAACATCTTGAATGATTTGTTTCAGTTGAACTCTGATGATGCAAGGCCGAGAGAGCTATGCTGTTTTTGTCACCAGATGCTGCTTAGATGCTACACCTTTACTCAAATGGCTGTCAGATCTGAAAAGCTCTTCAGTCATGTTTATAACAGTGCTCTCAAGGTACCCACAAATCCTTTTGTGAATACTTTAAAAGCAGAGTAGATTATTAGATCTATTTATGAAAAATTAACCCCTCAGAGATTAATTTTTCAAAATTATATTTGTATGTGTTACTCTAACTAGAACCTAAACTATCTTAATGAGATGAGTAGTTACGGAGACACATTTATATTAGAAGTAAGTATACAGGGTGTTAGTGTGAACAGCGTTATCCTTGAAACCAGAGGTTCAGTATCATGAGTAGAGTCCAAAACCTATGAGATAAGGTTAATGCCTGTTTTAGTTTCGCAGTATTTTGATATTTTATGTTATAGATATTGTACGCGATATTATGGTCACCCTAGAACCAGGCAAGGTCCAGGTTTGTTCTAGGCAAGATAAACTGTTTTAAAACATGTCTAAATTCACAGAATAATCAAAAAATTCAATAGACTAAAGTACCTTGGTAGGCAGGTATTTTTGGCGTACTTAACCCTAGGCCAGTTCTTATTCTATTCATAAATGTTCGTCCCTCAGACGAATGAAACGTGTATTTGGTTGTATGACTTATGAAGGTGCTTAAAAGGTGTATCTGATTCGATTTACAACTTTGAATCATTTTTACGTTTTGCGCGGTCTGTGAGACGAATGTTATTGAATCTAGGGTTAAAGTTTATCATCAATCAATTTTATCTACTATTCAATCTAAATTTCAGTTCTTTGTACAGTGAATGAAATTCACTTACCAAAATAACACTTCACCATCACGCAACCTCCGCACGTATTCTCACTCGTAGATTAGGTATTATTACACACTCGAGAAAACACAAATTAGTACCTAATTTGTCAGCTTATTAAACACCTTACGAACACTTGCATTTTGCATGACTGGGCATGGTGAACTGGCCGTACGTACGTACGTAGCCTTTGTGTCTTTGGGATAGTTTCCTAGCTTAGCACACGTTATCCTGGGATGGAAACAGCTGAGCTCTGCGTACATCGTACGAGCCAAGTTCACCAGAGCGATGGCATAAGGCCGCACCATTTCAGTCCACTTTTATTTACATTTTTGTAAGACTTCGTAACTCGTTCGTACTGAAACAATTGACGGGCGAAAATCTGTGTCAACGACGCGACGACGTGCTCTCCATCACGCTGGCGGTCTGTCACTGAGGAGCGATCGGACGGCGCCTGCGCGAGCAGGCGGGCGGCGCGTGCGGCGCGGTGAGGTGCGTGCGGGGCGCGGCAATGAACACTTGCATGGTGGCGCGGCTCGTTTTACCACTTAGAAGGTGTATCGAATATTTTTGTTTCAAAAATAAATTAAAAATAGAATAATTATTTTTCATCGGTTTTGGACTCTACTCATGATGCTGAACCTCTGGTTCAAGGATAACGCTGTTCACACTAACACCCTGTATACCTAATCCAGTGATTTGGTAATATAAAAAATGATTATTTCAGGAAACACATAAATATATTACCGAGGTCAGCCTGAACATGAAACAACGCTTGTCTGTGGTTGTCATGTCGTCTGTTAGCATTGAAGGTAATGCCTCCAATGCAGGTTCACAAGTAAACAACAAAGAAGAACCACAACCTAGTACTGATATTAAAGAAGAGGTGACCTCAGAAACAGATGAATTGCCGGAGGATGAGTCTGTACCTGAAAGAAGTACAGGTGAAGAAGCTAATGATGCTCAAAAGAAGGAAGCACTTCTTAACAAACTTCATGTTGAGCCAACCAAACCAGATAATTCAAAAACACCATTCAGTTGTGACAGTTGCTATAAAATATTTTACATAAAAAAGAAACTCATTTCACATATAAGGAATATGCATTCCCAAGTTGAAGGAAAACAATATTCCTCTCCTAATAAGCATATTGGAACAATTTCTATGATCGGAGACAAATCAATTCACTTTCAAAATAAAAAATGGGCCTGCCGCGAATGTGATAAAACTTTTACATTCAAATCTACTTTGTATCGTCACAAAAAAACTCACTCAAATGAGAAGCCATTTGCCTGTCATGTGTGTGATAAAGGTTTTTATCGAAAAGATCAGTTAAATGGACATATGAGAACTCACACAGGTGAGAAACCATTTGCCTGTAATTTATGTGAAAAACAATTCAATCAAAAATATTATTTAGTTGTCCATATGAGAACTCACACAGGTGAGAAACCATTTGCCTGTCATGTATGTGATAAACAATTCAATCAAAAAGATAATTTAGTTGTACATATGAGAACTCACACAGGTGAAAAACCATTTACCTGTCATGTATGTGATAAACAATTTAAAGGAAAAAATGATTTAGTTAGACATACGAGAATTCACACAGGTGAGAAACCATTTGCCTGTAATTTATGTGAAAAACAATTCAATCAAAAACATTATTTAGTTGTACATATGAGAACTCACACAGGTGAGAAACCATTTGCCTGTCTTGTATGTGATAAACAATTCAATCAAAAAAAGTATTTAGTTGTACATATGAGAACTCACAAAGGTGATAAACCATTTGCCTGTCATGAATGTGATAAACAATTTCTTGGAAAAAGTGATTTAGTTAGACATATGAGAACTCACACAGGTGAGAAACCATTTGCCTGTCATGTATGTGATAAACAATTTAATCGAAAACATCATTTATATTCACATGAGAACTTACACAGGTAAAAAGCTTACTGCTTGTCATTTTTACTTATTTATTTTATTGACGTAATATGAACGGCTCTATGCCAATGTTACTAATTGCAGTAGGTTTTAATATTAAACATTATTAGATTAAGTAAACTACATAATATGCTGTAAATAGTTAGGGGAACCTGGGGACACTTGATCCCTTGGGAGACATGATCCCCCTAATATATCGAAATCTATACTAGTTTTTAAAATTTTGGTAAATTTTGAGGCTGGTTAAATTATAATAACATCTATAATAATATTAATTATATAATCTAGTGATCTATACCTACCGGTTCATAATTAATTCAAAACATATAAATTTAGGGCCATCAAACTTTTAAATTCTACTTAAAAAGTAATTCTAATTAAAAGTATTTCTACTGAAAATAGTTTAAAATTTCATAGAATACAGAACAGGCATCCCCTAAAATTAAAAATACATATTAAAAACAAGTCATCTAAGGAACAGGGATACTTGATCCCCCATGATCAAGTCTACCCTACTGCAGTGAACAAGTCTCCCAGAATAGGGGAGACATGATCCTTTTGCCGACTTTTTTTAAAATTGTTATAGTTAAACAATTACTGTCTTTAATTGGAAAATAACAGTTGTATTTAGTTAGTACTGAAATTCTTTATACTAATCATTTAAAAAATGTTAACATAAGCTTATAACTTTTGAGTTATTTGGTAAAATGTAAAGTGGTGATCAAGTTTCCCCAGGTTCCCCTACCTATGTCAAATAATCATCAATGAAGTTAATAGTCTTACAAGGACGTGCAACCACGTTCGATTCCCGCCTCGGAACAAATTTGTGTACCTACGATCTACAGAAATTTGCTATCGAATTCACGATTGTTATGTCTAATAAAAAGAGTATAAACAATTAATGCAAAACTAGAATAAATAGCGCCTCTCTGGTTTCCAAAATAAAGACCATTCTTAGTGGGTACGCTAGCATAACGATCAAGCTGGCGTAGACATGACCGTACTCGAAAACGAGTCATGTTACAGAAACGAAATTTACACACAAAAATATGCTACAAATAGCCCTCCAGCTATGCAAAATTTCATAATGATTGCTTTAATATGAACGGAGATATTAAACAAGACTTGAATAACATTCCGTGCTGGCGCTATGGCAGCGTACCCATTAAACAACCTAATATTTTTTTTAGAAAACGAGCTTTTCTTGTAACTAGATGCGCCCCGCGGCTTCGCCAGCCAACCAGAGTTTTTTCGTACAAATTTCAGAAATATATTGTACACCCCTTTTGTGTAAAAATAAAAAATACTTACCTACGTGTTTAATTATTCACTTTATAGTTTACTAGCGACCCGCCCTGGCTTCTCACGTTTTTATTATACGTATAAATAAACCTTGCATCTTGAATCACTCTATCTATTAATAAAAGCCGCATCAAAATCCGTTGCGTAGTTTTAAAGATTAAAGCATTCAAAGGGATATAGGGAAATAGGGACAGCAAAAGCGACTTTGTTTTATACTATGTAGTGAAGTGATAAGTGGTAGGTATGTAGTGATGATTAATACAGAGTTTTGAGTGAATCGATCCAAGGAAAAATTATTTTCCATACAAACTTTACCACCCTATTTAAACCCCTCCAGAGGTTAAAATTTCCAAATTTAGCCTATGTCCTATTCTAGGTTCTATACTATCTACATATCAAATTTCATTATAATAAAGTAGTTATAAAGATTACTTATAACAAACATTCACACAGACTTTCCCATTTATTATAATAGTAAGATTATAATACTATGTAGTAAGTACCTCGTAACATTATAAAACTTAGGTACTACAAAATCGACAAATTTCTAGAGGAATAACTCTGTCCCTTTCATTCAACCTACACCACCAGCCACACCGACCATTACCGAAAGGTCAATCTATCTCTGTCATTCTCGTGTGCGTTCGCCCAGCAAAAAGTATCGTCTTTTCAAGAATCGATGTCTCATTCTGTCTGAATCATTGTCTCTTTCTTTCCTTAAGAGAACCGTTACGAGAACCATTTACGTGAAAGTGTTGAACATTAATATGCAGTGATCGGAATTACCAGAGTATATTTACATTATCATCATCATGTTTGGATTATAGAGGACTAGTGAAGAGGATTATTGAGACATAAAGAGGAGGTATTACAACTCTGTGTTACTTCCACACTTGACCTTGACCATAGCGCCCTGTCAAAGTCGAAGTCAATTTCGCAGATCATCATCCCACCTGGCCGGAGGGTGTCCTAGAGTCCTTTTCACGAAAGAAGACCCCTAGACGCGGCGCTGCAGTACGACCGAATGAAGCTAGCAAGCATATGGCAATCTGTCAAATTTAGATCCACCAGTTGCCGAGGGACTTTTTTCGTGAAAAGCACTCTATGTGGCGCTCATTAGGGGAGGGGAGGCCTATGTCCAGCAGTTGACTAATATCAGTTGTTGATGATAATGATGATTAGATAATCGATGGCCTATTTTTATTGGAGACAAGTACCAACACTCTATTTTAAGATGATAACTTAAAATCACGAACGATTTTGAACATTAACCTTTTATTCAGACCTTCACAAAAATACTAGCAATCTTAAAACTATGCAGATGTTGTCCTGCACAGATTCTACAACGATAATATCCATTCGGTCTTGATTTAGCCAAAAGCAATAACCGTCTGAGGTTACTGCGCATCGTTATTTTAAAAATTATTGTATTCTGAGATTATTATTAGACCTATTTTAACCCTTAGTTAACCTGGTGAAACCAAATCACTTAATTTACCCCATGGAGTCCATGGGACTCCTTGCATAAAAACCAACGATTTTGGTCATTATAAAATCAAAACATGAACAAAATATTTCTTTTCCTGCTTAGCAATATTATACTTATATACTTTGATATCAAATTTCGTTATTAGTTTGTTTGTTTTTTGGTGATAATTAAAAAAGCTAAAGGACAAAAAATAAGTACACAAAATCAATGCTAACTTTGGATCGAAACTGTAATACAATAAATCATTATTTTAAACTGTTGCTTTCAAAAACTGCTCTAAAATATAGTAAACTTTAAAATACTAAATAAAAAGAGGCTCTCTTTTATACAAAAAATAAATTCGTACATGGTCCCCATGGAGTTCAGCGGGCTCTATGGGCACTATAATTCTTTTAAAAGCCGGACTAGGTGCACTCTTCACCCTGCATTCGGGCCGTTACTTCAGGAAGGTACTGGGACGCGCGGAAAAAAAAAACCATTTATAATGTGTTTAAAGCAAAAAGAAACTTTGCGCGGAGTCCCTGGGACCTAACAGATAAATTAAGGGTTAATCTACATGCCAATTTGCCATGACATAAAGATAAAAACATTTTATCCGTGAAAATAGACGTAATTATCTGTTATTCATTTTTTACAAAGATGTATTATTCTTATATTTTTTAAATTTAATACCTAAAAAAAAACTCGACATTGGCAAAATTGCGTCTATAAGAAGAACTAGAACTAGAACAAGTTTACTTTCTGTCGATTCGATATTGTATTTCTATTCTTGGTGTTCGTCGACTTCGTTGAAATTGTGTATTTCTTTATAAGCTTGAAGGTTTATGTACCTACAGCTCATTGATTGGTATTTAATTTCCAGATATTCAATTCTGGGTTTGGTGAAGTGAAAACAGAAAATGTAGATCATAGAATATCCAGGACTAAGATCAATTACTACGTTCCGTAGGGATCCAGGACAATGTCTTCCGTGTGTAGAATTTGTCTCTCTGGCAATTCGACTTTACAATCCGTTCAAAACAACCAACTAATAAGTGTCTACGAAAAACTGACTAATGCCAAGGTAAATAAAGTAGTCATTGCCAATTTCGCTTATTTATCTTTCCTCTATAAAATTAGTATAAATAACCATAACAAAGAAATAAGAATATAGGTAGGTACCTCATGAAGGGAATTGTAGTGGTACCTACTTGTATTCATTGCTTCAGAATAAATCAAGCAAGGTGGAAAACAGACTTTATCAACGAGATATTTACAAAGAACTCTAAGCTTGTGAAATATTCTGGTTTACTCTATTACATGTTTACATTGGGTGCCGTTTGAATCGTTCAGCATTCTATACCTATATTTATTTTGAATCATACAAAAGCGTTATGCAACTCTCATATAGATAAGGATAGGATTAAACCTGTCCTACAATATCTTGAATTACTTGTTTCAGTTTAACTCCGATGATGCAAGGCCGAGAACATTGTGCAGCTTCTGTTTCCAGAAGCTGCTAAGATGCGACACCTTTGCTCAAATGGCTGTCAGATCTGAAAAAATCTTCAGTTATTTATATGAAAGGGATCTTGAGGTACCAACAAATCCTTTCATGATATAAATGTTTTACTTTTTGACCCACCCCGGCTTTGCACGGTTTTATAATACATATAAACCTAATTCTTGAATCACTCGCAAAGCACCGGTTAAACTTAGTGATCTTCAAATCCCCTCATGCGAACTGATGTGTAACTACCCTCTTACCGTGTGATGCGAAGGAGTATCATCATCGCTGGAAGCTGTAGACGTCCTGTGGTTGTTCCTCCTCATCTTTTTAAAAAACGCATCAAAATCAGTTGTGTAGTTTTAAAGATTTAAGCATACATAGGGATATAGGGACAGAGAAAGCGACTTGGTTTTATACTGTGTAATGTCTATCAAAGCAAATGGCTGCACCAGTAGCAGAGTAACTGAATATTGTTTTTACAAGCACAATTATGAAGTATCTTAAATGTTATCTATATTATATGTAGTATATTATTACTAGTTTACATTCCACTTGCGGCAAAGAAAGGGGCCTTAGAGACGCATGGTAAAGCACACTATCCATCAAACTCTATCGCATAAAAATCTGTTCAAAGTTTTTGAGTTCTATGAGCTTAGACTGTGAGACTTGGGGAGGAATTGATTTATACAGAATTTGTCATCATTAATGTCACAATATAAAACTTGTTGTGGCCTGTTGGTTCATTCACACTCAAATTAAATTTAATAAATCAATTGGACCTGCGTGAACACTGCTCTTTTAGGGGAGTTAAAGTACACTATAGAGCAATAAAACCTTGATATCATAACAATACCACCAATCTATTTTGGTCAACGAATTAGCATGACTATTCAACGTGGCAATGCTGCCAGCATTCTGGGTACTCTGCCTTCTGGTAACAGCTTAGATTTTTAAGAGTTTGTTATAATTATATATACTACTAGCTGGTACCCGCGACTTCGTCTGCGCATGATTAGTATTTCGAGTACTCGCGACTTCGTCTGCGCATGATTAGTATTTCGAGTACTCGCGATTTTACTTGCGTAATTCCCTTTTCCGTGGGATTGTCGGGATAAAATAAGCATGTGTTATTCCAGCTTATAATCTATCTCTGTGCCAAATTTCATCCAGATGCGTTCAGCAGTTATTGCGTGAAAGAGTAACAAACATCCATCCATCTATCAATCCATCCATTCATACTTACAAACTTTCGCGTCTATCAGTTCAATTCAGTTTGGTTCCCCTAGGCTATACGGGTTTTCAAAAAATTCTCACAGCATCTGAACGACGCGTACAGTATCCTATGTCCTTCCTCGTAGTATGACCTATAATCATGCCGAGTTTCATTTAAATCCATCAAGTAGTTTCAGCGTGATGCGCGTTTACGATACAGACAGACAGACAGACAGACAGACATGAATGAAAAAAATTACAGTTTTGGCTTGAGTATCGATAATAGAGTGCCCTCCAAAAAAAATTTTCAAAATATCTTCAATGTACAGAATTGGACCTGTTACAGTTTTATTATAAGTATAGATTCATAAAACTATTTAAGTTTATTTAATCAATTATTGAATCAATACCTAAAAAACTTGTTTATTTCAGGTCACGCATGATAATATTACTGAAGTCGACTTAAAAATCAAACATCAGTTGCCTGTACTTGATGCGCAGGTCGACACCATTGATGGCAATGACTCTTACGAAGGTTATCAAGTAACAATTAAAGATGAACCACTACCTAGTATTGATATAAAAGAAGAGACAATCACAGAACCTGAAAGAGTGCTGGAGATAGAGTATTCTCCAGAAGATAGTACGAAGGGTCGTTTAACATCTGAAGAAGATTATGGTGATCAAGAAAAAGATGCGGAAGAATTCCTTTACCAATTTCACATAAAGCAAACCGATCCAGATGCTTCCGAAACAACATTCAGTTGCAACAGTTGTTTGAAAATATTTAACATAAAAAGCCAACTTGTTTCACATATAAGGAATTTGCATTCCCGAGTAGAAAGTAAACAATATTCCTCTACTAAGAAGGATACTGAAACAAGTTGTATGATTGCAGACAAATCAATTCAAAAAAATAAATTTAACTGTCTCGAATGTAATAGACCTTTTGATAAGAAACATAATTTGATTCGTCATATGAGAACTCACACAGGTGAGACACCATTTCCTTGCAATTTATGTGGTAAACAATTTAAACAAAAATCTAGTTTACTTTCACATTTAAGAACCCATACAGGTGAGAAGCCATATGCTTGTCATTTTTGTGATAAGAAATATATTCAAAAAGATAGTTTAATTTTACATATAAGAAATCATACTGGAGAAAGGCCATTTGCCTGTACTGTATGTGATAAAAAATTCAAAGTAAAGTGTAATTTAGGTTTGCATATGCGAACACATGCAGATGATAAGCCATTTTCCTGTCATGTATGTGGTAACCAATTTAAACGCAAAGGTCATTTAGATGACCATTTAAGAACTCACACAGGAGAACAGTCATTTGCCTGTCATGTATGTGATAAAAGGTTTGTCCTTAAAAGTAATTTAACTAGACATAAGAGAATACACACACCCCGAAAGTACCCCAAACCAACTCGTCCCCGTGGGGGAAAGAGACAGCTACCCTCAAATGGAAGTTGACCTTAGGTACAGATTTTACAATAGGTAGGTATAGTAAAAAAATACCTCACATTGTCTCATCATAGTTATGTAGTATAAGTACCTTATTTCTATGTTATCATTATATTTTATTAGGTAATTATGTATATTATGTTTTCATTACTCATACTCGGAACGTAGGTCTGAACATACCTGAAGAGCGGGTTGAAAGTGATACTTTCCCGCCCTAGGTAGAATCGTTTTCAACTGACAGATATAACGTTACTATTGAACCATGATAGTGGCAGAATAAATACCAAAGCTAAAAAAAAAATCGCCTTAGCGACGATTCACTGAATTCAAAAAATACGCAAGACAAGGTAGTATGGCTTTATGGCTTTCGCCTGTACTAGAAGGACTAATAGATTAAAAAAAATGCGGCAATTTGATTAATTTGTTTTCTCATGTTTTTTATTCATATTTCCTTGTATTGAAAAGCACAGTATTTACCTCGGGTGAAAGTAACTTATGTAGTCTCTCGAACTATTGGCACCCTCGTTAAACTCGGGCGCCAAACCCCGTCTCGGGACTAGGTAAATAAGTTACTTTGGGTAACAATGTACTATTTCATATCTGTTTTACTATCGGTACACTACTCGTTTTCCTCATATATCTATAGTCAACTTACAAGGTTGCCTGGGAAGTGTACCTATATTAACAACCTAGATAGGTACCTACATTTTTGTAACTGGAAATTAACATTTTTTTTAAGGTGCGTTAGTGCGTTATTTTTAAATTTTATCAAAAAAAGACAATAGTTCCTACCTATCTTTGTAAGTTTCATTTTAATAAATTGAAATAAAAATCAAAATTCCATATGCGTGTTGTTTGCTTTTGCCACTGATTTTAGATTATCTTAAAGTCTTAAGAATTTTTAGAGAATTATTATGTACCTACCTCAAGTCTAGGTAATTCAATTTATTTATGGCGCCGCGTCGGCCGTTTGTTTTTCACCAAGACCGACTCTGCCATTGGCGTATCTAGGTTTACTTTCCTTCCAGAGTGGGCCAGGCAGGGCCCACTTGTGAAAAAAAAGTGGAATACCGCTTTATTTAAGTTGACAACCTAAATAAAGCGGTATTCCACTACACGATGTTCAGGGACCCTAACCCTAACTAAAAGTCTTCACACACAGAAGCCGGAGGCGAAGGCGGCGTGCCGGTTTTTCCTATGGCACCGCGCCGCTGCCGCCATCACCTGCGGTGTGTGTGTAGGCTTTCATATGATTCAATAGAATACAACTCACACGCCTTCGCCTCTCTGTCCGCCTCCGGTTTCAGTGTGTGGACACCTTTAAGAGAGGTGTAATAAGATTTAGAGCATAAGGGTCTCTAATTAGGGCGGACCGGACGGATCCAGAAAGCCTTGCTCCCTAATCGCCCTAACTACCGGGCCCTGAATATCGTGTAGTGGAATACCGCTTTATTATACGTATAAATATAGGGACGGGACGCTTGGGCAATGTCCCGTCCCGTCCCTATACAATGTGATTTTTCGAACCTTGATCAAACGAAATGTGCGGATACACGACACATATTCTATATATATAAAAGAAAGTCGTGTTAGTTACTTCACTTATAACTAAAGGACGGCTGAACCGATTTAGCTGAAAATTGGCAGGGAGGTAGTTTAGAGCCAGGAGAAGGACATAGGATACTTTTTATCCCGTTCGGTACTTATAATAAAACCGTGCGAAGCCGGGGCGGGTCGCTAGTTATTGATAAAAACCGAGATAAAAAAATATTAATGTTATTTTTTTTAAACACAAGTCAAGTACAGATATCAACAGGAATCTCAACTGATTTAATCTAAATGGCAGAAAGTACCTAATTTAAATGGTGAATAACATGACAACGGAAAGAAATAGACCCCCAGTTTTTGAAAGATTTGTAGAATAAATTATGAAGTTTAATACAACATGCAAAAAAGTAAACCTTAATTACCCAGTTTTAAAGTTACAGAGAAAAAATAAAATAAAAATCGTTTTTTTTGTCTTATTTCTAAAAAAATACTGTTTTTACTACGCTTATGTATCGTGTTTGTATTTTTTATTTATTTAATTAGCTACGTAAACTATCTAGCTTTCAAATGAGACTACTTCGAATAAAATACACCATTTACTCAAAAAGAAACGAAGAAAAAACCAGATGAAGTAGTCTTCATTTTAAAAATTATTAAAACTGCTTTGTTTTTGAGATAAATAACATAATATTTTTTTTTATCTTGATTTTTACCGATAAATATGTGTCGTGTATCCGCACATTTCTTTTGATCAAGGTTCGAAGAATCACATTGTATACGCCAATGCCGTCGGACCTTCACCTACATCGGTCGTCAAATAAATTAATGAGTATGATATGAATAAAGAAGGATGCCAAAGCCAATTCGATTATCGCCATTGGATTGGATTGGCTATAGTTGGGCAAAACGAAAGGTATTCCAGCTGTTAATTCTATTGTCCACCTGTAATATTTTAGCTTAATACACTCTTATGTTATTATTAATTTCTTCGAAAGAATCACTTAAGTTTGAAACACACAGAAGCCGGAGGCGAAGGCGTGCCGGTTTTTCCTATGGCACCGCGCCTTCGAAGACGCCTGCGTTGTCTGTGTAGGGTTTCATATGATTCAATAGAATATTTTTGTACAACTCGCACGCCTTCGCCTCCGCTCCGCCTCCGGCTTCTGTGTGTTTCGTACTTTAATCAAAATTAGTTTAATTAAGGGTTCATTGGAAATGTTTACCAATTAAGGTTATCTATAATTATTTTAACCCTATGTTTGGATTCCGCATGAATCTGTGGCAGATTGCATGACAAATAGATTGGTAAAAGTGTCTTTAACCTACCTACGGGTAAATAGAGCTTATTCATTCTAGTGTTTTATAAAATGAATTGTGTGATATGTAAGTTTCTATTATCTCTTTCATTTTGCTTTATCAAAACTAAATACACTTCTTCTGTCTACCTGTATGCTAGCAGGCTTGTAGGCTGTAGCTCATTGATTATTTCTAGTTGTTTTGGTGAAGTGAAAACGTGCGTCTAACGTTTTCACTTCACCAAAACAACTAGAGAGTAAACATTTTTTAAAATTTTAGTGATCATCAATAAGAAAGTACCCATTGGACTGGGTTAATACATCCAGGATGTAAGCTACCTCATCATAACATCAACAAAATTACTAATAAAAACCTACAGCCATGTTAATCAGGGATAGCATTCCAATGATGGAAGAATATTTGAAGTTAATCCTATAAAAAAATGTAAGTTTATTCCATCATAATACTACCTAAACATGGAACATTATTTGTTACTGCCTGATCTACAATTAGTGACCATAGATAGCAATAACACTGATGCAGGTTTGCAATTACCCATCATAGAAGATCTACTACCTATTAGTGTGACTAAAGAAGATGAAAAAACAGAACTCGATACATTGTTGGATCAGTTTTTACCAGAAGATAATAATGATCAAGGAAATAATGTGGAAAATTATCTTAATTATGTTTATACTCGGCAAACCAAACAAGATGAGCCAAAAACACAATTATGTTGCAATAGTTGCTATAAAATATTTGACACAGAAAACGAACTCGCTTCACATGTAAGTGAATTGCATTCCCAAGTTGAAGATCAACATTCCTCTAATGATGATGAGTATACTGAAACAAATTGTATGACTGAAGATAAATTAATTGATAGTGTTGATAGTGATGATTTGTTATTTAACAGCATTTATACTCTGCAAACGAAACAAGATGATTCAAAAACACTATTCTGTTGCAACAGTTGCTGTAAAATATTTGACACAGAAGAAAAACTAATTTCACACATAAGTGAATTGCATTCCCAAGTTGAAGAAAATCAACATTTGTCTATTGATGATGAGTATACTGAAACAAATTGTATGACTGAAGATAAATTAATTGAAAGTGTTGATAGTGATGATTTGTTTTTTAACAACATTTATACTCTACAAACGAAAAAAGATGATTCAAAAACACCATTCTGTTGCAACAGTTGCTGTATAATATTTGACACAGAAGACAAACTCACTTCACACGTAAGTGAATTGCATTCCCAAGTTGAAGAAAATCAACATTCCTCTAATGATGGTGAGTATACTGAAACAAATTGTATGACTGAAGATAAATTAATTGAAAGTGTTGATAGTGATGATTTGTTTTTTAACAACATTTATACTCTACAAACGAAAAAAGATGATTCAAACACACCATTCTGTTGCAACAGTTGCTGTAAAATATTTGACACAGAAGACAAACTCACTTCACACGTAAGTGAATTGCATTCCCAAGTTGAAGAAAATCAACATTCCTCTAATGATGATGAGTATAGTGAAACAAATTGTATGACTGCAGATAAATTAATTGATAGTGTTGATAGTGATGATTTGTTATTTAACAACATTTATACTCTGCAATCCAAACAAGATGATTCAAAAACACAATTCTGTTGCAATAGTTGCTATAAAATATTTGACACAGATGAAAAACTCATTTCACATATAAGTGAATTGCATTCCCAAGTTGAAGAAGAACAACATTCCTCTAATGATGATGAGTATAGTGAAACAAATTGTATGACTGCAGATAAATTAATTGAAAGTGTTGATAGTGGTGATTTGTTATTTAACAACATTTATCCTCTGCAAACCAAACAAGATGATTCAAAAACATCATTCTGTTGCAACAATTGCTGTAAAAAATTTGACACCAAAGACAAACTCATTTCACACATAAGTGAATTGCATTCCCAAGTTGAAGAAAATCAACTTTTCTCTAATGATGATGAATATAGTGAAACAAATTGTATGACTGAAGATAAATTAATTAATAGTGGTGATAGTGATAAGTTGATATTGAGCTATCAGAGAAAGGTATATGCCTGCCGTGAATGTTTTAGAACTTTTGATAAAAAATCTAATTTGAAACGTCACATGAAAATTCACACAAATGAGAAGTCAAATCCTTGTCATGCATGTGGTAAACAACATTCCTCTAATAAGCATACTGAAACAAATTGTATGATTGGAGCCAACACCATTCACCATAAGAAAAAGATAATGCCCTGCCCTAAATGTGATAAAACTTTTGATAAAACATCAAATTTGAATCGTCACATAAAAACTCACACAGGTGAGAAGCCATTTCGTTGTTATGTATGTGATAAACAATTTAATCGAAAAGATTATTTAACTTTACATATGAGATCTCACACATGTGAAAAGCCTTTCCCCTGTGACGTATGTGGTAAAAACTTCAAACGTAAAGATAATCTAGATTTACATATGAGAACTCACACTGGTCAAAAGCCATTTACCTGCATTACTT
The DNA here is from genome assembly GCA_944547425.1 of Eupithecia centaureata. Taxonomy (NCBI): domain Eukaryota; kingdom Metazoa; phylum Arthropoda; class Insecta; order Lepidoptera; family Geometridae; genus Eupithecia; species Eupithecia centaureata. The sequence continues at coordinate 7,480,910 of OX155704.1, read as the reverse complement.
GTAAAAAGACATTTATCATCAAAGGTAATTTACTTAAGCATCTGAAAATACACACATCCCAAATACGCCCCAAGCGAGGTCGTCGCCCTGGGAGCAAGAAACAGAAGTTAACCAAATAGTAAAACCTAAACCATACCAAGGTAGATTCACATTCCAACACCCAATATACTTTAAGTCTGAACTGAAGAGATGCCAGGCTCTAGAATTCTATCTAGAAGAACCTAGACTTTTGCAGCCACAAACACCCTATGTAAATAAATAATAAATACCTATGTAACATCAAAATGTAGTTATTATAGGAGCCTTTTTACAAAAAAAGAGCACAATCAAATTTTACTCGGTCCCACATTTAAAAATTGTACAGATGTTTGTCAATTTGTTTTATTAGTCCTCAATAAATAAAACAAATTTTTATTTTTGAATTATATAGTATTCTGGGTAGTAGCAATGGTTTCCTTGTCAATTAGTGAGCTTATTAAAGACTTATTTGTTATACTATTATTATTTTGTTATTATTTAATTAAATTTGAACAAATAGATATAGCTTAGACTATTATTATAAGGCTTAAGTACCTATCCAAAAAAATATTACCTATATAAAAGATCTCATTGTTAATGATATATTTTTGTAAATATAAGATTTCATTCTAAATACCAAAATTCGTTATTATTGTACTGTATATTTTAGTCTTAAGCATAAGTTTAACATTCCTTTATGTACTTATTTTAAGTAAGTATTATAAGAAGATCTCATTATTAATTATTATATTTTTCTAATTATAAGATCTCATTATAAATACCTAGATTTCGTAATTATTTTACTGTATATTCTAGTCTTAAGATTAAGTTTAACATTCCTTTACTTTTGTATGTTATATTTCTTTAAATTATGTACCTACCTAACTACTTAGTATCGCCCACTATAAAAAGGCTTTATTATTTGCTGAAAGGTATTCTTATATTTTGCACACTAAGACATCCTATATTATACACATAGTTATAAGAACCATTTCTATTGCTTGATGTATACCACGCCTTATGATTGGATGTTCTTTAAAATAAATGAAGAAATAGTATGGATAGTATAGATTTTGTATTAGTAATACCTAATATTAATAATGCTGGACAATCCACACTATCTAGCCCCAAAGTAAGGCACTCAAAGCTTGTGTTATGGGTACTAGATAACTGATATATTTAAAACATTAACTATATACATAGATATATATTTTTTATTATACATAGAAAACACCCTTATTAACTATTTTTAATCAGTTTTTTGTGTTATTTGAGGAATGTTTTTAAAAGTTTATTCAGAGAAATATCTTGTTGTTTGGCTTATCTTGTTTAAGTATATTTCTTTAGATAGGTAGGTAGTTATACTAATACGACGCCAGTTCAGTGACGTTTAATGTTATATACAGGCCTGTCCGAATTTCGACATGACAAAATAATTAGTCACAAATACAAATAACTCTATGTTGTAAAATTTGTGTCATTATTACATACCATAAAATGTACCTAAGTATCTTGTTGTATTTTTCAGTAAATAAATGTTACTCTAGGAAAACAATACTTATTTTCTATTTGTACACCATAACTAGCTAGCCTCACCCTAAAGATTTTTAGTATATACCTACCTATACCTAGGTGTCTAAATTTGTATGTGGTTCGTTCTTATATTTTTTAGGTTTACTTTCAAAAATTTTATAGTATTATTTCAAACAGTTTATGTAATAAACAATTTATAAATAATAACAAAGATGCTAAACTTAAAATAGAAAGTTTTTTTTAGGTATCTCTATGGATTTTTTTTCATTTAATTTGTCAAATTTAATAAAATAATTGGGTATTATAAACTAGCTATGTGCCCGCGACTTCGTTCACGTAAAAACAAGTCACATAAACCTACAATGTTTGTGAAAATTTCTTAAGTCTATGGTTTCCATACACTACTAACTTTCATCCTAAAATTAGTTCCCATGGGAAAGAAATAGTCTTGAAGTTTCCATAGAAACATTTATTTACTACGGTACAGTAGTTGTACAATATTTTTAATAAATAAATAAAACATGGTGTGCGAAGCCGCGAGCATACAGTAAATCAATATCTTTATTTCTTTAGGCTTACAAAATTAGAACTTAGACGTGTCAAATTTTAAACTAAAGGTATCTACATTATTATTAAAATAATCAAGTACTACCTACTCTTAAACATAATAAACTAGTAGGTAAGTAAGACATAATTTTTTTTTCATTTTATTAGTTCCAAATATTATTTATATTTATCATAAAAAATGCTTAGTAAACTACGAACAATCCCTAGTAACCTACCTAGGTAAATAATTAGATGCCTAATATACTAGGTACGTAATTTCGATTTAGTGACTTTTGGAGAAATTAATGCATTTAAATAATAAAATAAAAGATACCATTTACAAGATTACTAAAAATAAGGATTTTTTTTGTAACATGAGGTGATAGAAAATTTTCTACGTTTATGGATAATTACTTTTCTGATACTTTTCCTTGCAAAATGCAGAAAATAATAAAAACTCCTCAATATTTTGAATTTCACGGGAATCTGTGTCAGACTCCGTTTCGGTGTGTGACTCCGAAACGGAGTTTATTGTTTATTCATAATTACCTCTTGTTATGAGAGGTGGTCTATGGTCATGGATGGATCTTGGGGAGCTATGGCATGGTGGGATTACGACGATCTTCATGAGACAATGGTTAAAAATCACGAAAAACTCAGCTTATATTAAATTTTATGATATAGGGCGACGCGCGACGGTGAGCCTCATTATATGTTACTACCAATAAAAGTCTCCACACACTGAAGCCGGAGGCGGAGCGGAGGCGAAGGCGTGCGAGTATTCTATTGAATCATATGTTAGCGTACACATACACCGCAGGCGGTGGCGGCGCGGTGCCATAGGAAAAACCGGCACGCCTTCGCCTCCGCTCCGCCTCCGGCTTGTCTTCACACACAGAAGCCGGAGGCGGAGCGGAGCTGCGCCGCGCCGCCTCTGCCTGCGGTGTGTGTGTGTAGGCTTACTTATGATTCAATAGAATAGGAAACAACTCGCACGCCTTCGCGCCTCCGCTTCGCCTCCGGCTTCAGTGTGTAGAGACCTTCAGTGTGTGGAGACTTTAAAGCCAAATGACATGACAAATAGCTAGCATCATATAATCTACGGGTAAATAAACATTAGAGTTTATTTATTGCCAATGAGATGAGGAGATGAGTGAGATCAATCAAAGCAAATCAATGAATTGTTTTTGTCTGTATTGTGGTCTGTTTCAAAAATAAAAACCAAAGGTACTTTTGAGTACCTACCTAAATTCTTGCAGGTCTACAGTTCATTGATTCCTAGTGGTAGGTAATGTCGTGAAATGAAAACAGCAAAATGTCTTTCATCTGTAGAATTTGTCTCGCCGGCGGCAATACCAGTCTACATTCCGTGGAAAACAAAAAACTCAGAAGTTTATACGAAAAACTGACAAATGCCAAGGTAAATAACGTCGTAATTTCCGATTCTTGTTGTAGGTTTAATCGGTAAAGCCTACCCCACTGTCGCAATTTTGAAACGCGTCTTGTGTCGTGCGATTTGTTGCGATTTTGTAGCGCGACCTACACACAGAGGCATTTGAAAAAAATACCTCTGCTGTCTCGTTTTTACTATGTAGTGAAATTCCAAGTGAACTATTGTGAGAGATAAATTAATTCTTTATTACTATTGTATTTAGATCCATCTGCCTGTGCCCTGCTAGCTTTTGTAGTACTTACTATATACTAGCGACCCGCCCCGGCTTCGCACGGTTTTATTATACATATAAACCTTCCTCTTCAATCACTTTATCTATTAAAAAAACCGTATCAAAATCCGTTGCGTAGTTTTAAAGATTTAAGCAGTCAAAGGAACATAGGGAAATAGGGACAGAAAAGCGACTTTCTTTTATACTATGTAGTGATTCAGCAGGATGTCTTTTGGAACAGAGTTGTTGAGAGTCAAAGCGGTATATAGTGGCTTAAAGTAGCAATCTGTGTATATATCAATATTAAATATGTACTATAAAATGTAACTAAACTTAATTTTATTTAGGCTTATTACCCTTAAGCTGGAACACAAACAATTATTTTACTAACGAAGGGGGGCGCTGACTCCGCTACACAGTTTTTTAAACTTTTGCGGTCAGTCCTCAATTGGACATAAGTTCTGTTCCCTATAAAGGTTTTTGTATATTTGTATTTGTAATCTTTAATACCTTATTTCAGTTCAACTCTGATGATGCAAGGCCGAAGGTGCTATGCTGTTTTTGTTATCAGAAGCTGCTTAGATGCTACACCTTTACTCAAATGGCTGTCAGATCTGAGAAGCTCTTCAGTCATGTATATGACGGGCTTGAGGTACCATCAATTCCTTCTATGTTCAACATTCTTTACCTATATTGAATACTATTAAAGGCTGTAAGAGTAGCGGAGCAATTTAATAGATACTTATTTCAAGTTAATAATGATGTACCTTATACGTAACTTTACAGTTTACGAAACTTATAATTGGCATTATTTTCAATTCAAAACTCTTTCAGATTGTAAAATAAAATAATAAATGTCATCACAGCATCAAGTTAATCACTCTAATACTTACTAGCGACCCGCCCCGGCTTCGCACGGTTTTATTATACGTAAAAACCTTCCTCTTGAATCACTCTATCTATTAAAAAACCGCATCAAAATCTGTTGCGTAGTTTTAAAGATTTAAGCGTTCAAAGGGACATAATGACATAGGGACAGAGAAAGCGACTTTATTTTATACTATGTAGTGATTATAAATGTAAAAATTTGGACTACTTTGCATCCCAAAAATCTGTTCCAACTGTGGAACATTTCCAAAACAACACTGATGAAGCAGCTTTCACATACTAGTAAGATTATATATTCGAAAAATTAAATTAGACCCACGGGAAAACAGCTCTTTTTCGGGATCAAAAGTAGCCATGTTATTAAATGTGTCATCTCATAAAACTATCACTAAAACAAAATAAATGAAAACATGTTTATTACAGGTAACCCAAGATTATAGTAATGAGGTCAAGCTCAACCTTAAACATAACTTGTCTGTGGCCACTATGCCTTTTATTAATATTGATGGCAACACCACCCAACCAGATTCTCAAGTATCCATTAAAGAAGAACCACTACCTAGTACTGATATTAAAGAAAAGGTGATAACAGAATCTGATAAATTGCTGGAGATGGAGTATTTTTCTGAAGATAGTACAAAAACTCGTTTTAAATTTGAAGAGGATTATAAAGATAGTGAGAAAGATGTGAAAGGATTTCTTTCTAACATTCAAATCGACCCATCTAAACCTGTTGAATCTTTTAATATCAAAGAGGAACCACTATGTATTAGTATTGAAATAAAAGAAGAGACAAACATAGATTCAGATGAATTTCAAGAGGTGAGATATTTCTCTGAAAATAGTACAATAAGTAGATTAACATTTGAAGAACATTATACTAATCAAGAAAAAGATGCCGAAGAATTTCTCGGCAAAATTCATACCGAGCAAAACAAACTAGATGACTCAAAAATGCCATTCAGTTGTAACAGTTGCTATAAAACATTTAACATAAAAAGCAAACTCATTTCACATATAAGGAATTCGCATTCCCAAGTTGAAGAAAAACTATATTCCTCTAGCAAGAAGCATACTGAAACAACTTGTATGATTGAAGATAAAACAATAAATAATCGTAAAAATAAACAAATCTGCAAAGAATGTGACAAATCATTCTGTAACAAATCGTCTTTGATTCGACATTTAAGATGTCACACAGGCGAGAAACCATATTCGTGCACTGTATGTGAGAATCAATTTAATCGAAGAAGTACTTTAGTTTTACATATGAGAAGACATACGGGCGAGAAGCCATTTGCTTGCAATGTTTGCGCTAAACAATTTAGTCAAAAAGGCAATTTATCTAAACATATGAGTACGCACAAAACACAAAAGCACCCGAATTTGATTAATCCCCGCAGAGGAAAAACTACAAGACACCGTCACCCCTATGATTGATGGAATATGATTGAAATTCAGTTTTGTTAATATACCAATATTACCTATAAAGAGAAAATATTTGTAATAAATAAAATCAAAGTACTGGAACAATTTCAATAATTCCAATATTTAATGTTAGGTACATTATCCCTTAGTAATATAAGTTTTATTTATTACTAGCGACCCGCCCCGGCTTCGCACGGTTTTATTATACATATAAACCTTCCTCTTGAATCACTCTATCTATTTAAAAAAAATCAAAATCCGTTGCATAGTATTAAAGATTTAAGCATACAAAGGGACAGGGATATAGCGACATTAGGGACAGAGAAAGCGACTTTGTTTAATACTATGTAGTGATAACGCGAAAGTTTGTGACTATGGATGGATGGATGTTAGTTACTCTTTCACGCAAAAAATACTGAAAGGATATGGATGAAATTAGACACAGAGAAAGATTACATATAGTTTGGAATAACACAGACATATTTTATCCCGGAATTCCCAAGGGAACGGGAATTACCGCGGGTGAAGCCGCGTGGCGCTGCTAGTTTTCTATAATATTATATATTAGCTTTTCTATGGCATAAACGATACTCAAGCATTGGTCTATGGCTAGACAAGCATTCATAATATGGGCCTTAGGTTTGTTGGTCGGTACCTACCTACCTACCTTGATTTTCACCAAAAACACTTGCTTTTTAGATGGACGAGTTTGAGAAGCGACTACAAAAATTATTCGATGGAGCTTCATCGGGTAAAACTACTCCAGACCCGTACAGTGACAATGATGTTGAGTTTGGTTCGGACAAGGACTATGACCCCGGCCGGAGTTACTTGTCAGATAGTTCAGATACTACGTCTGAACCGGTGGAAATTCAACCACGGCGTGTTCAATTTCAAGTTCATAGTATCCCGCAGGATGGCAGTGATACTGAAATAGGATCTGAAAGTCTACTACTCAACGAGCCGATGCCTGGAGACCAGATAGAAATAGCAACGGGATCCGACCGAGACAATGACCAAAATATTTTAACGGAACCATGTCCTCTCACCCGTCCCACCACATTACCTCACGGTCAGGAGGAACCTCGTATAAGAGACAATTCATCACTTGCGTCTGTCCGTAGATCTGATTCTATACTAACGCCTGCCTTTGTGGTCCCGGCTGATAACCATAGATCCGATGATGTCTACAGTGAGCTGAAACCTGAAGACTGTAGTCAAATAGTACTTGGTTCTAGTATTGAACAAGGTAATGTTCGAGATAATAATGTACCATGCCCTCCCAACCGTTCTACTATGCCAGATTGCAACAATTCTGGTTCGCCTCCGTCAACTAGCTATGAATGGGAAACCACCACATCTGATATACCATATTTCCCATTTGACCACGGTTCCACTGGGATACAGTTTGTGACCGATGAAAATACTAAAGAGATTGAAATTTTCAATAGTTAAACTATTTCCTATAGATATAATAAATCACATAGTTCGCTGCACAAATGCGTATGGCCATGCTCTTTGTAATTCTAGCCGACCGTTGACAAGGAATAGCAGACGATTTTCATACAAAGAAACGAATCCAGATGAAATAAAAGCTTTTTTAGGTCTGTGCCTGTTACAAGGTCAAATGAGCGCTTGTCAAAAACGAAAACTGTTTACCTACTCGGATGTACTATATTATCATCCAATATTTACATATTGTATGTCTGGAAGAAGGTTCGAACAGCTGTTGCGATGCGTTTATGTATCAGAACTTGATGCTAAAGGTCATGAAAAAATCTCGCTATTCATAGAGGCTCTGATGAAAATTTTCCAGGAATGTTACAAACCTAGTCAAGAGCTGTCTTTGGACGAATCCTTGTTGCTTTTCAGAGGAAGGCTGTCGTTCCGACAGTACATAAAATCAAAAAAAGCACGAGGAATACAATTTTATGAGTTAACGTCATACGATGGCTATGTTCTGAATATGAAAATGTTTGTTGGGAAAACGGATGATGAAGTAGGAACTAAAACTGAAAAACTGGTTCTACACCTCATGAACCCTTACCTAATGCGAGGGCATCATTTGTTTATGGATAACTACTACAACTCTGTACAGTTATCTGAAAAGTTGTTGAATTTTAGAACACACACTTGCGGAACATTGAGGCCTAACAGAAGAGACAACCCAAAACAAATAATAATAATAATAATAATAATATAGTTTATTTTTCTTCACAAAGGTTCTCTTATTGTAGGTACAAAATGAAGTCTTGATGTTACTAGATTGAACCTGTGAAATGCTATCAAAGAAGTTAAAAAAAGATGAACATGTCTGGGTTCGAAAGAATAAGATCTATGTTTCCAAGTGGTTAGACAAACGACCAGTGCACATGTTGACAACGTTGCACCACCCAAAATTGATCGATATTTCAAACAGACGTGGTCAGTGGTCTAAAAAACCTGAAGAAATGGCAGTATACAACCGGTTTATGTCTGGTATTGATAGAGCTGATCAAATGGTCTCGTACTATTCTTCTCCAAGAAAGACTATCAGATGGTACAAAAAAGTATTCTTCCACTTGTTAGACCTGACTGTGTGGAATAGTTACTTTCTGCACCAAAAATATTGCAAGAATAAAGATTTTCTATCATTCCGAGAAAATCTCATAAGAGATCTCATCAAGGTTGAGCCAAATATCAAGCCAGAGAACTTGATTAAATATAACAAAAATTCCAACCGAAAACAAGTGAATGTACGAGTACCTGATATGGAAGAACCATCTACTTCGCGGGTTGGACTTGGGCACTGGCCTGAAAAAATTCCAGAAACAGCTACAAATCCAACGAAAAAGTACTACAATGGGTGTGATGAAAAACCACCACTTTGTGCATTATGCTTTGAAGAATGGCATATCTTGCGTCAATCCTAAAGCGATTGCTAATTTCTTGGATAATGATGCTTGCCGCACTTACCCCACTTACCCCATAGCCGCACTTCCCCCAACTGACCTTAACATATTAATTTCATAAAAAAACTTCGCAATAACATATTTCTTATGTCCTACTATTGTACCTAGTTATTTAACAACTTTTTTCTATTTAAAAGTTGAAAGAAATGCCGACAAAAAGCTTAATATTAGTCCACTGCTGGTCATAGGCCTCCCCTAATGAGCGCCATAGCGCCCTGTCTTCAGCTTGCCGCATCCAGCATCTGCCAGCAATCTTTCGCAGAACGTCATCCCATCGGGCCGGAGGGCGTCCTACGTTTGCCGAGTCGCGGTCACTCAAGAACACGTTTTCCCCAACGGTTGTCGGTTCTTCGGTGATGGCCGACTGCCACTTCAGCTTGCTAATTCTTTGAGCTATGTCGATAACTAGCGACCCGCCCCGGCTTCGCACGGTTTATTATACGTATAAACCTTCCTCTTGAATCAATCTGTCTATTAAAAAAACCGCATCAAAATACGTTGCGAAGTTTTAAAGATTTAAGCATACCTACATAGGGACAGTGTTCGATATACATCGATCACCAAGATTCCTAAACTAGCTGCCTCAGTAGGTCAGACTAACTCGTTGACTCGTGTACCTACTCGTGACCGTGAACGTACCGAGCGGCGACTGGGTCAGCCAGCAGACAGTGCATCACTAGCAGCGATACCAACTGCAGTATCATCAGCATCATTAGTCGTAGTTTTACGTATATAAGTTGAATATAGCTTTTACGGACTAACTCTACTTTTACATCAACATCCCAGGATTAGCTAGCGGTCCTTCAGACAGAGAAACCGACTTTGTATTATACTATTAAGTGTTATAGGAATAGGATCCTCACTATTGTAAAAGCGAAAGTTTGTAATGCATTTATGGATGTTATTTCACGCAAAAACTACAGAATGGATCGGGCTGTAAAAAGCTTTTGACTAGACGTAGTTCTAGCCCTGGAATAACACACAGGCAACTTTTCATCCCATAAATCAATTCCCATGGATAGAAATAGCCTTGAAACGTTTCCATAGAAACGCGCGCGAAGCCGCAGTCATATGCTAGTGTAAGATAAATAAGAAAATAAGATATTATTTCACACATTTTATTAAAAATGAGACAGGTTATATACTTAGAGGTAGCTTACAGTAGGTACCTATTTACAAAGTTTGTGTTTAAATCCAATTAATAGATTAGATTAAGCAAGTTTTTTTCTTAACATTTTGTGCACCAAATTAAAGGTCTCCACACACAGAAGCCGGAGGCGAAGGCGTGCGAGTTGTATCCTATTGAATTGAATCATATTATATGAAAGACTACACATACACCGGAGGCGGTGGCGGTGCCATACTAAAAACCGGCACGCCTTCGCCTCCGCTCCGCCTCCGGCTTCTGTGTGTGGAGACTTTAAAGGTTACATCATAGATATTCACATAGAGATAGTTCTCCAGTTCATAGATATATCGAAATATCTGTGAATTGCATAGTGTCGTTAACAAATAATCATACATACAATAGTTACATCGACTGCTTGCTTGGCATATTTCTGACCTATCTCTTCAGCTTGAAAAAAATACATAAGATACCTATCTATCACTTTTTTGCGTTGCAGCTGTATTTTAATTAATCAGAAAAGCCTTCGGATTCGATATCGGAAAATTTTGACGGTGAACACTATTTTGAACAAGCAGATTCGAAAAAAAATCCATTTGAATTTGGATCCTTAGTTTTGATATGAAATCAAAGCGTATCTTACGGAAATGGAATCTAATTTGAATTTGACGTTTCCGTTACGGAAACGAATCGAATGAATTAAATACCCCTACGGATCTAACAGGCCAACCAGTCTTTTTAAGTAAATAAATTAGTGTAGAAAGAGACGCACTCTTTGAATACCTTCCTCTCTAATTTGTTTTAGGACCTACTTTTGCTTGCATTGCTCTTTTTCATGCAAATAGGAAACAAATGCAATGGGTTTTGGTTATTTATTCTTATGGTTTAGGCAGTATGGGTTTATGGCTTTCGCCTGTCCTAGAAGCACAAATCTCGCACAAATATATTAGGTATGGTTTTAGTCTATTGTTTAGAGAATAGCTCAGAAGCCCGGCAGGTAGCCTGTTAGCTATCCGATGAAGCTGAAAAAACTTTTAAGCTATGTAGATAGATTCTAAAATGTATTTTTTCCAAAACTTATAAAATGTTACTTTTTCTTCTTCTTCTTGTTTTATGACTCGCTGTGTCTAAATAAAATGTTAGTTCACAGTTAATATTGTGGTGTCCGTCAAGTTAGCATCCACACCATGGAATTTTGAGTTTATAAATATGTCAATTAACTGTGCCATCAATGCTGTATCCGATGCCGCAAAGCATATAAATAGTGCTCCAGTACTTTAGGAGAAATTGAGGCATTTCACTGTGGCTGCTATCTTGACGTCAAGCTGGCAGCCCCGCTGATTGTGAAGAAACCAAAGCTAGATTTGAATTGTGAACTATGCCAAATAACTGTTCCCATAAATATCTAGTTGTGCTGTAAAGCACATAAATAGAGACCCTGTGGTGTATAAGATATTAGGATCTAAACATCTACATACATTCGAAAGTACAGATGAGTACAAAAGTGTTTAGATTACGATTGCACATTGTGTGACAATGACAACCAATAAAGGGAGAGTTATTACAAGAACAACAAAAAGAGGAAATAAAAAATGCGATTTGGACATCACGTTTCATTCTACGCATTTTTTCCCTCCAACTGCTTGATCCTAACTGGAACTTGAACCGCGGGTAAGTCCACGCTTTTGGCGCGCGGTCGGCCATTTTCTTTTGTCAATGGTAACTCCGGAAGAGGACAGGTTCTTTTTCGGACCACTTTGACACCTGTCAAACAGAAATTAATCATGGTAACAAAGAAATATTCATTCGTTTGTTCTGAAAATAAGAAAAACAGAATTCAAATACTTGCGGCCTTACCACAAAAAACAAAATCACGACTTAAACACGTGTTTAGCAGTTGTCTAACATGGTTTTGAAGCATGACTTTTACTAAACAACTGTTAAACATGTGTCTAAGTCGTTATTTTGTTTTTTGTGGTAAGTCTGTTGGGCTTTACTTGGCTTTACTTGGGCTTTACTTGGCTTTACTCATTAATAATACCTATTATTAATGAGAAAGTATGTTTGGATGGATGGATGTTCCTCTTTCACGCAAAAACACTGAACGGTTCGGGCTGAAATTTTGAATAGTTGTAGTTCTACTAGCCCTGGACAAACACATTGAATTAAATAATAATAAATAAATAAATCCATTACCTATTGTGGAACAATAACAATAGTTTCATGGTTAAAAAATGGAAACGATGCCATCATTCAACTTCAACTCATCCCATAGGTAGATCAATTCCCGTGGGATAGAAATTTCTTGAAACGTTTCCATAGAATCAACGTGCGAAGTCACGAGTAGATACTAGTTATAATACTTACCTATTATCTGCTGACATCTTGACAAAATTCAAGATACCAACCAAGTGGCAAAACAAAACCAGCGAAATATATTGGGGACAGGTACCTACTTATGTACCTACCTATCTAGGTTGTTGGTACAATAGGTGCCTATTATAGAAGAGAGAAATCATGTAGTAAAGTTACCGAGATAATTATTTTTCTGACCGGGAATAGAACCCATACTTTACCCGAAGGTTTTAAAAGTAACACTTAATATGATAATTCCGGGGACAGTCCACAAATCGGTAAATAAACCATAAGTACAGTGTGTAACAAAAAGTATAGGTAGTTCAAACTTTTAGGATGGATCAGATTCGAAGACAACCTTCCGCTAGACTTGAAAAAGACTTAATACTTAGGTAGTAGGAGTATACACACAAAGCATAGGTAATACATAGATTAAACGTTCCCAATCTTCAAAACTGTATAAAAAATACACACTAAGTATATATAATGAATTCCACACACACCCATTCCCTCGCAGGTTTAAATATTGAAAGGCTTAAGTTTTGTAAGTTCTTGAGCTATTTTGAGATAACTTTTTAAACCTAAACCAATGCAATTAATAAATTTACTTATTGTTACACCTTGTACCTATAGGGTAGTTATATTCAAGCCGAACGCGGTGAAACGCTTCCTATACAAACATTGTGTTATTCAAAAGAATGAATGAATGAAACCAAAAATCGTGAGGGAGCATGCAATCAAAACCGACATGATTTACACAGTATTATACATATTTACAAAATAGTAGTTATTTTACCTAAAATAATAATCCCTTATTCTTATTTATTTTTACTTGGATATTTTTATTTGTGCAATACAGAATTAAGACTTCAATATAATGTCTAACCTAACCCAATCAAATTTTCAAATGGTTGACTGGTAGGCGGTAGGAAACACAATCGAGTATGGTTAAATAATACTAATTCCACAATTAACTAACAAATCGTAAGTGAGATACACACCCAAGCCAATACTACCTACTTACATTCAGGACAGGTCAATAACATGAAAGAGTTACAAAGCGGCACGACACTCACCTAAAAGCCTAACATACCCTTACGTAGGGCTTTGCCCTCGTCCGCAGAGACTTCGCAGCCGTCTGCGCTGGTGCGGGTCCCGAGCGCCGCAGGAGAGCTGAAAAGGACAAAAATAATCAAATCTTACTTCTTACTATTATAATAAATGGGAAAGTCTGTGTGAATGTTTTTATAGGTAATCTCCGTAACTACTTAAGATATTTAGATAAAATTTGGTATGTAAATAGATTCGGACCTAGAATAATATATAGGAAAGTAAAACTTTGAGAAATTAACCTCTGAAGGGGTTAAATGGGGTGGTAAAGTTTTTATGGAACATAATTATTCCTTGGTTGGATTCACTCTAAACTCGGTAGAAATAAACTTATGAGTAAATAATAAAACACATGTTTTTTTTTTTTTTTTTTACTCAATTACCCATAGTGAGCAATAAATTTGTATGAAAAATAAACAGCGCGGGCGAAGCTGCGCATCTAGTGTAACATATCTAGGCTCTCATTTATTTCAAAAAAAAATATCAACCGTTTAATAAACTAGGTATTTAAATTTCTTATTTTTCACCAGCAGCTTGGTCAGCCTTGCCAAATCGCCCCTTAAGAGATGCAATTCCTTGCCAGCTCGCGAGTCTTGCTCCTCAGAACGCTGTATGCCTGCAATATCCTTACCTCTGTTCCACCAGCAGCTTGGTTAGCCTTGCCACTTCGCCCCTTAAGAGATACATTTCCTTGCTAGCTAGCGAGACTTGCTCTGCAGAGCGCTGTATGCCTCTTTTCCTTAGCTCTCGAGTCTTGCTCCTCTGAGCGCTGTATGCCTGCAATATCCTTACCTCTGTTCCACCAGCAGCTTAGTCAGCCTTGCCACTTCGCCCCTTAAGAGATACATTTCCTTGCTAGCTAGCGAGACTTGCTCTGCAGAGCGCTGTATGCCTCTTTTCCTTAGCTCTCGAGTCTTGCTCCTCTGAGCGCTGTATGCCTGCAATATTCTTACCTCTGTTCCACCAGCAGCTTAGTCAGCCTTGCCACTTCGCCCCTTAATAGATGCAATTCCTTGTCCTTAGCTCTCGAGTCTTGCTCCGCAGCGCGTTCCTTTGCGTTCAGACGGGCGCGGATGTCGTCAAAACTGGAGAATAAACGTAGTATAAATAATAATTAATGTTTTCAGATGCAGTTGAATATTTTGTGGTTACTTTATGTGTTTACTAGTATTATGTCCGCGGCTTTGCACGCTAAGTGTCAATGGAAACGTCTCAAGGTATTTCTATGGCAGTTTCCATGATCATATTTATGGGATAAAAAGAAACCTATGTGTTATTCCAAGGGCTAGAACTATGTCAATTCAAAATTTCAGCCCGATGATCCGTTGAGTAGTTTTTACGTGAAAGAGGAACAAACATCCATAGAAACTTTCACTTTTATTGTTTTATTAATATTATAAGTAAAGGTTCGGAACCCTATGTGTGCGAGTCTTACTCGCACTTTGCAGGTGTTGTTAATTTTTTCATGAAAACTCCAAAATATTGGTGTAAAGATACTCACAGTTTCCTCAAGCAAGCACATTTCCTCGTCAAATGTTCTACTTGGTCCTTCGAACTTCTCTCCAACTGTCTGATCTTCGTTGCGTCGTCGGATCTCTTTTCTCGCATCACTCTCTCTCTCTCCAGCGCTTCTCTGTGTTAGTGGGAGAGGGATGGGGTAAAACCATTAGAATTAGTTGTGTGGGTGTTTAGATAGTTTATAAAAGTAAACCTACCTATCTATTGTTAAGTCAATCGTAGGCTGATACTATAGCTAGGATGTTAAATATGCATAGTTATATATATGTTTAATTTCAACTTTTTTTTCATTTTTTATGAATGACGCGTGCTGCCCTGGATCCTAAAATAAAGCTAAGGCTAGTTTAGGATCGTAAGGATTCTAGGTATATGTGTGTGTATGTCTTGTTGTCTACTGCAACACTTGACTGTTAAATTAAATGATTTATGGTTTTTTGCTCCTTGGTTCCGTAGGCATTTCTAACCAATGGGTTAGAAGGCTTAAGTATCCGTACCTTCAACCCTTTGCTTAGGTCTAAGTTCTTAATGCTCCGATCTTGCAACTTGATTAACCTGAAATTCTCCATTAGTAGGTATCAAAAAGATGTCACCAAAACTAGAGTCATTAAACAGGACTAAAATATTGACGTCCCTTTCATAACGATCGAAATAAAAATGATGGTGTTTTTTTTGTGGAATTTTATTCCAATTATTTTATAATTATTTAATAGATTTTTTACGGGTTTCCTGTATTGAGTGGAAGTTCGCGGATTCAAGTACCGCCTGACGTATAGTACCTACGTAGGTACATTTTTTTGAAATATACATTCTTATTAGTTGGTAGTATAAGCAGTCCTATGATGCTTAGGAAAGAGAGAATCTCACACTGCAAATTTAAGAATCTAAGAGCTTAAAAGTACTTTGAATTTAATCTTATAGCATTAGATTTAGAAAATAATAATAATGAATTGCAAACAAATTATTTATTAGATAAACACTCCTTTACAAAAAATATTTCTTTGCAAAACGTATAAAAATATAAAACGAACAAAATTGTAAATAAAAACAAAGCTTTAAAATAACCTTAAATAAAGAATTGAAAATTTTGTTGCTTTAACCCAAAATGAATGATTTCAGTCCAAAATAAAGGCAGTATTTGGATAATATCATAAATGCGCATAAAAGTAAAAAAAAGTTTAGAGAAACCACAAAGCAATATTTTATAGAAAAACACAGAACACCTTGTCTATAAATAAAGTAAGCACGTAATTTGATATTTAGAGTCAACAAAATTATTTAGATATACAAGGGGGTTTGAAAGTACATAATAAGGATTTCAAATTCTTGGCAATTATTAAAATAACACTTAAATAATCAAAATCCCATTCACCAAATACCTATGAGTAAAATATTAAATAGGTGCCAACACAATATTAATAAGGTACCATATTTTGTCAAATCTTCACTTAGATTAGGTGAAAACCGATTTCTACAATGCGTAGCTACCTACTGTTAGGATCTATGTAGTTAATATAATAATATAGGTACTCTGCGGGTAGTTCTATCTTATTTTAACCCAGGTTAAGGTAAGGGCAGAAAAGTCCTTCAATTCTTATTTCTACCCTTTTTATCAAGCGTGTTAATATAAATATAGAGTGCGAGTGAGAGGAGAAACGCGACCAGAGCGAGACGGAGAGATCCAGTCATCACGCATGACATGACAGTCAAAACCGCTCCGAGAATACTGCAACTAGAGACAATCAAATATATAAAAAAAACGTCATTTTAGTCTTTTTACGCGCAGTCTTTATTTTGGCTTTTCACACTTGTTAGCGTGTCAGCTAGCTAACTTTTTTATCTTGCTCTATTTCCATAGTGTAGAAAGAGACGACATTACCTATAGGATTTTTTGCCTCGAGTCTGACAGACAGCTGTTATCCTGTTAGCTATCTGATCGAGAGGTACAAGCTGTAATAAACTTATTTGCTTTGCAGCTAGAATCTAAAATACATTTTTAAGCCCAGGAGCCCAGAAAGATCAATGAAACAAGGCCATACGTTAACATTATTTACTGTGGAGGGAGTCCTTAAAGTAATGGAATGTAACGCGGCCAACATAGTCAATGATCGTTAAGCTATAAAATCGAGCGGTTCTATTGGGTATGTTGACAACAGATTTTACCAGTTTCTAGACGCAGAACCATTCTACAAGAAGTTGAAATTGAAGCTTTTAGTTAAATGCAAAGAGTTACTAGTAAATGCAATATGTACATATGTATATGTATGTACTACTAAATGCAAAGGTTACTAAAAGGTCTTGCTTCAAAACTGTCGATGGCTGCGTAGGCCTTGTGGTTGAAATGGGCTTATCTCAAAAAAAAACTGAAACGTGTTCTAATGGAACTATGTAAGTTGCGATCTAAATCAAAATACTGCCTTTTGGACTGATTTTATAAATTTCAATGAACCACAATGCAAATGAATGAATGAAAACAAGGATTGAATGAAGAGCTAAAACGAAATTACTGAACGAATGACTATGAAATTGTGAATGTAAGAATGAACGAATGGAATGAATATTTGTTTTGGTGTAACATTAGATCAGAGAACATTAGTGACTTTAAGATTATTAAACACAATGACATGCGACAGTAGCCAAATTTCGTCCAAAAGACAGTAGTTATGTATTAATTAGGTACTTTAAATAAATTTATGTAAATTTTAAATCTTAGTTCGTAAGTAAATCTTAGATAAAATTTTGCTACCAATATCGTTAGATGATTTGGTGAAAACATAAAGATTAAAATGAGGCACTTGTGGAAGTCAGTTTCTAATTAATTTCTTGGATAATTATATTCATATGAAGTTATATATCTTCATTGGTTTGATGTATGAATATTTCTGTCTACTAAAGAATCTGTTCGTGAAAAGGCTAGTTTATAAGTTCTATAGTCTGAGTTTATAAGATAATCGGACTTAACTTTGACGTTTAATTGCAAGTTGAATTTTGACAGAAATATTCAAATATCAATCAAATATCAATCATTTTAAATTTAACCTTCTGTTGTTGAACTCGGGTTTTAGGCAAGTAACTACCGTGCTGTTATGATAATTAATGTACTGAAAAACGTTTTGAATTGAGACTCCATGGTAAATAGCAATGGCGAAATACTAAAGTTAGACATTACATGACTGGTAGCAGTTAAGTCAGTGCTTTATTTCCTTTAGAGTTTACAATTATTATAATCTCATTATTTATTAAATAAACCTTGCGATGTTTTTAAAGACGGTCATTGGCACAATTGCGTCAAACCATAAAGTTAGGATGTAGTGATTTTTTTTTAAGTCTATGCGTCAAACCATTCAAACCAGGCACAGAACCATAATCAAGAAGTTGAAGTCAAATTCAACTTCTTGATTATGGTTCTGCGTCTTCGGCATTGGCTCATTGGACACGTCGTCGGAAAGTCTAATCAAAAGTGGATTTGACCGGAAAGGGATGTTTTGCTCCAGTATTTGGTAAGTAATTTTCTTTTCACCATTGAGTCTCAATTCACATTGTTTTATTGCACTAACCTTAGTTCCTGCTCTGTTAAAGCCAGGGTCCTTCCACAAGCCGCCGCTTTGACAGCCAGATTGTCAAAGTCAGATGACTTTGAGTGAACCTGAGATTTGAGTTCTGGAAGAGCAAAGATGTATTTTACGAAACGTAGTACTTGATCTTAGTGGAAGAGCAATCCGCTTGAGTAAGGGGTGCAGAGCCATAATCAAGAAGTTGAATAAGGGACATCTATGGGGTTCTTAAAATTATTGAGAAAGCTAGCGACCCGCCCCAGCTTCGCACGGTTTTATTATACGTCTTAACCTTCTTCTTGAATCACTCTTTAAAAAAAAAACACATCAAAATACGTTGCGTAGTTTTAAAGATTTAAGCAAACCTACAAAGGGACATAGGGAAACCTACCTATATGGACAAAAGGACATGAAAGGGCAGAAAAGGCGACTTTGTTTTATACTATGTAGTGAGTACAATCTACGAATACCAAACTTCTCATAGAGTCCACAGGTGATCGGAATTCTGTCTTCTATTTCTGAACGAATTAGCATTTGCATTCAACGTATTAATACAGCCAGCGTCTTGGGGACACACAGACTAGTATTGATATCGATCAGTTGAGCTATCTCTAGACTGTTTCAAATGCAATTAGCTCAATCACTTCAATTGTAACTACTAGTTTTAATTTGTTACTATTCCTTGATAGTAATTTTCTTTATTTTAAACACTAGCTGTGCCCCGCGGCTTCGCCCGCATGTATATTTATTTTGTCGGATTTCAGAAATTTACTACCCGCCTCCTAGTATCCTAAAAATAAAAATTACATGTCTAATTATTTACTTTGCAGTTTATTTATACCGAGTTTTGAGAAAATTTTACCAAGGAAACATAATTTTTCATACAAACTTTACCACCCTATTTAACCCCTTCAGAGGTTCAAATTTCCAAATTGTAATAGCCTATGTCCTATTCTATATCCTAAACTATCTACGTACCAAATCCATCTAAATAACTTAAGTACCTAGTTACAAAGATTACTTAGAACAAACATTCACACAGACTTTCCCATTTATTATAATAGTAAGATAGTAAGATTTACCTGCTATTTCCTCCATAAGTTCTTTCTCTCGTTTGACTCTCTCTTCGTCTCCTTCTTGCCTGCACTCAGACTTCATCCTCTCTAGACAGCTTTCTTTGTCTAACATGAATTGTTCCCATTGTTCATCTAAAACAAAAAACACCTTGTATTTGTTTGTGTACGTAGGTATACTTATTAGGCTTAGAACCGCAGTAGGCTCACGCGAAGTGAAGCCATTTCAAGTTAGCCTTTAAAGGCTACGTAAGTACATCGCTCGACTCGTCAGTGCATTATGTCAAGTCCTACGGGGAAGAGCTCGCTGAATTTCTAATAAAAATTACTTATTGTGCAGTGAAAGGGTGCCCACAACTCTTCACATAATCATTAAAAATCATTAGTCAAAGATTCCATTTCACGGGTAATAACAACCTGGAATCTTTTATTCTTGAGTAAAACACTAGTTTAGGTACGAAAATAAAGCTTAAGCAAAACTGACGCCATTACAAAAAATTTTTAAAAAATATTTTATGGCTATTTTGTGTGAAATTATCACTCTGTGTCTAGGTAGTTACTCTAAGCTTATACTTACTTAGTACTAAGAGAGTTTGTATGTTTGTATGGATGTACTTCCACCCGTGGCTTGTTCAACAAACACCCATAGATTAAAACATCCATAGATTCATACCAATTTTCACGTCTATACTAAACTAGCGACCCGCCCCGGCTTCGCACGGTTTTATTATATGTATAAACTTTCTCGTGAATCACTTTATCTAAGTATAAAAAAAACCGCATCAAAATCCGTTGCGTAGTTTTAAAGATTTAAGCATTCAAAGGGACATAGGGATATAGGGACAGAAAAAGCGACTTTGTTTTATACTATGTAGTGATAGAAAACATCAAAATCTCACCCATTTCTCTCCTATGTTGTTCTTTCAACTTATTGATCATTTCCATCTTCTCGGCCGTGAGCCTCAGTCTAGTTGCTTCTAGAACATTCTGTGCTTCGGTCGAGTCCAAAGCTGCCTTGTCTTCTGCTTCTTGAAGCTTCTCTGTCCATTCTGATATTAGGCTTTCTAGAGAATTGAAAAATACCAATATTAATTATGAAGAAGGGTAAAATTATCTAGTTTCAGAATAAATAAATAAAAGCTAAGTAAAGCTGGACAATCCACACAGCACCATCTAGCCCAATGTAAGCTACTCAAAGCTTGTGTTATGGGTCCTAGATAGTTGTAGAAAGTTTGTAAGAATGGATGTTTGTTACTCTTTCACGCAAAAACTATTGAACGTATCTGGATGAAATTTGGCACAGAGATAGATTATAGTCTGAAATAACACATAGGCTATATTTTATCCCAGAATTCCCACGGGAACGGGAACTACGCGGGTAAAACCGCGGGGCGCTGCTAGTATTTAAAACATTTTATATCCACATAGATATTTTTTATTATACATAGAAAACACCCATACCAACGGAACAAATTCCTGCAGATTGTTTCGACAAATTTGTTCCGAGGCGGGAATCGAACCCGGAACTTCCTCCGTCGCAGGCGGGCTGAAAGAGTAACAAACATCCATCCATCCATCCATGGATTAATAGATATACATACCCTTTTCAGCTTCATAAGATTGCGTAAGTCTGTCGATTTTATTTGCGTACTCGATGTCAGCTTTATCCAATAGATGGCGCAACTGTAGGATATCCCAGTCGGCCTGAAAATATTACATCAAATCCAAAATTTGATATTAATTCATTCATTCATTCTGTATTTCTAAAAACAAAAACATAGACAAGAAAATTTATAAACTATACATCAGCCAAACTTGATGTAGAATGTTTGTAAACAAACCGCCCATACTTAACCTAAAATACACTCTGTCGCCGCGCCTTTTTATACGCAATTTACATTACTTGTCGATTTAAGATCCTTCCTTCACTAAGTATTTCGTACACTCATATCTAAAATTTGACTCCAAGCAAGAGAATTTTAGTTTTTTGTGTCGTGGTTTGTTTACAAACATTCTACATCGAGTTTGGCTAGTGTATAGATAAGTTATGGCACAGTGAGCTTAACCCTAAAAAGAATTCTCTTCCAGCAAACCTTATTGGGAGAGAGTCAACTTAGTGTGTACCTACAGTAGTTAATGGATACGTGTGGATATTTTTTGCAGATAAAAAGGCGATTATCCTTATAGTGTGATAGGTATTACTACCTGAAAAATATAAACAATACTATATTATACTATTTTACTACTACTATACTAGCGATCACTCTATCTATTAAAATAAACCGCATCAAATTCTGTTGCGTAGTTTTAAAGATTTAGATTTAGACCGTGCGAAACCGGGGCGGGTCGCTAGTATAATAATAATCTAAACCTATACAAAATACAAAAATACAAAATAATTTATTTAGAAGATTACAAAGATAAGTAGGGTAGAACAATGAACGATGAGGTCGCAAAAGTTAAAAACTGTGGAGCGACCTCATCGCCCGCCTCCTAGGCACAACATAAATTATGTGGTGAAAATTTTACAGTTAGTAAAGTAAGAACTAATAAATTAATTAACTTATTACTAAACTAAATTTTATAAACCTAACATTACTTACCTTGCTCCGCGCTTCAGCGATCGCCGCCTCGAATTGTGCTTCTTTACTTGATAATACTTCCTTCAAGTTTTCAAACTGAAACAAAAGTTATTTAGATTAATTTCATCTTGAGTTCGACTCAGTCTTTGAAACGTAAATTATACGTTTATCATTCTAGGTTTTGACTCAATCTGACTCATGATGACATTAAATTACGAGGTGACTACTAAACTAAGGAGTGACATGTTGACTCATTGACTCAAACATACGTAATAAAATTTGTTAATTTGTTTAAAACTTGACTTTGTTCGACAGAGTAAAAACGTAGAATGATAAAGGTATAACATGACTACCTTTTGACATGCCAGTCTATGAGACTGGCATGTCAAAAGGTAGTCATTTAAATTCACAATTGTATTACCCACATGACTCATGATTTTGAGTCAACATGTCACTCCATAGCCTTGTAGTCACCTCGTAAATCAGTAGATCAATATCTTTATTTCTTTAGGCTTACAAAACAAGCACTAAGACAAGTAAAATTTTAAACAAATTTTATTACATGACGTTTGAGTCAATGAGTCAACATGTCACTCCTTAGCTAAGTCTAGAATGATAAACGTATAATTTACCTTTCAAAGACTGTCATGTTTCAAAGACACTCATGGTCTTGAGTCAACAAGTCACTCCTAAGCCAAGTAACTAGTTGTCTCGTAAATTAATGTCATCATGAGTCGAACAGGGTCAACAAAACGTACAATAATTAAGGCATAATTTACCTTTCAGTGACTGCCATGTGCCATTTTATAACATGACTCATGGTCATGAGTCAACGTGTCACTCCGCGTGCCCGCGCTCGAGGGCGCTGCGCGTCGTGGCGAGGGAGGAGGCGTGCTCCGAGTGTCTCTATCACTTCCTTACCCTAGTAGTGACCTCCCGCAGCTTCCTCTCCGCGTTCCTGACCGCCTGGTCGGACTCTCCCCTGAGCTGCGCGAGCGCGGCGCGCGTCCTCTCCGCGTGCCCGCGCTCGAGGGCGCTGCGCGTCGTGGCGAGGGAGGAGGCGTGCTCCGAGTGTCTCTATCACTTCCTTACCCTAGTAGTGACCTCCCGCAGCTTCCTCTCCGCGTTCCTGACCGCCTGGTCGGACTCTCCCCTGAGCTGCGCGAGCGCGGCGCGCGTCCTCTCCGCGTGCCCGCGCTCGAGGGCGCTGCGCGTCGTGGCGAGGGAGGAGGCGTGCTCCGAGTGTCTCTATCACTTCCTTACCCTAGTAGTGACCTCCCGCAGCTTCCTCTCCGCGTTCCTGACCGCCTGGTCGGACTCTCCCCTGAGCTGCGCGAGCGCGGCGCGCGTCCTCTCCGCGTGCCCGCGCTCGAGGGCGCTGCGCGTCGTGGCGAGGGAGGAGGCGTGCTCCGAGTGTCTCTATCACTTCCTTACCCTAGTAGTGACCTCCCGCAGCTTCCTCTCCGCGTTCCTGACCGCCTGGTCGGACTCTCCCCTGAGCTGCGCGAGCGCGGCGCGCGTCCTCTCCGCGTGCCCGCGCTCGAGGGCGCTGCGCGTCGTGGCGAGGGAGGAGGCGTGCTCCGAGTGTCTCTATCACTTCCTTACCCTAGTAGTGACCTCCCGCAGCTTCCTCTCCGCGTTCCTGACCGCCTGGTCGGACTCTCCCCTGAGCTGCGCGAGCGCGGCGCGCGTCCTCTCCGCGTGCCCGCGCTCGAGGGCGCTGCGCGTCGTGGCGAGGGAGGAGGCGTGCTCCGAGTGTCTCTATCACTTCCTTACCCTAGTAGTGACCTCCCGCAGCTTCCTCTCCGCGTTCCTGACCGCCTGGTCGGACTCTCCCCTGAGCTGCGCGAGCGCGGCGCGCGTCCTCTCCGCGTGCCCGCGCTCGAGGGCGCTGCGCGTCGTGGCGAGGGAGGAGGCGTGCTCCGAGTGTCTCTATCACTTCCTTACCCTAGTAGTGACCTCCCGCAGCTTCCTCTCCGCGTTCCTGACCGCCTGGTCGGACTCTCCCCTGAGCTGCGCGAGCGCGGCGCGCGTCCTCTCCGCGTGCCCGCGCTCGAGGGCGCTGCGCGTCGTGGCGAGGGAGGAGGCGTGCTCCGAGTGTCTCTATCACTTCCTTACCCTAGTAGTGACCTCCCGCAGCTTCCTCTCCGCGTTCCTGACCGCCTGGTCGGACTCTCCCCTGAGCTGCGCGAGCGCGGCGCGCGTCCTCTCCGCGTGCCCGCGCTCGAGGGCGCTGCGCGTCGTGGCGAGGGAGGAGGCGTGCTCCGAGTGTCTCTATCACTTCCTTACCCTAGTAGTGACCTCCCGCAGCTTCCTCTCCGCGTTCCTGACCGCCTGGTCGGACTCTCCCCTGAGCTGCGCGAGCGCGGCGCGCGTCCTCTCCGCGTGCCCGCGCTCGAGGGCGCTGCGCGTCGTGGCGAGGGAGGAGGCGTGCTCCGAGTGTCTCTATCACTTCCTTACCCTAGTAGTGACCTCCCGCAGCTTCCTCTCCGCGTTCCTGACCGCCTGGTCGGACTCTCCCCTGAGCTGCGCGAGCGCGGCGCGCGTCCTCTCCGCGTGCCCGCGCTCGAGGGCGCTGCGCGTCGTGGCGAGGGAGGAGGCGTGCTCCGAGTGTCTCTATCACTTCCTTACCCTAGTAGTGACCTCCCGCAGCTTCCTCTCCGCGTTCCTGACCGCCTGGTCGGACTCTCCCCTGAGCTGCGCGAGCGCGGCGCGCGTCCTCTCCGCGTGCCCGCGCTCGAGGGCGCTGCGCGTCGTGGCGAGGGAGGAGGCGTGCTCCGAGTGTCTCTATCACTTCCTTACCCTAGTAGTGACCTCCCGCAGCTTCCTCTCCGCGTTCCTGACCGCCTGGTCGGACTCTCCCCTGAGCTGCGCGAGCGCGGCGCGCGTCCTCTCCGCGTGCCCGCGCTCGAGGGCGCTGCGCGTCGTGGCGAGGGAGGAGGCGTGCTCCGAGTGTCTCTATCACTTCCTTACCCTAGTAGTGACCTCCCGCAGCTTCCTCTCCGCGTTCCTGACCGCCTGGTCGGACTCTCCCCTGAGCTGCGCGAGCGCGGCGCGCGTCCTCTCCGCGTGCCCGCGCTCGAGGGCGCTGCGCGTCGTGGCGAGGGAGGAGGCGTGCTCCGAGTGTCTCTATCACTTCCTTACCCTAGTAGTGACCTCCCGCAGCTTCCTCTCCGCGTTCCTGACCGCCTGGTCGGACTCTCCCCTGAGCTGCGCGAGCGCGGCGCGCGTCCTCTCCGCGTGCCCGCGCTCGAGGGCGCTGCGCGTCGTGGCGAGGGAGGAGGCGTGCTCCGAGTGTCTCTATCACTTCCTTACCCTAGTAGTGACCTCCCGCAGCTTCCTCTCCGCGTTCCTGACCGCCTGGTCGGACTCTCCCCTGAGCTGCGCGAGCGCGGCGCGCGTCCTCTCCGCGTGCCCGCGCTCGAGGGCGCTGCGCGTCGTGGCGAGGGAGGAGGCGTGCTCCGAGTGTCTCTATCACTTCCTTACCCTAGTAGTGACCTCCCGCAGCTTCCTCTCCGCGTTCCTGACCGCCTGGTCGGACTCTCCCCTGAGCTGCGCGAGCGCGGCGCGCGTCCTCTCCGCGTGCCCGCGCTCGAGGGCGCTGCGCGTCGTGGCGAGGGAGGAGGCGTGCTCCGAGTGTCTCTATCACTTCCTTACCCTAGTAGTGACCTCCCGCAGCTTCCTCTCCGCGTTCCTGACCGCCTGGTCGGACTCTCCCCTGAGCTGCGCGAGCGCGGCGCGCGTCCTCTCCGCGTGCCCGCGCTCGAGGGCGCTGCGCGTCGTGGCGAGGGAGGAGGCGTGCTCCGAGTGTCTCTATCACTTCCTTACCCTAGTAGTGACCTCCCGCAGCTTCCTCTCCGCGTTCCTGACCGCCTGGTCGGACTCTCCCCTGAGCTGCGCGAGCGCGGCGCGCGTCCTCTCCGCGTGCCCGCGCTCGAGGGCGCTGCGCGTCGTGGCGAGGGAGGAGGCGTGCTCCGAGTGTCTCTATCACTTCCTTACCCTAGTAGTGACCTCCCGCAGCTTCCTCTCCGCGTTCCTGACCGCCTGGTCGGACTCTCCCCTGAGCTGCGCGAGCGCGGCGCGCGTCCTCTCCGCGTGCCCGCGCTCGAGGGCGCTGCGCGTCGTGGCGAGGGAGGAGGCGTGCTCCGAGTGTCTCTATCACTTCCTTACCCTAGTAGTGACCTCCCGCAGCTTCCTCTCCGCGTTCCTGACCGCCTGGTCGGACTCTCCCCTGAGCTGCGCGAGCGCGGCGCGCGTCCTCTCCGCGTGCCCGCGCTCGAGGGCGCTGCGCGTCGTGGCGAGGGAGGAGGCGTGCTCCGAGTGTCTCTATCACTTCCTTACCCTAGTAGTGACCTCCCGCAGCTTCCTCTCCGCGTTCCTGACCGCCTGGTCGGACTCTCCCCTGAGCTGCGCGAGCGCGGCGCGCGTCCTCTCCGCGTGCCCGCGCTCGAGGGCGCTGCGCGTCGTGGCGAGGGAGGAGGCGTGCTCCGAGTGTCTCTATCACTTCCTTACCCTAGTAGTGACCTCCCGCAGCTTCCTCTCCGCGTTCCTGACCGCCTGGTCGGACTCTCCCCTGAGCTGCGCGAGCGCGGCGCGCGTCCTCTCCGCGTGCCCGCGCTCGAGGGCGCTGCGCGTCGTGGCGAGGGAGGAGGCGTGCTCCGAGCGGAGGCTCTCTATGCTTTTGGAGTGGGATTCTTCGAGGGATTTTATTTTCTGGAAGATATAAATGTAAATCAGAATAATCAATTTATTGAGATGGTAAATGTACGTAAATATAATCAGAACAATCAATTTATTGGTAAGAATTGTACAATAGGTAGTAATAATAGGATTTTATATAGGACAATTCGGCATTAAGTTTTGTACTTTACTGTAGTTAAATAAAATTTTAAATACCTAAATAAATAAATTCATGTACGTATCCTGGTCTAAAAGGAAAATTTCATAGATTAATTTTATTATATTAAGACAGGGCGCTATGGCGCTCATTAGGGGAGGCCTATGTCCAGCAGTGGACTAATATAGGCTGATGATGATGATGATGATGATGATGATTGAGGGGAAATTTTAATATAATGGCAATGCGTTGCTCTGAAAAAGAAGTTTTATTTATGTTTGTCTTGGATGTTTATCGAAGAAAAGTTAAAGTAACACAGGGTTGACTGGAAGTCACGTTTATAATAAGATTTAGGACATCAAGAAGTTGATGTCGAGTCACATTTACCTGTGTTTAAGTTGTATTTTACTAAGTTTGTGTTTTATTTTACCATTGATTCCAGCAGTGGACTAATATAGACTGATGATGATGATGATTGAGTACTTAAGACGTTTATCTATTAAAGTAACACAAAGTTAAATAGAAATAACTATGAAATGACCTTTAGACTGTTTGCAACCGTCTGCATTTAGCTCAATGGTTTCAATTGTAAATACTAGTTGTAATTTTTCTATTCCTTGCTTGTATTTTCGTTGATAATAAAGATTTTTTAGTTAACTATGAAATAAATATATACCTGCGTGTAAGTCTGTTCCTTCTCCTTCCCGCTTTCTTCGGCTCGTTGGAGCAGATCCTTCAGTCTATGCACTTCTAGTTTGAGCGACTCTTCTCTTGTTTCTAGTCTTTGCAGCTGCAAAGTTAGAGCCTGAAATCAAAAAAGCATTAAACATTACAATACAAATAGTACTTATGATGTACACCAATTGGAAATCAATAACAATACAATACAAAATCTCTTTATTGTACACTACGGTAAAGATATACATAAAAAGGCTAATTTTAAATCAGTTACAAAATGGGCAGCCTTATCAACTAAGTTCTACCTATAAGTTTCAAAAACGTCTGAATTTTAGGATTATGTTTATTCAAGTTTTTCTATAGTTAATTATAATATTTCCGTCTGATTGTTTGTTATCCCCAAGAGATAAAAAACGTCTATTTCTTACACATCTAAACCTTGACCCGTCTTAACTTAACTATAAATAAATAGCTTTTAACTGCGGCTTTGAACGAGCTTCGTGATGTTTTGTGTAAAATAGAAGTTAAGAAAATGACTTTTTTCACTCATAGTCAGATGAGTGACAAATTCACTCATAGATATGACTTTGACTCATGATGACCGTTGAGTGTACTACGTTACTAGATGCGCCCCGTGACGTCGCTCGCGTGTAAATTTATTTGTCAAATGGAGAACAATATTTTAGAGTGAAGTGATAAGATGATATATTGATGGAACAAAGGAGCGACAAAATGAGACCACCCGAGTCCGTTTCAAAACGTGAACTGTTTTATTAAATACTAGCGACCCGCCCCGGCTTCGCACGGTTTTATTATATGTACTTATAAACCTTTCTCTTGAATCACTCTATCTATTAAAAAAAACGCATCAAAATCCGTTGCTTAGTTTTAATGATTTAAGGCGCAAACAGTAGCTGAATGGTCATTTTTGGAGGCTATCTACTCATAGAGGAGTCAACTTTATGAGCTGAAAAAAATATATGACTTTAATTGACATTTTATCTATAAATGGAACGTACAAAAATGTTCTACGTGTTCATTTTCCCTGTGAAAAAAATTCACAAAGTTCAGCTGTTTCGGACTTTAAATTTGTATCTACTTCTAAACGACTTAGAATTTTGTACTTTTTTTTTCACCTAAATGTCGGCAAGAACTTTGTCTTCAATTGGTACGTACGATTTTGCGATGCGACGGTTTTTCACCTTGTAAATATTATTTTTCTAGTTTTCCGTAGGATTAGTGGGCGTAAGTGGTCGCGCGGGCGACGGGCGGCAGTGCCTCGCTGGCTGTTGTACGGGGAGGTTGTGCTTGTCTGCCTAGTGCTCGCACACCTTACTCGTCGAATTTATGTTTTTAATAATTGATTTTATTTGTTCTAAGTTGTGCGCGCATGGACGCTTTAGACGACCCATGTGGCGCGGTGGGCGAAGGTCCGCCTGCGACGCAGGAGGTTGCGGGTTCGATTCCCGCCTCGGAACAAATTTGTGCACGATCTGTAGGAATTTGTTTCGTTGGTCTGGGTGTTTAATATGTATACTAAAAAAATACATCTATCTATGTATACAGGGTTACAGGAAAAATCGTAACCCTGTATATTGTATTAAAAATATATTAGTTATCTAGTACCCATAACACAAGCTTTGAGTAGCTTACTTTGGGGCTAGATGGTGCTGTGTGGATTGTCCAGCATTATATTTATTTATTTATTTAGTTTAAATAGTTTGTAAAAATATAAGAAAACCGACTGTACATAAGCTGTACATCACCTGTACATAAATATTTATTTTTATCGCGCAAGGACGCTTTTAGTGCTAAGTTACTTTTATAATACCCTCGCCCTAAATATACTTTGACTGCTCAGTGTTGTTGTGTGTACGTGTAGGTGAATTATAAAGAAAATCAGTAAGCTCAAGAAGACCAGAGCTCTGAAAGCCCAAAAGTTGGTGGAAATAATGTAAGTATACCTAACTACTTCCTTCCTACCTACGTTTATTTTATTTCCCTAATTTTGTGCAATTGCTACTATTAGCAATATTAGATTTATCATGTATTTTTATAGGAGATCGAAGAAAAGGCTAATCCATCAGAAAGAAAATATTCAGACAATGGACGGTGAAAATGATGTCAAGTAAGGAACTACAAAGTTTATAATAGTATATTGGAAGTCTATGGTGTCCTCTTTCCATCGTCCAGCGTAGTACCAGGTAAAAATAAATGAACGAAGATGTAAGTAGGTATCTACCTAAATACCTACTTCTTATTTATCTACTACTCATTTATTACATATCTTATACTATTATTCATTTACAGATGTACAGTGACTGAGCAACTTGAAACTGAAGAGGAAATGCCAAGTATGCTAGAGGTAAAATATCCAGTACTTAGGACCTAGCTAATATTAGTAGTATGCTGTGATGTAATAAAATATGTAAGTATGACAATTATGTTCATGAATTTCATCAGAATTCTAGTATGTTACCTACACTTCGTGAAAAGGCAGCCGAGCAGACTGAAAGCTAATAAGTAAATACCTGTAGATACTTAGTCACAACGATTTATGTCTCTCCGAAGTGAGACACTAGTAGAGGATTCGATCCCGGTCTTTATTTTCAATCCCGGGATTTTGGGATTTGTGAAAGGCCATCCCGGGATCCGTAGACAGGTAAATAAAATCGAAGTAATATATGAAAATCAACTTTTATTTACTTTCAAAAACAAAGTAAAAATCAATTAAAACCACAATTACTTCTTTTTTCAAATAATTAATAATATAATATAATTTTTTTTATTCTACTTTTTTACGGTAGATGATATAAAATACTAATTTAAATAACCACATAATGGTAACGTCATCAGCAGTGATCGGATATTCAGGCGTTTATTTACCTAAACTTTGAGTGACGACAGAAATCAGAAATCAATATCTTTATTTCTTTAGGCTTACAAAATAAGCACTTAGACAAGTCAAATTTAATACTATAGGTACATATTATCAAAATAATATAAAAAATAATGTGATAATTGATTTTCAGTTCGCCTCACTTTTTTGCCACTAGTGGAGGAGGCGAAATAGAAACCACTAGCATGTGTATAACTTGTGTGTCTAATACATGTTTGCCTTATAAATAATTCAATACTATTGTCGATGTGGAACTGAGCGACATCTGGCCAAGCACTAACGTCATTGATGTAATCATTTATGGAGTAAAGCCTTCTTGATAAGATTTAGTTTTATGTACTGTTTAAACCTACGAATAGAAAGTTCAGTTGCTTCAGATGGATGATTTGAGTTGGGATTTCCTGCTAACCTTTGTTTAGTGTGGACAGCAGTTTAGTAGGTAGTGCTTGTACCATAGTGTAGTTACAATATAAATGTACGTGTTCCATTATTTTTTACCTGTACGCTTCTCTGTTGCTCCGTGACCAATCCGCGCAGCTGTTGTAGCTCGGCGACGTGCGCAGGCGTCGGCGGACTCGACTGCAGCTTGTCCATTGCTTCTGTCAGCTGAAACAACAACACTGCTTCTGTCAGCTGAAATAATAGCACTGCTTCTGTCAGCTGAAATAATAGCACTGCTTCTGTCAGCTGAAATAATAGCACTGCTTCTGTGAGCTGAAATAATAGCACTGCTTCTGTCAGCTGAAATAATAGCACTGCTTCTGTCAGCTGAAATAATAGCACTGCTTCTGTCAGCTGAAATAATAGCACTGCTTCTGTCAGCTGAAACAATAGCACTGCTTCTGTCAGCTGAAATAATAGCACTGCTTCTGTCAGCTGAAATAATAACACTGCTTCTGTCAGCTGAAACAATAGCACTGCTTCTGTCAGCTGAAATAATAGCACTGCTTCTGTCAGCTGAAATAATAGCACTGCTTCTGTCAGCTGAAATAACAGCACACGTCAGTATGAAGTTGAAATACTCATTCGCACGGGAGATTTTAAAAAGCGTTCGAATAGAACAAATGCAATTCCAAGCCTTACCTTTTATCATAAGTTATCTCTTTGTTTATATTTGTGAGGTATTTTTCACAGTAAATTCTAAATGAATTCCAAATTTTCGCACATAAGATTTCTTCGATACAGGCTTAGCATAGTGAAGAAATCAACAGACAAACATAATACTAGGTATATAACGCCGTCTGCAAGGCATAAAATGGTTACTCTTCCTCCCCTCCGCGTCCCTGGCCCTCTCCACCTCCCTCATCTTCACTCGCAGTCCGCTTTGTACTGACCTGTTTGTTCCTTCCCTACCCGTCCCTGGCCCTCTCCACCTCCCTCATCTTCACTCGCAGTCCGCTTTGTACTGACCTGTTTGTTCCTTCCCTCCCCGTCCCTGGCCCTCTCCACCTCCCTCATCTTCACTCGCAGTCCGCTTTGTACTGACCTGTTTGTTCCTCCCCTCCGCGTCCCTGGCCCGCCTCTCCACCTCCCTCATCTTCACTCGCAGCCCGCTTTGTACTGACCTGTTTGTTCCTCCCCTCCACCTCCCTCATCTTCACTCGCAGTCGGCTTTGTACTGACCTGTTTGTTCCTCCCCTCCGCGTCCCTGGCCCGCCTCTCCACCTCCCTCATCTTCCACTCGCAGTCGGCCAGCATGCGCTCGGCGCGCGTCGCGGCTTGCGAGCGCGCCGCCTCGTGCGCCGCCCGCCATTTTGCTGTGTTCGCTTCTGCTGCTGTTAGTGCCTGGAAAACAAATTAACTTATGATGGACTATTCAGAGTTTCCCAACCTTTTTCGCACGGTACCCCCCCAATTAAAAAAAAATATTTGCATTATTTATAGAATAGAAAGCGTATTCTAAATTTCTCCAATGTGAAAAGAGCTCTTTCATAGACCTCTTCAAAGTTGAATCTGCCTTCTGGAGGGGTATAAAAATATTGTGATTTTTTTATTTTACATAAACTCACAACTTAGGAGAGATATTTATTTCAAGTTTATGCTAAAATTAATCTTAGTGAAAAGGTTTTCCTGCTGCTTCAGCCTCTTCAAATCACTCGGGCGCGCCAATAGTTCGAGGGACTACATAAAGTTATTTTCACCCGAGGTAAACACTGTGCTTTTCATTACGAATACAAGGAAATATAAATAAAAAACATGAGAAAACAAATTAATCAAATTGCCGCAATTTTTTTTAATATAAGTCCATCTAGGACAGGCGAAAGCCATAAAGCCATTCTGCCTTGTCTTTCGTATTTTTTGATATCAGTGAATTGTCGTTAAGGCGATTTTTTTTACGCTTCAGCATTTATTCTGCCACTATCATGGTTCAATAGTAACGTTATAGCTGTCAGTTGAAAACGATTCTCCCTAGGGCGGAAAAGTATCACTTTCAACCCGCTCTTCAGGCATGTTCAGACCTACTTTCCGAGTATGAGTAATGAAATAGTACATTGTTACACAAGGGTTGAAAGTAACTTATGTAGTCCCGAGACAGGGTTTGGCGCCCGAGTGTAACGAGGGCGCCAATAGTCGAGGGACTACATAAGTTTGATTTCTCATGTTTTTTATTTATATTTCCTTGTATTCGTAATGAAAAGCACAGTGTCGAGGTAAACACTGTGCTTTTCATTACGAATACAAGGAAATATAAATAAAAAACATGAGAAATCAAATTAATCAAATTGCCACTAACTTTTTTTTAATATATTAGTTTATAGGACAGGCAAAAGCCATAAAACCATACTGCCTTGTCTTTCGTATTTTTTGAATTTAGTGAATTGTCGCTAAGGTAATTTTTTTTTAGCTTCAGCATTTATTCTGCCATTATCATGATTCAACGTTATAGCTGTCAGTTGAAAACGATTCTCCCTAGGGCGGAAAAGTACCTATCACTTTCAACCCGCTCTTCAGGCATGTTCAGACCTACTTTCCGAGTATGAATAATGAAAAATCTTTTTCACATTCAGCTATTGTTTCTATTGAACCATGATAGCTGTCAGTTGAATACGATTCTCCCTAGGGCTGAAAAGTATCACTTTCAACCCGCTCTTCAGGCAACTTCAGACATACTTTCCGAGTATGAGTAATGATTTTTTATAAACTTTGTGTGTTTCTCATTAGAAAAGAACTTTATTTTTATGAGAAATAAACATGTTTTAACCTAGACTTGTGTTAGTAATTCTGTCTCTTTCTTACCTCTACCGCTCGCTGCTCACTCGCTTTCTTCTCTACCTCCAGTCTGTCTCTATCTCGCTCTAACCCCTGTACTCTGGCCTCTAGCGATGCTCTTCTAGCAAGGGCGTCATCTAACTCTGCTCGAAGATCTCGCATACATTCCTCTGAAAAGAAATAGCCAGAATACGTAATCGAGCGTCTGTTCGATGCGACGCGTGTCCCTCTAGCTGGTGAGTATCTGTCACAGCGCATCAGCATTGTCATACAGCGGGGGAATGCAGACAGTGTCTTGGAGACGCACAGACTGGTACTGACATGGATCAGTTGAGCTACCCCTAGATTGTTTGCAACCGTTTGCAGTTAGCTCAACTGTAATACACCTTTACTACCTGATTGCCCAAGTAACCACAATCGATCGAAACTTAGTCGCGGGTAGTCCTTACCTGTGTCGGAGACATACACAGAGAAACTTTCAGCTTTTATAAAATAACTGAGCGCTAATAACAAAGCGAACTGAGTAAATTTGGGTAATCGCGAGCAAATACGCATTCAATGCAAGCGCAGCTGAAATGCATATTTGCTGCGTGGTCAGCTTACCCGAACAAAAGGTCTGGCGTGGGCTCTTAGGCTAATTGGGGGTTAAAGCACAGAATGATAGGTGGTATTCCCCCAAATAGTTACAGGGTATTAGTAGGTAGGTAATAGTTATAGTTACATCTTCCCTGTCGGCCCAACTGGCCCACATACCCGGGGTCTTTCGATTGACAGTATGTCGCATATGGGCCAGATGTTGTTGAAAGACCCCGAGTAAGTGGTCCAGTTGGACCGACCCGGTACAGGGAAGATCTTCCCCTATAACCATTTGGGGGAATACCACCTTTACCACCGATCTTGTGACCCCGTGATCTACTTTTTGCACCCAGAATTTATGCAGTTCAGCTCACGTCATGCTACGGTCACTGCAGGCTATCAGTCTACTCACCCTGCCTCCGCTGCAGCTGCTCGGCCAGGTCTGCGGAACAGCTCCTCGCCGCAGCCAGGTCCTCTTCCAGCGACCTGCCGCGCTGTCGCACCATCTCTGACTCCTTGTATGCTCTCGCTAGCTCGCATTTTAACTCTGGAACGAAAAGAAAAGCGGTTAACTTCTGGGGGTAGAAAGAAGAATGGAAATAGGTTTATAAGTTAACTACCTGACTACATACTTGAGACAGTTAAAAACATAATAACTCCCTCCCTAGTTATTATGTTTTTGGGGTACCGAGGCAAAATAAAAAATGTCTGAGCGTCTGATCGATGCGACGCGTGTCCCTCTAGCTGGTGAGTATCTGGCTCAGCGCATCAGCATTGTCATACAGCGGGGGAATGCAGACAGTGTCTTGGGGACGCACACTGTACAGACTGCTATTGACATGGATCTATTGAGCTACCTTTAGACTGTTTGCAACCGTCTGTTGTTAGCTCAATATCTATTTAGTTAGTCAATTGTACATACTTACAAGTTTTATTTTATGTTATTTTGATTTTATTTTAAACCCGCAAACTAAAAATCTTCGTAAGCGAAACCCTGGAGACCACTCGAATATTTTTTTATTTTACACTAGCGACCGGCTTCGCACGGTTTTATTATAACGTGTAAACCTTCCTCTTGAATCACTCTATCTATTAAAAAAACCGCATCAAAATCCGTTGCGTAGTTTTAAAGATTTAAGCATACAAAGGGACATAAAAACAGAGAAAGCGTCTTTGTTTTATACTATGTAGTGATGATGAAGCCTCATTATACGTCAACATACGTGGGTTGCTGGAATGAAGTAATTACTTACTCATTTTACTGTGTAATTTATTTTAGAACACAGCGTTTGCCAATTTCTATAACATTTTAATTACAGGAAATCATTTTCGCAGATTTTCGCTGGATTTTCGCAACAAATTTTATTTTTCTTTGGTATTTTTCCGATTTCCGATCAAATGATTTTAGTTCGATCCGTTCAGTTAGTTTTTGCGTGAAAAAGTAAAAAATCATCCACACTTTCACATCTTACTATCTTATCTTATCATCACTCCACTAGTACAAAACAAAGCCGCTTTCTCTGTCCCTATATCCCTATGTCTCTTTGGATGCTTAAATATTTAAAACTACGCAACGGATTTTTTTTCATCATGCGGTTTTTTTAATAGATTGAGTGATTCAAGAGGAAGGTTTATACGTATAATAGCCGTGCGAAGCCGGGGCGGGTCGCTAGTTTATAATAAATGGGAAAGTCTGTTTGAATGTTTGTTATAAGTAATCTCCGTAACTACTTAAGAAATTTAATAGGTTTGTAGATAGTTTAGGACCTAGAATAACACATAGGATAATAAAATTTAGAAATTTTAACCTCTGAGGGGGTTAAATAACCCTATTTAAACCAGTCCTGGATTTGTAAATAAGTATAGGCCGCGGCCTAGGGGCGGCGGCGTCCTAGGGGGGCGGCTGCGTCTTAGGGGGGCGGCAGATTTCAGAGGACGGTCACTCGATTGCAGACAATGAAATTGCTTGGGTGCGCAGCTAATAATGAACGGCTCTGTACATGGGGCGGCGGAAATAACTGGCCTACACTAAAAAAAAATATAAATCCGGCACTGATTTACAACCCTCAGAGGTAAAAATTTCTAAAGTAAAATTGCTAAAATTGCTAAAGTTTGTATGGAAAATTATTATTCCTTGGGATGATTCACTCAAAACTCAGTATAAATAAACTGAAAAGTAAATAATTAGACACGTATTTTTTGTTTTTTACGAAACTACCCCTAGGAGGCGTGCAATCAACTTCTGAAATTTAACTAATAAATTTCCATGCGGGTGAAGCCGCGGGGCGCAACTAGTAAATAAATAAATAAAAGGAAGTAAGGATTAGTAAGCATAACAATCGATGTTTAACTTAAAATCTCCACAGCTACAAATAACAGTAACCGGAGAATGTTCAAAAATAGCTCAGCATTTCGCTTTGTAGCAATAAGGTCAAGTGCGAGCCATGTGTTCTGTGGAATATAGACGACTAGTAGCGCCTCGCGGTATCACCCGTTCCC
The DNA here is from genome assembly GCA_944547425.1 of Eupithecia centaureata. Taxonomy (NCBI): domain Eukaryota; kingdom Metazoa; phylum Arthropoda; class Insecta; order Lepidoptera; family Geometridae; genus Eupithecia; species Eupithecia centaureata. Next base: position 7,443,868 of record OX155704.1, on the reverse strand, counting down.
GTGGGAATTCCGGTATAAAATATAGCCTATTTTTTATATAGGTATTTATTGGCACCAGTGCCGGATTTATGTTTTTAATGAGTGTAGGCCACTTTTTTCCGCCGCCCCATGTACTGAGCCGTTCATTATTAGCTGCGCCCCCCCCCCCCCGGTAGACATACAATTTGATTGTCTGCAATCGAGTGACCATCCTCTGAAATCTGCCGCCCCCCTAGGACGCCGCCGCCCCTAGGCCGCGGCCTATGCGGCCTGTTTACAAATCCAGGACTGATTGGCACACAAAACAGAATACCTACAATCAAATGAAGGACATAAAAAAGACACAATAATAAAATCCATCTGTTATTCCAGACTATAATCTATGCAAAATTTCATCCATATCCGTTTAGTAGTTTTTGCGTGAAAGAGTAAAATTTCATCCCGGAAAACGGGAACAGGAATTACCGCGGGTGAAACCGCGAGTCGCTACTAGTATATACTCTCGTGCGAAGCCGGGATAAGTCGCTAGTAATACACTATACACTTAGTTGTCACAATAATATTAAAACATTGTCATCTAATATTGTTGGCTCTCCGGGTTTTTAAAAAATTATCTGAGCGTCTGGTCGATGCGACGCGTGACCCGAGAGCTGGTGAGTATCTGGCTCAGCGCATCAGCATTGCCATACAGCGGCGGAATGCAGCCAGTGTCTTGGGGACGCTTCCGACTGGTATTCACATGGATCAATTGAGCTACCTTTAGACTGTTTGCAACCGTCTGCAGTTAGCTCAATGGTTTCAATTGTAAATACTAGTTGTAATGTTTTCTATTGCTTGATTGTAATTTTTGTTGTTAAAGTTTATTATATTGTCTTGGATGGATGGAGGTATACGCATGGTTACGAAAGAAACCAACCACATCGTGTTTTCAGGGTTCCGTACCCAAAGGCTAAAAACGGGCACTATAAAAGTCTCCACACACTGAAGCCGGAGGCGGAGTTTTTGCGTGAAAGAGTAACAAACATCCATACTTACAAACTTTCGCATATATAATATTAAAAGGATGTGTACCTACTATTTACCGTTTTCCTAGTCAATGGTACGGAACCTTTAGTGCGCGAATCTGACTCGTACTTGGCCGGTTTTTAAATTCAGTCTACAACGCAACGCGTAAACTCTGGCATACTGCCATTTGTTTTGTTCTACAGACATACTGACAGTGTGACTCACTGTGATACTTTTTATTTTCTTTGTGTAATAATGCGCTGCAATTCATTTCTTGGGTCAAAGAACTAGGCAGGGAAGAAATGTCGCCGACGGATCGTTGAATCAGGCGGTTTGTAGAATAATAAATAAATAATTCTGGGCAATCCACACAGCACAGCACAGCACTATCTAGTTCCAAAGTAAGCTACTCAAAGCTTGTGATAAGGGTAATAGATGACTGATATACTTAATCCAATATACTAGTACATAGACGAATATTTTTTTATGATACATAGAAAACACCCTGACCAACGAAACAAAATTTCTGCATATCGTTCACAAATTTGTTCCGAGGCGGGAATCGAACCCGCAACCTCCTGCGTCGCAGGCGGATCTTCGCCCACCGTGCCACATCGGTCGTCCTATAATACCTAATATCTGAAAAGTGTACAAACATTCGTCCGGAGGCGAGAATCGAACCAGCACCATAAGAATTATTTATTCTTATGCCAGCACCCTGCTTCGTCGTAGACGGGTCTCTAATGCTGATTTTGTAACCTTTTTAATTTCATTCGACTAGTTGGCTAGCTAGATGGCTAAGTAACTCTGTTTACATATCCTTGAATGTAAATCGTTCTAAAGTCATAGAATTTTTTATGAAACTAGCTTTCCGCTCGCGGCTTCGCCCCCGAAGACGTTGTACCTAAGTAGTATACGATTTGTCTAGTTCTTCAAGTTCCGTTTTGTCATGTTCTTCAATCTACCCATTTCACCCTTTTTATGTTTTTGTAATTCCTAAAATACGTGTTTTGAAGTATGTTTATTTTATAGAAAAATTCCAGTCAAAAGTATCAAATTATAGAAACATGACACAAGCTCTGTTTAGCTTTAGATCATGCTGTGTGGATTGTCCAGCATTATTTTTCTATCTATGTCTTCTTCTAGCCCCAAGCTATAGAAAGGTCCCGCATTTGCAATAACTTCTCTATCCTTCTTCCTCCAACGACTACTCTTATCTATCTATCTCTTCTTCTAGCCCCAAGCCACAGAAAGGTCCCGCATTCGCAATATTCTCCATCCTTCTTCCTCCAACGACTACTCTTATCTATCTATCTCTTCTTCTAGCCCCAAGCCACAGAAAGGTCCCGCATTCGCAATATTCTCCATCCTTCTTCCTCCAACGACTTACTCTTATCTATCTATCTTCTTCTAGCCCCAAGCTATAGAAAGGTCCTGCATTCGCAATATTCTCCATCCTTCTTCCTCCAACGACTTACTCCTACTTACGTTCAATCTCCTGGTCTTTGTTCTCTATCTCTTTCCTACACGCTGCAATCAGGTCCCGAGTTCTTTCTGCCTCCTCCGTTCTGCTTTCCACTTGACTCTGGAATTTGTCTTCATGGCTGACCAGGGATTTCCTGAAACAATACAATAAAAAATATCACTATATAGTATAAAACAAAGTCGCTTTCTCTCTCCCTATGTTCCTATGGACGCTTAAATCTTTAAAACTTCGCAACGGATTTTGAAGCGGTTTTTTTAATAGAAAGAGTGATTCTAGTGAGAGATTAGAAAGAGCAAGGTTTATACGTATAATAAAACCGTGCGAAGCCGGGCGGGTCGCTAGTAAATAATAAATATAAATAATCCTACTTTCTATACTATATAATCGCGAAAGTTTGTAAATATAGATGGAGGGAAGGATGGATGTTTGTTAATCTTTCATGCATAAACTACTGAACAGATCTGGGTGAAATTCAGCACAGAGATAGGTTATAGGCTGGAATACCACATAGGCTATATTTTATCCCGGAATTCCAACGGGTACGGGAATAACGCGGGTGAAACTGCGGGGCCTGCTAGTGCATTGATAAACATAGTTCTCAGTTTTGGCGTAAATAGGTAATAAACATCGATTCATCCATTAGAACCGCAGTAGGCTCACGCGAAGTGTAGCCATTTCAAGTTAGCCTTTAAAGGCTACGTAACTACATCGCTCGACTCGTCAGTCCATTATGTCAAGTCCTACGGGGAAGAGTTTGCTGAATTTAAAAAAAAATTACTTATTGTGCAGTGAAAGGGTGTCACAACTCTTCACATATTCATTAAAAACAGTCCAAGATTCCATTTCACGGGTAATAACAACCTGGGATCATTTATTCTTGAGTAAAACATTAGTTTAGGTACAAAAATAAATCGTAAACAAAACAGACGCCATTATAAATAAAATGTTGAAAAAATATTTTATGGCTTCTAGTTAAAGCGGAATTTTGTGTGAAATTATCACTCTATGTCTAGTTACTCTAAGCATCCATCCACCAAAACTTTCGCACAAAGACTAAAACTAAGAATAACCACAAACAAGCACAAATTTCCTTTAAATAAATAAATAAATATCTACCGATCGCAAAAATATTTAATCCAATCGAACCCCGAACCTAGGAACCCTTGCATCGCAGACAGACCTTCGTCCACTAGTCTAAAAAGGTCGTCATATATGATCTGTCTACCTATCTATCTATCTATTGCACCATCATCTTATCTGCACACGTGTTCCGTTTCTCTGAATTGGCACGGATCCCTAATAATGCTTCAAACGATATCGATCAGCTTTAAGTCGATCTTGATCCGTTCTAGAATCCAATATAATTATTGTAAACAGAACTCAATAACTTTATTTCTTACGAAATAGATAGATAGATAGAATATACTTTATTGCACATAATTTGTACATGGGCGAACATAATGCTCGATAGCATTCTCTACCTGCTAACCTTTGGGTAGTTCGGACGAAATAGGCATTTAGACAAGTCAAACTTTTCATCATCATAAAAAGTTATAAATGGTGTAACAAACCCTATTTTCTTTCATACAGAAGCTGACCCACTCGAGATTTCAATCGGATATAGATAGATAGATAGAACGGATTTTTAGAAAAGAACCTATTCTAAGATAGGTACGAATTTCCAAAAATACGTTCTTAGCGCCTAGGTCCTAAAAGGAACCTCCAGCAAAATGTCAGCTTCTTCGCTCTTGTAGTTACAGAGATCTCTTGATGAGTCACACAGTTTTCTCTTTTATAAATATAACTTGCGACCCGCCCCAGCTTCGCACGGTTTTATTATACGTATAAACCAACCTCTTGAATCACTCTAAGTATCTATTAAAAAAACGCATCAAAATCCGTTGCGTAGTTTTAAAGATTTAAGCATAAGGGACATAGGGACAGAGAAAGCTACTTTTATTGATACTATGTAGTGATAATAATAATAAATAGACACTGGCCACATCCACACAGCATCATCTAGCTCCAAGCTAAGCAGAGCTTGTGTTATGAGTACTACCTCTAGTTGACTGATATACTTAATACAATATACCTACTACATAGATAGATATAGATTGGTATCTATCTTTACTAATTATAGAAGTACCTACTAGCTGGCGCCCGCGACTCCACCTTCGTAATTCCTTTTCCCGTGGGAATTCCGGGATAAAATATAGCCTATGTGCTATTCCAGACTACAATCTATCTCTGTGCCAAATTTCATCCAGATCCGTTCAGTAGTTTTTGCATGAAAGAGTAACAAACATCCATCCATCTATCTATCCATCCATACTTACAAAATTTCGCGTTTATAATACATATTAGTAGGATGAATAGATATACATCTTTATAAAACAATCAAGGAATAAAAAAATTACAACTACTAAAGTATACATTTGAAACCAAATAGCTAACTGCAGGCGGTTGCAAACAGTCTAAAGGTATTAATAGATAGATAGAAAGATATTTTATAAATATAGAAGTATTCATAGATACGTAGTGCCGTAAACATTTTCCTCCAACATTTCTTTGGTTTCGTTACCTCTTTGTTTACAAATAATATCTAGGATTGTAGATCCGAGTTTAAAAGGTCTAATTTAAGACTCAACATTCCGTATTGTTGGGTGGCCACACCACTTGAAATGTATACTGGAGATTGAATCATGTTATTTACTATCTTTATTACGGAATACTAGACTATTTAATATACTTACAAGCTACCCGCCTTTTTATTTCCTAGGCAAAAACGATACTATAGGTACAACTACCTACATACCTAGTAGATTCAAGATTCTTTATTGCTACATAGGTCTTAAATAAACATATAGGTATCAAGTAGGTAGATAGTAGGTGTTTAGACTTTTTAAACAACGAAAATTACAAAAAAGTAACAAAAAAACTACTTATTCAAAAAAGGTTTGTTAGTGATGATGGTACCGAGAGTGTTGGGCTCCATGTGATCACAATTTTTTATTATTTTAACATTGTAAGTACATATAATTTCATTAATTAATAATTAGATACCTATTATGCATACAACTGAAGCAACTGACCTAACTACAGACTGTTGCAAACAGTCTAAAGGTAGCTCAATTGATCCATGTCAATACCAGTCTGTGCGTCCCCAAGACACTGGCTGCATTACCACGCTGTATGGCAATGCTGATGCGCTGCGACAGATTATTGATTATCACACAAGCTCTGCTTAGCTTGGGACTAGATGATGCTGTGTGGACTGTCCGGAATTATTTATTTATTTTATTTCGATTTAGTCTGATTTCGATTGTGTAAACTAAAAATAGTGATAGTTTTATTTTTCAAAACATCCGGGTTCGATTCCCGGAATGAGTAGGTACAAGATTTTTTTTTATATGTGAATGTAGTTTTTCTTGTCACTAAAATCGATGACATGGTTCCTCAGAAGAGATCTTCGTATGTCTTAAAGTTTCAGACTTTCCCATACTGACCGTTTTAAATGTTCCTGTATATGGAGTCTGGGACCACCCTCCAATAGCAATAAAATGGATGTCGTTGGATAGGTCTATTCAACCGGAACAACGAATGCTACGAGAGCTTTGCTATTACAACTGTCCGTTCAAAGATAAAAGACTTAAGTATAGATTTTGATAAAATGTTAAATTTGTCATTTGCGGCAGCAGGAGTCGAATCTGCAACCACACCGTAATCGAACGCGTCGTAGGAAATGCTAACAACTCCAAAAGTATCGTTTCATTTTCTGTACAGAGTTCTCAAAATACTTTTTCTCAGTAAGTACCAATTTGATTCCGAAAAATGTTATTTCTTTTTAAAATCCTGAAAATAAGTTTCACCCGTGCGTCAAACAAGATGGCGGCCTTGAGCTGTCAAAATACGCGCGAAGGATGAATAAACGCGTGTCTCGCGTATTTTTTTTAGAACAAAGAGCTTTGTGTTGTGATTGTTGGTCAAAGATGTTGTTTTATAGTCATAGAATCTTTGTTGTTGGTGAATAAAGCGGGTGAAGTGTCACCTGTGACGCAAGAGGTTGATTTTTTTGTTTTTTAATGGGTAGGTAAGTATTCGTGCTTTTGGCTACACTAACTCATTTCTTCGCTTATTAACACACAGATACCTACACGTGATGTCAATTCTGTTGTTTTAGACCTAGCCAAAATTTGCTAATTTTAAGATTAAGACACGTCAAATACACGAATGCTATTCTGTGTTTTAAAAATTAGACTGACAGATTTAAAATAAGGATGACAGATGTAAACCGTAATCTGTGCATCACATTTCTAGCTAAGATTAGACAAGTCTAACTTAATTTTAGGAGGCATCTAATTTGGTCATGATTAAAATTTACAGGCAGAATGCTTAAAGCTTATCTACGAAAACCTAAATATTTAATGTACTTTGTGAATAAAAACACTTCTATTAAATTAGGTATTTTTAAGATTTGCAACAGAATACCATAATTTTTAGGTCAACATAACTTAGAAATTTTAGAAATCGTATAATTTAAGTTAGGATTCCTAAAACAACAGAATCGACATCAGTAGGTACAAACTTAAAAAAACATTTTATGAAAATTAAAAACAAACTTTTAACATAAATACCTAGGTACAGAGTAAAAAAGACACAAAAAATATTTCAAATAACGAAAAAAGAAAATGTCTGCTATGTGTCACAGCAGCAAAAAGTTCTCTCTCTACCTACTCAGCACTATTTAAGTATTCTCACTTACCATCGTAAGTGAAAGAAAGAAAAACCATTTATTTGGCCCATTTTACATTGACTAGGTGTTTATACATGTGTTAGATTACCTACAGAAACAAAAAAAGTTTTTTTTTAATAAATAAAGATAAAAATTTGTAAAAATATTTTTATCTTTTTTTTTAAGTTGAAAATTAAAAATAACAGTAGGCGCTACCATTACCGCGCGAGATGTAGGTAGATAAACTTTATTATCCATTGAAAGTTAAATCTGAAAACATATTTCTTCGGATATTATTTCCGTCTCCATTCAATAAGTCGTCGACCTTGCGGCCGCCGTTTTGTAGATTGATAGCCGTTGTAAAGTTTCACGGTGAAATTGTTGTTTATTTTCGTATTTTGTTTCCGGCGTAAGTTAGGGCAAGTTTTCTTTGGCGTGAACGACTAACATATTAATGTAAAAGCTGGATTTAAATTATTATTGTTGTCAATAGGTTACCCAGTATAGGGTTATAAGGATAAGAAAAATCAATTTTGCCTAAGTATAAGTTTTTTATCCTAAACTATAGATTTAAACACAAAAATGAAAACTACTAATAATAGGGAAAGGGAGTAGCTTCAGCAATGTGCCGCAAGAAACATGCGGCGCTAAATCTACTCCCCTCGGGTAGGCGGTCACTGAGGGGTTAAGTAGCTTTTTTTAATTTTGTTTTTAATTCTAATTTTTGTTATGAAACTTATAGGCAGTAAATGATTTTTTTTTTTCATTTCGACCGAAACTGGTTCTTTTTGGTACTTTTTCTAAATGGACTTAATGTAGTTTAATTTGAAATAAAATATATACATAGTTACTTAATATTAAAAATCTGTATGAAACTTACGTGCATTGATCTTCCTCTTGTTCCTCCTCTTCAATTTCCTCCTCAAACTCCTCGCAACTGATCTCCTCTTCGATTATCTCCTCAACTATTTCTTCTTCAGTCTCACTCTCACTCTCACTTTCCAATTCACTCTTAACGTTCGTCGATTCATCACCAGACCCGTTTCTATCACATTCTAAGTATCCACTGTCACTATTATCACTAAAAATCCTCTTATCTTCATCACTTTTATCACCAAAAGTTCTGTTTTCTTCGTTAACTTTTTCACCGTTATCACTAAAAAGGTTTTCGTCATTTATTTTTATTGTAACAGGCTCGTTAACTTTTATCACTGTTTTGTTATCATCATCTTCTAAGTATTCTTCTTCTTCTGATGATGATAACGATTCAAAAGAATCGTTTTCTTCGTCTGTTTGTTGTTCACCGTCGTCGAACACAATGTGTTTTCTAAACGTTACTTTTTTCTTTCCACCATCGCTTCTATCGTCATCTGAACAACCTTCGTCCACTCTCGGTGGTTTTAAATTAGATTTCTTAACACTATTCGGAGATTCGACGTCTCGATTTTCAGATAATCTGCTCAACTCTTCCTTCAAATCGTTTTTGTATGAATCTATCGTACTACTGCTATCGTTTTCTTCTATAGTGTGGTAGATAGGGTCTAGTTTACTGTCCGAACCTCCCATTTCATCGTTGAGTTTGTCGACCGTGCAGTCTATGCTTCTTGCGATCTCCCTAAGCAATGCTTCCGCGCGTCGTTTTTCGTCTAAATTCGGTTGTACGAACACTGTAGACACGTGTTGGTCGGTTTTTGCGTATTTTTGCAGCACTATAGCTTTGATACACTCTGCTGGGTCGTCCCGCTCGGTCGGTTTATTTTCGTCCGGCGGTGTGACGTAGGCGGGCGCGCGCTGAGCTTCACAACGATCCTCTTTTTGTAATTTAAAGGAGTCGTACCTTTTTTTTCTGCCTTTTTTCTTTTTTCCAGCCATTATTTGTAGAAGCGAGCCGACGGTGGTTGGTTTTTGGTTGTAATTCGTTTCGGGGATGAGTAAATTTACTACATCTTTACTTTTTTCTTGCTCAGTCGTGTGACTGGACGCGTGACCGACTGATGGCGGCGGCGCGTCGACCTTCCCGCCTTTTCGTTTGAAAAATTGGAACATTCCGTTTCGTTCGGAAATGCAAGATGTCCGCGCGGCGCGGCGATGTTTCAGCGACTGAAAATGTCTATGGATTGGATTGGACGTATTTTATTTATGGTTTGAGATGCTTTGTTGATTTATTTTGTTTTGAAACTTCTGGAGAAATGTGGGGAATGTACCTCAAGCTTATAATTTACTAGCGACCCGCCCCGGCTTGGCACGGATTTATTATACATATAAACCTTCCTCTTGAATCACTCTATCTATTAAAAAATCCGCTTCAAAATCCGTTGCGTAGTTTTAAAGATTTAAGCATACATAGGGACAAAGGGACAGAGAAAGCGACTTTGTTTTATACTAAGTATATGATTAGTGCGTAAATTTACATATAGCTTTTGCACGCAGCTTCGCTCACTCATGAAACGAAGCCTGTAATAATAAGTAGAAGCCACTTAGGAATAAAATAGAGAAGTATCTATTAGTGAAATAACTTTGGAAATATATTTCTGGAGTTTACCTATCTGAGCAAAGAAATAATGCTGGACAATTGACACAGCATCAGCAAAGCTTGTAATATCAATTCTAGATGAATCGTATGTACCTAATTAATGAATATATAAGGGTACAATAACATCTATTACAATCACGGAGTAGAATTTTTTTAACTAGTATATACAATTGAAACCATTGAGCTAACTTGACGACCGATGTGGCGCGGCGGGCGAAGGTCCGCCTGCGACGCAGGAGGTTGCGGGTTCGATTCCCGCCTCGGAACAAATTTGTGTACGATCTGCAGGAATTTGTGCCGTTGGTCTGGGTGTTTAATAATAAAAAATATCTATCTTTGTATATAATGTATTAAATATATCAGTTATCTAGTACCCATAACACAAGCTTTGAGTAGCTTACTTTGGGGCTAGATAATGCTGTGTGGATTGTCCAGCATTATTTATTTATTTATTAACTGCAGACGGTTGCAAAACAGTAGGTCCTAACACACTAATAAACCGGATATAGCTATTATAAATATCTGTATTTTACTTTGAAGTTAAGACTCAACTTCAACTAATAAGAGGTGAAAACAGGAGAACTTATTTAAGAATATGGTTTCTGTTTATTATTAGTAACTTTCACCGTCAAGTCGTAACTACTAATTAACCTCGCTCAGATATCTAAGCAGTCTAAACCATCATTTAAGTGAAACTGGTTAAAAATAAGTGCATGTTTTCTCACGCATTGCGCATTGACCACAGTTTGCTGTAGAGCAGTGGTGCCCAACTGGTATTGCTCCAAGGGCTATTTTGAAAATCCCGATACGCCACGCGGGCACCGCCGAGTTCATAAAAAATCATATGTGATATAAAGGAAACTTCATTACACATCTACACCACTTTTTATTTATTATGTTAATATGTTCAAGCAGAATAGACTGGAACACCAAAAAGCTAATGCGATACTTGGCTGTTCACATTTTCAGAAAGCTTCTTAAAGTCTGGTTGTTAATCTTCTGTGCAATCCAAAATAATACAATTTGTGACGTGTTCGTTAGTTAACATACTTCTGTATTTGGTTTTAATTATTTTTTCGCGTCATTTGTTCGTTTGTTCGCGGGCGCCTAGAAAGCAGGCCGCGGGCTACCCGGTGCCCGCGATCTACCGGTTGGGCACTACTGCTGTAGAGTATTACACTTTCTTGGCAGTTATCCTAAATTTGTATACATGTAGATAGGTATGGTTAGTCCTAGAAAAAGAAGGTAGGAAGATACCATAGGCGTATCGTATACATCCTACTAATATTATAAACGCGAAAGTTTGTAAGTATGGATGGATGGATGGATGTTAGATACTCTTTCACGCAAAAACTTCTGAACGGATATGGATTAAATTTGACACAGAGATAGGTTATAATGGAATAACACAAAGGCTATATTTTATTTCGGTATTACCACGGGAACGGGAATTAATTTTTTTTTAATGTTTCTTAATTAATAATAAGTAATTCTCAGTCTTTCACACCCGTATTGTTCTCTCTCCATTAGGCAAATAAATATAAACGCAGGCGAAGCCGCGAGGCGCAGCTAGTGTATAATAAAAAAAGGATCTAAGTATGTCCCTAATGCAGTGGTCGTCATAATTTTCTGGTCAAGTGCCACATAGGACAATGTGACGTACTACTCCGGGCCGCACTATGTAGCAACTATGTAGTATGTAGTAACTAGCAACAGGTGTAGTGAAATGTTGGGTACTACAATTACAGAACGCAAATTATTATATTAAATATTTTATTACGAACAGTTTAATTTCAGTTCAATAATCAATTATTCTTTTGTGCTTATTGCGGGGGCGCGGGCGCGCGCGAAAGACAATATCCAATCCAGTAGGAACTGCCTATGTCGCGCGGCTCGCCCGTAGGTTCACAATCTCAAATCTGTGCTCCCGCCGTGTAATAATTCAACTGCCACTCAGAGCACAGAAAATATTTTCACAGTGCTTGAAAAGTACATAATACTTATTTTATTTGCGCTGTTCTAGAGTCAATCACCGCGGGCCGCACAAAAATGGCCCACGGGCCGCATGCGGCCCGCGGGCCGCAAATGACGACCACTGCCCTAATGTATTGTATTATCTTTATCAGTCATCTAGTACCCACACAACTCCCTATAAAATGCTACAAAATATGAATCATGCATGAATCATAGAAAATAAACAAAATTTTCAGATTCTCCATTCAAAATTCGAACATCCGTTCCAGTGTCTCTGGAAATAGTGACGTCCCCATCCTGTTGACGTAAACAAAACAGTCGATAAATCGCGGAATGATTCCTCAAGGTTGTTTTCGCCTACGCAATTTCATTAATTTTCAGGAAACAACTTTAATGAATGGTATAGTTTTTATGAGTGTTTATTTTCCAATGTTTGCTTTCTAGTCTTACAACAAACCGAATTGATTTATTTGTATTTTAAAGTTCTGTACGTCTCATGCTAAACAAGCCAAATTAGATTTACTTACTATTAGATTTACTTACTCTATGTAAGTAGACAGATTGAATTTAGTTTGTGTAGTGTTTTTAAGTTAAGGCGGTAAATGATTTTTCATTGTGTTCCTCTTATTTTTTCGCCGTTAAAAAGGCGTCAAAACAACTAAAGAACCCAACCTGACAAATCTGCATGAGTACAATAACAGCCCTACTGCGATTATCAATCCATCTACCAAGCGTAGAACTATGTACTTGATTGTGGTAATCCTATCTTACCTAGCCCGCCCCTAATGATTGTGTCATAATAAATAAATAAATAATAGAAATAAAATATTTACAAAGAAGTTATTTATAAAGAAAAAAACACTCAGAATCTCGAAATAAAAATTTGCAGATCGCACAAACATTTATCTCAAGGCGGAAATCGAACCGGCAACCTTCTACAGACAGACAATCGCTCAACGCGCAACATCGGTCGTATGCATTTATATTAAAACTAGCGACCCGCCCCGGCTTCGCACGCTTTTATTATACGTATAAACCTTCCTCTTGAATCAATCTATCTATTAAAAAAAACCGCATCTAAATCTGTTGCGTAGTTTTAAAGATTTAAGCGTACAAAGGGACAGGGACAGAGAAAGCGACTTTGTTTTACACTATGTAGTGATTTTCTTTTACGCACTTGTCAGTTCAATCGGAATTAACAACAATGAATAGTGAAAAGTAAATAGCCACGTGCAATTACTACGTGTAAGTATTTTTACTACGAAGTGTAGCAAGTTGTACCTGCATACAAGCACGCATGTGACAAACTGACAATAGAACCACGTTTGGCAATCGATTGTGTGACGTATGATCAGCGTGAAATCGATCTAAGAGGGATAATCACCTGTTATTGGCTCGAATAAGTAGTTTTAGCCTGAACTGTGTCATTTATTTAGAACATTGTCAGTAAGTTAGTTCGTATACTAACTAAACATTTTTGGTTAATTATAAGTAACCAAAACTTCTATATAATACGTAGTTAAGCTGTAGGTAGGTATGTTTCATTAATACCATAAATAAATACGCTCTTTCTATTGAATTATAGTCATAGAATTATAGTATTTATTAGTCGTTAGTATCTACCTATAAATATCTTTTGACATAGCAAATATTAGGTATACGAATGTAGAGCCACGTAAAATGTATGTCAGTGCGGCGCAGCACTATTCTAGGTTCGCTCCTCTATGTCAAGTGCGTTATCGATAGTTTTTATTCCTAGTTATTTGCGTGTACTAATACTGCGTCTGTCAACGTGCGTCTCAGGATAGATGTGATGACAAACAAGATGCTCATAGACAGAATTAGCTCACGTTTTGCAGCACATGATGATGTAAAAGGCTTCCGTGTGACGCAACTCATGATTTATCTATTGAATAACCTTCAAAAAGTTATTTTAAAAAACTACACTAAACAATCACAAATGAAATAAATATGTCGAAATAAATCGATTTAAATTCCCATCACTACCTATAACTTTCCCTCTTCTACACCAAGTGCATTTGTAGTAACTATTGCTAAATCTACGGTTTGGCGCTTTTAAATATAGAATGCCAGTGACCTTTCCATCTTTAGAAATAACACAGTTTTGGTTTTCATTTTAGATTGCTCTCGAGTTGACAAAGAAGGCAAGGTTTTAGGTATGTCTGAGATCTCTACTTAGGTATTCTCTTTTATATTAAAAAAGAAAAATAAAAAAATAGGTATACTAGCTATCTTGTAGATCAGATACCTAAATGCTAAGATCTAGCATTACTACGTTTGCCTAAATGTTACAGAACACCTATGAGTACCGGTAAGTAGTACATGTTGAAGTTATTTCTTGAAAATTAAAAAGAAAAACTCTGACCCGCTAAAGCTGAATGAATCCATTCTTCGAAATTCAAATTCGAACGAGAGGATGTCATCGTCAACTTCAAAAGAAGCCCAAAGGAAGTCGTTATTTTAGACCAAATTTAAAACTATTCAAAAATAGACCTTCTACAAAAGAAACAGAGAATATTTTCAAGAAAACTTTTAGTTTTTAAACTAATTGCTATAAAAATGCGTTCTGTTTAGGAAATGAGACGATTTAGGAAATGGCTGTAGTTTCTAGAAATGGGACCTAATTTGGAATATGGACATAATTCAGAAAAGGATGTATCTACATATACCTCCTTAAGCAAGGCGATTTTTAGGTACTTAAATCATATCTCAAGCTGTTTAATTGCAGCAAATTATATAATGAACTAGCAGCGCCTCGCGGTTTCACGTGGGAATTCTGGGATAAAATATAGCCTATGTGTTATTCCAGACTATAAATCTATATAATCTATCTCTATGCAAAATTTCATCTATATCCGTTCAGTAGTTTTTGCGTGAAAGAGAAACAAACATGCTTACAAACTTTCACGTTTTTAATATTAGTAGGATAATAACGTTCCGTTATACCCTTTATGTACAGAACCCTTAAAACGATCATCAAAATCGGTTCACATAATGTAGAAAAAAAGAACACACATAAAATACAACCGAAATAAGAACCACCTCTTTCTTTTTGCTGTCATCATCAGCCTATATTAGTCCACAGCCGGACATAGGCCACCCTTAATGAGCGCCATAGCGCCCTGTCTTCAGCTTGACGCATCCATCATCTGCCAGCAGTCTAGAGCAGATCGTCATCCCACCTGGCCGGAGGGCGCCCTACACTACGTAACGTACTACACTACACTACATAGTAGCACAAATAGTAGTCACTACATAGTAGACACTACACCAAATAGTAATCATTTAAAAAAAAACAAAAAATCCCGTTTGTCTGACCTCAAGTCAAAGCTCGCTATTTTCAGTCAAACAGAGCTATTTTTGAAAATGTATATACTATTTTTACATAAGTATATTGGTGCTCGTATATTATTAAAAAAAGATGCCACAGAACACTTTTTGAACGCAGAGTACTTCACTAGCCAAAAATTATACTTGTCACTGTCATTTTTATTTCACTTTGACATTAAGTTTAACATTTGGCGGGAAAGTGTTTGCTACGCGCGCTTTTAACAGAGTGTGGTTGGCAACTGGTATTGGAAATAGAAATTCCTTTAAGTATTTTACTTTCAATGTGAAATTTATTGTGAGATCTAGGACAGAACTTCACATCAGCACTATTGGTCACTAGTATATGCTCGCGGTTTCGCACGCTTTGTTTCTACGGAAACGTTTCAAAGCTATTTATATTCCATTTATGGGATGAAAAATAGCCAATGTGTTATTAGAACTAGGTCTAAGTATATAAAATTTCAGCCCGATGGGTTCAGTGGTTTTTGCGTGAAAGAAGAACAAATATCCATATATACATCTCTACATCCATACAAACTTTCACGTATATAATACTTATTAGTAAGGATGAGGAAGGGATAGACTTTCTTTTGACCACAACAGTCCTGGATTTGTAAATAGGCCGTATAGGCCGCGGCCTAGGGGCGGCAGCGTCCTAGGGGGGCGGCAGATTTCAGAGGACGGTCATGCCCCCGGTATGTCTACCGGGGGGGGGGGTGCAGCTAATAATGAACGGCTCTGTACATGGGGCGGCGGAAAAAAGTGGCCTACAGTCATAAAAAATATAAATCCGGCACTGGACCACTATCTTACTTGATGATAAGATTGTTTTGAGACGACATGACCAAAGATGGCATGATAATTATGACATCACTACATAGTATAAAACAAATTCGCTTTTTCTGTCCCTATGTCCCTATATCCCTATGTCCCTTTGAATGCTTAAATCTTTAAAACTACGCAACTGATTTTGATACAGTTTTTTTAATAGACGAGTGATTCAAGAGGAAAGTTTATACGTATAATAAAACCGTGCGAAGCAGGGCGGGTCGCTAGTGATATTATAATGTACTAGCTTAGCTCTTAGCAACCGAATTTACCTAACTACCTTCTTATTAATTAAATAGTTTCGGTATCAGGTGGGTCGAATTAGATAACGCTTAGGACTCTCACTTCCTTACTCATCCGTATTTGTATAAACGCAAAAGTTTGTAAGTATGGATGGCTAGATGTTACTCTTTCACGCTAAAACTACTGAACGCATTTGGATGAAATTTGGCACAGAGATAGATCATAGTCTGGAATAAATATAAACACATAGTCTTTTTTTTATCCCGGAATTCCCACGGGAACGGGAATGACCGCGAGTGAAACTGCGAGGCGGAGCTAGTATTATGATAAACGCGAAAGTTTGTTTGGATGTATGGATTCCTATTTCACGCAAAAAAAACTAAACGGATCGGACTGAATTTTTAAATAAACGTAGTTCTAGCCCTAGAATAGCACACAGGCTACTTTTCATCCCATAAATCAGTTCCCATGGGATATAAATAGCATAGAAACGTTTCCATAGAAACAACGCATGCGAAGCCGCGTGCAGATGCTAGTACATCTTACTATTATAATAAATGGGAAATTTGTGTGAATGTTTGTTATAAGTAAACTCTGTAATTGCTTAAGTTATACAGATGAAATTTGGTACGTAGATAGTTTAGGGCTAATAAGACATACCTAGGCTAATAAAATGTTCAAAAATTTACCTCTAGAGGGGTTAAATAAAAAAAATTACCTCTGAGGGGGTAAAGTTTGTATGGAAAATTATTTTTCCTTGGTTCGATTTACTCAAAGCTCAGTATAAATAAAGTATGAAATAAATAATTAAACACATGTTTTTTATTTTTACAAAATAACCCATATTAGTTGTCAATAAATTTCTGAAATTTGTATGAAAAAAAAGTCGGGTTCGCAGGCGAAGCCGCGGGGCGCATCTAGTACTAAATATCGATTCCAAAAAATCTAAGTAGGTGGGTAAGTACAAAGTATTGTATCTAATTTCTAGTAAAATGAGTTTTAACAAACGTTAATAAAGCTTGCTTATTTGAAACTTTATTTCAAAAGGCAGAGGGTCCAAAATTATAATAACACAAGTCTCCGTATCGATGTCGATAATTAAGTACAGTTGGAAACGAAAGTCACTGAACATTGATAAATTCATATATGCTGGCCCTCATTTTGTACCTGACCAAAATAATTTTATTTATATATTTATATTATAAAAATAAATAATCATGAATAATGTAAATGTCTAATAGGTACTTTGTAGGTTTTTTACTGAAATTAAAAAAAACAGCAAAGATTTGGATTAAGTATTTCAATAAACTTAACGATTATTTTACTGTCCGGAATTATTTATTTATTTTAACTAAGTCTGTCTTTGTATGGGTTACTTAACTTTTTCTTTTTTTTATATAAAAGTTAGTTGATGGCTAGTCTTGTGGACCCATTTAAGAATGATGAAGATCTGACCTGTAGTTTTTTAGTTATAATGTGTGCAAAATTGAAGTTGGTTGGTTGACGGTTAATTGTTAGTTTTTGTATAAACAAAGTATATTATGTTACAAAATAATTATTTACCAACGTAGTCTATGTTATTTATTGACGACCGATGTGGCGCGGTGGGCGAAGGTCCGCCTGCGACGCAGGAGGTTGCGGGTTCGATTCCTGCTACGGAACAAATTTGTGTACGATCTGCAGAAATTTGTTCCGTTGATATTTTTATTATATTTATTAAACACCCAGAGTGTTTAATATATATGATAAAAAATATCTATCTATGTATATAATGTTTTAAATATATCAGTTATCTAGTACCCATAACATAAGCTTTGAGTAGCTTACTTTGGGGCTAGATGGTGCTGTGTGGATTGTCCAGCATTATTTATTTATTATTATTATTATTTATTATCACTGCATAGTATAAAACAAAGTCGCTTTTTCTGTCCCTATGTCACTATATCCCGATGTCCCTTTGAACGCTTAAATCTTTAAAACTACGCAACGGATTTTGATGCAGTTTTTTTAATAGATAGAGTAATTCAAGAGGTTTATACGTATAATAAAACCGTGCGAAGCCGGGGCGGGTCGCGAGTATATTATAATGTCAAACTGGACAAACTCTATTGAATCAAGTAGGTAATTAGGTATAAAATGCAGCTCTGACTGTACTTCGCGTACTTTTATCTTCTAAGTAGATAAGCAGATATAGCTTAATCTTATCATCGACATACCTATCTATCACTGAAAACATGATTTAGTATTTTGAGTCTACGACTGACAAGACAAGGAATATTATATTTGTTATTTTTATACTATTAGTCATAGTTATTTCGCATTTTTAAGTAAAATGGGAGATGTTAACATAGTGGATGGTGAGCCTGGTAAGTAATTTTGTCCAAAAAAATTATAATAAATCACATTTTTTTTGTATTTTTTTTGCGCTTTAATAATTACACCATGTTGCGGAAGTACCTTCAAATGAAAAACCTAAAAACCTAATCCATTGATGAACAGTTTTAGTAACGTATTTAATCAAAATATCTCTCAATATCAAAATATTTGTGCCCTTGCAGGGTACATGTTGGACTTGTATTATTTTTAAGATCTTTTTAACACATTTATGCAATAAAATATTGAGTATAAATATATTTTAGGTCACGTCAACGTGGTTGACGGCTGGGGTGGACCAGTAAACGTCGTCGATGGTGGATACGGAGGGGTAAACGTCGTCGACGGGGGCTTTGGGGGGGTCAACGTTGTGGACGGGGGATTTGGGGGAGTCAACGTTGTAGACGGAGGCTTTGGGGGGGTCAACGTTGTGGACGGGGGATTTGGAGGGGTCAACGTTGTAGACGGGGGATTTGGAGGAGTCAACGTTGTGGACGGAGGTTTCGGTGGTGGAGTCAATGTTGTTGATAATAGTGGAGGAAATTGGATGGTGAGTATTACTTGATAATTATATTGCTTTTGCTTGAAGTTCAATTCAAACTACTTAGTTAAGAACATGCTATCTCTCTCTGTCTGATTCGCCCACGTGGTATTCGAATATAAACCTAGCCTAAACGTAAATAAGTTTACGTTAATTATAAATGTAAATATGTTTACACAAATAAAGGCTCCTTTTTACGATGGCACGTGTGATGATGAAATTTAATCATGATAATTATTAGGTATCTACGAATAGATGGAACAAAAACGTATGCGTATGCAAGTATCTCTACAGCGCAGATATCATCCGCAGCAACTTAAGCGGAATCTTGAACCCCATTTGGGGTGGAAACCTTTGGTCCTTGGGGTCCTAGGGAATACTCAATTTATAACGATCTTACCAAACTTATAGAGTCCACAGGTGATGAGAATGTTGGCTTCTATTTCAAATTGGCAATGCTGCCAGCATTCTGGGCGAATGCTGGCAGTATTGCTACTTTGCCTTCTGGTAAAGGCCTAAATATTTTTTTTGAGCTTAATCTTAATATGTGTAGTTACTAATTGTGATTTTTCATTTCTTGCTTTTGCTTTATTTAAATATTCTTAAATGGATAACCTTTCTATTTTCTAATGAGTAAAAATATATCCTGTTCTTCTCACTAAGGGACGGCATGATTTTATACTGCTAATAGTAAACCGGCCTTCATTTACTAATCAAATCATAATTATCTACTATATTTTATCAGATATCAATTAAATCGTTAGGTAGCATGACTCATTTGATTTCGCCATGATCGTAATTAATATCAAAATTAATTAAAGATTGGTGTTCTTTGACAGATCATTAGCCATTTTTTACTTTGACGTATGAATTAACATTTTCTTGGCATTTTTATTGTTACTCAAATTTTTTGTCATGTGATATACTTTTTCATTTCAATTTTTTACTTATTTTGTGTTAGAGCTAAAAATCTCATCATAATTAGGTATTAAAATAAACACTAAAACTCTAATACAGATTTTTTATAAGACGCATAACTAGTTGCAATACACATAATAATATGCAATAGTTAAGCCATGCAAGTGCATATGCATAGTATGCGTTTAGTGCAGTTTCAGTATTCTGCTCACATTTTTTAGCTCTTAGAGAGCGTACATACCGATGTAAATTTAGATAATTTTATCTCTATGATTACTTTTTATATTTTACCTGCTGACTGACAGACGTTGTCCTGTCTTAATTAAGTATGAATGTTGATTTTTTTTATTTCACATAAACCTACCTTCTTTTGAAAATAACTAACACAACAAAATGAATCGGTCCAACCGTTCACGCGTGACGGCGCGTGACCAAGGGAAATAAGGATTCCTTTTTTATGTATTACTAGCTGGTGCCCGCGACTTCGTCTGCGCATGATTAGTATTTGGAGTACTCGCGATTTTACTGCGTAATTCCCTTTCCCGTGGGATTTTCGGGGAAAAAATAAAGCCTATTTCTTATTCCAGCTTATAATCTATCTCTGTGCCAAATTTCATCCAGATCTGTTCAGCAGTTTTTGCGTGAAAGAGTAACTAACATCCATCCATCTATCAATCTATCCATCCATCTATCAATTCATACTTACAAACTTTCGCGTTTATCAGTTCAATTCAGTTTGGTTCCCCTGGGCTATACGGGTTTTCAAAAATTTCTCACAGCATCACTGAACAAACTGAATTCCAGGATAAAATGTATCCCATGTCCAATCGTCCCGAGTTCCATTCGAATTCATTCAATTCCGTCGTGACGCGTGGTTAAAGAATTTCTCTTTCACCCTCTCTCCCAGGGGAACCTTACCGAATTCCGGGATAAAAAGTATCCCATGTCCTTCCTTGTACTATGAACTCAAATCGTCCCGAGTTTCATTCCAACTCATTCAGCAGTTTCGGCGTGATGCACGGTAAAGGAATTTTACTTTCATACCCTCTCCCATGAGAACCTTATTGAATTCCGGGATAAAAAGTATCCTATGTCCTTCCTCGTAATATGACCTATAATCATGCCGAGTTTCATTTCAATCCGTCAAGTAGTTTCGGCGTGATGCGCGTTTACGATACAGACAGACAGACAGACAGACAGACAGACAGACAGACAGACAGACAGACAGACAGACAGACAGACAGACATGAATGAAAAAAATTACAGTTTTGGCTTGAGTATCGATAATAGAGTGCCCTCCAAAAAAAATTTTCAAAATATCTTCAATGTACAGAATTGGCCCTGTTACAGTTTTATTATAAGTATATAGATATATTGTTTTCTTGATTGGTGACACTATTAAAGTGTATATTATACAATATTAAAGTGTATGCTAGCGTAAGCCAGCCTAAACACTTACAAAAATGATGTAACATTTGTTACTGCATGCCAACGGCGTGCCTCATGTAGTTACAGTTAGGAAGAAGGTTTAACTCCATGATCAGAACCCGAAACGCTTTGATAGCGCGATCTAGCCCCGGGTCATTTTTAGCAGCGACATCTAGTTATATTTTTGTAAATTAATTTCACACTTTCGACGAGCTTAAATCCGCATGCGCAAATTCTTGCAAATCTTTGCGCATATGCGCAATTGAAGCTCGTTCAAATGTGTGGTTTATTGTTTTTCATTACTCATACTCGGAAAGTAGGTCTGAAGATGCCTGAAGAGCGGGTTGAAAGTGATACTTTTCAGCCCTAGGGAGAATCGTATTCAACTGAACTGTAGCTATCACGTTTCTATTGAACCATGATAATGGCAGAATGTGAAAAATAATAGCAGAAGCTTAAAAAAAAGAAATGCGGGAAAGCGGCAATTCCCTCTTCATTTTTTCTCGTGTTGTTGAGTGTAACATAAAATTCAGTAGCGTTTTTATTTATATTTTCATTACGAATAGGTACAACCTATTCGTAATGAAAAGCACAGTGCTTACCTCGGGTGAAAGTAACTTATTTAGTCCCTCGAACTACAGGCGTCCTCGCTACACTCGGGCGCCAAACCCCGTCTCGGGATTAAATAAGTTATCTACTTTCAACCCTTGGGTACCTAACAATGTACTACTATCATATACACGTACTACTTCAACCATGGATGAGTAAGAGCATAGTATACAATTGAAACCATTGAGCTAACTGCAGACGGTTGCAAACAGTCTATAGGTAGCTCGATTAATCCATGTCAATACCAGTCGGAAGCGGCCCCAAGACACTGTCTGCATTACCACGCTGTATGGCAATGCTGATGCGCTGAGCCAGATACTCACCAGCTCTTGGGTCACGCGTCACATCGACCAGACGCTCAGACAATTTTTTAACAATTATAAAACATAAATAAAATAGAACCATCATAGAATATCACATAAATTCATGCATACCTACATGTTTAATTTTTATAAAGGGAGTATTCAGTGAAAGCAGGAGAAAAGTGTTCCTTCACTATAGGTATTATAAAATCTGTGACTAAGTACCTATACCCTTGAATATTGGAATTGATTTTGCATGACGCTACAAACCGCGCCTGTAGTTAGTGGCTTTTGAAACTACCTATTGAGCGTTTTAATCTAGTTTTTTTAAAACGGACATATTTTTTTTAATAATAACTAGCTTTTATTTATTTATTAAAATTGTGGTTCTGTTTTGAGGTTCACTTAGAAAAAATATATTGTTTTCTACGTGAATCGATTTTGATAATTCTTTTTTATTTAAAAGCTGATGCTAGAAATAAGTAATTGATTTTCTCTTCGCTTCAATCTTTTGTCCACAAGTGGGCGAAATTTATCACCTACCTTACCTGATAATAATGATTTCCAGGAACAAGACTCGGCCTCTTGCAGTGGATTCTTCTGCTTTGGAGGCCTCTGTGGCATGTTTAGTACTTGAGGTGCCATTAGGTTCGATTCCCGACGCGGGACAAGTTTGTATTATATAAATATTCCCACCTTGTAACTATGTACCAACATAAATAAAAATAATAAAGTTATCAGCGAATATAATTGAATCTTGAAAACGTGAACCAACTGCAAAATTATAGAGTTCTGAATAGGTAGGTAGTAAAAAAGTGTTATATTATTGTAACATACTTAACAAAACTTTTTAGAGCTAGTATTTACAATATAAACAAACTCTTAAAAATCTAAGCCGTCACCAGAAGGCAGAGTACCCAGAATGCTGGCAGCATTGCCACGTTGAATGGCGCAATGCTAATTCGCTAAATAATAATAATTTATAAAGCATAAAAAGTATGCATAATATCTATCTATCTATACTTATAATAAAACTGTAACAGGTCAAATTCTGTACATTGAAGATATTTTGAAAATTTTTTTTGGAGGGCTCTCTATTATCGATACTCAAGCCAAAACTGTAATTTTTTTCATTCATGTCTGTCTGTCTGTCTGTCTGTCTGTCTGTCTGTATCGTAAACGCGCATCACGCCGAAACTACCTGATGGATTGAAATGAAACTCGGCATGATTATAGGTCATAATACGAGGAAGGACATAGGATACTTTTTATCCCGGAATTCAGTAAGGTTCCCCTGGGAGAGAGGGTGAAAGAAAAATTCTTTAACCACGCATGACGCCGAAACTGCTGAATGAGTTGGAATGAAACTCGGGACGATTTGAGTTCATACTACAAGGAAGGACATGGGATACTTTTTATCCCGGAATTCGGTAAGGTTCCCCTGGGAGAGACGCGTCGTTCAGATGTTGTGAGAAATTTTTGAAAACCCGTATAGCCCAGGGGAACCAAACTAAATTGAATTGATAAACGCGAAAGTTTGTAAGTATGAATGGATAGATGGATGGATGTTTGTTACTCTTTCACGCAAAAACTGCTGAACGGATCTGGATGAAATGGGATAGAGATAGATTATAAGCTGGAATAAGATATAGGCTTTATTTTATCTCGAAAATCCCACGGGAAAGGGAATTACGCAAGTAAAATCGCGAGTACTCCAAATACTAATCATGCGCAGACGAAGTCGCGGGTACCAGCTAGTCTTACTAAAATAAATGGGAAAGTCTGTGTGAATGTTTGTAATAGGTAATCTTTGTAACTACTTAAGTTTTTTAAATGAAATTTGGTATGTAGATAGTTTAGAATCTAGAAAAGGACATAGGCTATTAAAATTTGGAAATTTTGACCTCTGAGCGGGTTATATAGGGTATTAAAATTTGTATGGAAAATATGTTTACCTTGGTTCGATTCACTCAAAACTTGGTTTACCTATATAAACTATGGAGTGAATAATTAAACACGTATTTTTTATTTTTACATAATAACCCCTAGAGGTTGTGTAATAATTTTCTGAAATTTGTTTGAAGAAACTGGTTTGCGGGCGAAGCCGCAGTTCGCATTAAGTTAATAATAAATTATTAAGGTTTCCCTAATAATAAGGCGTTCAAAGTATGCACAAAATATTATAATGTAAACTAGTATCTGCCCGCGGCTCGCATTTTTATCACATGGGAACTGATTTAAGGGATGAAGTGTTTTATTGCAGGGCTAGGACTACGTATTGTTACGGTTTTCTGTTACGATTTTTGGTTGAACCTTAGTTTCAATTGTTTAAACTAATTGTATTTTTTTCTATTCCTTGATTGTAATTTTCGTTGTTAATAAAACTAATTGATAGCGAGAGAAAAAAAATATTTTAAAATTAAACATTGTGAAAAAATGAAGCGACATCGAAATTTAAAAAAATTGATAAATTTACAATTGATATTATATGCTTATAAGCATACTTACCTAACTAGTGCAAGATTGTCCCACAATTTATGTAAGAATTATTTTAGAAATTCCAGAAATGTGTAGGTAAAGGAAAAATAATTAAAAACTAATAAATTATTCCATTTGTTGAAGTTTTTGAGTTGTTTAAATTATATTCTTGGACCCTACCTTTGTCTTAACTCTCTTCTTCATCATCATCATCAGCCTAAATTAGTCCACAGCTGGACATAGGCCTCCCCTAATGAACTTTCTTCTTGTATATTATAAATCAGCGTTGTGGGTTATTTACCTACTCGCAACATACAGCTGAACTGAAATAGAATTAATTTAGGTAGGTGAATATCTGGCTCAGCGCATCAGCATTGCCATACAGCGTGGTAATGCAGCCAGTGTCTTGGGGACGCTTCCGACTGGTATTGACATGGATCAATTGAGCTACCTTTAGACTGTTTGCAACCGTCTGCAGTTAGCTCAATGGTTTGAATTGTAAATACTAGTTGTAATTTTTCTATTCCTTTGCTTGTAATTTTCGTTGTTAATAAAGATGTTTATATAATTTAGGTAGTTAGTAGGTAAATTTATTTTATGATGCCTTTACATATTACTGCAATGTCTGTCAGCCGGACTAAATACTATTCTGACTTCTATCATGTTACTTTACATTTTACTTTTACTTACTCTCTTGTATTTTTTTCTGTGATGTTCCTACCTAATATTATTCTACGCCACCTTTGTGCCACCACACCAGGCCCTGTCTGAAAATCAGCGCCACTGTACTAGCAACTATTACATAGTCAATGATTTTATGACTGATAAATGTTTTTTAGATTCTAAGTAATGACGTAGGTAGGTATAGCTATAATATCGTAATTTTTCTTTTTTTTTTATTATTATTATTTAATTAATTTTTTATGTTTATTCAATTATAATTTCACTCATATATTTCGATTTGATTTTTGTTTAGTAAGTAGTTAATTTAATAAAATTGTTTGTGACTAAATATTGCACGCCATACTGGTAAAAATACATTGTGTCAAACTTTAAACATAACACCACCTATGTACCGTATTAACATGTATTTTTTGCAATAAATTTACTTTACTTTACTTTACTTTAGCTGCGTCCTGTAGCGGCATTATGCTGAGAGAGGAACCTTTTTCTATTTTTCATATTTTTTTTATTATCTTAGTTTTATGTGTTAGGTTTATATTTATAACAACGTACGTAAAAAGCCAATAAATGATTATTATTTCTTTCTTTCTTTAGCATCTGCCCGCAGCTTCGCACACGTTGTTTCTATGGAAACGTTTCAAGGCTATTTCTATCCCGTGGGAACTGATTTATGGGAAGAAAAGTAGCCTGTTATTCCATGGCTAGAACTACCTACGTCTATTCAAAATTTCAGCCCGATCAGCTGTGCTATTACGCTAAAACCGCCCATCCAAATTGATATTTTTGCACCATTTCAATGGCCATCGCGCGCGTCCTTTCCGTACAATTTCAAATTACGAAAGCCATTAGAAGGGCTTTCTTAGGTCAGTTTTGAAAAAAAAATGACTTATGAAACAAAACTGACATAAGAAAGCCCTTTCAATGGCCTTCGTAATTTGAAATTGTATGGAAAGGACGCGCGCGATGGCCATTGAAATGGCTCAAGAATATCAATTTGGATGGGCGGTTTTAGTGTAATCGCACAGCTGTTCAGTAGTTTTTGCGTGAAAGAGGAACAAACATCCATACATTTATACAACCTTTCACGTTTATAATACTTGATAGTAAGGATTATTCTTATGAACCCTTATCAGACTATTGCCTAGCATCAAAACTAAATACCTACATTACATAGTCTATTCCTAATTAAAACATTATCGTAATAACTACAGATAATTAGTATCTAATTGAGATACCAGTGGTGTCAGTGGTTATTTTCCAGCCCAGAAGTAGACTTTAGTTTAATCTAGTAGGTAGGTAGCGATATTTGTCTAGATTTTATATGTAATATATCATGAACACAGATCCCCTTATACTCTCCAATGATTGTATCCATCCAAGGTTGTCTGGTAGAGATCGCTCTTCAGCGATAAGACCGCCAATTGTCACTTAGTCTAAGTAATTTTATGGTATTTTGTTATTTTTTATTTAAGTGTGCAATAAAGCATTTTCTATCTATCTATCTATCTATCTATGATTAGAATTTATAACAATAAATTTTTATTTACGTAGGTATTTACACTTTTATCAAACTCCTAAAAATCTAAGCCGTCACCAGAAGGCAGAGTACCCAGAATGCTGGCAGCATTGCCACGTTGAATGGCAATGCTAATTCGTTGACCGAAATAGAAGCCGGCATTCTGATGACCATTCTGGCTATGCGAAGTTTGGTGAGATAAATTGAGTTTGATTCAGGACCCCAAGGACCAAGGGTTTCCGACCTAAACAGCTCCAAAAAGTGACCTCGGCCAAGATTAAAGGCTGCAGCAGACCGGATGCGTATGCGTATGCGTAAGCGTAGACGTATGCGTAACCCGGTGTGACATGGGTTACGGCGTAACTACACGTGTGACTACGCATAAGCATACGCATCCGCTGTGCTATTACGCTAAAATCGCCCATCCAAATTGATATTCTTGCGCCATTTCAATGGCCATCGCGCGCGTCCTTTCCATACAATTTCAAATTACGAAGGCCATTAAAAGGGCTTTCTTATGTCAGTTGTGTTTCATAAGTCAATTTTTTTTCAAAACTGACCTAAGAAAGCCCTTTTAATGGCTTTCGTAATTTGAAATTGTATGGAAAGGACGCGCGCGATGGCCATTGAAATGGCGCAAGAATATCAATTTGGATGGGCGGTTTTAGCGTAATAGCACAGCCGGTCTGCTCCAGCCTTATTCTACTACACGATATTCAGGGCCCGGCAGTTAGGGCGATTAGGGAGCAAGGCTTGCCGTGCCGGGTCCGGCCGGTCGCCCTAATTAGGGACCCTTACGCTCTAAATCTTATTACACCTCTCTTAGTAAGGTAGGATAAGGGTCCCTGAATATCGTGTAGTGGAATACCGCTTTTAATACTAAGTATTTGTAAATTTTCGTTTTGTTATTGGGACTCCATGAAATAAATAAAAATTGTATCTTTTATTCTTTACTAGCGACCCGCCCCGGCTTCGCACGGTTTAATTATACTTTCGTAAACCTTCCTTTTGAATCACTCTATCTATTAAAAAATCGCATCGAAATCCTTTGCGTATTTTTTAATATTTAAGCATACAAAGGGACATAGGGATATAGGGACAGAGAAAGCGACTTTGTTTTATACTATGCAGTGATGTGCTATTCCAGACTAAAAAAATTTTCTCTGTGCCATATTTCAGCCCGTTTAGTAGTTAGGCATAGCAGCGCTATGCCTAACTACTACTACTACTATATACTACTACTATACTATAGTCTATACTACTATTTACTACTACTATACTAACTACTAAACGGGCTGAAATATGGCACAGAGATATTATATATTATATATATATTGTATATTGTATCTCCATACATTTTGTTTCCAGGCTCGAAGTGGAAAGGGGGAAGGAGAGGAAGAACCAGCGGAAGAACCAACGGAAGAAGAAGAAGAGAAGGAAGCTGAGTAGACTAGATGTGCTGTGATCCATTGTACTGTCTTATAAGATAAAATTAAACTATTTATATGAGAAATTTTATAATCAAAATAAATATTTGTAATAAAGCCTTTAAATTATTAAAATTATTACACATCCGTGACCGTAGACAATAGAAATGCAACATCACTACATAGTATAAAACAAAGTCGCTTTTTCTGTCCCTATGTCCCTATATCCTTAAGTCCCTTTGACTACTTAAATCTTTAAAACTACGCAACGGATTTTAATGCGGTTTTTTTAATAGATAGAGTGATTCAAGAGGAAGGTTTATACGTATAATAAAACCGTGCGAAGCCGGGGCGGGTTGCTAGTTACATATAAAAAGATTACCAATTAGTTAATTAATTAATTACCAATTACTCAAGAGGCGCAAATATGCAGGTCTCGACAGAACCTACGCATTTGCTCCCCTTGGATTCGAGACCCTAGGTCCGTGGGGTACCGAGGCTCTCCGGGTTTTTTAAAAATTATCTGAGGGTCTGGTCGATGCGACGCGTGACCCGAGAGCTGGTGAATATCTGGCTCAGCGCATCAGCATTGTCATACAGCGTGGTAATGCAGCCAGTGTCTTGGGGACGCTTCTGACTGGTATTGACATGGATCAATTGAGCTACCTTTAGACTGTTTGTAACCGTCTGCAGTTAGCTCAATGGTTTCAATTGTAATTACCAATTATTTGTGTGTAGATTTTCATCGTCTCGGCTGTAAAAATATCGGTTTACTGGAGTGCACGCCACGCAAGTGCACAGCAATGGTTCCTGTAGAAAGATTAGGTACCTTTACCTAAGGTGCTACTGTGCCATTATTGATTGAAATTAGGTGTGAGCGACTTATTATTCACTCGTTGTTTCTTTGGAAAAGTCTCACGCTATTTCTATTCCGTGGGAACTAATTTCTGGGAAGAAAAGTAGCCTATGTTATTCCAGGCTAGAACTACGACTATTACAAATTTCAGTCAGCTCCGTTTAGTAGTTTTTGCGTGAAGATGAACTTTTAACATCCATCCATAAATCCATACAAACTTAGCATTTATAATATTAGTAAGAATAAGGAAAAGAAGAATAAGGATAAGAAGAATATTATTATATTAAATATTCTTCTTATCCTAATTCTTCTTATCCTAATTCTTCTTATCCTTATTTTTCTTCTTATCCTAATTCTTCTTATCCTAATTCTTCTTATCCTTATTATTCTTACTATTCTTATTCTTCTTATCCTTATTCTTCTTACTATCCTTATTCTTCTTACTTTCCTAATTCTTCTTATCCTAATTCTTCTTATCCTAATTCTTCTTATCCTAATTATTCTTACTATCCTAATTCTTCTTAGTATCCTAATTCTTCTTATCCTTATTCTTCTTCTTATCCTTATTCTTCTTACTATCCTAATTCTTCTTATTCTTATTCTTCTTATCCTAATTCTTCTTATCCTTATTATTCTTACTATCCTTATTCTTCTTATCTTTATTCTTCTTACTATCCTTATTCTTCTTACTTTCCTAATTCTTCTTATCCTAATTCTTCTTATCCTAATTCTTCTTGCTATCCTTATTCTTCTTACTTTCCTAATTCTTCTTATCCTTATTCTTCTTACTTTCCTAATCTTCTTATCCTAATTCTTCTTATCCTAATTCTTCTTATCCTTATTCTTCTTCTTATCCTTATTCTTCTTATCCTTATTCTTCTTATCCTTATTCTTCTTATCCTTATTCTTCTTATCCTTATTCTTCTTAT
Organism: Eupithecia centaureata; assembly: GCA_944547425.1. Classification (NCBI taxonomy): domain Eukaryota; kingdom Metazoa; phylum Arthropoda; class Insecta; order Lepidoptera; family Geometridae; genus Eupithecia; species Eupithecia centaureata. The sequence continues at coordinate 7,413,676 of OX155704.1, read as the reverse complement.
CCTTATTCTTCTTATCCTTATTCTTCTTATCCTTATTCTTCTTATCCTAATTCTTCTTATCCTTATTCTTCTTCTTATCCTTATTCTTCTTACTATCCTTATTCTTCTTACTTTCCTAATTCTTCTTATCCTTATTCTTCTTATCCTAATTCTTCTTATCCTTATTTTTCTTCTTATCCTAATTCTTCTTACTATCCTTATTCTACTTCTTATCCTTATTCTTCTTATCCTTATTCTTTTTACTTTCCTAATTCTTCTTATCCTTATTCTTCTTCTTATCCTTATTCTTCTTATCCTAATTCTTCTTATCCTTATTCTTCTTACTTTCCTAATTCTTCTTATCCTAATTCTTGTTATCCATATTCTTCTTAGTATCCTAATTCTTCTTATCCTAATTCTTCTTACTATGCTTATTCTTCTTATCCTTATTCTTCTTATTCTTACTCTTCTTACTATCCTTATTCTTCTTATTCTTACTCTTCTTACTATCCTTATTCTTCTTACTTTCCTAATTCTTCTTATCCTAATTCTTCTTATCCTAATTCTTCTTATCCTAATTCTTCTTATCCTAATTATTCTTACTATCCTAATTCTTCTTACTATCCATAATCTTCTTATCCTTATTCTTCTTATCCTAATTCTTCTTGCTATCCTTATTCTTCTTACTTTCCTAATTCTTCTTATCCTTATTCTTCTTACTTTCCTAATCTTCTTATCCTAATTCTTCTTATCCTAATTCTTCTTATCCTTATTCTTCTTCTTATCCTAATTCTTCTTATCCTAATTCTTCTCATCCTTATTCTTCTTCTTATCCTTATTCTTCTTATCCTAATTCTTCTTATCCTTATTCTTCTTACTTTCCTAATTCTTCTTATCCTAATTCTTCTTACTATGCTTATTCTTCTTATCCTAATGTTTCGTACCGTAATGGACATTTTCTAATTTGGGACATTGTGACAGCGGGCTCTGATGATGTAGATAAATATTCAGGTTCTGGCTATGATTGAAAGGCAACACCCTACATTCAAATTTAGCGCGCTGCGTGGGTCAATGCACCAATCAACGCATCCCTGTGATGCACCAATAAACAAACACTGGGACCTGGCGTCGCTACCGCCTCTGGTGGAAGACTGTAGAACTTGGCATTAAGAAAATGAAATACATCGTTGCGCGATCGATTTCTGTTTATATGAATAGGTATTGGTGGATTTTGTGTGCTGTTAAAAACGTGAAACCTCTAGACTAACCAGTGTGTGAACCCCTGTGACTTTTCCTAGTTCGTGAGCTATCTAGATAGACTCCAACCCGGTGCACCAGGTCCAGAGCATGCTGGCGATTGAGTTTGGCAGGTGAGCCGAGTAGATCTAAGCCCCGACATAAATTTGATCCTTTCGAGCAGGATTAGTCTATATTTCAGAGTTTTGCTGTCACAAAATCTCATTTTCGAATTCCATTCTTTTCTTTTTCTGCGACGTTGCGCGTCCGAGACAAAATGGCGGAGTAGGATCTGTTCGAACGCGAAGTCATTTTAGACGAGCTAAAACGTACATTAGACTTCTTTCCATCAGATGAACTAAAGTTTTTAGCTAGGTCTAGGGATATCGTCCCAAATCAAAGAAAGTTCCTAAAATTACAAACAAAAATTAAGAAAACTCTCATAAAGAACAACACCTTTGTCAAAGAAGATGAGTTAGGTATTCGTACTATTTTCAATGACCTTTATTATACGATCTTAGGTAACATTGAGACTCTAAAAGAAAGCCAGAATGAACAGCGACGCGCGAGTCGTTCATTTTCTGTACCTAACGTCTGTTCACATAATACCCACGAAAGACTACCTACATTGCCTTTGCCATCTTTCAACGGTGAACCAACCGATTGGCAGTCGTACTTTGACTTATTTTTATCTCTCGTCCACAACAAAAGTGCCTACACGGATACTGAGAAGTTTAGGTATTTGTTATTAACGCTAAAAGATGAACCCCTCAATCTTGTTAAATCTATACCAATTACGGACGAAAACTATTCAGTTGCGTTTGATATTCTTATCACTCGTTATCAAAACAGACGCTCAATTGCATCAAAACATTTATCGAATCGAAAACATATCGAATCTTGCTCAGAATGCGTACAAAGTTTGCGCAAATTATTAATGACGTACCACGAAAACATCCAAGCTTTGGAAAGGATGCAATTACCCGTCGATCAATGGAGTTTCCTATTGTTAGGTATTTTATTACGTAAAATTCCAAACTCGCTGCGTAAACGATTTGAGCTTTCTTTGCAAAAACCCACAGATATTCCAAATGTACAGGTGTTAATCGAGTTTCTAGAACGAGAATTGGCTGCTGTTGAAATCTCAGATTCCAGTAGTACGAAGAACAAACATCAAGGTACCAGTAGGCCTCCCGCGCGTTCCAGTGGGGGAACTACTCATCCAAAGCGAGTACTCGCCGTAAACGTTCAACCCGAGAATCGCGCTAGCAAATCTAAGCCTTCGGTCGACGGTAATAAGGACAAAAGTTGTTTGTCGTGTAATGAGGCACATCATTTAACAAAATGTAACAAGTTTTTAAATCTTTCGCCAAGCGATAGGTTTAATTTAGTGAAGGGAAATAATGTGTGCTACAACTGCCTAAGCACTGGTCACGATCTGCGTCAGTGTAAATCGAACTTTGTGTGTCGTTCATGTTTCAAGCGTCATCATACTTTGATTCATTTTGATAAAGACAGTAACGCTGTCTCCTTTCCTCTCGCTACGCACGAGGACAAAATGAGTGCTGACTCTTCGAGCTCAGACCTAGAAAACGCACACTTAGCAATAGTTTCAACAAACCACACGATGTCAGGCAGGCTTGCGCCGGATTCGTCTCTACGCACGAACACCGTGCTACTATCTACGGCACTCGTCAATATTTGTGTAGGTATTGATAAGCGAGCTACTGTCCGTTGTCTCGTCGATACCGGCAGTCAAGCGACCTTTATCACGGAGTCTTGTGCACAGCGCTTAGGGTTGAAACGGCGGAATGCGTACGTACCTGTATACGGTATAGGTGAGGGCAAACCTGTACTCCCAAAAGGTATTGTTTCGTGTTGCATAACACCAACGGACGCATCTCAACCGTCAATCCCGGTTGAAGCCTTTATTCTGCCAAAATTAATACCTAAAATGCCTAGCATGCCACTACCTTATGTAGGGTGGCCACACATACAGAATTTAAAATTAGCGGATCCGTCCTTTTACAATCCGCAAGAAGTTGAGATGCTGATAGGAGCGGATATGCTATCCCACATATTACTCGGCAATGTTGTCACTGGTTCACCCGGTTCCCCGATCGCGATGAACAGTATTTTCGGATACCTATTACTAGGTTCACTTTCGTTCGAGTCTACGACTCCTCCCAGAATTCAAGCTTGTTTTAGCTCATTGGACGATGACGGCGACTTGAAAAGGTTTTGGGAGCTGGAGGCAGTGCCTGAGGGGAAGGTACTAACGCCCGAGGAACATTTGTGTGAAAACATTTATGAGAGCTCACATTTTCGTGATAGCACCGGGCGATATGTAGTCGCGCTTCCCTTCAGGCCTGACGCCCAGCCCTTAGGTGAATCTAGGGACACTGCCCTCGCTCGGTTTCATAAGCTCGAGCGTCGGCTAGAACGCAACCCTAAACTCAAGGTCGATTACCATACTTGCCTGCAAGAATATCTAGACCTCGAGCATATGGAACCTGTCGAGGATGCCCCACTTTCTGGTCATCCCTATTACATTCCGCACCACTGCGTGGTCAAGGAATCGAGTGAAACAACGAAAACGCGAGTAGTGTTCGACGCGAGTTGTAAAACCTCCAACGGTAATTCACTCAACGATGTTTTGATGACGGGTCCTAAACTGCATCAAGATATTGTAGATATTTTGCTTAAATTTCGTGTACATTCCATTGCATTCACGGCGGACATAAAACAAATGTATCGTAACATACTGGTCAGGGAATCCGATCGGGACTTTCAACGCCTAATATGGCGATCGTCGCCACTCGATCCTATCCAGGAATTTCGCTTGCGAACGGTCACTTTTGGCGTAAGTTCATCGCCCTACTTAGCTCTTCGTACGATAAAGCAATTAGCGCACGATGAAGCGTCACGCTTTGGTCAGGCCTCTTCGGTCTTATTAGACCAAGTTTTTGTCGACGACATTATCACAGGTGAATGCGATGAGAATAGGGCCCTAACTCTTCAGCGGGACCTAATAGGTATTTGCGCGACGGCCAGCTTTGAGTTACGTAAGTGGCATAGCAACTCCCCAGCGATACTCGCTGCAGTTCACACGGCAGAATCTCACGGTGAGCGGCCCAGCAACGTCCCTTTTGCACCCATGGAGAACGACCATCAAACTAAAGTACTTGGACTACAGTGGAACCCGCATTCAGATCAGTTTAATTTTAGCGTTCAGTGTAGTTCTGATAAAATTACCAAACGTACGATTCTTTCGCAAATCGCCAAGATTTATGACCCTATGGGTTGGCTGTCCCCTGTTACTGTGTATGCCAAGCACTTAATGCAATTACTTTGGATATCAGGTGTCGGCTGGGATGACCGTCCCCCCACTAGTGTCATAAATTCTTGGGTGGCTTTTATTCAAGAGTTACCGCTTCTATCACAAGTTTGTATTCCACGCCACGTATTCTACGATACGTGTTCTCTTCAATTGCACGGTTACGCTGATGCATCGGAGAAGGCATACGCCGCGTGTGTCTACCTACGTCTCACAGACGAAAACGGGCAGTCTAGGGTACACCTACTCCTCGCAAAGACGCGCGTCGCACCTATATCGCCGTGTCTTAGCATACCACGTCTCGAACTGAGTGCAGCCGTATTACTATCGCGACTCGTAGATACTGTGCTACGTACATATCGCGGTCGCATAGAAAGGGACAAGGTGTATGCATGGTCGGACTCTTCCATAGTCCTTGCATGGTTACGATCCCCTCCCTATGAATTTTGTTTCGAATCGGACAAGTGAAATACTCAATATTGTACCCAGTGATATGTGGAGGCATGTACCCTCTGCTGATAACCCAGCGGATGCCCCATCTCGCGGCATGTTACCTTCTACGTTCTTAGAGAACGATCTTTGGTTTCATGGTCCTAAATGGCTTTCCCAAGACGCTGCTTTTTGGCCCGTGCGAAAAGATAATCTTTGCACATCAGAAGAAAAACGTACTGTACCATTAACTTCTACAGCGGCCATCCCTAGTAGTTCAATGACCGACCTTGACCTAATTAACAGGTTTTCTACCTTAAATTAGTTCGAGTGACATCTTACATTTTTAGATTTTATAACCTTCTAAAAGGTAAAATTAACAAAGAAAAGATTTCTTTTCCCTCGCACGTTTCTGTACAGGAATATAACTTTTCATTAAAGAGATTAATTTATTTAGTCCAACAGTCCACTTTCTCTGAAGATATAAAAAACATTCTTCAAAATAAATCTGTTTCCAATCAGTTGCAAAGAGTAAATCCATTTATAGATAAGGATAACTTATTAACGCGTGGGTGGTGGACGCATTCATAAGTCATTATTAGGTGATCAATTGAACTTGCAAAGTGAAGTTCGATCACTATTATATGAGTCACTTCATTCGAAGATATAATTAACCAGGTAGTACTTTAAACCTACTAGGCAGTCGCACGATTTGAAAAGTAAATCGATTTACTCGATTTCATGTTATTTTTTTTTTTGAGGGTAGCCATGCCTTAGCTGGCTGTCTGCAAGGCGATCTCTTCATTTCTTCAGAGAAAATTTAAAATTTATTGGGTGGGTAGAATCATACCTACTATGGGTGGGTGATTTTATATCTTCGAATGAAGTGACTCATATAATAGTGATCGAACTTCACTTTGCAAGTTCAATTGATCACCTATTGATATTTCGTCACTTCATTCTTCAGATATAATTAACCAGGTAGATGTTTAGAGTATGCATCATTTGCAATCAAATATGCTTTTATAAAATCAAAATAAAATTTAAATTTAGAATTATAATATACAAGCTTTACCCAAAATTAGTAGGTAGTTTGTTAATATTTTTACTAACTATAGGTACCTACTGCAGGAAGACATCCTCAAACATTTTACAATGTAAGTTATCTTATTTTCTATTTGTTTTTATCGTTACCTAATACTTATGATCAAATAAGTAGGTACAAAAAGTAATTCTCTATTTTTCATTAATAAAAGATTTTGATTTAGGGAAAAATCCCTTCTTATAGGGCGATTGTAAGTCCTAGCAAAGTTTTGTGAGGATCCATGCCATCCGACCGTCTTCTGGAAAAAGTCAAACGAGACCTCAACGGAAGCCGCCGCTAATGCGTGCATATTTAGCGCTAGAAGCGCTAAATATGGTCATGTCAACTCCATTCTCCACTTTACATCAGCAGGACTAAAGCTTGATGTCATTAATCATTAATCCAGCGCAGCAGCCGGATAAAGCTTTGAATTTTCTTTGATAAATTGCAGGATCAAGGTCTGGTTCACCAGCAGTAGGAGTTTTTAAAAGATCAGAAAATTGGATTTGTTACCTTTTAGGTATATTTTTGTTTGACACTTTAATGAGCTAAAGCGCATGAGCAGGTGTATTACTGTCGTAATGACCGATGTAATGACCAGCTAAGTCAAGCACTAACCGAGAACCCCAAGTTAAAAAATGTTTTGGAATTGAGGGGTTTTGTTTGTATGTAAATGCCGTTTAGCATACGTCTAATGTTACCACCCAATAGCAATGATAGTGCTGACCGTTGCAAATAAAAGGTTGATTAGAGTACCTCTGCTGAACTGTTATATTTGGAAAGTGAGTAGGTACATCCACTGGTTGAGAAGTCAATAAGTCACCAGCAATAATATTTTAAATATTCATGGGTATTTTCAATAATGTGTTCTGATTACGTCAGTTTAGAAACAATAAACTCCCCAAATTTGCTACCACCCACTGTGGGTGGTACGTTGATACTACTAAAGACGGTGGATAACATTAAGTTTTAGACTGGACTTGCTAGAGGTGGGATAGTTTGCTGTTTAAAAGTAGTCCTGAGCTTCGCGGTTCCCAAGGTAGGACTTCTTTGTTGTGATATTTAGTGGGATTGAAAATGATATTTTTATAATGTAAATTATTCTAATATAGTATTTCAAAATCTAATACCGTCTTTAGGAAACCAGGAACCTGTCCAATTCCAGTTGTTTCATTGCTTAAATTTCTTAAGCACTTTAGGACAACAGAATATGGCGGGAATGCATAGAAGTTGCTTTTCTGCTATCTAATCGTTAACGCGTCTATCGCCAAAGTATCTGGATCTCGTTTGTAGACTTTATAGTCGAACATTTCGTATAGGTGCGGAAAGCAAAATGGTTGAGCTATTGGAATACTCAATGGAATAGTCCTCACTTTATATTAGGTATAGGTAGATATGTGTCGATATTAATTTAGCGTGATTCTTCTCTAGCTACGATGCACTAGCATGACAATTTAAAACCATTTGTAATGTAGTAAGGAGCTCATACAAAATCAAGAAGCTTCTATAAAGACTTCTATGGCAAAATATATATATATTTTTTATCACTATGTAACTTAGAGATAGGTAACTATGTTTTACTAGGTTCAACTATGTTTACTACATTCTGGTGGTAATAATTGTATGTTTCCGATACATAAAATATCACTGAGATAAATATAAAGCGTTAGTATTTTCTAATAGCCTTATTTACAGGTAGAAGCAAATAAGCCTCTTTAAGGAATTAATGAATTAATGAAGGTTTATTGCAGCTAGAAATCCGTGTTTAAGAATCAGTTTAGGCACGATCCTATGATCCGTCATCTTAAAATGAATGAATTTAATGAGAGTTATTAAATTCAACATAAAAGTTTTATGAACTTTAGAATGAATGAAGTGGTCACAGTTAGTGAAAATAAAGACTCCTTGAGAGCGACCACAAACTAAAATAGCCCCTATGTATCTAATTCGATTAAATTAATAATCGCTGCTAGCATTTCAGGTTCATAATCGCAAGAAAGATGACTAGGTACCCTTTTCTGTTGTACAGTATAAATAGATAGTTAACTTTTCGAGTAACTAACTCTAACTCTACTAGTTAACTTCATAGAATAACTTAAATCCAATCAGTTTTATAATGGTTAGCCGACAATTATAAAAATGTTGGTTATACTCAGGGTGTACCCAATTTTATAATTGCGGTGCTGGAGCACGTGGCTTGCTCTAGTTTAGAGTCTGAGCTGTCGGCCTCGCTCCTGCCTGAGGCCCCCTGCAACCTGCGGGGTTACCTCCCCCCCATAGTTCATGTATAACGAGGTATATGTATAAGGGGGCTGTTCTGTTCCCCACCCGGGGGCGACTGGTCGTCGGTTGGACTGAAGCCACTACTGGTGCCTTTGCGGATGCGGTTATTTATTTTTAATATCAGGAACTATATTAATTTTTATAGCCTTTTAATCTTAAAACTAGTCTTAGTGAGAGCTTCTGACCAAACAATTACATCGTAGTTTTCGTTCTGGATAAGATTTCATCACGATCCAGACCGGGAGTTACGAAGTTTCCCCTTACAATTTTATAACCTATATAAGAATTTTATAATAATTTCAATAAGTACCGAGAAGCCCCTGTTAATAGCAGTGGTGCCTTAGCTTAACTACTGCTGAGCTGAGTCGACTCTCTTATCCTCACTCCTATTGGCATCAGATATTATAGCAGCAATTTTACGTTTTAAATTGAGTGCTTGTAAGAGAGCCCAGTTTTCTGAATTGCAAGTCAAAAAACGGGCAAAGTAAACGAAAACATATAATATATACCAATACTTATCCATCATACTTGGCAATCTCTCTTTGAAACCCACCGAGAGCTTTAAGAATTAATTGTAATTTTACCTCTTACGAGCGTAAAAAGTGCACTTAATGCTTAATAGAATTGCCATGTGTTGTTCGACAGACAACCACCAGGCGAACCTAATGACCTACTTAACAAGAGTGATCTATATTGAATCTTATTATATAAATATTTGATTTAATGGTACTGTGATAACCCACGGTTACCATTTATTCAATAAGAAAGCACGTGTTAACTTTCCGTTAACGTCAAGGTTCTAATTTGCAAAAATACGCAACTACCAGACTTAGTTGTAATTTTTATAATATTTCGCTTTGCGAAAACCCACGGATAACCTTTAGCATAGCAGGTTATAATTTGAGAGTATAAATGTCAGCAGGTAAAGCATCAAACGTGGTCCCAACATAGTGTAATTATTGTAATTTTTGTGAAGATCTATGATTGACTTCTAGCATATAGCAGCCGTGGTGGTTCTAATTTGCGAACCTAAATGTAAGTCAGTACCATACGTGGTAGTGTAATTGTTCTAATAAAGCGCTTTGGGAAACCCACAGTTAACCTCTAACAACCATTGAGGTTCTAATTTGTGAAAATAAATGCAAGCAAGCATAATTGGTTATGTAATAGTTCCAATATTTGCTTTGTGAAAACCCACGGTTAACCTCTAAGTATAGAACAGTCATCGTTGTTGAATTAGCGAAAATAAATGTTAGCAAGTTTTTATTCTATTATTTTGCTTTGTGATAGCCCTCGGTTAACCTCTAAGCATAGAACAGTCATCGTTGTTCGAATTAGCGAAAATAAAAGTTTGCAAGTTTTAGTTCTATTATTTGCTTTGTGATAAGTAGTGATAACCCTTAGAACAGCCATCGTTTTGACCCACAGTCAATCTCCAGGCCTAAGTAGGTAGTTACCCACCAGAGGTAAAATCTACCTTCTTGCTTTACGTACATTTCGCAAAAGTTAGCATTTCGTAAAAGTTTGCAAGTTTTAGTTCTATTGTTTGCTTTGTGATAACCCTCGGTTAACCTCTAGCATAGAACAGCCATCGTTTTGACCTCAGGGTCAAACCCCCAGGCATAAGTAGGTAGTTACCTACCAGAGGTAAAATCTACCTTCTTGCTTTATGTACGTTTCGCAAAAGTTTGCATTTCGTAAAAGTTTGCAAGTTTTAGTTCTATTGTTTGCTTTGTGATAACCCTCGGTTAACCTCCAGCATAGAACAGCCATTGTCTTGACCCCAGGGTCAATCCGACAGGCTTAAGTAGGTAGTTACCTACCAGAGGTAAAATCTACCTTCTTGCTTTATGTACGTTTCGCAAAAGTTTGCATTTCGTAAAAGTTTGCAAGTTTTAGTTCTATTGTTTGCTTTGTGATAACCCTCGGTTAACCTCCAGCATAGAACAGCCATTGTCTTGACCCCAGGGTCAATCTGACAGGCTTAAGTAGGTAGTTACCTACCAGAGGTAAAATCTACCTGCTTGCTTTACGAACATTTTGCAACAACACTTGAAAAGATAATAGCACTTTGCTTACCTTGTTCACTTAACTCCGAATCTGACGAATACACTATTACTCGTCGGCGTTTTTTATTCTCCTTCTCTTAATTTTATTATTATAACATTTAATCATGTCGAAACTTCTCTTCGGCATGAGGAATAAATTTATTTTACAAGAGGGAGCTGTTACGTCCGTACGCTGCCTCGCACGAAAAAAGAATGAAGAGATCGCCTTGCAGACAGCCAGCTAAGGCATGGCTACCCTCAAAAAAAAAAAATAACATGAAATCGAGTAAATCGATTTACTTTTAAAATCGTGCGACTGCCTAGTAGGTTTAAAGTACTACCTGGTTAATTATATCTGAAGAATGAAGTGACGAAATATCAATAGCATATCAATCCAAACATCAGCTGATTCTGCCTAAAAAACATCAATTAACGAATTTAATAATTGACGAAGCTCACATTACTCAGTTGCATGCAGGGACACAGACTGTTCAATACTTTCTACTACAGAAATATTGGATATTATCTAGTCGTGACATCATTCGTCAGCGAATTCATAGATGTGTACGCTGCTTCCGAGCACGGCCTGCAAGACTTCAGCCCAGGATAGCCCCGCTTCCCGCGTCCCGCGTGAGGCCTGAGAGGCCTTTTTTGAAAACATCAGTCGACTTTAGTGGTCCCCACTATGTTCGTGCGAATAAAGTTCGTAATGCTAAGGTAATTAAATGTTACGTTGCAGTTTTTGTATGCATGAGCGTAAAAGCGATACACCTCGAACTGGTTTCGGAATTAACTAGTGAGGCCTTTTTAGCGGCTTTACGTCGATTTACATCCCGACGTGGGTTATGTACGGATATCTATTCAGATTGCGGTAAAAACTTTGTGGGCTGTAATAATGAATTAAAAGAGCTGTATAAGTTCCTTAAAAACGATTCTGTTCAAAACGCATTGAATGCAAAAACTTTACAGCAAGGAATCACTTGGCATTTCCAACCACCTTATGCCTCTCATTTCGGTGGCCTTTTTGAGTCCGGGGTTCGATGTTTTAAGCATCACCTAAAGCGTGTTATTGGAAACCAAACGTTGACTTACGACGAAATGCATACTTTGTTGAATCAAATCGAAGCGGTCCTCAACTCGCGGCCTCTTTGTGTGACGAGTGCGGACTCAGACGATCCTTTACCACTGACGCCCGCCCATTTCCTAATCGGTGGCCCTCTGACGGCCCTACCAGATGTCCCTCTGACTGAATTGAATCCAAATCGATTACTTAGATGGCGATGGGTACAACAATGTTTACAACATTTTTGGAAACGATGGAGTAGAGAATACTTGCATGAAATCCAACAGCGCGGTAAATGGTATCGGGACCAAGGGCCTCCTATCCGTGAGGGCGCTATTGTTGTGGTTTGTGACGATAATCTTCCACCTCTTCAGTGGAAATTAGCTCGCGTGTACGCTCTTCATCCTGGTTCTGATAATATAACGCGGGTGGTAACTTTACAATCCGGAGGTCATTTCTTCAAGAGAGCAGTTGTTAAAATTTGCCCTCTTCCAATAGAATAAGATAACAATAACTTACCTCATTCATGTAAATAACTATACTTATGTACTTGTAAATTTCCATTGTTTTTCTGTTTATATTTATTACGTATACCTTTTGTGCCTAAGTCAACAACTTAGCAACCTATCTTCAACCGTAGTATTTACTTACGTCTAGTTTACAAATTTTCTTGTCTCTGTTTATGTGGTAGGTACTTATTACATTTTTACTTTGTTGAAACAATTGCATTGTTTCAAGGTGAGGGGCATGTTTCGTACCGTAATGGACATTTTCTAATTTGGGACATTGTGACAGCGGGCTCTGATGATGTAGATAAATATTCAGGTTCTGGCTATGATTGAAAGGCAACACCCTACATTCAAATTTCGCGCGCTGCGTGGGTCAATGCACCAATCAACGCATCCCTGTGATGCACCAATAAACAAACACTGGGACCTGGCGTCGCTACCGCCTCTGGTGGAAGACTGTAGAACTTGGCATTAAGAAAATCAAATACATCGTTGCGCGATCGATTTCTGTTTATATGAATAGGTATTGGTGGATTTTGTGTGCTGTTAAAAACGTGAAACCTCTAGACTAACCAGTGTGTGAACCCCTGTGACTTTTCCTAGTTCGTGAGCTATCTAGATAGACTCCAACCCGGTGCACCAGGTCCAGAGCATGCTGGCGATTGAGTTTGGCAGGTGAGCCGAGTAGATCTAAGCCCCGACACCTAATTATTCTTACTATCCTCATTCTTCTTACTATCCATAATCTTCTTATCCTTATTCTTCTTATCCTAATTCTTCTTGCTATCCTTATTCTTCTTACTTTCCTAATTCTTCTTATCCTTATTCTTCTTACTTTCCTAATTCTTCTTATCCTAATTCATCTTATCCTAATTCTTCTTATCCTTATTCTTCTTCTTATCCTAATTCTTCTTATCCTAATTATTCTTATCCTAATTCTTCTTATCCTTATTCTTCTTACTATCCATAATCTTCTTATCCTTATTCTTCTTATCCTAATTCTTCTTGCTATCCTTATTCTTCTTACTTTCCTAATTCTTCTTATCCTTATTCTTCTTACTTTCCTAATTCTTCTTATCCTAATTCTTCTTATCCTAATTCTTCTTATCCTTATTCTTCTTCTTATCCTAATTCTTCTTATCCTTATTCTTCTTCTTATCCTTATTCTTCTTATCCTTATTCTTCTTACTATCCTTATTCTTCTTCTTATCCTTATTCTTCTTACTATCCTTATTCTTCTTACTTTCCTAATTCTTCTTATCCTAATTCTTCTTATCCTAATTCTTCTTATCCTTATTTTTCTTCTTATCCTAATTCTTCTTCTTACTATCCTTATTCTTCTTACTTTCCTAATTCTTCTTATCCTAATTCTTCTTATCCTAATTCTTCTTACTATGCTTATTCTTCTTATCCTTATTCTTCTTATTCTTACTCTTCTTACTATCCTTATTCTTCTTATTCTTACTCTTCTTACTTTCCTAATTCTTCTTATCCTTATTCTCCTTATCCTTATTCTTCTTACTATCCATAATTCTTGTTACTATCCTTATTCTTCTTATCCTTATTCTTTTAATCCTTATTCTTCTTAGTATCCTAATTCTTCTTATCCTATTCCTCCATAATCTTCTTATCCTTATTTTTCTTCTTATCCTTATTCTTCCTATCCTTATTTTTCTTCTTATCCTTATTCTTCTTATCCTAATTCTTCTTATCCATATTCTTCTTCTTATCCTAATTCTTCTTATCCTAATTCTTCTTATCCTTATTCTTCTTATTCTTACTCTTCTTACTATCCTTATTCTTCTTACTTTCCTAATTCTTCTTATCCTAATTCTTCTTATCCTAATTCTTCTTATCCTAATTATTCTTACTATCCTAATTCTTCTTTACTTATTTATTTATTTTATTACACAAAATCCACAGCTCTTAAAAATAAATTACAACTAATCTTATAGTTTAACCTACAGCCAATAAAGGATTTACATTTTATGAATTTAACCTAAATATGAACTATCACTAAATCTACAAATTAAATCTAAATAGTTGAATTTACTATTAATTATTTCTTTTATAAAAGTTAAGCCAAAATTCACAAGGTTTTAAGAAAAACAGCAGAAAACATACTAGGTACACTAATTACCCACCAATAGTAAAAGTAACGTATTTTACATTTATCACATGACGAATACCTTAAACATAATATGTTTTTATCATTATATACACTCACATATATCAATGCCATCATACCTCTACATATAATGTATAAAAATACTTTTTATCATACATAATGAAAAAATGTATTTTAAGGGAATTATGAAATTGTAAACTTGTATTCATTGTATAATTGATATTTCGTCACTTCATTCTTCAGATATAATTAACCAGGTAGTACTTTAAACCTACTAGGCAGTCGCACGATTTTAAAAGTAAATCGATTTACTCGATTTCATGTTTTTTTTTTTTTTTTTGAGGGTAGCTATGCCTTAGCTGGCTTTGTCCGCAAGGCGATGTCTTCATTCTTTTTTCGTGCGAGGCAGCGTACGGACGTAACAGCTCCCTCTTGTAAAATAAATTTATTCCTCATGCCGAAGTGAAGTTTCGACATGATTTAATGTTATAATGATAAAATTAAGAGAAGGAGAATAAAAAACGCCGACGAATAATAGTGTATTCGTCAGATTTGGAGTTAAGTGAACAAGGTAAGCAAAGTGCTATTATCTTTTCAAGTGTTGTTGCAAAATGTTCGTAAAGCAAGAAGGTATATTTCACCTCTGGTAGGTAACTACCTACTTAAGCCTGTGGGATTGACCCTGGGGTCAAAACAATGGCTGTTCTATGCTGGAGGTTAACCGAGGGTTATCACAAAGCAAATAATAGAACTAAAACTTGCAAACTTTTACGAAATACAAACTTTTGCGAAACGTACATAAAGCAAGAAGGTAGATTTTACCTCTGGTAGGTAACTACCTACTTAAGCCTGGGGGATTGACCCTGGGGTCAAAACAATGGCTGTTCTATGCTAGAGGTTAACCGAGGGTTATCACAAAGCAAACAATAGAACTAAAACTTGCAAACTTTTATGAAATGCTAACTTTTGCGAAATGTACGTAAAGCAAGAAGGTAGATTTTACCTCTGGTGGGTAACTACCTACTTAGGCCTGGAGATTGACTGTGGGTCAAAACGATGGCTGTTCTATGCAAAAGGTTAACCGAGGGTTATCACTACTTATCACAAAGCAAATAATAGAACTAAAACTTGCAAACATTTATTTTCGCTAATTCGAACAACGATGACTGTTCTATGCTTAGAGGTTAACCGAGGGTTATCACAAAGCAAATAATAGAATAAAAACTTGCTAACATTTATTTTCGCTCATTCGAACAACGATGACTGTTCTATGCTTAGAGGTTAACCGTGCGTTTTCACAAAGCAAATATCGGAACTATTACATAACCAATTATGCTTGCTTGTATTTATTTTCACAAATTAGAACCTCAATGATTGTTAGAGGTTAACTGTGGGTTTCCCAAAGCGCTTTATTACAACAATTACACTACCACGTATGGTACTGACTTACATTTAGGTTCGCAAATTAGAACCACCACGGCTGCTATATGCTAAAAGTCAAATCATAGATCTTCACAAAGCAAAATATTACAATAATTACACTATGTTGGGACCACGTTTGGTGCTTTACTTGCTGACATTTACACTCTCAAATTATAACCTGCTATGCTAAAGGTTATACGTGGGTTTTCGCAAAGCGACATATTATAAAAACTACAACTAAGTCTGGTAGTTGCTTATTTTTGCAAATTAGAACCTTGATGTTAACGGAAAGTTAACACGTGGTCTCTTATTGAATAAATGGTAAACGTGGATTATCACAGTACCATTAAATTAAATATTTATATAATTAGATTCAATATAGATCACTCTTGTTAAGTAGGTCATTGGGTTCGCCTGGTGGTTGTCTGTCGAACAACACATGGCAATTCTATTAAGCATTAGGTGCACTTTTTACTCTCGTACGAGGTAAATTATAACTAATTCTTAAAACTCTCGGTGGGTTTCAAAGAGACATTGCCAAGCATGATGGATAAGTATTGGTGTATATTATATGTTTTGGTTTACTTTGCCCGTTTTTTGTCTTGCAATTCAGAAAACTGCGCTTCTTACAAGCACTCAATTTAAAACGTAAAATTGCTGCTACAATATCTGATGCCACTAGGACAGAGGATAAGAGAGTCGACTCAGCTCAGCAGCAGTTAGGCTAAGGCACCACTGCTATTAACCCTTAACCAGGCCCAAGAGAACTACACAACTTACATAACTTTCAACTATTGATTCTATATACTATTATAATTGTTATGGCATACGAACAAAGAAAATTGGAAAATGACTTGGAAAATTAAAGGAAAAACACGTGGGACAACATATTCCCATTGCCTGGAAAGAAATTAAAAAAACTAAGTGCGACTACTTAATATTTGAACATAATTTTCTTGGATTTTTTTCTTGTTAGGTTAATAATTGACTCAAAATGCGGGGGGTACTTCGCTGAGATAGGGCGGGGTATTATAAATATATGATGCAGTGTAATGAAAGTGGTTTTATTTTGAGAACTATTTTACTTTCAAATATATAAAAAAAGTAAAGTGTTTTTGATAAACATTCATCTATCAACATTGTTGTTCTGAGGTTTGGTGAAAATGTCCATAACTTGAGAATAGTAATCTTTAAGACTCGCCTCGCAATCGTCATCCTCGCTACTCTCTTCCGACGACTGCCAATATTGGAGGATGTTCTCAATTTCGTGGTCTTTAACGGTATTCTAAAATAATATAATCATAATCAGGCAAAGGTAGCATAAGTCCCACAAAACAAAAACGTTAACAGGCAACGGTCACATTTGTCCCACAACATTTGGGAAGATATTGTGACAAATATTTACAATAATCTACAAAAAAATATGTTAAATCCACAAGAAAAACAAATAATCTACAACATATCCAAAAATTACACGACTTACCTTTTGTTTTTTCGACATTATTAATAAAAATGTTCACTGTGCTTCGAAAACAGAGGCGCACAACTGACTCACGAAATCAAATGGCTGTCACTTTGACAATTGCGTTCGGATGCACAGTTTTTTATTCTGGACCCATAGATATTATTTAGGGTAGCCATTTTTATAAATTGTGGAGTTTATATTACCAGAGCCTGGAAAGGACAACGAAAAAAGATGTGGGACCGAATCGTACCGGGGCCTGGTTAAGGGTTAACAGGGGCTTCTCGGTACTTATTGAAGTTATTATAAAATTCTTATACATAAGTTATAAAATTGTCAAGGGAAACTTATTAACTCCCGGTCTGGATCGTGATGAAATCTTATCCAGAATGAAGACCACGATGTAATTATTTGGTCAGAAGCTCTCACTAAGACTAGTTTAAAGATTAAAAGGCTATAAAAATTACTATAGTTACTGATATTAAAAAATAAATAACCGCATCCGCAAAGGCACCAGTAGTGGCGTCAGTCCATCCGACGACCAGTCGCCCCCGGGTGGGGAACAGAACAGCCCTCCTTATACATATACGTCGTTACACATGAACTATGGGGGGGGAGGTAACCCCGCAGGTTACAGGGGGCCTCAGGCAGGAGCGAGGCCGACAGCTCAGACTCTAAACTAGAGCAAGCCACGTGCTCCGGCACCGCAATTATAAAATTGGGTACACCCTGAGCATAACCTATATTTTTATAATTGTCGTTCCATTATAAAACTAATTGGATTTAAGTTATTCTATGAAGTTAACTAGTAGAGTTAGAGTTAGTTAGTCGAAAAGTTAACTATCTATTCATACTGTACAATAGAAAAGGGTACTTAGTCATCTTTCTTGCGATGATGAACCTGAAATGCTAACAGCGATTAAAAATTTAATAGAATTAGATACATAGGGGCTATTTTAGTTTGTGGTCGCTCTCAAGGAGTCTTTATTTTCACTAACTGTGACCACTTATTCTAAAGTTCATAAACCTTTTATGTTGAATTTAATAACTCTCATTAAATTCATTCATTTTAAGATGACGGATCATAGGATCGTGCCTAAACTGATTCCTAAACACGGATCCCTAGCTGCAATAAACCTTCATTCATTCATTAATTCCTTAAAGAGGCTTATTTGCTTCTACCTGTAAATAAAGCTATTAGAAAATACTAACGCTTTATATTTATCTCAGTGACATTTTATGTATCGGAAACATACAATTATTACCACCAGAATGTAGTAAACATAGTTGAACTATTACCTATCTCTAAGTTACATAGTGATAAAAATATATATATATATTTTGCCATAGAAGTCTTTATAGAAGCTTCTTGATTTTGTATGAGCTCCTTACTACATTACAAATGGTTTTAAATTGTTACGCTAGTGCATCGTAGCTAGCGAAGAATCACGCTAAATTAATATCGACACATATCTACCTATACCTAATATAGAGTGAGGACTATTCCATTGAGTTTTCCAATAGCTCAACCATTTTGCTTTCCGCACCTATACGAAATGTTCCACTATACAGTCTACAAACGAAATCCAGATACTTCGGCGATAGACGCGTTAACGATTAGATAGCAGAAAAGCAACTTCTATGCATTCCCGCATATTCTGTTGTCCTAAAGTGCTTAAGAAATTTAAGCAATGAAGCAACTGGAATTGGACAGGTTCCTGGTTTCCTAAAGACGGTATTAGATTTTGAAATACTATATTAGAATAATTTACATTATAAAAAATATCATTTTCAATCCCACTAAATATCATAACAAAGAAGTCCTTCCTTGGGAACCGCGAAGCTCAGGACTACTTTTAAACAGCAAACTATCCCACCTCTAGCAAGTCTAGTCTAAAACTTAATGTTATCCACCGTCTTTAGTAGTATCAACGTACCACCCACAGTGGGTGGTAGCAAATTTGGGAGTTTATTGTTTCTAAACTGACGTAATCAGAACAGATTATTGTAAATACCTATGAATATTTAAAATATTATTGCTGGTGACTTATTGACTTCTCAACCAGCGGATGTACCTACTCACTTTCAAAATATAAGAGAGAGAGCAGAGGTACTCTAATCAACCTTTTATTTGCAACGGTCAGCACTATCATTGCTTTTGGGTGGTAACATTAGACGTATGCTAAACGGCATTTACATACAAACAAAACCCCTCTATTCCAAAACATTTTTTAACTTGGGGTTCTCGGTTAGTGCTTCACTTTGCTGGTCATTACATCGGTCATTACGACAGTAATACCTGCATAAGGGGCTCAAGCGCTTTAGCTTATAAAGTGTCAAACAAAAATATACATAAATGGTAACAAATCCAATTTTCTGATCTTTTAAAAACTCCTACTGCTGGTGAACCAGATCAATAATCAATAATCAATATCTTTATTTCTTTAGGCTTACAAAATAAGCACTTAGACAAGTCAAATTTAATTCGCCTCAATTTTTTGTCCACTAGTGGAAGAGGCGAAATAGAAACCACTAGCATGTGTAAAACTTATGTGTCTAATACATGTTTGCCTTATAAATAATTACATACTATTGTCGATGTGGAACTGAGCGACATCTGGCCAAGCACTAACGTCATTGATGTAATCATTTATGGAGTAATATGCCTTCTTGATAAGATTTAGTTTTATGTACTGTTTAAATCTACGAATAGAAAGTTCAGTTGCTTCAGATGGAAGCTTATTATAGAAGCGCACACAATTACCCATAAATGATTTCCCCAGTTTTCGTAATCTAAATGAAGGAATGTGTAATTTGTTCTTGTTTCGTGTATTTCTATTGTGAACATCACAATTTTTCAAAAAGTTACTCTTGTTTTTGTGTGTATACATTAAATTTTCATAAATATATTGCGAAATTACAGTTAAAATATTTATTTCTTTAAATAATTCCCTCAATGAGTCACGTGACTTTAATTTATAAATTGCAATTTATCTTGATCGCAATTTATCAGACCTTGATCCTGCAATTTATCAAAGAAAATTCAAAGCTTTATCCGGCTGCTGCGCTGGATTAATGATTAATGACATCAAGCTTGAGTCCTGCTGATGTAAAGTGGAGAATGGAGTTGACATGACCATATATAGCGCTAGACACGCATTAGCGGCGGCTTCCGTTGAGGTCTCGTTTGACTTTTTCCAGAAAACGGTCGGATGGCATGGATCCTCACAAAACTTTGCTAGGATTTACAATCACCCTATGAGAAGGGATTTTTCCCTAAACCAAAATCTTTTATTAATGAAAAATAGCGAATTACTTTTTGTACCTACTTATTTGATTATAAGTATTAGGTAACGATAAAAACAAATAGAAAATAACATAACTTACATTGTAAAATGTTTGAGGATGTCTTTCTGCAGTAGGTACCTATAGTTAGTAAAAATACTAACAAACTACCTACTAATTTTGGGTAAAGCTTGTATTATAATTCTAAATTTAAATTTTATTTTGATTTTATAAAAGCATATTTGATTGCAAATGATGCATACTCTAAACATCTACCTGGTTAATTATATCTGAAGAATGAAGTGACGAAATATCAATAGGTGATCAATTGAACTTGCAAAGTGAAGTTCGATCACTATTATATGAGTCACTTCATTCGAAGATATAAAATCACCCACCCATAGTAGGTATGATTCTACCCACCCAATAAATTTTAAATTTTCTCTGAAAAAATGAAGACATTGCCTTGCAGACAGAGCCAGCTAAGGCATGGCTACCCTCAAAAAAAAAAAAAAAAACATGAAATCGAGTAAATCGATTTACTTTTAAAATCGTGCGACTGCCTAGTAGGTTTAAAGTACTACCTGGTTAATTATATCTTCGAATGAAGTGACTCATATAATAGTGATCGAACTTCACTTTGCAAGTTCAATTGATCACCTATAATATTGCCAGTTAATTGTTATAAATAAAGCGAAGTTAAAAATGTCTGACAAGCAGGAACCTAAGAAGTTAGCTAACTAATACCTGATTAAACCAAACCACCGAATGAACCACATAATTTAAATTTGAATTTAATTACCTACCTATGTGTGAGTGAGTTTGACCCCACCCCGTTATTCTGATTGTAATTTTTTTGATCCGTTTCATTTAAAATCTGAAGTATCTCGCGTTTGAATCCTAATTTGCTAGAGTTAAAGATATTAGCATCATAAAACATTTTATTATAACATGTCTGTAGTCGTTTGACAAGTGAGTGGTGCGCATAGTTAGATGCAGATTTAGACACGGCAAAAAGTTTAGTTTTGGTATGCCTTGTGCGCTTTTTAGGTACTTCAAAGCACAAAATCTTTGAAAGCAGCATCATGCAATCTATGTAGCCGTTACATAAACCGTGGAGGAGAGACATGTCTGCTAGTTTACGTCGATTTTCGAGGCTACTTAACTTATGATACTGACATGATTCCCAATAATCGACAGTAGGCCCATAACCACGGTAACATCGGTAATTGAGGTGCTTTATAAATTTGCTCTGAATACATTCTATGCCTTGGGTATAAATCAGGTATTGCGGGTTCCATACTGAACTACAATACTCTAGAATACTTCGCACGTACGAGAAATACAAAATTTTCAGGCAACCAATGTCTGAAAAGGGACGACTGACCCTTAGAATAAAACCCAGACTTTTATATGCTTTATTTACAATACAATCAACATGATTTGAAAAAGAAAGCTTGGCGTCCATTACCACCCCAAGGTCTCTTATAGAGTCTGCTCTAGCTATTTTGATGCCGTTTATTTGATATTCAAATTGTGACGGGAGCTTTTTCCTGGTAAACGACACAAAAGAACATTTGCAGACATTAATAGTGAGGCGATTTTCGGTGTAGTATACGGCCAACCTGTCCAGATCAGATTGTAGGTTCAAGGAATCAGAAATATTTTGAATCCTCATAAAAATCTTGGTGTCGTCCGCGTACATTAGGTACCGTGCATATTTCAAGCATGATCCGATATCATATAAGTACGAAGCGTATAGGAGAGGCCCTAATATGGAGCCTTGCGGCACTCCAGAGGGTATGGAGATGTAGTCTGAACAGAAGCCACCAACAACCACCGCTTGAGAGCGATTGCGCAGATAAGACTCCATCCATCTCAACAAGTTCCCACGAACACCGAGATTACAGAGCTTTTGGAGGAGTATGATGTGGTCTACACGATCGAAAGCTTTTTCGAAGTCTGTGTAGACCACATCCACTTGAGACCCTCCATCCATACTATTGGCAACGTAATCAACAAAGACTCCTAAGTTTGTGTTTGTAGAGCGACCCTTCATAAACCCATGTTGTTCCTCTGGAATTGCAGTTGATAAAAATGGGTATAAACGATTATGAATCACTCTTTCAAACAGTTTACTTATAACATTTAGGATAGAAATGGGGCGATAATTTTCAATCACTGCCTTGGAAGCTTTTTTATGGGTAGGGACGATATATGCTTGCTTCCAGATGTTGGGGAAGTAGCCATCCTTTAAACAACGGTTGAATATTAAGGAAATTGGAGTGCAAAGTGTTTTCGCGCATCTGACGTAAAAAATAGGAGGAATATTATCACTTTCAGCACCCTTTGTGATATCTAGATTTATGAGGAGTTTGCTAATCTCATCGCTGTTAACATCTATGTCGTGAATCACTTCAAAGTTACAGTCACTGTGTTCATTAAGACGATAGGTGTCAGCAGGCTGGATAAAATTTTTCCTAAAAAACTGATTGAAACCCGAACATATGTCAGTTTGCGTTTCAAGAGTAACACCATCACAGGACATTCTCTGAGGGTAATTGGAATTTACTTGCCTTTTCGATTTAACGAAAGACCAGAACAGCTTAGGGTTACATTTAATTTTCATTTGAGACAACTCTACATATTTCCTATAACATTCGTCCTGCATAATCTTTTGACTTTTTCTGAGCTCTGCAAAGAAAAAATAGTCGTTGGGGTTTTTATAACGTTTCCAATCTTGATGGGCTTTAGACTTCTCCTTTATTAATTTTATTAAAGCTCGGCTATACCATATTGGATAATTATAGGTACCAGAGCAACGAACTTGCGGTATGTGATCTAGTATTAATTTACGTAAGATAATATAGAAGTTATCTATCACATCCTCAATGTTTTCACCTTTTACGATAAATGACCAGTCCTGATTTTGAAGTGATTCGTTAATAGTTTGAAAATTGCCGCGCTTATATTGATATTTTATTCTAGATTTAGGTTTAAATGGGGGAATTAAGATGTCAGCTGCTAGAATTGACAAAGGCGGGTGAAAGGCATCTTCGTTTACGAGAGGGAAATTTGATTTTAGAATAGTTATTGGTGATTCTGAAAATATTAAATCTAAAGTATTATTACATTTATTAGTTAGGACATTGTACTGTAATAAGCCCAGTAGAGAGGTTTGAGCAATCAGATTGGATGCCAGGTTCTGGGTTTCGACAGATCCTCTTTTCAATATTATTGGGTCACCAGAGCTCCAATCCACATACGACAGGTTAAAGTCGCCAAAAACCATATAATGATCATTAGGGTAAGCATTAATGACGCGTGACATTGAGTCAATAAATGCCTGTGTTCGAACAGAAATTGTTGAATTAGGCGGTATATATATGTCGCAGACGTATTGTATAATCCGCCGTATTACAACACGGCTAGCTGTTTTGAAAAACAACGCCGTTTTTTAATGCGGCGGTTTAACGATAAGCTGGATTGAATAAGGCTGAATAAAAAAACGCCGTATTGTATTCGGCGCCAAACGTTATTCAATACGGCTAGACATAATGTAATAAAGCGAGAGATTAGCCGCCTCTTTGACTCTTTTAGTTCCGATTCTTAACACTCGTGGCGCTGCCTGACATAACAACAACAATGGCGTTGGGTAAAGAAAGTATGTTGCTAAATTACGGAGTTACAGAAAATGTGTTAAATATGTCGGTAAAAAATGACTTTAAGAACAATTTTGAGGTGCAATTAAATAATTTCTATTCTTCTCAATGTGGAACTGTAAACAAATCATGGACAAAGGAAATTTTATTTATCTATACTTATATACTTTATATAAGAATTATCTCTTTTTATTTACAGATATTAAAATTTATAATATCATGTACTTACACATACACAAAATAAAAGCATTCCTTAAACAGTTAATCGAACGCCGCGGCGTTCGATTAACTGTTTAAGGAATGCTTAAAAATTAGAAAATATTTTTTCTCGACAATCACGACTTGCCTTTTTGGTTGAAATAATATTTTTAACCATAATTATATTTTGTACTGATAACTAGTGATCGGATATTCGCACACTTTTTTACCTAAAGTTGGAGTGAAGATAAAACAAGGAGCTGTAAAAAACACCTTTTTCAGGAATTTCTAAAATGATGTTTTTCTTATTTATATATTATAATCATAGTTACATAATTAATATTAAGTAACTATGATAATAATTCTTGATTAGTAAGGAATAACGTAAGAAGAAATCTGTTAGCTTTTCCCGATTAATAAAATTGATTATAATTTTAAACTTTGTTTTTATTTTGTTAGTATGGTCACCCTATACAATTAAGTAGTTTATCAATGCGGCTAAACGTGGGCCGACATATTGAAGAACGTATCGCAATGACAATACAGCTACTCGTTGATCCGCCGCATTAGAAAACGGCGCTGTTTTTCAAAACAGCTAGCCGTAATGTAATACGGCGTATTATACAATACGTCTGCGACATATAGACAACCGCAATATGCAAGTCTCTCGAGCAGGGGCGTAGCTACCGCCGTATCAGCCGTATCAATTATACGGGGCCCCGGGCCACAGGGGCCCCCAACGGGCGTATTAATTACGTAATTATTATTTTTTTCGGCAGTGGAAATAGTCACAATCCACATACGACAGGTTAAAGTCGCCAAAAACCATATAATGATCATTAGGGTAAGCATTAATGACGCGTGACATTGAGTCAATAAATGCCTGTGTTCGAACAGAAATTGTTGAATTAGGCGGTATATATATGTCGCAGACGTATTGTATAATCCGCCGTATTACAACACGGCTAGCTGTTTTGAAAAACAACGCCGTTTTTTAATGCGGCGGTTTAACGATAAGCTGGATTGAATAAGGCTGAATAAAAAAACGCCGTATTGTATTCGGCGCCAAACGTTATTCAATACGGCTAGACATAATGTAATAAAGCGAGAGATTAGCCGCCTCTTTGACTCTTTTAGTTCCGATTCTTAACACTCGTGGCGCTGCCTGACATAACAACAACAATGGCGTTGGGTAAAGAAAGTATGTTGCTAAATTACGGAGTTACAGAAAATGTGTTAAATATGTCGGTAAAAAATGACTTTAAGAACAATTTTGAGGTGCAATTAAATAATTTCTATTCTTCTCAATGTGGAACTGTAAACAAATCATGGACAAAGGAAATTTTATTTATCTATACTTATATACTTTATATAAGAATTATCTCTTTTTATTTACAGATATTAAAATTTATAATATCATGTACTTACACATACACAAAATAAAAGCATTCCTTAAACAGTTAATCGAACGCCGCGGCGTTCGATTAACTGTTTAAGGAATGCTTAAAAATTAGAAAATATTTTTTCTCGACAATCACGACTTGCCTTTTTGGTTGAAATAATATTTTTAACCATAATTATATTTTGTACTGATAACTAGTGATCGGATATTCGCACACTTTTTTACCTAAAGTTGGAGTGAAGATAAAACAAGGAGCTGTAAAAAACACCTTTTTCAGGAATTTCTAAAATGATGTTTTTCTTATTTATATATTATAATCATAGTTACATAATTAATATTAAGTAACTATGATAATAATTCTTGATTAGTAAGGAATAACGTAAGAAGAAATCTGTTAGCTTTTCCCGATTAATAAAATTGATTATAATTTTAAACTTTGTTTTTATTTTGTTAGTATGGTCACCCTATACAATTAAGTAGTTTATCAATGCGGCTAAACGTGGGCCGACATATTGAAGAACGTATCGCAATGACAATACAGCTACTCGTTGATCCGCCGCATTAGAAAACGGCGCTGTTTTTCAAAACAGCTAGCCGTAATGTAATACGGCGTATTATACAATACGTCTGCGACATATAGACAACCGCAATATGCAAGTCTCTCGAGCAGGGGCGTAGCTACCGCCGTATCAGCCGTATCAATTATACGGGGCCCCGGGCCACAGGGGCCCCCAACGGGCGTATTAATTACGTAATTATTATTTTTTTCGGCAGTGGAAATAGTCACAAAACTTTGTACCAACTGAATTTAATTTCTTAAAAAAAATAACGTGTATGAGAATGTAAAAATAGGTATAATTAACATCTTTCATTTTAGATGCCTAGCTATGATTTCTTAGTGCTTGTTTGTCACATTTTTTCTTCACTATTTGAAATCAATGTTTCAGTTTCTAAAGCTCTACAGCAAGAAAATAATGACCTACAGTAAACTAGAAATTTCTTACTAATATTATAAATGCGAAAGTTTGTATGGATGTTTGTTCTTTTTTCACGCAAAAAGTACTGAACGGATCGGGCTGAAATTTGGAACAGACATAGTTCTAGACCTGAAATAACACATAGGCTACTTTTCATACAATGAATCACTGCCAATGACATAGAAATAGCCTTGAGGCGTTTCCATACAAACAACGCGTATGAAGCCGCGTATAGTAGCTTGTTAAGTAATGTTTTCAATAGACTGCGAATTAAGAAATCAAAATTCACTCATAGTTTGCTAAATGAGTTCAAAGATTTAGCAAAAGAGTGCAGGGTAGGTAACAAATATTACAAGCGGAGAAACTCCTGTCTTCAAACTTCCGGAAAACTGTCAGCTGAATACAGTATAGAGATCTCAGCTAATGTTCCGTTCTTTGGAACGGGTGTCAGACCTGTCACTATTGCCCCTAGAGGCAGAAATTTTAGAAAAACTAAAGTCATCATCATAATTGATTTAATAAATCGGTTTGCCCAAAAAAAGGCAAGGACAGTGTATCTAAAATTTTTGGAAAAGCGACATATACCTATACTCTGATTCAGAAACATAGATATTTTATGTAAACAATGACATTTATGAATGAAAACTTAACAAAAGCTTATATTAATAACAGAAAACAGCAGGATAACTGCAAGCTTACAACTAAAAAGCAAAACTAAAACTTCTATAACACATCATTGCTCAAGCACAGCGAAAAAGATGAAAGTTCGAGTTCGATAACGAATGAGAGGCCAATGGAAAGATGAATGAAAACTGTCAAAATCACAAATAGTTTGAAGCTCCTGTAGCTTGCTATGATGATACCAGTGTCGTAAAATATGTTTCACTAATATTCATGTGGTTTTGTAACTCATTTGTTTACAAAAAATATCTATGTTGTTGAATCGCGGTATAGATACAATTATTATGAATACATATTTCATTTAATTTTATAAAAAAAATATTTTAAGAGAAATCTTTATTCTTTCTAAGGGCCCCAAACAAATTTTTATACGGGGCCCCGCCAAGGCACGCTACGCTTCTGCTCTCGAGCAACCTATAGAGCGGGCTGGAATTGTTACCCAAATGCATTCCAGATCCTGTTCCTGCCACTCGGGTCTTGCGCAGGCATGCAAGTACTCAGCGCACAGAATCATTACGCCACCCCCCATACCAGATCCTCGATCCCTACGAAATATACAATATTTACTGTTACAGAGCTCAGCATCCAAGATGCT
This sequence comes from Eupithecia centaureata, assembly GCA_944547425.1. Taxonomy (NCBI): domain Eukaryota; kingdom Metazoa; phylum Arthropoda; class Insecta; order Lepidoptera; family Geometridae; genus Eupithecia; species Eupithecia centaureata. Next base: position 7,385,896 of record OX155704.1, on the reverse strand, counting down.
ATCACAAAGCCATGTTTCAGTTATTAAAACCACGTCGGACTCACTTAGTAGAAGATTATTATAGAATTCATTTGTTTTAGTGCGAAGCCCCCTTACGTTTTGATAAAAAAGCTTTAAATTTTTCAATGAATCAATCATTATGAATATAAAAAAGAGCGGTTTTACTAGCGTGCGATACATACTCTTTACACTTTAAAAGCGATACGCGGCATAACATGAGCTGCTGATCATTATCATTACACAGTGTATTCGTATTATAATAAGCTAACAGAATAGCACAACCAGACGTACTTATTGTATTAAGGGAGTGCAGATAAATGGTTTTCATAAATATATGTTTAAGATAACGTAAGAAATGTAGAGTACATTCCATTAAAAAGATCAGTGAAACGTACAATATTCTAAGTAGTACAATGTGCAATATGTAAAAACAATTAAGAATAATATGTAAAAAATAATCTATAAGATGTAGACTATACTTTAAAATAACTTCTAAATAGAACTTACTTCTAATATAACTTCTAATTAGAGGTAGAGTGCTTTGTAAAATAGTTTGTAAAATAGTCTTTAAATTAAGTAGTGACATAGTTAAGGAATGCATATTGCTAGTTTTACTATTCGTTTTAAAGTTTATTTCTATGAGTTGTCGTAATATATAATACATGTGTAAGATAGTTAGGTATTTATAGGTAATCCATGTTTCGCAAAATTCAAAAATAAATGACAGTTGTGAGATTATGGCGGGTTCAGCTACAGGTACTACAGTTTCTTGGCAAGGCCATTCAAAATAACTTAGTAGCATTATTCCAAGAATGCAATTAAGTAACTTAATCAACGCATACATTAACAAACATAAACTTGCTATTTTAGGAAGTGTATACAGAGACTTAGGCTCAAATAATCTTATACTATCTTGGCAAGGTCTACCATCGAGTTTATAGCGACCGGCGGCGAGCTTTCGTTCTTTCGGACAAAAGCTCGACAGTTTTTTGTCCAAACAAACTTGTAATTGGCCTCCTTAGCCTTCTGTTTACAAGCGCTAAGCAGCATCTTATTCTCCTTGGTTAGATGCTCATTGTCAAAAATCCTTTCGGTCTCTCCACCCATACCCATTTTGCCAGCGGTTAGGTTCCTAATTCTTCTTATCCTAATTCCTAATAGGAATAAGATAAGAAGAATTAGGATAAGAAGAATTAGGATAAGAAGATTAGGAAAGTAAGAAGAATAAGGATAAGAAGAATTAGGAAAGTAAGAAGAATAAGGATAGCAAGAAGAATTAGGATAAGAAGAATAAGGATAAGAAGATTATGGATAGTAAGAAGAATAAGGATAAGAAGAAGAATAAGGATAAGAAGAATTAGGATACTAAGAAGAATTAGGATAGTAAGAATAATTAGGATAAGAAGAATTAGGATAAGAAGAATTAGGATAAGAAGAATTAGGAAAGTAAGAAGAATAAGGATAAGAAGAATTAGGAAAGTAAGAAGAATAAGGATAGCAAGAAGAATTAGGATAAGAAGAATAAGGATAAGAAGATTATGGATAGTAAGAAGAATAAGGATAAGAAGAAGAATAAGGATAAGAAGAATTAGGATACTAAGAAGAATTAGGATAGTAAGAATAATTAGGATAAGAAGAATTAGGATAAGAAGAATTAGGATAAGAAGAATTAGGAAAGTAAGAAGAATAAGGATAGTAAGAATAATAAGGATAAGAAGAAGAATAAGGATAAGAAGAATAAGGATAGTAAGAATAATAAGGATAAGAAGAATTAGGATAAGAAGAATAAGGATAAGGAGAAGAATAAGGATAAGAAGAATTAGGATAAGAAGAATTAGGATAAGAAGAATTAGGATAAGAAGAATTAGGATAAGAAGATTAGGAAAGTAAGAAGAATAAGGATAAGAAGAATTAGGAAAGTAAGAAGAATAAGGATAAGAAGAATAATTAGGATAAGAAGAATTAGGATAAGAAGAATTAGGAAAGTAAGAAGAATAAGGATAGTAAGAAGAAGAATTAGGATAAGAAGAAAAATAAGGATAAGAAGAATTAGGATAAGAAGAATAAGGAAAGTAAGAAGAATAAGGATAGTAAGAAGAATAAGGATAAGAAGAAGAATAAGGATAAGAAGAATAAGGATAGTAAGAAGAATAAGGATAAGAAGAATAACGATAAGAAGAAGAATAAGGATAAGAAGAATTAGGATAAGAAGAAGAATAAGGATAAGAAGAATTAGGATAAGAAGAATTAGGAAAGTAAGAAGAATAAGGATAGCAAGAAGAATTAGGATAAGAAGAATAAGGATAAGAAGATTATGGATAGTAAAAAGAATAAGGATAAGAAGAAGAATAAGGATAAGAAGAATTAGGATACTAATAATTAGGATAAGAAGAATTAGGATAAGAAGAATTAGGAAAGTAAGAAGAATAAGGATAGTAAGAAGAATAAGGATAAGAAGAAGAATAAGGATAAGAAGAATAAGGATAGTAAGAATAATAAGGATAATAAGAATTAGGATAAGAAGAATAAGGATAAGAAGAAGAATAAGGATAAGAAGAATTAGGATAAGAAGAAGAATAAGGATAAGAAGAATTAGGATAAGAAGAATAAGGATAAGAAGAATTAGGATACTAAGAAGAATATGGATAAGAAGAATTAGGATAAGAAGAATTAGGATAAGAAGAATTAGGAAAGTAAGAAGAATAAGGATAAGAAGAATTAGGAAAGTAAGAAGAATAAGGATAGCAAGAAGAATTAGGATAAGAAGAATAAGGATAAGAAGATTATGGATAGTAAGAAAAATAAGGATAAGAAGAAGAATAAGGATAAGAAGAATTAGGATACTAAGAAGAATTAGGATAGTAAGAATAATTAGGATAAGAAGAATTAGGATAAGAAGAATTAGGATAAGAAGAATTAGGAAAGTAAGAAGAATAAGGATAGTAAGAAGAATAAGGATAAGAAGAATTAGGAAAGTAAGGAGAATAAGGATAGTAAGAAGAATTATGATAATAAGAAAAATAAGGATAAGAAGAATTAGGATAAGAAGAATTAGGATAAGAAGAATTAGGAAAGTAAGAAGAATAAGGATAGTAAGAATAATAAAGATAAGAAGAATTAGGATAAGAAGAATAAGGATAAAAAGAAGAATAAGGATAAGAATTAGGATAAGCAGAATTAGGATAAGAAGAAGAATAAGGATAAGAAGATAAAGGATAAGAAGATTATGGATAGTAAGAAGAATAAGGATAAGAAGAATTAGGAAAGTAAAAAGAATAAGGATAAGAAGAATAAGGATAAGAAGTAGAATAAGGATAGTAAGAAGAATAAGGATATGAAGAATAATCTTATCCTTATTCTTCATATCCTTATTCTTCTTACGATAAGAAGATTAGGAAAGTAAGAAGAATAAGGATAAGAAGAATTAGGAAAGTAAGATTAGGAAAGTAAGAAGAATAAGGATAGTAAGAAGAAGAATTAGGATAAGAAGAAAAATAAGGATAAGAAGAATTAGGATAAGAAGAATTAGGATAAGAAGAATAAGGAAAGTAAGAAGAATAAGGATAGTAAGAAGAATAAGGATAAGAAGAAGAAAAAGGATAAGAAGAATAAGGATAGTAAGAAGAATAAGGATAAGAAGAATAAGGATAAGAAGAAGAATAAGGATAAGAAGAATTAGGATAAGAAGAAGAATAAGGATAGCAAGAAGAATTAGGATAAGAAGAATAAGGATAAGAAGAATTAGGATAAGAAGAATTAGGAAAGTAAGAAGAATAAGGATCAGAAGAATTAGGAAAGTAAGAAGAATAAGGATAGCAAGAAGAATTAGGATAAGAAGAATAAGGATAAGAAGATTATGGATAGTAAGAAGAATAAGGATAAGAAGAAGAATAAGGATAAGAAGAATTAGGATACTAAGAAGAATTAGGATAGTAAGAATAATTAGGATAAGAAGAATTAGGATAAGAAGAATTAGGATAAGAAGAATTAGGAAAGTAAGAAGAATAAGGATAAGAAGAATTAGGAAAGTAAGAAGAATAAGGATAGCAAGAAGAATTAGGATAAGAAGAATAAGGATAAGAAGATTATGGATAGTAAGAAGAATAAGGATAAGAAGAAGAATAAGGATAAGAAGAATTAGGATACTAAGAAGAATTAGGATAGTAAGAATAATTAGGATAAGAAGAATTAGGATAAGAAGAATTAGGATAAGAAGAATTAGGAAAGTAAGAAGAATAAGGATAGTAAGAAGAATAAGGATAAGAAGAAGAATAAGGATAAGAAGAATAAGGATAGTAAGAATAATAAGGATAAGAAGAATTAGGATAAGAAGAATAAGGATAAGAAGAAGAATAAGGATTAGAAGAATTAGGATAAGAAGAAGAATAAGGATAAGAAGAATTAGGATAACAAGAATAAGGATAAGAAGATTAGGAAAGTAAGAAAAATAAGGATAAGAAGAATTAGGAAAGTAAGAAGAATAAGGATAGCAAGAAGAATTAGGATAAGAAGAATAAGGATAAGAAGATTATGGATAAGAAGAATTAGGAAAGTAAGAAGAATATGGATAAGAAGAATTAGGATAAGAAGAATTAGGATAAGAAGAATTAGGAAAGTAAGAAGAATAAGGATAAGAAGAATTATGAAAGTAAGAAGAATAAGGAAAGCAAGAAGAATTAGGATAAGAAGAATAAGGATAAGAAGATTATGGATAGTAAGAAGAATAAGGATAAGAAGAAGAATAAGGATAAGAAGAATTAGGATACTAAGAAGAATTAGGATAGTAAGAATAATTAGGATAAGAAGAATTAGGATAAGAAGAATTAGGAAAGTAAGAAGAATAAGGATAGTAAGAAGAATAAGGATAAGAAGAATAAGGATAGTAAGAATAATAAGGATAAGAAGAATTAGTGTAAGAAGAATAAGGATAAGAAGAAGAATTAGGATAAGAAGAAGAATAAGGATAAGAAGAATTAGGATAAGAAGATTAGAAAAGTAAGAAGAATAAGGATAAGAAGAATTAGGAAAGTAAGAAGAATAAGGATAGCAAGAAGAATTAGGATAAGAAGAATAAGGATAAGAAGATTATGGATAGTAAGAAGAATGAGGATAGTAAGAATAATTAGGATAAGAAGAATTAGGATAAGAAGAATTAGGATAAGAAGAATTAGGAAAGTAAGAAGATTAAGGATAGTAAGAAGAGTAAGAATAAGAAGAATAAGGATAAGAAGAATTAGGATAAGAAGAATTAGGATAAGAAGAAGAATAAGGATAAGAAGAATTAGGATAAGAAGAATTAGGATAAGAAGAATTAGGATAAGAAGAAGAATAAGGATAAGAAGAATTAGGATAAGAAGATTAAGAAAGTAAGAAGAATAAGGATAAGAAGAATTAGGAAAGTAAGAAGAATAAGGATAGCAAGAAGAATTAGGATAAGAAGAATAAGGATAAGAAGAATAAGCCTAAAATACACTCACCAATAGTTGAAGAAGTCTGCGAGCTCCATACAGTCCTTGGCTCCCTGAGGCTCCTCCGCGATCCCCGAGTCCAGCTCGTCTTCGGAACTAGACCCTGACTCCAAGTCCATAAGGTATGTTCTTCATCAGCCACTTATCACTGGGAGAAGTTCTTCCAGTTTGAACTTGAAATAAAACAGAAATCAGCATCAGCATTGTCATCATCATCATCATAAACCTATATTAGTCCACTGCTGGACATAGGCCTCCCCTAATGAGCGCCATAGTGCCCTGTCAGCATTGTCATACATTGTGGTAATGATGCAGTGTATTGGGGACGATTCGGACTGGTATTAACATCATCGTCATCAGCCTATATTAGTCCACGGCTGGACATAGGCCTCCCCTATTATTGATCAATTGAGCTACCTTTCCCGTGGGATAGAAATATCCTTGAGACGTTTCCATAGAGACAACGCTTGCGAAGCCGTGGGCAGATGCTAGTATATTTTAATGTTAATAAAAGTTTCAAGATCTCTGAACGAATAAACTTGTTTTCTTTCATGTTCTTTCTTTTTTAAGCGACTTTCGTTGCTGATTCTGCGACCAAAGCGGACCTACAACGCAGATCGCCGCAGAAGCCGGAATCAAATTTAGGGTCGAGAAGCTGGACTCTCGTCATGAGGTTAGCTTCAGCTCATTTATGGTGAGGGTCCCGATGGAAAGAATGACCTTCATGAGCCCTGAGTTCTGGTCGAAAGTGGTGAAGTTCCGGCAGTTCAAGGGACGCCTATCACGTGATCCCCCGCGCCGAGATACGCCGGCGACCACGCGTGTCCATTAGTCATTAGTTTTTATAATTGAATATGTATTTTAGTTTTAAGGTAGGTATATATATTGATATGGACCGTAGAATAAGTAATATAAGATTTTTTTACTTGTTCTAATGTTGTCCGAAATAAATGACTTTATTATTATTATTAAAGCCACATAGACCGCTTGCTAAAAATCTTCATCAGCAATCTTCATCAAACATTATGCAACAATGACGTCTGAGAACAATTGGCACGACTTCGATCTATTTCAGTGGGACAATAAGATTCAGGACATTAATCAACATTAAATTTAATTTTAGTATTATAATTACGCACAACCGAATATAAATGGGGCGAATAAAGCGACCAAAGTTTGTTTTGAGTCACTTCACAACTATCAATAATTATTTATGTATGACAGCTTGTATTTACGGTTTACAATTATAACAAACTCCTAAATTAAAAATCTAAGCCGTCACCGAAGGCAGAGTGCGCAGAATGCTGGCAGCATTGCCACCTTCAAACGGCAAAAATAGGTGATCAATTGAACTTGCAAAGTGAAGTTCGATCACTATTATATGAGTCACTTCATTCGAAGATATAATTAACCAGGTAGTACTTTAAACCTACTAGGCAGTCGCACGATTTTAAAAGTAAATCGATTTACTCGATTTCATGTTTTTTTTTTTTTTTTTTTTGAGGGTAGACATGCCTTAGCTGGCTCTGTCCGCAAGGCGATGTCTTCATTTCTTCAGAGAAAATTTAAAATTTATTGGGTGGGTAGAATCATACCTACTATGGGTGGGTGATTTTATATCTTCGAATGAAGTGACTCATATAATAGTGATCGAACTTCACTTTGCAATTTCAATTGATCACCTATTGATATTTCGTCACTTCATTCTTCAGATATAATTAACCAGGTAGATGTTTAGAGTATGCATCATTTGTAATCAAATATGCTTTTATAAAATCAAAATAAAATTTAAATTTAGAATTAAAATACAAGCTTTACCCAAAATTAGTAGGTAGTTTGTTAGTATTTTTACTAACTATAGGTACCTACTGCAGAAAGACATCCTCAAACATTTTACAATGTAAGTTATGTTATTTTCTATTTGTTTTTATCGTTACTGTTATAATCAAATAAGTAGGTACAAAAAGTAATTCGCTATTTTTCATTAATAAAAGATTTTGATTTAGGGAAAAATCCCTTCTTATAAGGCGATTGTAAATCCTAGCAAAGTTTTGTGAGGATCCATGTCATCCGACCGTCTTCCGAAAGTCAAACGAGACCTCAACGGAAGCCGCCGCTAATGCGTGTCTAGCGCTAGAAGCGCTAAATATGGTCATGTCAACTCCATTCTCCACTTTACATCAGCAGGACTCAAGCTTGATGTCATTAAACCATTAATCCAGCGCAGCAGCCGGATAAAGCTTTGAATTTTCTTTGATATATTGCAGGATCAAAGTCTGATTCACCAGCAGTAGTTTTTTTTTTTTTTTTTTTAAAAGATCAGACAATTGGATTTGTTACCATTTAGGTTCATTTTTGTTTGACACTTTAATGAGCTAAAGCGCTTGAGCCCCTTAAGCAGGTATTACTATCGTAATGACCAGCAAAGTAAAGCACTAACCGAGAACCCCAAGTTAAAAAATGTTTTGGAATAGAGGGGTTTTGTTTGTATGTAAATGCCGTTTAGCATACGTCTAACACGATGTCCAATCCAATGTTACCACCCAAAAGCAATTATAGTGCTGACCGTTGCAAATAAAAGGTTGATTAGACCTCTGCTGAACTGTTATATTTGGAAAGTGAGTAGGTACATCCGCTGGTTGAGAAGTCAATAAGTCACCAGCAATAATATTTTAAATATTCATGGGTATTTACAATACTGTGTTCTGATTACGTCAGTTTAGAAACAATAAACTCCCAAATTTGCTACAACCCACTGTGGGTGGTACGTTGATACTACTAAAGACGGTGGATAATATTAAGTTTTAGACTAGACTTGCTAGAGGTGGGATGGTTTTCTGTTTAAAAGTAGCCCTGAGCTTCGCGGTTCCCAAGGTAGGACTTCTTTGTTGTGATATTTAGTGGGATTAAAAATGATATTTTTTATAATGTAAATTATTCTAATATAATACTTCAAAATCTAATACCGTCTTTAGGAAACCAGGTGCCTGTCCAATTCCAGTTGCTTCATTGCTTAAATTTCTTAAGCACTTTAGGACAACAGACAGAATATGGCGGGAATGCATAGAAGTTGCTTTTCTGCTATCTAATCGTTAACGCGCCAAATTATCTGGATCTCGTTTGTAAACTGTATAGTCGAACATTTCGTATAGGTGCGGAAAGCAAAATGGTTGAACTATTGGATAACTCAATGGAATAGTCCTCACTCGATATTAGTTATAGGTAGATATGTGTCGATATTAATTTAGCGTGATTCCTCACTAGCTACGATGCTCTAGCGCAACAATTTAAAACCATTTGTAATGTAGTAGGGAACTCATACAAAATCAAGAAGCTTCTTTAAAGACTTCTATGGCAAAATATATATATATATATATATATATTTGTACCACTATGTAACCTAGAGATAGGTAATATTTCAACTATGTTTACTACATTCTGGTGGTAATAATTGTATGTTTCCGATACATAAAATATAAAGCGTTAGTATTGTCTAATAGCCTTATTTACAGGTAGAAGCAAATAAGCCTCTTTAAGGAATGAATAAATGAATGAAGGTTTATTGCAGCTAGGGATCCGTGTTTAGGAATCAGTTTAGGCACGATCCTATGATCCGTCATCTTAAATTGTATGAATTTAATGAGAGTTATTAAATTCAACATAAAAGGTTTATCAACTTTAGAATAAGTGGTCACAGTTAGTGAAAATAAAGAGAGAGCGATCCTTGAGAGCGACCACAAACTAAAATAGCCCCTATGTATCTAATTCGATTTAATTATTAATCGCTGCTAGCATTTCAGGTTCATCGTCGCAAGAAAGATGACTAGGTACCCTTTTCTGTTGTACAGTATAAATAGATAGTTAACTTTTCGACTAACTAACTCTACTAGTTAACTTCATAGAATAACTTGAATCCAATCAGTTTTATAATGCTTAGCTGACAATTATAAAAATGATGGTTATGCTCAGGGTGTACCCAATTTTATAATTGCGGTGCCGGAGCACGTGGTTTGCTCTAATTTAGAGTCTGAGCTGTCGGCCTCGCTCCTGCCTGAGGCCCCCTACAACCTGCGGGGTTACCTCCCCCCCATAGTTCATGTATAACGAGGTATATGTATAAGGAGGGCTGTTCTGTTCCCCACCCGGGGGCGACTGGTCGTCGGTTGGACTGACGCCACTACTGGTGCCTTTGCGGATGCGGTTAAATATTTCTATATTTTTTTTTTTTTTTTTTTTTTATTATAATTTTATTTTAATATCAGTAACTATAGTAATTTTTATAGCCTTTTAATCTTTTAACTAGTCTTAGTGAGAGCTTCTGACTAAATAATTACATCGTGGTCTTCATTCTGGATAAGATTTCATCACGATCCAGACCGGGAGCTAATAAGTTTCCCTCGACAGTTTTATAACTTATGTATAATTTTTTTTATAATAACTTCAATAAGTACCGAGAAGCCCCCGTTAATAGCAGTGGTGCCTTAACTTAACTGCTGCTGAGCTGAGTCGACTCTCTTATCCTCTGTCCTAGTGGCATCAGATATTGTAGCAGCAATATTAGGTATTAAATTGAGTGCTTGTAAGAGAGCGCAGTTTTCTGAATTGCAAGTCAAAAAACGGGCAAAGTAAACCAAAACATATAATATATACCAATACTTATCCATCATACTTGGCAATGTCTCTTTGAAACCCACCGAGAGCTTTAAGAATTAATTATAATTTTACCTCGTACGAGCGTAAAAAGTGCGCTTAATAGAATTGCCATGTGTTGTTCGACAGACAACCACCAGGCGAACCCAATGACCTACTTAACAAGAGTGAGCTATATTGAATCTAATCATATAAATATTAAATTTAATGGAACTGTGATAACCCATGGTTACCATCTATTCAATAAAAGACCACGTGTTTACTTTTTGTTAACATCAAGGTTCTAATTTGCAAAACTAAGCAACTACCAGACTTAATTGTAAATTTTATAATATTTCGCTTTGCGACAACCACGGATAACCTTTAGCATAGCAGGTTATAATTTGAGAGTATAAATGTCAGCAAGTAAAGCACCAAACGTGGTCCCAACTTAGTGTAATTATTGTAATATTTTGCTTTGTGAAGATCTATGATTGACTTCTAGCATAAAGCAGCCGTGGTGGTTCTAATTTGCGAACCTAAATGTAAGTCAGTACCATACGTGGTAGTGTAATTGTTGTAATAAAGCGCTTTGGGAAACCCACAGTTAACCTCTAACAACCATTGAGGTTCTAATTTGTGAAAATAAATGCAAGCAAGCATACTTGGTTGTGTAATAGTTCCAATATTTGCTTTGTGAAAAACCACGGTTAACATGAAGCATAGAACAGTTGTTCGAATTAGCGAAAATAAATGTTAGCAAGTTTTTATTCTATTATTTGTTTTGTGATAACCCTCGGTTAACCTCTAAGCATAGAACAGTCATCGTTGTTCGAATTAGCGAAAATAAATGTTTGCAAGTTTTAGTTCTATTAATTGCTTTGTGATAAGTAGTGACAACCCTTAGAACAGCCATCGTTTTGACCCACAGTCAATCTCCAGACCTAAGTAGGTAGTTACCCACCAGAGGTAAAATCTACCTTCTTGCTTTACGTACATTTCGCAAAAGTTAGCATTTCGTAAAAGTTTGTAAGATTTAGTTCTATTGTTTGCTTTGTGATAACCCTCGGTTAACCTCTAGCATAGAACAGCCATCGTTTTGACCCCAGGGTCAATCCCCCAGGCTTAAGTAGGTAGTTACCTACCAGAGGTAAAATCTACCTTCTTGCTTAATGTACGTTTCGCAAAAGTTTGCATTTTGTAAAAGTTTGCAAGTTTTAGTTCTATTTTTTGCTTTGTGATAACCCTCGGTTAACCTCCAGCATAGAACAGCCATTGTTTTGACCCCAGGGTCAATCCCACAGGCTTAAGTAGGTAGTTACCTACAAGAGGTAAAATCTACTGTCTTGCTTTACGTACATTTCTCAAAAGTTTGCATTTCGTAAAAGTTTGCAAGTTTTAGTTCTATTATTTGCTTTGTGATAACCCTCGGTTAACCTCTAGCATAGAACAGCCATTGTTTTGACCCCAGGGTCAATCCCACAGGCTTTATTAGGTAGTTACCTACCAGAGGTGAAATCTACCTTCTTGCTTTACGAACATTTTGCAACAACACTTGAAAAGATAATAGCACTTTGCTTACCTTGTTCACTTAACTCCGAATCTGACGAATACACTATTATTCGTCGGCGTTTTGTATTCTCCTTCTCCTTAATTTTATCATTATAACATTTAATCATGTCGAAACTTCTCTTCGGCATGAGGAATAAATTTATTTTACAAGAGGGAGCTGTTACGTCCGTACGCTGCCTCGCACGAAAAAAGAATGAAGACATCTGTGGTGTTCAGTCACTCCTATAGAGAGGGAACTGGGAACAGAAACACTTGGATAGTATGTTTTGTGATCGCACCCGAGACCACCGCACGCGCCGAGCGTCCCACGCTGTCTGCCGACGTGCGGGTACCTCAAGCGTAATCCCTTTAATTCCACGCTGTACCTCACATCTCTTCCTTTTACACAAATGAAAACTTTAACAATTCACCCAAAGTAAAAAGACTATGATTATTTTAAGTCAGTAGGATATATATATGTAATTATAAATTCGTTGTGTTTAGTCTATATACTTCCAATTTCAATAAGATACATTTTACACAGTAAGTAGGTAAGTACGGTATAAAGCATAAGTTTCCAACCAAATGAATTACAACAAAATAAGCTAAACTAGCAATAGCAACATTATTCTCATTAGAATATACAACAAAATAAATTCAAAAGGTAACACAGAACTACACACAGAATTTAGTCAAAATTAATGTTATGCTATATTAGCCAAATCCATCTTCTTCTGCTTCTTGATATTGGTTACTTTAATCATCATTAAAATTGAGGACTATTTTTATTCACAAATTATTTTCAAATGTTCAGCCTTCCATGATCGTTCTAACGATAGGTACTCCTTGTATTTATTTTCTCAGTTTATGTTCTCAACTTTAAACCTTCACATCAACCCTGAATTCGGGTTCTTTTCTTTTGTTTTTCTAAATTCATATATTTCTCTTTTTTTTCCTTTCAAAAGTTAGTCTCTGTCACAACCTTCTGTTATTTTCTTATTTTGTAAATCAGCGGCAGACTGTCAATCTTGTCCGTAAATAATATTATATATATCTATATATACTCTAAGTATATACTCATTATTTGTTTAGACGCCAACAGCGCATTCATAAATAATTAATTTTGATGAGCCATTTTACAATTCCAAGGAGCTGTGTTTCTTCTTCATCGTTCTGTAGAACCGATGGGGATAAGACAAAATGATTTGAACTCATCCGATGACAATTCTTTTTCATTATTAACAGTGATGTTGACAGGAATTCCCAGTTTATAAATATTTTTGATGATTTTTATTTCATTAAATGCACAGAAATAATCAGTAACTACTAGCTGCTAGTGGTTGGTTACTTGGCGGTGGACCAAGCAAATACATTGCAATATCCACCCTAAGTAGTGATGGAAAATCGTGCATTTTCATTAAGCAGTCGTTAAATTTCCTATTATTATAGGTAATGTAGATAAATCGGTCTCTAACAATTATTTCATAATCTGTCTATGATAATAATCTATGCCTGATGTTGTTGAAGACAAGTACTTATGTCGTATGTGCATCCCGATATTCTCCATAACTTTTGGGCCACCAAGCTTGTCACGCATACAGAAGTCCACAGTCGGAGTTCATGTCGACTATTCAGCATGGCTTTTATAAGCAGTTGCTAAAAGAGTGTCTGGTATATTTAACATGTGTTTTATTTTGGAAGAAATCGTTCTCAGCGATAAGGCCGCCTTTTGTACTTTGTACTTTGTTTATTTTTAATTAGATATTATAAGTTTTTAACTGTATGATACCTTTTAACACAAAAGTGTTCATTTATTCATTCATTTAACAGGAAATCCAGTTTTATTTCCTTTTAACAGGATCTTTTCAGAGTTTTTGTATAAATAATTGTAGTATTAGTCAGTCAGTATGTATCCCAATCGTTTTGAAACCTTCAAAAGAAGTTTCATTTTTTGATCTTCGGGGAGTTTGACCGACTTGTTTCGTTTTAGAGGTACCTACTACTACTTTGTTTCATTTTAGGATACCGTGACTGCTTTCATAGTCACTCACAAGATAGACCAAGTCTTTTATTTTTATTATTCGAGGCATGTCGGTGAGAAACCTACACCCCCCATTATTGGCGCTTGATTTTGATTGTTGACCAATATAATGACTCTAAAGGTTTGTGGTCCGTGGTTATTTTGAACTCGGCCACTAGTAGGTAAAATGTTCAATCGCCCATACTAGGCTTCATGTTCTGTCTGTAGTGACTTCTCTCTAGACACTCCACGCCTTTTAACTTTTGATTCGAAAAGCAATTAACTGTGAGGTACATTGCCTACTTGTCGACCTGAACTAGGAAAAACCAAGTCCAACAGGGCTTACATCAGCCATTGTTTTATAGCTCAGGTCGCAACGGTCAGGGTCCTATTTTTTAGCCTACGCCTTATGCGTGCATTATTTATTGTGCATACAATGTGCACTTTACCAACAACTTGAAATATCATCGTGCGAATTGAGTTTCTATCAATGAACCTAATGTTGTACTTGTCTGATAGGGTTGGTCAAAACCGATATAAATATCGGTCACTTGCTTATCTTAAACAGCTCTAACTTTGCTAACAGCAATTTGTCTCCACGAACTACGTATTCTTGAGAGAACGCCATTGCTGTCAGATTATGTCCAAGATCTGGACTTATTTAGTTTAAAAGATATATTTATTACCTTTGAGAAGAATGCTATTATGTCCATAAGCTTCTACTTATACCTGATGATTTGCTCAAACAGACGTAATACCGAAATTGTTTGTAATTCGAACATATTTCCAACATGTTTGCTGTACCTATTTATTAAAAATTTATATTTTTCATTCAAATCGTATTATCGAGTCCCTAGAAATCTAGTTATTTTTTTATTATTATTTCGAAACCCTAAAATGATTTCCATAATTCATTGTTTTACTTTAAAAATGATAATGTTTTCTTCCTATTCGTATCGTATGAATATCTTACGTGTTGTTATATTTATAACAAAACTTTTATTGTTTAGTTACAGAGTACCTACACTTCGTGCACTATATATTTGTGCAAAATATTATTAAGGAACACAACCAAATTTTTAACTTTTGACGGTAGGTACCATTGTTATTGCGCACTTAGGGAACGCGTCTGCATCAGCTAAGTAATATTTTATTCGGGCCGATTATTTGCACGCACCTCGAGTTGAAACTGCAAGCGGTGTTCGCCTGACCCGTAAATCGAGCGCGTTGTTCTATTTTATTTTTACTGATAACAACTATGTCGACAAAATGTAACGCTGTCCTTGACACAGTACGAAATCTCCATTATTTTCTGAATAGGGCTGATATATTTATATATTTGTTGCTTTATTTCTAGATAATCAAAGCCAGTGTTTTAAGCCAATATCATTTTACCCATTGTGGAACATATAATGCTTACCAAAATATTAATGCTTGTATGCTTTGTGTACCATATCTAACAAAACAGAATGTTTTTAAGTTTGCAATTCCAATCTCAATTCCTTCGGTGTCATAGAGATGTAGATTGGAAATGATAGGTAGGTAAGTAACTACTAGAATGACCTATATATAGTATAACACACTTTGTTTTGCAATGGTTTCTCAAGATTTTCGTGTGATGAGCAAACCAAAGTATTTTCCTCTCAGAGGATCTAGTTAACAACCACATTAGTTTCCCTTATTTATCTAAAGCGGGGCAAGCTTTAGAATCAGAATTGTCATTTTTTGCTACCACACATATTACCATCAATATGGGGCACATTTATTGAATGTTAATTTTACTTGGGTTTTTCCCATTAAATTGCCTTTTATGTGGGTAGGGAACTTGTTTTTCGAAGCGCAATCGCTTCCTTTACAATTTTGTATACTTACTTATTTTATATTATGTTAACCATACAGATTTCTGGTATATAGTTTTGCCGAAATACATTTCGGTGGTTCAAATTACCGAAATACATTTGCCGAATATCATCGCCGAAATAGCCGAAATACATTTCGGTGGTACAAATTTATCGATATGTTCACTATTGTTTTTCACGAGCATAACAACTGTCGCTCGAAGAGAAAACTTTGTTTGGCATAGACGCATTATTAATGCTCTCATGATTTAGCTACTTTAAAGCCGTCAACACCATCTTTGAGACCAAGATTAGGTACCTGAGTACCTTGGTAAAGTACGTTGATTGTTTTCCTGATAAATCTTTGGAATATAACAAAGTAACGTGGAATATACGTGGAACAGTTACAATGAGTAGGAACCAACAGACTGCTTAGGTGGGTAGGCACATAATATACATTGTATGCGTATCTGATAATTAATTTACCCAGTTTTGTTATTGACTCATTGTGGAACTCTCTTTCGAATATGGCAAAGTAACGTATAAATACGTGGCACAGTTACAATGAGTAGGAACCAACAAACTGCTTGCTTATGTGGGTAGGTACATGACATAGATACATTTTATGCTATCTGATAAAGAATTTACCCAACTTTATTATTGACTCATTGTGGAACTCATATCAAGGCGTGTAAAAACTGGTGTCCATTCCCTGGAGTTGGTCCATAGCAATGATACAGTTTGTAGGTAGGCATACTTATTTCGTCATGATTATAAGTTACCACCAGAAACCTTTTTACATTTTGTAAATTGTTGCTATGAACAGGTAATTTATGCCTTTTATGTTATATCATCGACATTATGTCTCAATAGTATTGTATGTACCTACCTTCATTTTTACCATTGTAATAACCACCACGAGAAAATGCTTAGGATGCGGTAGACACGTAATTGTCGGCCAATAGTGAGCGTTTATTAAATTTCTTAAAAATAATCTCAGGTACGGAGATAGTTTATCTTCCTACTAAATTTACTTTCATTAAAACAATGACTACAAAATCATTTTTAATGAAATACACCAACGCACAAAGAACTTTTATCAGAAAATCACCTCAATCACGCATCTACCCTTCCCTTCTTCTAAAATAAGTTGGTGGGAGAACTTCAATACACATTTTTTTATAGGTAGGTAACTAGGTACATACTGCTTTTATCCACGTCGCCAATGTGGTGTTCAGTCACTCCTATAGAGAGGGAACTGGGAACAGAAACACTTGGATAGTATGTTTTGTGATCGCACCCGAGACCACCGCACGCGCCGAGCGTCCCACGCTGTCTGCCGACGTGCGGGTACCTCAAGCGTAATCCCTTTAATTCCACGCTGTACCTCACAACATCGCCTTGCGGACAGAGCCAGCTAAGGCATGTCTACCCTCAAAAAAAAAAAAAAAAAAAAACATGAAATCGAGTAAATCGATTTACTTTTAAAATCGTGCGACTGCCTAGTAGGTTTAAAGTACTACCTGGTTAATTATATCTGAAGAATGAAGTGACGAAATATCAATACGCTAATATTGCCGAGGTTTTCTGTTTGAGCCGTTTGGGGTGGTGGAAGCCCTTGGTCCTTGGGGCCCTGGGGCAACACTCAATTTTAAAGATCGACCTAAACTTTTCATAGAGTTCACAGTTGTTCGTAATGCTGGCTTCGATTTCGGGCAACGAATTAGCATTGCCATTCAACGTAGCAATGCTGCCAGCATTCTGGGTACTCTGCCTTCTGGTGACGGCTTAGATTTTAAGGAGTTTGTTATAATTTAAATACTAGCTGTACCTAAGTCGTTCTGTTATTGTTTCAATAAATATTTTCAAAATTACAAATCACTGTTCCACTCGAACGAATTCGCAAGCTCAGATAGTGGTAAATAAATTGAATTAACTTACTAAAGAAAATTACAATCAAGGAATAGAAAAAATAACAATTAGTTTATACCTACAATTGAAACCATTGAGCTAACTGCAGACGGTTAATAAAGCCGAAACACAACTCTGGTCATTGGCCTACCTAGCGATTGATTGTTGAACCAGGAAGATTTACAAGAGTTATTCAGGTCAGTCTTTCAGAGCAATGAGTCCTAAAGGTCATCTAATCACGTACCTATCTATACCGCGGTTCAAAACAAAGACAACGTTTTGTATACAAATGAATTACAAAACCATCTCAAGAGGCGCAAATATGCAGGTCTCGACAGAACCTACGCATTTACTCCCCTTGGAGTCGAGACCCTAGGTCCGTGGGGTACCGAGGCTTTCCGGGTTTTTAAATCTGAGCGCCTGGTCGATGCGACGCGTGACCCGAGAGCTGGTGAATATCTGGCTCAGCGCATCAGCATTGTCATACAGCGGGGGAATGCATCCAGCGTCTTGGGGACGCACAGACTGGTAATGACATGGATCAGTTGAGCTACCTATAGACTGTTGCAACCGTCTGCAGTTAGCTCTATTGTTTCAATTGTACTTATAAACTTACAAGTTTTAATTTGTTTCTAGGTATTCCTTGATTGTAATTTTCGTTGCCAAAATTGGTGGAATTTGTTTAACGGTGAAGGTACAATATAGGAATTTGTTTTACAGAGCAAGTTGCAGGAGCTCCAAACGATTCGTAGTTTTGACAGTTTCATTCATCATTCCATTGGTCTCTCAAAATCTTAGGAGCTGATTTGTAAGAAAATAGGTGTTAATGCATTACTTATTACTTACTTGCGACCCGCCCCGGCTTCGCACGGTTGTATTATAAGTATATAAACCTTCCTCTTGAATCACTCTATCTATTAAAAAAGCCGCATCAAAATCCGTTGCGTAGTTTTAAAGATTTAAGCATTCAAAGGGACATAAGGACATAGGGACATAAAAAGTGACTTTGTTTTATACTATGTAGTGATTATACATAGGTACTTAGTTAATTTTTGTTTACCGAATTTTGAGTGAATCGAACTAAGGAACAAGAATTTTCCACAGAATCTTAACCACCCTTTTTACCCCCCAATAATGTTAATTTTTCAAAAAAGTAGCCTGTTTTCTTCTAGATTCTAAACTATCTTCATGCCAAATTTCATCAATGTAAAGTAGTTACGGAGATAGTTCTCAAACTTTCACATTTATTGTATTAGTAGGATGGTATGATGAAGGTTGAGAGCCGCAAATTCGTTAGTTTTATTGCCTACTAGATGCGCCCCGCGGCTTCACCCGCGAATCAGTTTTATTTTCGTACAAATTTCAAAAATGTGTCCCCCTAGGGGTTATTATGTAAAAATAAACAATACGTGTTTAATTATTAACTCCATAGTTTATTTATATCGAGTTTTGAGTGAATCGAACCAAGGAAAATTTATTTTCCATACAAACTTTACCACCCTATTTAACCTCAGAGGTTAAAATTTCCAAATTTTAATAGCCTATGTCCTATTCTGGGTCCTAAAGTATCTACACACCAAATTTCATTTAAATAACTTAAGTAATTACGACTGGTATTGACATGGATCAATTGAGCTACCTTTAGACTGTTTGCAACCGTCTGCAGTTAGCTCAATGGTTTCAATTGTGAATACTAGTTGTAATTTTTCTATTCCTTGATTGTAATTTTCATTGTTAATAAAGTAATTACGGAGATTACCTATAACAAACATTCACACAGACTTTCCCTTTTGTTATAATAGTAAGATTAACGCAAAACCACTGAATGGATCGGGCGAAAATTTTAATAGATTTTAGTTTCAGCCCTGGAATAATACATAGGCTAATTTTCATACCATAAATTAGTTCCCGTGGAATATAAATAACCTGTAGACGCAGGTGAAGCTGCGGGCGTAAATAGTAGGTAATAAAATAATAACGCTCTAATACAATACATAAATAATGCTGGACAATCCACACAGCATCATCTAGCCCCAAGCTAAGCAGAGCTTGTGTATGGGTACTAGATGACTGATATACTTAATACAATACTTTATATAGATAGATATTTGACTCTACATATTTTTATATTCTATCTATCTTATATTGCATAAAGTATTGTAATATTACAGCAGTATTACAATATTTTATACAATACTAGCGACCCGCCCCAGCTTCGCACGGTTTTATTATAAGTATAAACCTTCCTCTTGAATCACTCTATCTATTAAAGTAAACCGCATCAAAATCCGTTGCGTAGTTTTAAAGATTTAAGTGTTCAAAGGGGCATAATGATATAGGGACAGAAAACGACTTTGTTTTATACTATGTAGTGATTTTTACATAGATAGATTTGACTCTACATAAAAACAACAAACATAAAAGTATGTAGAGTCAAATATCTGTTTATTTAATGTATTGTATGAAGTATATCAGTCATCTAGTACCCAGAACACCTGGAGCAAATGACAGCAGTTACTAGCTAACATTTGTCCCAAGGCGGGAGTTGAATCCGCAACCTCCTGCGTCGCAGTCAGACGCTTCGTACCTACCGATCTTGTCGTCAAACGATAAAATAAAGAATGTACCTACCTAGAGGTATCTAGAAGTCTACTAGTACTATTAATAACACTGCACTTAAACTTTTCCTAATTTCAAGACCTTTTAAACTCTTCAGTTAGTTATTTTTTGAGTCGCGCGCGCTTTGGTTTTGTTTCGAGTACAAACTGAATGCGTTTTGTTCATTGCAATGAAGACAGCGAACCTATGGAGTCGACACGACACTCATTTATTTATCCT
Organism: Eupithecia centaureata; assembly: GCA_944547425.1. NCBI lineage: Eukaryota > Metazoa > Arthropoda > Insecta > Lepidoptera > Geometridae > Eupithecia > Eupithecia centaureata. The sequence goes on along the minus strand of OX155704.1, from coordinate 7,365,641 downwards.
TACCTACTGCACTACATAGTATAAAACAAAGTCGCTTTCTCTGTCCCTATGTCCCTTATTCCCTATGTCCCAGAAGTGTATGCTTATTTCTTTAAAACTACGCAACGGATTTTGATGCGGTATACATTAAGGCTGTTGTATGGGCTAAACCGCCTTTTTCAAAATGATATTTCTCCTTGATGAGTGGATGAAAATGTATAAAAAAAATATATGTTGCAAAATAGACTTTTATATATAAGTTGTACATATGAAATGATTGAATTCATATTATTACTATAAAAAAAAAATATCCAAAGTAAAGCATTTTTTGTTCTAAATTTGGATATTTCTTCTAAACGGTTGTTGATTTTGAGTATTTTTCTTTCACTCAAATATTTGTCAAAGTATTTTGCACAAATTGAACATTTGACAAATAAAACAAATCATTTATACGGCTGCAATTAATTATTTTGTGTTTTCACTATGAAATAGAATGGGCGGGTCTGTGCGAGGGCGACGGGCGGCAGTGTGGCTCGGACTGTGTAGATAGTGTGATTCAAGAGGAAGGTTTATACGTATAATAAAACCATGCGAAGCCGGGGCGGGTCGCTAGTCACTACATAGTATAAAACAAAGTCGCTTTTTCTGTCCCTATGTCCCTATATCCTTATGTCCCTTTGAATGCTTAAATCATTAAAACTACGCAACGGATTTTGATGCGTTTTTTTTAATAGATAGAGTGATTTAAGAGGAAGGTTTATATACTTATAATACAACCGTGCGAAGCCGGGGCGGGTCGCTAGTAAGTAATAAATTAGTAAAAGTACTTATACTTTACTAGCGACCCGCCCCAGCTTCGCACGGTTTTATTATACGCATTATACGTATAAACCTTCCTCTTGAATCACTCTATCTATTAAAAAACAAAAGCATCAAAATCCGTTGCGAAGTTTTAAAGATTTAAGCAGTCAGAGGGAAATAGGGACAGAAAAAGCGACTTTGTTTTATACTATGATAATTTAGTAGGTAATTTGTTAATAATTTCAATAAAATTAATATAACGTCCTCTCCTCACATTCGATGTTCCATTGCAGCCGGCTAGCCAAGTGCCTGTCTATTCTTAAACGCAGGACAGCCGCGTTCGTATATAGGACACTGGTGCTTGCAAGAATCAGACTTGTGCCTAGTAAGCTACGTATCATCATCATCATCAGCCATTATTAGTCCACTGCTGGACATAGGCCTCCCCTAATGAGCGCCATAGCGCCCTGTTCTCAGCTTGCCGCATCCAGCATCTGCCAGCAATCTTTCGCAGATCGTCATACCACCCGGCTATAGGGCATCCTACACTACGTTTGCCAAGTCGCAGTCTCCACTCAAGAACACCTTTACCCAACGGTTGTCGGTTCTTCGCGAAAAACGGACGGCCCACTTCAGCTTGCTAAATCTTTGAGCTGTGTCGATAACTTTGTCGGATGTATTCATTACGAATCCTATCCTTCAGAAAAACTCCGAGCATAGTTCTTTCTACATAGAATACCTACTTATTTATGCGACACATAAATTAGTTATGCTGAACAATCCACACAGCATCATTTGTCATCTGTCCCAAGCTAAGCGACTGCTTATTGACTCACTTGAAATTGATTAGGTATCAGTTCAATTGAAATACTTACCTACTGAGATTACCTGCCTATCAATGGTACCTAGATACCTACAATCGAAGTCCCAAGGCAAAACAATAAATAAATATAACGTCTAATATTAGATAGGTTTCAAATGTCAAAAAAGAATAGATCTCGATTTTAAAGTGGGATTTAAAATGTGGGATTAAGAAGTCCTGCTGGGATTAGGGCTCCCACACAAAACTGCGATTTGGTGCGATGCGATGCGATTCGATGCGATGTGATGCGATGTCACACGAACTTGATTTGCGAATTTCTGCGATGCGAATTTGTGCGGCGAACCGTTTTGTAGGGTAACCATACCTTCAAGTTTAGTCAGCCGTATTGGACGTGTTTTTAGGAAGCGTAAGATGGATCCCAAAAAGATAATTGAACCGATTTAAGCAAAAATGATCCAACCCACACAAACCTCATTTCGAGATAATCGATATTTAAGTTTGTGGCGGTATTTCTCTAGCTTTGTAATACAAAATGTTGTTATTTTAATTTAATTTAATGCTTTGTAAACTCAACTTTTTTGCTATAAATAATATAAAGAATAAATTGTAATAGTTTAGTAGATGATTGGGAAAACTTGTGCCTGGATCATTAATACAAAATTAATTTTGTAGGGAAAGAGCTATGTAGGGTGCAAAAATTAAAATGCAAAAATGATTCAAAGTGTGATAAAAATAAGTAATCATTTTTGTGTTTTAAAAGACAAAACAAACAAAATTGGCCCTACTCCTCGTCCAAATCAGAATAAGGTTCATCACATAAACCATCTACATCGTCTATTATTGCAGCTTCCCTTCGGTTTCTTAAATTAATCAATGCAATCATCTGGTATATAATATTAGATCTGCTGGCCCTGTACTTATTTTATTTATTTATTTTTCGTTAAAGTACGAAACACACAGAAGCCGGAGGCGTGGCGGAGGCGAAGGCGTGCGAGTTGTATTCTATGGAATCCTATGAAAGCCTACACACACACCGCAGGCCGTGGCGAACGCGGTGCCATAGGAAAAACCGGCACGCCTTCGCCTCCGTCCGCCACGCCTCCGGCTTCTGTGTGTTTTGAACTTTACGGTTTATTTCGTTTACGTACTTAGATGGAATAGCAATTTCAAATATTAACTTGTCAAAGCTTAACTTGTTTTATATCATCATCATCATCATAATCAACCTATATTAGTCCACTGCTGGGCTTAGGCCTCCCTTAATGAGCTCCCTGTCTTCAGCTTGACGCATCCAGCATCTGCCAGCAGTCTTTCGCAGATCGTCATCCCACCTGGCCGGAGGGCGTCCTATACTACGTTTGCCAAGTCTCGGTCTCCACTCAAGAAAACGTTTACCCCAACGGTTGTCGGTTCTTCGGGAGATATAGCCGGCCCACTGCCACCACTTCAGCTTGCTATTTATTTGAGCTATGTCGATAACTTTGGTTCTCTTTCGGATGTATTCTTTACGAATCCTATCCTTCAGAGAAACTCCGAGCATAGCTCTTTCTATAGCTTTCTGAGCTCTTTGAACTGATGGACCAGCTTAATATTATAGTTTGAATCATTGTAGCAAAATAGAACGGTTATATGTTAGGGTAACCAAAGCAACACAAAAATGATTCAAGTGGCATGAAACACTTATACATTTTAAAAAATGGTCTTCGACATGACAGTTGTGGGTTGGGTCATATGGATTTTCCACATTTTGTGAACATAGAGGTGTGAGTCTTTGATATGTTAAAATATACCTTATACTGATTACATAGGTTAAAAAAACTCGAAATTGACTAGGTTGTGGGTTGGATCATTTTTGCATAAATCGGTCCAATTGCACTGCTGTTATTGTTAAATAGATATAAAAGAAAAAGAAGATTCTGGATTCATCCATTTAATACGATTATGAACACTGAAGGGAACTATTTTACTCGAAATTATTATGAGTTGAGAACTGAAGCAGTTTTTTTTTACAACACAAAGATGCGCGGCTCATGCGCCGCGCATCTTTCGCTAAAGTTGTCTCAGAGCGGACTAAAAGGGGGGTCACCAAGTATGACGTAATATGACAGGAATGCGCGATGCAAATGAGATCGGACGTTATCGTGCGAGCTCGCAGATATTTGCGATGCGATGCGAGCTCGCAGTTTTGTGTTTGATCCCTTAAAGTGGGGGTTAAATAGGGTGTTAATGTTTTTATGGAAAATTATTACTTATTCCTTGGTTTGATTCACTCAAAGGTATAAATAAACTGGAAGTAAATAACTTAAAACGTATTTTTTATTTCTACGAAACTGAAGGAGGCATGCAATGCATTTCTGAAATTTCACAAATAAATTTCGTTGCGGGCGAAGCAGCGGGGCGCAGCTAGTAACCAATAGATAGACGTGAAACGATCACACCTTACCTTCGAGACTCCTCACCTATTACAATCTAACCCAACTACACTTGCGAGCAGCTGAATCGATCGACTCAAGCCGTCAAACTGTACCTAGGTACTTACCAAGTGTAATTTATCAAAAATGGCTTGCGTAATGTATATTTTTATAGGTTGTTCTTTAGGCTTTATAGTAACACCAATCATTTAAATTCGTACCTACCTAACCTACAGTTCTTTTAAAAATGTTATAAAAAACGATAATCCGTTTTATTACCTGGAAATTGACAACAACCCTGATATTTCCTTTCTAGGTCGTAACAAACCTATTGTTCAGCAGGCATGTACAAAACTAGTTGTACCTTTACTGTTTGCTGCCTACCATGACAATTTTATGTTTTGGAAAGCTAACCATGGGATGCCGTATTCTAGTTTAGAGAGAAAATGTTTTAAGTAGTAATAGCATAAAAAAATAAAGCAAAGAACTAAAATGAAAACAAAAATCAGTGACGTTGCATTTAAGGCCCCATGTAAAAGGATTACTAAGAGCGATGATGGATAGAGTAAGACAGAATTGCCCGCCTATTTAGGTACCTATTGAGAAATAGTACGGTTTGTTCTACAACTATAGGGAAATTCCTGGATAAGAGATAAAAAAAACAGGTAGGTTTACAAAAATAAGTATCTATATTTAAAAAAAATACAATAAATTTCTTAGAACTAGTATTAACTTATTGAGCTACCTGCAGACTGTTTCAAACAAACAATATAAAAAAGGAAAAAAACAATCAAATACTTGTTAGAAATAAATATTAAGAACAAGTATATACAATTGAAACAATTGAGCTACCTGCAGACTGTTGCAAACAATTTACAGGTAGCTCCTCAGCTTGCCACATTTAGCATCTGTCTTTCGCAGGTCGTCATCCCAACTTCGTTCTACGTCATCCTACACTACGTTTGCCGAGTCGTGGTCATCTCATGGCATAGAAAATAGGGATTCATATGCGAGATCTTTTTAATCGTTTCACAAATTCATCATCACCATCAGCCTATGCTAGTCCACTTGCTTTGATTAAACATGAACAAAAAGATGCCACGTTCTATAAAAGGCTCAAAAACCTACTTAAGTACAATAAACAGCTATTACTCTGTTGACGAATTCATGAATGACAAATAAGTAAATGACAAAAATTTTGAGCATGCTTAAATAAGCTAGATAAATTATTATACATTTATATAGATATTTTATTTTAGATGGAAAACAAACAGCTTAAATATACTTATGTGAATACAACAGTGGTGGTTAAAACTAAAGCTTAACAGTTTTCACTTGTGGTATTTAAATACTAGCTGGTGCCCGCGACTTCGTCTGCGCATGATTAGTATTTCGAGTACTCGCGATTTTACTTGCGTAATTCCCTTTTCCGTGGGATTTTCGGGATAAAATAAATATATGTGTTATTCCAGCTTATAATCTATCTCTGTGCCAAATTTTATCCACATCCGTTTAGCAGTTTTTGCGTGAAAGAGTAACAAACATCCATCCATCTATCAATCTATCCATTCATACTTACAAACTTTCGCGTCTATCAGTTCAATTCAGTTTGGTTCCCCTGGGCTATACGGGTTTTCAAAAATTTTTCACAGCATCTGAACGACGCGACGCGTGTGTACGCGTCGTTCAGATGCTGTGAGAAATTTTTGAAAACCCGTATAGCCCAGGGGAACCAAACTGAATTCCGGGATAAAATGTATCCCATGTCCAATCGTCCCGAGTTCCATTCGAATTCATTCACTTCCGTCGTGATGCGTGGTTGAAGAATTCTTCTTTCACCCTCTCTCCCAGGGGAACCTTTCCGAATTCCGGGATAAAAAGTATCCCATGTCCTTCCTTGTAGTATGAACTCAAATCGTCCCGAGTTTCATTCCAACTCATTCAGCAGTTTCGGCGTGATGCGCGGTAAAGGAATTTTACTTTCATACCCTCTCCCATGAGAACCTTACTGAATTCCGGGATAAAAAGTATCCTATGTCCTTCCTCGTAGTATGACCTGTAATCATGCCGAGTTTCATTTAAATCCATCAAGTAGTTTAGGCGTGATGCGCGTTTACGATACAGACAGACAGACAGACAGACAGACAGACAGACATGAATGAAAAAAAATACAGTTTTGGCTTGAGTATCGATAATAGAGAGCCCTCCAAAAAAAATTTTCAAAATATCTTCAATGTACAGAATTGGACCGGTTACAGTTTTATTATAAGTACCTATAGATGCCTAAACTAAAATATTAAACAGTCGAGTAGTTACATAAGCAAAGTACAAGATATAATTGTACCTATATGAATGGGTAAGCTATGTCTATAGTGATTTGCCTGTTCGTTATGTTATAGACAAGGAAAATGAAATAGTTTGTAAGTTTCACATAAATCCAAATAAATAATTCCGGACAGTCCACACAGCATCATCTAGCCCCAAGCTAAGCAGAGCTTGTGTTATGGGTACTAGATGACTGATATACTTAATACAATATACTACAAATATAAATCCAAATAATAATGTTACCTACTGATTTGCGTTGAAGAAATTTGTGTTAAGTAACTAGATTTTTGAAAATATTTTGTTTGTTATGAAAAAGGTCAACATGGGAGTAATTAGTGTTAAAAATATTGATTGTGCGGGGTAGGTAAGAGAATTTACGATAGTTAGTAGAACATGTGGGTGAGTATAGTTTGAGATCAATTCTGCGAGAGGAACGGCGGGAAGGTACACTTAGTTATATAATTAATTAAGTTAATCCTAAAATTAGTTTTTACTTGTTTTATGATATGTTGTAGCGCCCCAACGGGGTTCATGTTTGGCCTATACATTTATTTATCTAAGATCTATTGTAATAACATGAAACAAATGAATAAGTGATTATGATTATAACTAGCGACCCGCCCCGGCTTCGCACGGTTTTTTTAAACGTATAAACCTTCCTCTTGAATCACTCGATCTATTAAAAAAAACCGCATCAAAATCCGTTGCGTACTTTTAAAGATTTAAGCATTCAAAGGGACATAAGGACAAAGGGACAGAAAAAGCGACTTTGTTTTATACTATGTAGTGATGATTATAGCTAGGCTGGACATAGGCCTCCCTTAATTCAAAATTCAAAGTGCTTTATTTCCTTAAGACCTTACAGGACACTTGGACACGTCATAAAATACATGTTAAAAATAATTGAAATTATGAAATAAAGTGCTCACTTTGATTTATTGTTCACTTCGGTCTATTTAGGTAAAGTAAAGAAGCGAACAAGAAACCTTTACCTTGTTAGGTTGTTAGTTTTCGAGTTGGAGCAAAACTCGTCCCAAGCTTTTTTATCATCTAAATAATCAGTTATTTTATAGTAAGCCTTTTTACAAAGAATAGTTTTGATAATTTGTTTGAATTTATTTACCGATAAGTTTTGCAACTCACTTGGAGTTTTGTTGTAGAAGCGTATACATTGAAAGATACATTAACTTTGTTTAATCTAGTTGTGGGCAAAGCGAGTTTATTCGTATTTCTAGTAACGAGTGCTATAGCGCCCTGTCGCATCCAGTATCTGCCAGCAGTCTTTCACAGTCTACGCTGCCACCAATAGCTCAGAGCCTGAGTGAGACAGAAAATGAACCCATCATTCCACCCGGCCAGAGGGCCTACTACACTGCGTTTACCAAGTCGTGATCTCCACTTAAGAACACGTTTACAGTTGTCGGTTCTTCAGTAGGTAAATCAATATCTTTACTTCTTTAGGCTTACAAAATAATCACTTAGACAAGTCAAATTTAAACAATAGGTACATAATTATCAAAATAATCTAAGAAATAAAGTGATAATTGATTTCCCCTTCGCTTCACTTTTTTGTCCACTAGTGGAAGAAGCGAAATAGAAGATCGCGAGATATGGCCGGCCCACTGCCACTTCATCTTGCTTATTCTTAGAGTAATGTCGATGTCTCTATGACTTTGGTTCTGTATCGGATGTATTCGTTACGAATCCTATCCTACAGAGAAACTCCAAGCATAGCTCTTTCCATAGCTCGCTGAGTGACTTTAAACTGGTGGACAAACCCTACCGTGAGTGTTCATTAGAGGGTGCAGTTACGATATTTTTCAATTTCAAATCTGGCTTACGAAATTCGGAAGCTCAATTTCGAAAGTTCGAAGTTCATACAGAAAATATAGCTATATAATATAAAATTTAGCTTTAATTCTCACAGCGCGTAATAGTACGCATATAATACTACGTATATCGTATTAGGTAGATGGTATTGGTTAGTATTAGCCAGTGGCTCGCTTGCCATAGTCGCCACTGCGCCTACGCGTAAAGCGAATGAACCGGATGTTTGACTGTTATTGGATAACATAATACTGTAATTTCACGTACCTAGAGTATCTGGGTCCTCGTATTATGTTCCTTATACCTGTTACGAATATATTAGTTACACCACTAGTATTGTTAAAATTTGAACTTTCTCATCTAAAAATGGCTGAAAAGACTCATCAAGAATTGGTGAACCTAGGAGTCGAAGTGAACATTTATCTACAACTGAAAAGTTAGGGGCAAAAGTCCAGGGTTCAAAGCGATAATTATCTTAAATATATGTTCATAATTATCTTTGATAAATATAATTGGGAATATTTAATATGCCTCTTAAAGTTTTGGTATTGTATTGCGTGTATCGGGTATATAATGCGAATTTCAGTGTGTAGTAGTTAAATTTTAGTTTTAAAGTTATAAATTAAAGCTTAATAAAAGTTTACCTTGATAGTTATGTGTTAATTTTATTCCTCTACTGCCAAAATACCAGAAATAAGAACTGAAAAGTTTAATATATATTTGATAATTATCGGATAATTATCTTGATAATTATCAAGAAGGATATTTATCTTGATAATTTCGAACCCTGGGCAAAACTGTTAAACTGTTCACAAAGTAGAAGCGCGACTATTGTCACCCAAAATTCGGAATTCTATTCTCTTTTGGTGTGGTAATCTTTGAAGCATGGGTCTACGCACAGCGGAACATCACAGACATCGCAATTATACGTTGTCCGGGATCTCCGGCTGTGCATAGTACACCATTTACAACGATTTTGACGCGACTCTGACCGCTTAGGGTAGTGGCCGCCTTCCAATAAACGTTTCGTAGAAGTTTGGGTGACAATCGTCACACTTGAATTGGGACCCCACCCAATTTTATATTTTAAAAGGATCTCCTCAACTAAATTTTGCCGGTACCTACGAGCCGGCATGGTGGTATTGTGGTGATTAAAGATTATCCAGGCGTTCATAATCGATACGTTTAGCAGACGCCTGAATAATTTTTTATACCACACCTGGTTCCTACACCTTTCCATCGGGAAAGCTGACAAAAGCTGATCCTTTTTGTCCACTCCCCCCATGAATTGGTTGTAGTCCAGGACCACTTGCGGTTTGTAGAAGTACCGGCCGTTCTTTTCTTTTCTACCCACTTCAATTTTATGGTAGGAGGATATCAATGAAACGAGATTCGCGTCTCGCCAAACCACGATGGTCATGTCAGTGGTTTGGGAGAAAGCGACTTCTCCTTGACGCAACTCCGATTTTGTCATCTTCAGAGAGTTTGGGACGAACTCTCGATTCAGTCTTAACGTCCCCATTGTGTCCGTTTTTTGTAATTTGAGTAGACGCGACAACAATGGGGCGTTGTAGAAATTGTCCATTACTAGGACGTGACCTCGCCCTAGCAATGGACGAACTAAGTCGAAAACTATTTTGGAAGTGGCCGACTGTGGCTCATTGTCTTTCTCAATCTCAAGCTCTGAGGTGTTATGTCCAGCGTAGATACGCATGTCCCAAAGATACCCTGTCTTTGATTCGCACAGCTCATAGCTCTTAATCCCTACCCTTGCTCTTTTTGTAGCTATGAGCTGTGCGAAAGAGAGCCTACCTTTCCATAATAACAGCGACTCATCCAGCGCAATCTCTTGCGCTGGCATGTACATTGAACAAAATTTTTTTTTCAGTCTTTCAAGCAGAGGCTTAATATTACCCAAGCGTTTATCCTCAATAGAAGTCCCTGCAATTTGCGCATTGTTCACAAAATGTAGGCACTTCTTAATGAGGATAAACCTGGCATATGGCATTATTTTCGCAAATTTCGGCATTTTTAGAACGTCTAACTTCGGATACCAGTATTCACTTTCCACTGATAGCGGCGCAAGGCTCTGCAGCATAAGGATGGCAAAGAATACCCACATCTCATCAATGGTGGTATCCTCCCATCTTGTCATCCTCGATTTCGTCCCTGCTCTTTCTAAAATTCCATGAGCGTACTTGTTAGTTTCCTCCACAAGTACGCTCATAAGTTCCACGTCCCAAATTTTCTCAAGTATCGTCAAAGGAGTTTCTCCATTTACCGGGAATGTGGGGCCTGATTGTCCTACGAATTGCTCCTTTTTCCCGGTAAATGTAGAAACATCCTGTGACCAGTCAAAGCGAGTGACGTCGACTTCAGCGTTCTGAGTCCTGCTGAGCTCCCGAACGGCTTGATCTTCGGCAGCATCGATCTCTAAAACCAGTTCTGGGTCCATGCCTGCGTCAAACATTACCCGCTCCTGAGTATTGACGGTAATTTCGTCCTCGTCCAAGTCACTATCATCAGGACGCGGCTCCCAAGAGTCGACATTATCGTCGTTCTCAAATAGGCGTGGTGAACCTGCAATTAAATAAATAGAGACTAGGGTCAGTGTTCTTCAGAGTTCAGTCGAACTCACATTAGTACTAACTAGCGACCCGCCCCGGCTTCGCACGGTTTTATTATACGTATAAACCTTCCTCTTGAATCACTCTATCTATTAAAAAAACGCATTAAAATCCGTTGCGTAGTTTTAAAGATTTAAGCGTTCAAAGGGACAAAAGGACATTGGGACATAGGGACAGAAAAAGAGACTTTGTTTTATACTATGTAGTGACTAGTGATACTCACCAGGGGTTAAATCGATAATTTCGACCTCTACAGGCATCAGAACCAGGGATTCGGCCTCGGGGATTCGCTCGGTTACCTCGCATGTAATCGATCGAATCCCTGTAGAAGGCGAGAACGTAGGAGTCGGCGATGGCGTCAGTGGAAGTTTCAACGTTAGCAATGTAGGCGGCGTAGGCTGTTCGGTAGAACTGCAAAAAATACACGGTAAAGCAATAGGTAATGAGTTTGGTTAGATGTTTTTTTTTTTCAGTTTAATTTGTCCATTTTTACGAACAGGCTTAAGCCATATTACAGCCATATTGCCTTGTCTGATGTTTATTTTATATTCTTAAATATTTTGTGTAAAGTTACACGTTTTTACTGATCAGCCATCTTTCCGGAAGAATTGTCAATTTGACACCAATATAAAATAAACCTTATGTGTGTGACCCTAAGTCTATTACAGACAATCACTTCGTCAGAGAGAAATCCGGTCCGAGGGAGAAACCGCTCGGAGAGCCCTGTGTCCCTTTCTAAAGTGTTGCCAGGCGGATTATTCCCCAATTTAGTAAGTGGTAGGAACAAGTAAATTTGACATGTCTTACTAAAAAGCATTAATTTTCGTTCGTTATATTTCCTAATATTTTCCAAGTACCTATCTGTTAGAATGATAACATTTTTTAGCCATAATTTGGACACTATTGAAAAGTAGCTTACTTTGGGACTAGATGGTGCTGTGTGGATTGTCAAGCATTATTTATTCAATACTAGCGACCCGCTCCAGCTTCGCACGGTTTTATTATACGTATATACCTTCCTCTTGAATCACTCTATCTATTAAAAAAAACCGCATCAAAATCCGTTGCGTAGTTTTAAAGATTTAAGCAGTCAAAAGTAAATAGGGACAGAAAAAGCGACTTTGTTTTATACTATGTAGTGATTTACTTTTAAAAAAGGACAATTTGGCAATGTAAAAGGAAAACACCTACTTCTCAAGTTCCCATGGCTGGGGTATTCTTGGCGGTGGCTCTCGGGGCGTGCCCTCTTTAAGAGGGCATTCCACTCTATCCGGAGATGTTTTACTGTAACATATTAATATTTTAAAAAACCAACATAATTACAACACTTGGACAAGAAGATAACTATCTTAATAAAATTAATGGTTATCTTAGGTACTATTATAATAAATGGGAAGTCTGTGTGAATGTTTGTTATAAGTAATTTTTGTAACTACTTAAGTTGTTTAAATGAAATTTGGTATGTAAGTTTAGGACCTAGAATAGGACATAGGCTATTAAAATTTGGAAATTTTAACCACTGAGGGGTTAAATAGGGTGGTAAAGTTTGTATGGAAAATATTTTTTCCTTGGTTCGATTCACTCAAAACTAGGTATAAATAAACTATGAAATAAATAATGAAACACATATTTTTTATTTTTTAAATATGCACACGTACCCACTGCTCTAACTTGACTCTCTCCCAATAAGGTTTGCTGGAAGAGAACTCTTTTTAGGGTTAAGCTCGCCTGTGCCATAATTTATCTAGTTTTAAGTTTTTTTATGTATGTATTTTTCATTTGTGCATTAAAGAATTAAAGATTTTTTTTTACAAAATAACCCCTAGGGGTTGCGTAATAAATTTTTGAAAGTTGTTTGAAAAATCTCTGGTTCGCGGGCAAAGCTGCGGGGCGCATCTAGTCTTCACTAATGTACACAAACATTTGCATGCCTAATTTTAAGGTAGAACATAATTGAAACATTAAATATATATTTAACACCTAGGTACTATTATTTGCGATTTATATTTTTAATTATTGTTATAATTATATGTTAAATAAGTAGACTGTATACCTCATTATTATTATTGTAGTAACAATTTTATTTTAGTACTAGCTGGTGCCCGCGACTTCGTCTGCGCATGATTAGTATTTCGAGTACTCGCTATTTCATTGCGTAATTCCTTTCTCGTGGGATTTTCGGGATAAAATAAAGCCTATGTGTTATTTCAGCTTATAATCTATCTCTGTGCCAAATTTCATCCAGATCCGTTCAGCAGTTTTTGCGTGAAAGAGTAACAAACGTCCATCCATCTATCCATTCATCCTTACAAACTTACGCGTTTATCAGTTCAATTCAGTTTGGTTCCCCTGGGCTATACGGGTTTTCAAAAATTTCTCACAGCATCTGAACGACGCGCGCGCGTCGTTCAAATGCTGTGAGAAATTTTTGAAAACCCGTATAGCCCAGGGGAACCAAACTGAATTCCGGGATAAAATGTATCCCATGTTCAATCGTCCCGAGTTCCATTCGAATTCATTCACTTCCCTCGTGATGCGTGGTTAAAGAATTTTTCTTTCACCCTCTCTCCCAGGGGAACCTTACCGAATTCCGGGATAAAAAGTATCCCATGTCCTTCCTTGTAGTATGAACTCAAATCGTCCCAAGTTTCATTCCAAGTCATTAAAGAATTTTTCTTTCACCCTCTCTCCCAGGGGAACCTTACTGAATTCCGGGATAAAAAGTATCCCATGTCCTTCCTTGTAGTATGAACTCAAATCGTCCCAAGTTTCATTCCAAGTCATTAAAGAATTTTTCTTTCACCCTCTCTCCCAGGGGAACCTTACCGAATTCCGGGATAAAAAGTATCCCATGTCCTTCCTTGTAGTATGAACTCAAATCGTCCCAAGTTTCATTCCAAGTCATTTAGCAGTTTCGGCGTGAAGAGCGGTAAAGGAATTTTACTTTCATACCCTCTCCCATGGGAACCTTACTGAATTCCGGGATAAAAAGTATCCTATGTCCTTCCTCGAAGTATGACCTATAATCATGCCGAGTTTCATTTAAATCCATCAAGTAGTTTCGGCGTGATGCGCGTTTACGATACAGACAGACAGACAGACAGACAGACAGACAGACAGACAGACAGACATGAATGAAAAAAATTACAGTTTTGGCTTGAGTATCGATAATAGAGTGCCCTCCAAAAAAAATTTTCAAAATATCTTCAATGTACAGATTTGGACCTGTTACAGTTTTATTATAAGTATAGATTATTATTTGATTAGATTATTTAAGAATCTAGTCTTAGTATTCAAACAATGTGACCTAATTTTAAGACAATTTCCGACAAAATACAACTATTGTTTGAGAATAAATGATTGAATAATATTTCACTAGTATATACAATTATAACAAACTCTTAAAAGTCTAAGCCGTCACCAGAAGGCAAAGTACCCAGAATGCTGGCAGCATTGCCACGTTGAATGGCAATGCTAATTCGTTGACCAAAATAGAAGCCAGCATTCTTATCTCCTGTGGACTCTATGAGAAGTTTCGTCAGATCTTTAAAAATTGTGTGTGCCCCAGGACCCCAAGGACCAAGGGTTTCCACCCCAAATGGCTCAAATAGGTAACCTCGGTCAAGATTAGCATATTTTCGCCGTTCGAGGGACTCCGCTGATGAAGCTGCGGAGCCAGCCCTTGCTGATGTCCCTGCCAGATGTGAAGGCGCTAGAGTATCTACACAAGTGGCATCCCAAACTAAAGGCCGACCCATCTTCCAGGGAATCAGAGTCTAATGATTGAATTGAATTGTATCCTACATTATGTTGAAGCAAATAAATTTATCTTATCTTATACGAACCGGCTTCTTTTGGGCGGCGCGTCAGGCATCAGAAAGCGGCCGCGCTCTTTATTCGACCTCATTTGCAACAAATGCCGTCGCTCCTCGGGCTGAAGCCGATCGACCCTCCTCTTTTCCTCCACACGCCTCTTTCTAACTAGGACGAGATTATCCCTTAGCCTGTAAATAAATTAAATATTTGAACTAGATGCTCCCCGCGGCTTCGCCCGCGAACCAGAGTTTTTTTCGTACTTTCAGAAATTTACTGCACGCCTCCTAGGGGTAGTTTCTTAAAAATAAAAAACACGTGTCTAATTAGTTACTTTGCAGTTTATTTGTACCGAGTTTTGAGTAAATTGAACCAAGGAAAAATAATTTTCCATACAAACTTTACCACCCTATTTAACCCCTTCAGAGGTTAAAATTTCCAAATTTTAATAGCCTATGTACTATTCTAGGTCCTAAACTATACAAATTTAATTTAAATAACTTAAGTAGTTACAAAGATTACTTATAACAAACATTCACAATGACTTTCCCATTTATTACCTAACTAGCGACCCGCTCCGGCTTCGCACGGTTTTATTATACGTAAAAACCTCCCTCTTGAATCACTCTTTCTATTAAAAAAACCGCATCAAAATCCGTTGCGTAGTTTTAAAGATTTAAGCGTTCAAAGGGACATAATGACATTATTTTAGACTTTATTTTATACTATTTAGTGATGATGATAGTAAGATTAGCTAACAGTTAAGGTCAGAGTATCACACAAGAATAATGTATTTATTCTTACGTTGAGGGCCCAGCCTCTTCACTTGGCCTGGGAACAGCCTCTTCGTCACCATCGACCACTTCAAATCTGAAAATCAAAGAATGTGCTATATGAAACGATCCAAATTTTATAAAAATTATAAGGACATATTATTTATACTCTAAAATAACTTGAGGGCCTTGATGCGGTTATTGGAAGACTGAATATTGTTGTAGGTATGTAGTGGTGGATGTAAAAAAGGTAATAAACTATATGTTATTTAGGGCCCGGTAGTTAGGGCGATTAGGGAGCAAGGCTTGCCGGGTGCGTCCCTTAGGGACCCTAAATCTTATTACACCACTCTTAGTTAGGGTTAGGGTCCCTGAATAACGTGTTGTGTAATACCGCTTTTATTGTCGCTCCACATGCACACGAGAATCTCGCGAGAACGCGAGAAACATGCGAGAAACGTGAATGTGGAAGCGATTCGCGTATTCTTCTCAAGTTCTCGCGTTGTTCTCCGGCTTTTCTCCACTTTTTGTCGGTTTTTTGGCGCGAGACAAAGGAGCGCGAGAACGTGAGAACAGGCGAGAACGTGTATTGACTCCACACTCGCATGTTTCTCAGTAGCGCGCGAGCCGCATAACAATAAACTTATCGCAGCGGTTACTTCTGCGTCCATCGTCATCGAGCGCGAGAACTGTAGTGAGAACTATTTGAGAACTTTGTGAGAGTGTGTACCCAAAGAAGTTCTCGCTGAGAAACTCCGGAGATTCTCGTGTGAACGTCTCGTGAGAATGTGGAGCGTCCATGAGAACTTTGTGAGAGTGTGTACCCAAAGAAGTTCTCGCTACAGTTCTCGCTGAGAATCTCCGGAGATTCTCGTGTGAATGTGGAGCACCCTTAAAAACATGTCTCATAATAATTTTTTGGGAGGTTCATGTGTGTGTAGTAGGTATAATGATAATTATTACGTTTCCGCAAGCACGCGCGCCACACCCCGTTCACTGGAGCCAAGGCCACCTGGAGAGCCACGGGGACCTGGGGAGCCCCGGGGATCTCGAGAGCCACGGCCACCTGGAGAGCCACGGCCATCTGGAGAGCCACGGCCACCTGGAGAGCCACGGCCACCTGGAGAGCCACGGCCACCTGGAGAGCCACGGCCACCTGGAGAGCCACGGCCACCTGGAGAGCCACGGCCACCTGGAGAGCCACGGCCACCTGGAGAGCCACGGCCACCTGGGGAGCCACGGCTACCTCGGCTGGCTCTTCCTTTTCTTCCTTCTTCCACATGCTCCATCTCAAGCCCAGACAAGCAATAAACTTAAAAATAATAATAATGCAAAGCAGAATAAACATGAGGCGCAAATAGGATGCAGGACTTAGATTTATTAAATTAATATAAAAATATAAGTATTATAATTTTTGTTAATAACAAAAGTTGCTTTAATAACAGAAGCCATCTAAAAAGAGGTGTTAATTTGTTGGGAAGATAACACAAGAATTTCTAAGTCCTGCGGGCGGCCAACGTTGACCGATGATTAGATTTTTTGTACTGAATTATTTTATTTTAACCGTTTGCAATTAGCTCAACGGTTTCAATTGTATATACTTGTACTATTTGTAGTTCTATTCCTTAATTGTAATTTACGTTGTTAATAAAATTTTAATTTTTTTTTTCATTTAACTATTTTATTGTTCAAACTGTAACGTGCACCCATCCTCCTCCATCAGCTCCGAAGACTACCAGGCGTTAAACTAAAGACTTTGCAAATAAAACATTCAATAATTCCACAAATTTACATATTGGGCAGAGTTACCTACCTCTAGAAGCTTACAAACAAAGAGAATATAAATACTTGCTTACAAACACGACTGATACCGTTTCGATCGGACACCGGCTTTTATAACGTTAGCTCCAACGACTTCACTGGACTGTTTTTGAAACTCCACGATAACGTTCCAACCAATAGAAGCGTGAGTCGAACCAGCGACTGTTTCCACGACCAGATTAAAGGATTGTTATTGGAGGATTGTTACAAAACAAAACCTAATTTGCACTAAGATGATAGATAAAGCCAATCAATATTCCTAAACAAATTGCTCAGTGTATCTCAATTCTAAAGCGATGATGTGCCGAACGAATGCCGATGATACGAGCAAGAATGCGGCCGAAAATTTGAGGCCGAAACACTAACAACAATGAACTAAAGATGCTATATGTTAAATACATATTATATATTTTCAGTTATATACCTACTTACCTCTTTTTATCCGATTAAATACGAAAATAGACAGCGAACACAATGAACTAGGTAGGTATAAGAATTTTCGCACCGGTGTGCGTCAAAGAGAATAACAAAACAAACAACACGCCGCCGCCGCCGGCCGATATTATTTCGCTCATTTGGTAGAATAATGACGTAATTGTCAATTTTTGCAATATTGAGTTAAATATGCCAGAACACCTGTAAGTAGTATCTCTATATGGAAAAAAATCAACGAAATTCTATCTCTAATAGTTTCCGCTAGATGGCTCAAACGTCGTTGTAGTATTTAGACCAAATCGTGAAACTTTTGACGATACAACGACGAATTGGTCAGTTGCGCTGGGGGACTTGTGAAGTGCCGTCGAGTTGAGGGCTACATCGACGTAAAGGTAATTATGTCATTTTTTTATCATTTTTCTTGGGTAAACAATGACGGAATGTCACTTTCGTCGTTATTACTTCAACTAGATTAAATGTTTCGTGGTTGATTGACGCAATATTTAAGAAACTGTTGCGAGTATAACATTTAGGTCGTTGTTACTTCAATAAGATTAAGTCTTTAGCTATATATCGAACTAAATAAGTCAGCAGGTAGCTTATTATTTATATCAAATAATCAATATCTTTATTTCTTTAGGCTTACAAAATAAGCACTTAGACAAGTCAAATTTAATACTATATTATTTTTATATTTATTAATAATATATTCGCCTCAGTTTGTTGTCCAATAGTGGAAGAGTCGAAATAGAAACCACTAGCATGTGTAAAACTTATGTGTCTAATACATGTTTGCCTTATAAATAATTACATACTATTGTCGATGTGGAACTGAGCGACATCTGGCCAAGCACTAACGTCATTGATGTAATCATTTAAGGAGTAATATGCCTTCTTGATAAGATTTAGTTTTATGTACTGTTTAAATCTACGAATAGAAAGTTCAGTTGCTTCAGATGGAAGCTTATTATAGAAGCGCACAAAATTACCCATAAATGATTTCCCCAGTTTTCGTAATCTAAATGAAGGAATGTGTAATTTGTTCTTGTTTCGTGTATTTCTATTGTGAACATCACAATTTTTCAAAAAGTTACTCTTGTTTTTGTGTGTATACATTAAATTTTCATAAATATATTGCGAAATTACAGTTAAAACATTTATTTCTTTAAATAATTCCCTCAATGAGTCACATGGCTTTAATTTATAAATTGCACACACCGCCCTTTTTTGAAGAACAAAGATAGTCTGAATATCAGCTGCCTGTCCCCAAAGCAAAATACCATAGGACATAATACTATGGAAGTAACTAATTCTAACTAATTTCATTGTATAATTCAGCACTTCGATAAAACGATAGTCTACTTGGCATCGCTGTAAGGATTCCAGAACAGTCCAAGTTTCGACGGAGTTAAAAGCCTTCTCATAGTCCACAAAAGCGAGACACAGGGGCTGATTATACTCTTCGGACTTCTGTATAATCTGCCGCACTGTGTGAATGTGTGGTCTATGGTGCCATATCCTCCGCGAAACCCAGCCTATTCTGTTGGCTCAAACTCGTCCAGTCTCCTGGCGAGACGATTCGTGACCACTCACGAGAACAGCTTATAGACGTGGCTCAGAAGTGTGATGGGTCTATAGTTTTTAAGGAGAGTTCTTCTTAAAAAGAGCACCACCAAACTCCTGCTCCACGCTTTAGGAGTTCTCCCACAGTGAAGGACAGCATTGAAGAGGTTCTGCAGCTCCTGTATAACGGGGGCTCCTGCCTTCAGAAGCTCTGAAGTAATACCGTCCTCACCGGGGGCTTTTCCATATTTAAGCTGCCTCAGAGCTAGCACGATTTTATCTTGACTGAAATCTGGCAGTTCATCGGTATAGTGGCGTGTCAGGGTGGCTCTAGAATCATGGTCATCTCGTTGGAAACGAGGGGCATTTGCAGTGTACAAACGGCCATAGAAATCTTCTATCTCGGCTGAGATCTCTGGCTTCGACAAAACGGTCCTCCCGTCGTGCGTTTTAAGTTTCGTCAGGTGGCTTCTGCCAAGCTGCTGAGTGAATACTTTGGTCCCTCGGTTTCGCTCTATCGCCTCTTCAATGAGGTGTGTTGGAGCTCCGAAGGTCGCGCCGCACCATCTTCGCGATTTACTTGTTCAGGTCTAACCTCTCTGTCGAAGATACTTAGGTGGTTTCCCGTCTTTTTGTCATCAGATCCAGAATCTCATCCGAGAGTTTAGACTTCCTGTCAGTACCTCGCTTGCTGCAGAACTTAATGCCCTCGTCCCTCAACGTTTCAACTAAAAATTCTATACAACTAAAATTCTATACATTGTTTTAAATAAATAAATAATTCCAGACAATCCACACAGCATCATCTAGCCCCAAGCTAAGCAGAGCTTGTGTTATGGGTACTAGATGACTGATATACTTAATACAATACATTACGACGAAGATACTTAGGTGGTTTCCCGTCTTTTTGTCATCAGATCCAGAATCTCATCCGAGAGTTTAGACTTCCTGTCAGTACCTCGCTTGCTGCAGAACTTAATGCCCTCGTCCCTCAACGTTTCAACTAAAAATTCTATACAACTAAAATTCTATACATTGTTTTAAATAAATAAATAATTCCAGACAATCCACACAGCATCATCTAGCCCCAAGCTAAGCAGAGCTTGTGTTATGGGTACTAGATGACTGATATACTTAATACAATACATTACAAAGATAGATATTTTTTATTAAACATAGGAAACACCCAGACCACGGAACAAATTTCTGCAGATCGTACACAAATTTGTTCCGAGGCGGGAATTGAACCCGCCCTCCTGCGTCGCAGGCGGACCTTCGCCCACCGCACCACATCGGTAGACAAAATATGTTTTAATATTGTTAAAATGAAATTAGAAATTCCTTGAATATAGCTCTAATATACATCTAGTATAATCATAATCCTACCACCAGTTGCTTACAAATTCATTAGAGAACTCCAAAAGAACTTAATAATCGGTCTCCTGTAAAATTTGAATTTTGTAAATTACGTCGATAGTCTTTGTTACTTCGCTCATTTGGTAGAAATGAGCGAAGTTACAAAGACTATTAAGAGACTACTTTGGTTTTGATGAAGATTTTGTTGTTTTTAACACAGTTTTGTGCCTTTTAAGAAGTTATATTGAATCGTGATATTATTCTATGACTGCTCTTCTCAAATTTTTAATAGTTTAATAAGTTAATAAATGATTAGTTACAGCAAATATTTTTTTTTTGTCACAAAATCACGCATTTTGTATGAATAGTTTTATTATCCAGGACTCTATTCTGGTGGAACAATGACTTAACTACAGGTACCTCAGTAGTTATTTTTATATTACGGAAATTCTATACATCGTTTTAATATTGTTAAAATGAAATTCGAAATTCCTTGAATATAGCTATAATATACAACTAGTATAATCATAATCCTACCACCAGTTGCTTAGAAATTCATTAGAGAACTCCAAAAAAACTTAATAATCGCTCTCCTGTAAAATTTGAATTTTGTTAATTACGTCGATGTTCTACCAAACGAGCGATTTATTCTTATGCCGATGCGTCAAGCTCGTAATTTTTTTTTTTTTGTTTAATTTGTCCATTTTATGAACAGCCTAAAGCCATATTACAGCCATATTGCCTTGTCTGATGTTTATTTTAGATTCTTAAACGACTTCGACTTCGACTTCTTGATTACGAAAACGAGCTTTCCGTTCCGAATCAGTTTTTTCTTTTTTGTCTTCACAAATGCAGAACCATTCTACCTGTCTGTGCAGGCATTCTTCAAGAAGTTGAAAACAGTTGCTCGAGTTGAAAATAAATATTGAAATTGAAAATTTTGTCGAAGTAGAACCATTTAATTCAGCAAATATACTAAAATATAATGCTCTAGAAAAACACAACACAACAAATTCATGAACGTTTCGAATTCCAACTATGAACATCGGAAATAAACGCAAAGGCGATATGGACGGTCGGTAAAACTTTCGGTCAAGCCGACTAACTGTTTTTCCAATACGTGATATGTTTTATATTACCAATTCATTGATTTCTTGTCTTATTAGAAGCCTATACTATTACCCTACGGGCAAAGGCCATTATATTTTCTCTGTTCTACCTTTTCCAAAAATACTTCCTTCACCATGTTTCCACATAGAAAAACTTGTTCCTACTTTCTATTCTTAAATCATTTCATGAAAAATAGTTTAGTGCTAACAGAATTTCCCATATTTTAGGAGATAATAAGCCTAAAAGGGTTAAAAAGGAGTGCGATTACGGAGAGCGATGTTATCGGCGAAACCCCGCACACTTCAGAGAATTTAAACATAAACACTGTAAGTTAAAAAGCCTTAAATATTGTAAACTTTACATACTTTTCTTGTGTGCTACTTATTTTAACTACTACTCTTATCCTAACTAATATTTAAACTAGCGACCTGTCCTGGCTTCGCTTTGGTGTATTGTACATAATAAACCTTCCTCTTGAATCAAGAAATCAATTTGTACCTAACTTTATTTCTCTAGGCTTACAAAATAGGCATGTTTTGTTTTTTTATAGCAGATACAGTTTACTAGACAAGTTACTAGACAAGTAAATTTATCACTTCACTACATAGTATAAAATAAAGTCGCTTTCTCTGTCCCTATGTCCTTTTATCCCTATGTCCCTCTGAATGCTTAAATCTTTAAAACTAAGCAACGGATTTTAATTCGGTTTTTTTAATAGATAGAGTGATTCAAGAGGAAGGTATATGTATAATAAAACCTTGCGAAGCCGGGGCGGGTCGCTAGTCTATGATAAACCAGTACTATGTATAGTTTACTACATGACGCAGTGAATAAAGTACTATATACACTACACTATATATATATATATATTGTTATATATATTGTTGTAAATAGCCTTAAGGCTTTAAGGTGTTGAAAGACCTTCCGTGTTATTTATACTGATATGGCAAGGTAGAGCTCAGTACTTTGCATGGCGCTAAAGCTATGTTTCAAGACTATCCCATGGCAAAATCTAACTGATTGTTATCTTTCAGTGGAAAGCATCTTAGATGAATATTCCGGGACTGGAGACTACCCAATACCAGATAAGTACATTCTTGAACGTTTGACGATAATGGAACAACTTGATGTCATTGTTGAAAAGGAGTTTTACACGCCTTGGAAGAACAAGTGAGTAATTCTTATAACCTTGTACTTTTACCCACCTAAGGTTTACAAAAAAGCAAAATGGCACCTAAAATTATAATAAGATACCTAAGTCTATTTTAGATCTTAGTGACATCAGGTTTAAAGCTAAATTAAACACACACATCGGTCGTCGAAGTAGTAAGTGCACTAGTAAGTGCAATTATAAAATAAATGACTGAAAATTTGATAACATATATTTTGAACAACTACCTACTATAAATAATTTTAAACATTTGCATATTTAATTTTAAGGTAGAACATACTTGAAACATTTAATATAACAGCTACTACTTCAACCTATTTGTATTATGTTGAAGAAAATAAATTTATCTTTAATATCTTTAAATACATAATGTGTTACCTACCAGTTTAAATTTTTATTTAATTCTTACAGAACACCACAAATGCAAACTACCTCTACAAATGCCCCTCCAAAAGTAGAATCACAAACGACAACTATCCGAGACACTGGAGGGACAAACATCTCTGAAAAAACAATCAATAACATCAAAATGCAAACAAATCAATCAAAAGCTACTAGCTCTGAAATTAGCGGTAGAAGTAATAATGCTGGATCAAGCAGTAAGCTTGGTTTAAGCAAAAACGATGGGCGAACTAGTCAAGATGTTGATATGAACAGAAATAATCAAGAAAATATGAGTAAACCTAGTGCAGCTATGTTGGATTACAGAAAAGGTATTAAATCCCTATTTATAGAATACTAGCTGGTGCCCGCGACTTCGTCTGCGCAGGATTAGTATTTGGAGTAGCTTATATTAGCGTGGCGTAGAATTCCGCCTCGCTGTTTTACCCGCGGTAATTCCTGTCCCTGTGGGAATTTCTGGATAAAATATAGCCTATGTGCTATTCCAGACTACAATCTATCTCCGTGCCAAATTTCAGCCAGATCCGTTCAGTAGTTTTTGAGTGAGAGTAACAAACATCCATCCATCCATACTTACAAACTTTCGCGTTTATAATATGGAGGATTCTAATGCGAAACTCTATCTGTCTGTTACGCTTTCACACCTAAACTACTGAACCAATTGAAATGAAATTTTCTACAGAGATAGTCTAGAGCCTGAGAAAAAACATATTATGCTATTTTTAATGCGAAAAAAGAGTTGTAAATGTTTGAAAATGGGATGATTGCTTATATGAATGTATCGGATTTTTTTAAGATTGAAAATAATTTTTTAGGCGAAACTGACTACCATGCATGTTACACTTTAAGTATAGTTTTAGATAACCCTAGTATCTAAATAAATCTTACATAGGACTTAAGGTACTAATAACCAAAATATTATTATGTATTTTTCTTTTCTATCAATAAATTATATCTATCTATCTATAAATAAATATGTCAATCAAATACCTTTATAAAAATTAAACACATACTTACCCATAAGGTAGGGTAAAAATTATACCCGTTTTAAATGACTTTAGAGTTAATAACCATGATAGTTTTAAAGTTTTATCATTATTTATTTATTTATCTTGTTTCTAGCTCCAGATTACCGTCCAATAGTACCCCCTACTCGCCGAGTCCAAGACTTCTTAAGCGTAGTACGTCCTCAAAACAAGATGGCGGCTAAACACGCCGCGAGCGCCCCCTATCATATCTTTTATACAACTATTACAGCGGCAAGAGAGACCCATGGCCAGCCTAACTCTATCACTTTTCAAGGTAAGATTGTTCATCTCATCACTACACATAGGGACATAGGGACAGAAAAAGCGACTTTGTTTTATACTATATAAAACAAAGTCGCTTTTTCTGTCCCTATGTCCCTTTGAATGCTTAAATCTTTAAAACTACGCAACGGATTTTGATGCTGTTTTTTTTAATACATAAAGTCATCCAAGAGGAAGGTTTTTAGGTTAATAATACCGTGCGAAGCCGGGGCGGGTCGCTAGTTAATAATATACTTGCATCGGTGAAGTAAAAGATTACTTACCTCAAACAAAATGGTCGACCCAAAAACTAAATGATAGTCCTAAAAACAAGATCATCATCATCATCAGCCTATATTAGTCCACTGCTGGACATAGGCCTCCCCTAATGAGCGCCATAGCGCCCTGTCTTCAGCTTGCCGCATCCAGCATCTGCCAGCAGTCCTTCGCAGATCGTCATCCCACCTGGCCGGAGGGCGTCCTACACTACGTTTGCCGAGTCGCGGTCTCCACTCTAGAACACGTTTACCCCAACGGTTGTCGGTTCTTCGCGCGATATGGCCGGCCCACTGCCACTTCAACTTGCTAATTCTTTGAGCTATGTCGATAACTTTGGTTCTCTGTCGGATGTATTCATTACGAATCCTATCCTTCAGAGAAACTCCGAGCATAGCTCTTTCCATAGCTCGCTGAGCGACTTTAAACTGGTGGACCAGCCCTACCGTGAGTGTCCACGTCTCAGCTCCGTAGGTCATTACGGGTAGGACGCATTGATTGAAAACTTTTGTTTTCAAACATTGCGGTATGGATGACGAGAAGACTCGACGTAGTTTTCCAAACGCTGCCCAGCCCAGCTGAATCCTCTTCTTGGCCTCCTTCTCAAAATTGTTTTTACCTAACTGCACAATCTGCCCAAGGTAAGTGTACTCGGAAACAATTTCGAGAGGTTGGCCTTCTACGATGACCGGTCCTGGATTAATGTGGTTATTGGTCATGACTTTGGTTTTATCCAAATTCATGCCAAGACCGATGCGTCGTGAGGCTGAGGCTAGGCCGTCCAGCATGTGGGTCAGCTCCTCTAGCGACTCCGCCATTAAGACTATGTCATCAGCGAATCGTAGGTGTGAGATGTAATTGCCGTTTATGTTTATGCCCTTACCTTTCCAGTCCAGCGTCTTAAACATATCTTCCAATGCGCTCGTGAACAGTTTCGGGGATATGACATCCCCCTGTCTCACTCCTCTGCGCAATTGGATGGGTTTAGACTGCTGGTCCTGTACTTGGACACTCATAGTGGCGGCATCGTAGAGACATCTCAGCACCTCGATATAACGATAGTCTACTTGGCATCGCTGTAAGGATTCCAGAACAGCCCAGGTTTCGACAGAGTCAAAGGCTTTCTCATAGTCCACAAAAGCGAGACACAGGGGCTGATTATACTCTTCGGACTTCTGTATAATCTGCCGCACTGTGTGTATGTGGTCTATGGTGCCATATCCTCCGCGGAACCCGGCCTGTTCCGGTGGCTGAAACTCGTCGAGTCTCCTGGCGAGACGATTCGTGACCACTCGCGAGAACAGCTTATAGACGTGGCTCAGGAGTGTGATGGGTCTATAGTTTTTAAGGAGCGTTTTATCGCCCTTCTTAAAAAAGAGCACCACCAAACCCCCGCTCCACGCCTTAGGAGTTCTCCCACTGTGAAGGACGGTATTAAAGAGGCTCTGTAGCTCCTGTATAACGGGGGCTCCTCCTGCCTTCAGAAGCTCTGAAGTAATACCGTCCTCACCCGGGGCTTTTCCATTTTTAAGCTGCCTCAGAGCTAACACGATTTCATCTTGACTGATATCTGGCAGTTCGTCGGTATAGTGGCGTGTCAGGGTGGCTCTAGAATCATGGTCATCTCGCCGGGAACGAGGGGCATGTGCAGTGTACAAACGGCCATAGAAATCCTCTATCTCGGCCAAGATCTCAGGCTTCGACAAAGCGGTCCTCCCATCGTGCGTTTTAAGCTTCGTCAGGTGGCTCCTGCCAAGCTGCTGAGTGAATACTTTGGACCCTCGGTTGCGCTCTATCGCCTCTTCAATGAGGCGTGTGTTGGAGCTCCGAAGGTCGCGCCGTACCATCTTCGCGATTCGCTTGTTCAGGTCTGACCTCTCTGACGAAGTCGCTTGGGTGGTTTCCCGTCTTCTTGTCATCAGATCCAGAGTCTCAGTCGAGAGTTTGGACTTCCTGCCAGTACCTTGTTTTCTGCAGAATTTAATGCCCTCGTCCCTCAACGTTTCGACCAGATTGTGTAGGTTCTCGTCAGCGTCATCAGTGGGTTCCAAAGCAACAAATCTATCCCCGAGAAGCTGCTGAAACTTCTCGGTGCCCGCCATGATTTGGATTGGATTTGGTCGGAGCGTGGACTTCATCAGACGGTTTCTTTCAAGCTTTAAGTTGATATTCAGAGTGCCTCGGAGCATTCGGTGATCAGATCCGGTATTGAACCTGTTGATCACTGAGACATCCCTGAATATGTGCTTGCTATCCGTCATGATGAAGTCGATCTCATTTTTAGTCACAGAGTCGGGACTTCGCCATGTCCACTTCCTTTGGGGCTGCTTCTTAAAGAAGGAGTTCATTAAGAACAACCCCTCTTTCTCAAGGAAGTTGACAAGCATTTGCCCCCTGTGATTCCTAACTCCATAACCATGCGGGCCTATTCGGGATTCGTTGCCAGTTTGGATTCCCACCTTGCCGTTAAAGTCCCCCATAACAACGTTGAAGTGAGCCTTAGTGGTGTTGTGTAAGGCTTTGGATATGTCTTCATACATATCCTCCACTTCATCATCCGAGTGTGCCGAGGTCGGTGCGTAAACCTGAATTACCTTCATGCTATACCGCTTGGACAGCCGAAGGATCAGGTACGCTACCCTGGTCGATACACTGGAGATTTCTTGAACGTTGCTAGAGAGGGCCTTATTGACGAGGAAACCTACGCCACCCTGGGATGTTTTATCACCCTCGCGAAAGTAGAGAAGATGGCCCGAGTCTAGGGTTACGGTGTCCTCCCCCTCTCTACGGACTTCACATAACCCGAGAACATGCCATTTAATGTTCTCTAACTCCACTTCCAACTGCGCTAGATGATGGTCAAGCCTCAGAGTGCGTCCATTAAACGTTGCCAGGGTCATTTTATTAAGCGTGTGGTAGCCTGATGTAGCCCGGTGATTCCTAGCACCCCCTGCCCCGCCGTTACCATGGCCGCTACCGTGGCCAGGAATAGCGAGGCGGCCGGGAACTGGGGGCCGTTTTTTGGCTTTGTCCATCATGAAGGGGTAATGCCCATAATCCCCACGCTGGGCATGCGGGTTGGGGATCGCAGTTTGGTGGTGGGGTTGTTCTAGAGGGGTGCTGCTGCCCACCCCCCGGTATATCCCTGAGTCGCCTCTTACGACACCCACGGGAGGAGTTGGGGTGGTGCAATTCTAAGCCGGCACCACACGGCATAGTATAAAAACAAGATAGTAGTCATAAAAACAAAACGGTAGTCCTAAAAACAAAATGGTCGACCCAAAAACAAGTCTGTGTTCCCAAAAACAAGATGGTCGTCCTCAAAACAAGATGGCGGCTAAACACGCCGCGAGCACCCCCTACCATAATAATATCTTCTATACAACTATAACAGCGGCGAAAGAGACGCATGGACAGCCTAACTCTATCACTTTTCAATGTAAGATCGGTCTTTTTGTCATTACTATACTTACATCTTCCCGTAGTGACCTACGGAGCTGAGACGTGGACACTCACGGTAGGGCTGCTCCACCAGTTCAAAGTCGCCCAGCGAGTTATGCTCGGAGTCTCTCTGAAGGATAGGATTCGTAATGAATACATCCGACAGAGAACCAATGTTATCGACATAGCTCAAAGAATTAGCAACTTGAAGTGGCAATGGGCCGACCATATCTCGCGAAGAACCGACAACCGTTGGGGTAAACGTATTCTTGAGTGGAGATCGCGACGCGGTCTAGTCCGCGACGCGGTCAGTCGCGGTCTAGATATGGTCGGCCCATTGCCACTTCAGCTTGCTAATTCTTTGAGCTATGTCGATAACTTACCCTCCGCCCAGCTGGGATGATGATCTGCGAACAACTGCAGGCAGATGCTGGGTGCGGCAAGCCGAAAACAGGGCGCTATGAGGTTCATTAGGGGAGGCTTAGGTATGTCCAGCAGTGGATTATAGGTTGATGATGATGATGATGTGCAAGATTAAAATATCAAACAAAATGGTCGACCCAAAAACAAGGTGGTCGTCCTGAAAACAAAATGGTCGTCCTGAAAACAAAATGGTCGTCCTGAAAACAAGATGGACGTCCACAAAATACGATGGCGGAGAGACACGATGCAGTACGCCTAATTACTGTCATAATAACATAAACTTTGCGAAAACTATGTTATGATTTACATAGTAACTTTCTATGTTATGGTTTGTACATATCGTTAAATCCAAAACGATATGCGATACATGTGATATAACAAATATCTTATTCTTCCAGAGATTCTGGACCCGAGTCTTGGCGAGTTGAAATGCTCCCTTCAGATCAATTTCATGGTAGAACTGGGATGGCTTCTAGCTCAGTATTACTTTGCAGGATATAGGTAAGCTAGCTTTTTTAGTTATTATATATATACTAGCGACCCGCCCCGGCTTCGCACGGTTTTATTATACGTATAAACCTTCCTGTTGAATCACTCTATCTATAAATACAACCGCATCAAAATCTGTTGCGTAGTTTTAAGATTTAAGCTGTCAAGGGGAAATAGGGACAGAAAAAGCGACTTTGTTTTATACTATGTGGTGATGGGAAAGCCTGTGTAATTGTTTGTCATAGGTAATCTAGGTAACTACTTAAGTTATTTAGATGAAATTTTGTATGTGGATAGATTAAGACCTAGATTAACACAGAGGATAGTAAAATTTTGAAATAATAACTCTTGAGTGGCTAAGTTGGGTGGTAAAGTTTGTATGGAAAATAATTATTCATTGGTTCGATTCACTCAAAACTCGGTATAAACAAACTATTGCGTGAATAATTAAACACGTATTAATAATTATACTTATAACAAGTATAATATAATTAATTAGAAGTATAATCTAACATAACTAGCACCGTCTCGCGGTTTCACCCGCATAATTCCCGTTCCCGTGGGAATTCTGGGATAAAATATAGCCTATGTGTTATTCCAGACTATAATCTATCTCTGTGCCAAATTTCATCCAAATCCGTTCTGTAGTTTTTGGTTGAAAGAGTAACAAACATCCATCCATACTTACAAACTTTCGCGTTTATAATATTAGTAGGATTATGTTTTATATTAAGATTAGTAAGTATATTTTTCAGTGAAAAACGCATGACCATCTTATACGGCGAAGACAGCAACGATTTGAGAACTATATCACAGAAGAAACCTCACATCGAAGCTCACAAGATTGCAATGCCAACGCCATTCGGGTCGCATCACACGTAAGTATATATAATAACTAGCGACCCGCCCCAGCTTCGCACGGTTTTATTATACGTATATACCTTCCTCTTTAATTACTCTATCTATAAAAAAAACCGGACCAAAATCCGTTGCGTAGTTTTAAAGATTTAAGCATACAAAGGGACATAGGGACAGGAGAAAGCGACTTTGTTTTATACTATGTAGTGATTTGAGAAGAAAATATTATTTGTTGCTCTTAATATTAAAGCATCAAATTCGAAGTTGTTTGTTTTAGAAAACCTCCAAAAAATTATACCTATTAATTATATAAATTTTATATATAAAAAATATTGTTTTTACTTATAATTTCAGTAAAATGATGCTCCTATGCTACGAGGACGGTTCGCTTAGAGTGGTGGTCTCCACTGCTAACTTGTATTTGGACGACTGGGAAAACAGAACGCAGGGGTTCGTATATTTTATAATTCCATAAATAATTCTGGACTACCATTGAAACCATTTATTTATATTTTGTTGATTAAGATAAGATAAGAAAAAGTTTTTTTAGTTTCTATAAAACATAAAGTGAAAGCTATAAATAAACGAAAAAACAATAAATACATGGAACCAGAATGGTGGCATTTGAAATTTTTATATTTATTTGAAAAAAAAATACTTTTCTCTAAAGTTTCTCTAAAGTAGATCTTAAGTTAAACTTTAGTCTACACAATCTATTCTTTCGGGTGTACAAATTATTATTTTTTGATTTAATTAAGCATGCACTTGTAAGCAGACTGAGGTTGTTTGTCTACTATTATTATTTTTTCTCGTGCTTTTAGCCTCTGGTTCAGCCCCGCCTGTAAGCCTTTGCCCCCGGGGTCTCCGCCCCACGTCGGGGAGTCCCCGACTGGCTTTAAGCGCAGTCTACTTCAGTATCTACATCACTACCGACTTCCAGCGCTGGCCTTGTACGTGGACAGAGTCAAGTGCTGCGACTTCTCTACTATCAAGTAAGTATATTTACGTTTTTGGCATACACATTATACATCGGCATAGCGAATAACCCGAAATTATCAAGATAAATATCCTTCTTGATAATAATCAGATAATTATCTTGATAATTTTCAGATAACTATACGATAATTATCTGATTATTATCAAGAAAGATATTTATCTTGATATTATACATATTCAATGTCAAACACAATGCGGGGAAACCCCCGGTAATAGACATGAAATGGCTCGCGTTCCGATACACGCAATAGAATACAAACAATTTAAGAGGCAAATTATATGTTTCCGATTATATTTATCAAAGATCAACATAAATTTATCTTGATAACTATCACCGATAATTATCGCTTTAAATCCTGATTTAAGTATTTTTAGTACTGTATATTTGGATGGCTTAAGTGTACTGAGTATAGTATAGTTTCTTTCTTATTTGTTAAGTTTACATATTTATTGAGTTTTTTTAAGTTTTAAGAACACATTGACGACCGATGTGGCGCGGTGGGCGAAGGTCCGCCTGCGACGCAGGAGGTTGCGGGTTCGATTCCCGCCTCGGAACAAATTTGTGCACGATCTGCAGAAATTTGTTTCGTTGGTCTGGGTGTTTAATATGTATAATAAAAAAAAAAAAATATCTATCTATGTAGTATATTGTATTAAGTATATCAGTCATCTAGTACCCATAACACAAGCTCTGCTTAGCTTGGGGCTAGATGATGCTGTGTGGACTGTCCGGAATTAAAAAAAAAAAAAAAAAAATTGAACATTGATTACCCATACGCGGAAACTGTTAGGCTTAAGTTATACATAAGTTTCAACTATTATTGTTGAATAAGCTGTTTGCTTTCCAAATAAATAAAATAAAATGATGTTTCCTAAGTTCCTGTATGTCCCCATCGTATTTCTCTGCACTTCAGTACCAGGCTCCCATACGGACAAGGAGTGGGGCCTCGCGTGTTTGAAACTTAGTATAAGCTTTGATAGATTTAAATTAATATATGACATTTAAAGTTAAGCATACCTAGTTTTAGAGAACCTAGATAAACCTAACATAGGATTTCAGATACTACTAACCAAAATATGTATTTCTCTTGTGTCTATAAATAATATCTATCTATATATCTATGTCCCCAGCGTATTTCTCTGCGCTTCAGTACCAGGCTCCCATACGGACAAGGAGTGGGGCCTCGCGCGCGCGGGGGCCCTCCTCCGGCAGCACAGCGCGGGGGGCCGCTGGCCGCTGCTCGCACAGGCCTCCAGCATCGGCAGCTACGGGGCCCAGCCGCAGGTCAGATATACACACGTTATAGCACTCTTATAGAACCTTTGCAATCCACATAGTACCAGGCTCCCATACGGACAAGGAGTGGGGGGCCGCTGGTCTCTCCTAGCGCAGGCCTCCAGCATCGGCAGCTACGGGGCCCAGCCACAGGTCAGATATATTACTCTTAAGGAACTTGTCTCCCTCGAACGATAGATAGACGATAGAGACAAACATAGACACAAATATAGAGACAACGATAGACGATAGAGATAAAGATAGAGAAAACAATAGATGATAGAGACAGCGATAGACGATAGAGACAACGGTAGACGATAGAGACAACGGTAGACGATAGAGACAACGGTAGACGATAGAGACAACGATAGAGACAACGTTAGACGATAGACGATAGAGACCACAATAGACGATAGAGACAACGGTAGACGATAGAGACAACGGTAGACGATAGAGACCACGATAGACGATAGAGACAACGATAGACGATAGATACCACGATAGACGATAGAGACAACGTTAGACGATAGAGACAACGGTAGACGATAGAGACAACGGTAGACGATAGAGACAACGGTAGACGATAGAGACAACGGTAGACGATAGAGACAACGATAGACGATAGAGATAAAGATAGAGAAAACAATAGATGATAGAGACAACGATAGACGATAGAGACAACGGTAGACGATAGAGACAACGATAGACGATAGAGACAACGATAGGCGAAAGAGACAAAGATACCAACTACAACCCGAGTCTCTTCAAGACGAGAGTGAATAGGTGTCTTCTAGACTTTCGTGATACATCTTCGGCCACGTCGTCACTTACCATCAGGTGAGATTGTGGTCAAACGAAGGTCTATCACTACATAGCATAAAACAAAGTCGCTTTCTCTGTCCCTATATCCCTATGTATGCTTAAATCTTTAAAACTACGCAACGGATTTTGATGCGGTTTTTTTAATAGATAGAGTGATTCAAGAGGAAGGTTTATACGTATAATAAAACCGTGCGAAGCCGGGGCGGGTCGCTGGTTGTAAATAAAAAATATTTAAACCACTCCTTATGGAACTTTTTTTTGTAATACTGGACAATCCACACTGCACCATCTAGCCCCAAAGTAAGCTACTCAAAGCTTGTGTTATGAGTACTAGATAACTGAAATATTTAATACATTATACATACCTCTAGATAGATATTTTTTTTATTATATAAAGAAATCATCTGGGTATTTTCTATGTAGTATTAAAAATATCCAACGGAACACTGTAAATTTGTTCCGAGGCCGGAATCAAACCCACAACCTCTTAACACATACACGCTATCAAAGTTGTTAGTGAAAATTCTTGCGATATTGGTGTCGATTCTGTTGTTTTAGGAATCTATCTATCTATACTTATAATAAAACTGTAACAGGTCCAATTCTGTACATTGAAGATATTTTGAAAAATTTTTTTGGAGGGCACTCTATTATCGATACTCAAGCCAAAACTGTAATTTTTTTCATTCATGTCTGTCTGTCTGTCTGTCTGTCTGTCTGTCTGTCTGTCTGTATCGTAAACGCGCATCACGCCGAAACTACTTGATGGATTGAAATGAAACTCGGCATGATTATAGGTCATACTACGAGGAAGGACATAGGATACTTTTTATCCCGGAATTCAGTAAGGTTCTCATGGGAGAGGGTATGAAAGTAAAATTCCTTTACCGCGCATCACGCCGAAACTGCTGAATGAATTGGAATGAAACTCAGGACGATTTGAGTTCATAGTACAAGGAAGGACATGGGATACTTTTTATCCCGAAATTCAGTAAGGTTCCCCTGGGAGAGAGGGTGGAACAAAAATTCTTTAACCACGCATCACGACGGAATTGAATGAATTCGAATGGAACTCGGGACGATTGGACATGGGATACATTTTATCCCGGAATTCAGTTTGGTTCCCCTGGGCTATACGGGTTTTCAAAAATTTCTCACAACATCTGAACGACGCGTGTGTACGCGTCGTTCAGATGCAGTGAGACATTTTTGAAAACCCGTATAGCCCAGGGGAACCAAACTGAATTGAACTGATAAACGCGAAAGTTTGTAAGTATGAATGGATAGATGGATGGATGTTTGTTACTCTTTCGCGCAAAAACAGCTAAACGGATCTGGATGAAATGGCACAGAGATAGATTATAAGCTGGAATAAGAAATAGGCTTTATTTTATCTCGAAAATCCCACGGGAAAGGGAATTACGCAAGTAAAATCGCGAGTACTCCAAATACTAATCATGCGCAGACGAAGTCGCAGGTACCAGCTAGTCCTAACTAAAATCTTAAAATTTCTTAGTTAGATTGACTTAAAATTTATAGTATTCTGTTGCAAGTCTTAAAAATACCTAATTTAAAACGTGTTTGACAATCGTAAAATCTCTATAAGTTTAGTAGTTGGTGTTGCTGTAAGCATAATAAATATGTTTTCTATAATGTTGCATGTAACTTTTCTGTACCTGCCCTGAATGTTTTTTCACAAATTACATTAAATTCTAGGTTTTCGTAGTATAAGCTTTGAGCATTCTGCTTGTAAATTTTAATCATGACCAAATTAGGTGCCTCCTAAAATTAAGTTAAACGTCTAATCTTAGCTAAAAATGTGATGCCCAGAATACGGTTTTAGCAATTTTAGCTAAGTTGAGTTGTTTAACATCTGTCATCCTAATTTTAAATCTCTCCAGTCTAATTTTTAAAACACAGAATAGCATTCGTGGATTTGACGTTTCTAAATCTTAAAATTAGCTAATTTTAGCGAGGTCTAAAACAAGAGAATTGACAATATTATAAACGCGAAAGTTTGTAAGTTTGGATGGATGGATGTTTGTTACTCTTTCACGCAAAAACTACTGAACAGATATGGATGAAATTTGGCACAGAGATAGATAAGAGTCTGGAATAACACATAGGCTATATTTTATCACGGATTTCCCACGGGAACGGGAATTACCGTGTGTGAAACCGCGAGGTGCTGCTAGTTTAATCTAACTTTGTTTTTCGTCCTCAGTTATGGCTGACCGGGGATTTCCTCCACAACCTAACTAAAGTCAAAGACCAACCCCAGACTTTGACCGCTCCGCCTGACTTGAAGTTGATATACCCGTCTTTAGGTATGTAATATACAACAGCAGATAATTGTAGTGTGTGTAATATCACTACATGATATAAAACAAAGTCGCTTTCTTTGTCCCTATATCCCCATGTCCCTTTGTACGCTTAAATAAAACTAGGCAACAGATTTTGATGCGGTTTTTTTTTAATAGATAGAGTGATTCCAGAGGAAGGTTTATACGTATAATAAAACCGTGCGAAGCCGGGGCGAGTCGCTAGTATCATAATCGTGGCGTGTGTGTGTACTACAATAGATTCATAGTGTGTGTAATACAACAGATAATCGTGGTAAGTTTATTACAACATATAATTGAAGTGTGTGTTTTAAAACAGATAATCGGTGTATGTAATAGTTCGAAGAAGTTCGACGACCGATGTGGCGCGGTGGGCGAAGGTCCGCCTGCGACGCAGGAGGTTGCGGGTTCGATTCCCGCCTCGGAACAAATTTGTGCACGATCTGCAGAAATTTGTTTCGTTGGTCTGGGTATTTTCTATGTATAATGAAAAATATCTATCTATGTAATGTATTCTATTAAGTATATCAGTCATCATAACCATAACACAAGCTCTGCTTAGCTTGGGGCTAGATGATGCTGTGTGGATTGTCCGGAATTATTTATTTATTTATTATTTATTTATAATACAACTAATAATCATTGTGTGTATTACTACTATTGTTTACACTTTATTTATATTCGTTCTCGTTAAAAATACATTTTTTATTATAGAAAATACAAAAATATTATAAAACTATTCTACAGTAAAAAATATATCAAAACGGTGGATCACCGGCCGCAAAGCTAGGTTCAAACAGCCGGTGACTAGGGTTGCAGACAGAGGAACTTCCTGACGATACTATTTTTTTATTATAATTTACAGAGAACGTGCGCCAATCTCACGATGGGTTGCTAGGCGGGGGCTGTCTGCCGTATGGAGCGGCCGTGCACGCGAAACAAGCCTGGCTGAACGACTTCTTGTAGTAAGTATTCATCATCATCAACCTATATCAGTCCACTGCTGGACATCATCATCATCATCAGCCTATATTAGTCCACTGCTGGACATAGGCCTCCCCTAACTCACGCCATAGCGCCCTGTCTTCAGCTTGCCGCATCCAGCATCTGCCAGCAATCTTTCGCAGATCGTCATCCCACCTGGCCGGAGGGCGCCCTACACTACGTTTGCCGAGTCGCGGTCTCCACTCAAGAACACGTTTACCCCAACGGTTAAATAAGCACATATGCAAGTCAAATTTTAAACAATAAAAAAAGTATTTAAATTTTTTACAAATATTATAACTATTTATAAAATTAATATAAGAAGGGCGGAAAAGAAATCTTTATTAACAACGAAAATTACAAGCAAGGAATAGAAAAATTACAACTAGTATTTACAATTGAAACCATTGAACTAAATGCAGACGGTTGCAAACAGTCTAAAGGTAGCTCAATTGATCCATGTCAATACCAGTCTGTGCGTCCCCAAGACACTGACTGCATTACCACATCATCATCATCATCATCAACCTATATTAGTCCACTGCTGGACATAGGCCTCCCCCAATGAGCGCCATTGCGCCCTGTCTTCAGCTTGACGCATCCAGCATCTGCCAGCAGTCTTTCGCAGATCGTCATCCCACCTGGCCGGAGGGCGTCCTACGCTACGTTTACCGAGTCGCGGTCTCCACTCAAGAACACGTTTACCCCAACGGTTGTCGGTTCTTCGCGAGATATGGCCGGCCCATTGCCACTTCAGCTTGCTAATTCTTTGAGCTATGTCGATAACTTTGGTTCTCTGTCGGATGTATTCGTTACGAATTCTATCCTTCAGAGAGACTCCGAGCATAGCTCTTTCCATAGCTCGCTGGGCGACTTTGAACTGGTGGACCAGCCCTACCGTGAGTGTCCACGTCTCTGCTCCGTAGGTCATTACGGGTAGGACGCACTGATTGAAAACTTTCGTTTTCAAACATTGCGGTATGGATGAAGAGAAGACTTGACGTAGTTTCCCAAATGCTGCCCAGCCTAGCTGGATCCTCCTCTTGGCCTCCTTCTCAAAATTGTTTTTACCTAGCTGTACAATCTGCCCAAGGTAAGTATACTCGGAAACAATTTCAAGAAGGTGACCATCAACGACTATCGGTCCCGGAACAATGTGGCCATTGATCATGACTTTGGTTTTATCCAAATTCATGCCAAGACCGATACATCGCGAGGCTGAAGCTAGGCCGTCCAGCATGTGGGTCAGCTCCTCTAGCGACTCCGCCATTACGACTATGTCATCAGCGAATCGAAGGTGTGAAATGTAATCGCCGTTTATGTTAATGCCCTTACCTTTCCAGTCCAGCGTCTTAAACATATCTTCCAATGCGCTCGTGAACAGTTTCGGGGATATGACATCCCCCTGTCTCACTCCTCTGCGCAATTGGATAGGTTTAGACTGCTGGTCCTGTACTTGGACACTCATAGTGGCAGCTTCATAGAGACACCTCAGCACTTCGATGTAACGATAGTCTACTTGGCATCGCTGTAAGGATTCCAGAACAGCCCAGGTTTCAACGGAGTCAAAGGCTTTCTCATAGTCCACAAAAGCGAGACACAGGGGCTGATTATACTCTTCGGACTTCTGTATAATCTGCCTCACTGTGTGTATGTGGTCTATGGTGCCATATCCTCCGCGGAACCCGGCCTGTTCCGGTGGCTGGAACTCGTCAAGTCTCCTGGCGAGACGATTCGTGATCACTCGTGAGAACAGCTTATAGATGTGGCTCAGGAGTGTGATGGGTCTGTAATTTTTAAGGAGAGTTTTATCACCCTTCTTAAAAAAGAGCACCACCAAACTCCTGCTCCACATCTTAGGAGTTCTCCCACTGTGGAGGACGGTATTGAAGAGGTGTTGTAGCTCCTGTATAACGGAGGTTCCTCCTGCCTTCAGAAGCTCTGAAGTTATACCGTCCTCACCGGGGGCTTTTCCATTTTTAAGCTGCCTCAAAGCTAACACGATTTCGTCTTGACTGATGTCTGGCAGTTCGTCGGTGTAGTGGCGTGTCAGGGTGGCTCTAGAATCAAGGTCGTCTCGTCGGGAACGAGGGGCATGTGCAGTGTACAGACGGCCATAAAAATCCTCTATCTCGGCTGAAATCTCCGGTTTCGACAGTACGGTCCTCCCATCGTGCGTTTTAAGCTTCGTCAGGTGGCTCCTGCCAAGCTGCTGAGTGAATACTTTGGACCCTCGGTTTCGCTCTATCGCCTCTTCAATGAGGCGTGTGTTGGAGCTCCGAAGGTCGCGCCGTACCATCTTCGCAATTCGCTTGTTCAGGTCTGACCTCTCTGCCGAAGACACTTGGGTGGTTTCCCGTCTTCTTGTCATCAGATCCAGAGTCTCATCCGAGAGTTTGGACTTCTTGCCAGTTCGCTGTTTTTTGCAGAACTTGATGCCCTCATCCTTCAACGTTTCGACCAGATTGTGTAGGCTCTCGTCAGCGTCATCAGTGGGTTCCAAGGCAGCAAATCTGTTTCCGAGTAGCTGCTCGAACTTCTCGGTGCCCGCCATGATTTGGATTGGATTTGGTCGGAGCGTGGACTTCATCAGACGGTGTCTTTCAAGCTTCAAGTTGATATTCAGAGTGCCTCGGAGCATTCGGTGATCAGATCCGGTATTGAACCTGTTGATCACTGAGACATCTCTGAATATGTGCTTGCTATCCGTCATGATGAAGTCGATCTCATTTTTAGTCACAGTGTCGGGGCTTTGCCACGTCCACTTCCTTTGAGGCTGTTTCTTAAAGAAGGAGTTCATTAAGAACAGTCCCTCTTTCTCAAGGAAGTTGACAAGCATTTGCCCCCTGTGATTCCTGATTCCATAACCATGCGGGCCTATTCGGGATTCATTGCCAGTCTGGATTCCCACCTTGCCGTTAAAGTGTTATTACATTACCACGCTGTATGGCAATGCTGATGCGCTGAGCCAGATATTCACCAGCTCTCGGGTCACGCGTCGCATCGACCAGACGCTCAGATGATTTTTTAAAAACCCGGAGAGGTGTTAATTGATTTTGTCCTCTTCAATCTTTTTTCCATGTGATAGGTTAAGAGCGCATGGTAAGTCAGCTCAGATTTCAATTTTGCCCCCGCTACTCCGCGCCCGCCACCCGCAGACACGCACACACAGCCACAGCGCGCTCACAATGCGCACACAGGTCACGCACACACTAAACAACACTATTGAAGGGGTTGTTTAGTTACCTAGGTAGGTACTAACTTGTAAAATCATCAAATCGAATAAATTTCCATTTTTTACCTAACCTATGTAGAGGTAGGTATGATAGGTTATTAATTTTTTATAGCAGTACTGTAATAAAAAATACTTTTCAAGTGTGAGTCACCAGTGCGTAAGGGTTCCGCACATTAGGCTTTTAGTAGAATATATTTTGTGCATACCTACCTACGCTTTAGCATTCCCAATTCCTAACTTACTAAAAAGTACTTGTCAAGTGCGAGTCCCCATTGAACCGACGAGAGTTCAGCACATTACATTGAAAATAGAGAAATACGATACAATACAGAGGTTCAATAGGCGGCATAATCGCTTATAAGCGATCTCGTCGAGGTAATCTATCTAGAAGATCCATGATGATGATTGTAAAATGCTTTAGATAGTTACTTATAACTAAAATACAGTTTTCCACTTGGTGGTTGATAGTTATGTTATGTTTGTGCGTACCTACTTACGTTTATTGTATTTCACACAAATAAAGAGTTTTCTATTGCATTTTATTTTATCTTAGGTACATAAATTTTATTGTTTTTTTAGGTACTTAGGTACTAACCTTATTATCTTATAGATAGTACTGGGTAGGTACTGTAGTTTTCAAAACTATTTTGACCGACTTACTAAAAGAGATGAAGTGCGTGTCCGGTGCCAAATAAACAAACTACCTAAACTTATGTAGGTGTAAAAGTAAACTTTTACTTCAAAAGTGATAATTTTACGTCGAAATAGGTTATAATTCGATGGTTTGTACGAAGATTATATTTCAGTAATAAAACCTCTAAATCAACAGGAAAATATTTATTTGAATTCGCTCAAATCTCATAATGGCATATTTCTAACATGTCTGGGATCACATAGTTCAGGTAACATAATTATGTATGTTTCATAAAAAAGTATTAATTCATTTTCCATAAATTGTTTCCAGTATTGGTCATCTTTTCTATTACTTCTATTTTTATCGGCTTATCGCAGCCAGACCATACCCCAAAAACACATTCCCGTCGACCTGTTATATGCAATTGTCCTTGCACTTGGATGAACCAAGTATGTTTTTTATTTATTTGGTATCCATTTGCTGATTTTCTCCAAAACTTTACTTTTTACTTTTCTATTGCCTCCTCCAAAGCGGACTTATAAGCGGTAATGGGACATTTCATTTCCACAATTGTGTCTTCTCCCACAACTCCGTCGGGAGTTGCACCTAGAAATGGGTGTTGTCTATAAATAGACCGCAAGGGTCTATTTGATGTTTAGTTGGGTTCCCAGCTGTTCAATAGCAGTCCTTCATTTTCTAAACCGTGTTTTAGGGTCGGCACATGACTTAAATGTTTAGGGTATTTAGGTTTTTCACTAAATTTTTCACGTTTGTGTTTTGTCGCCTATTTACAATTTTGGCAAAATTTGATGCCGTTATAATCTTTCTTCTCAACTCTAACCATTCGCTGGAATCTTTTTGTAATATCTTTTTATTTGTTTTCTATGTGCTTCCGTGCATGGTAAGTGCTTTAAAAAAATATCTTTGCATTGGTTGACATATCAGGTTTTTGGCAATTAAAAAACGGAACCCTAAAAAGTTCACTGTACTTATACGAATTTTTGATTGTCAAACACACAGTAAGTCAGTAAATCAGTAAATCAAAATTTATTTCTTTAGGCTTACAAAATAAGCACTTAGAACAAGTCAAATTTTAAACTATACATAATTATCTAAATAATATAAGAAATAAAGTGATAATTGATTTTCCCTTCGCTTCAATCTTTTGTCCACTAGTGGAAGAAGCGAAATAGAAACCACTAGCACGTGTACAACTTATGTGTCTAATACAATGTTTCAATATAATACAATGTACTGTCCACACCGACAGTATTTTTTATTTATTTTTAAAAATAAATAGGTAGGTAATTAAAAACTACTGTCGGCATTAACGTCATTAATGTAATCATTTATGGAGTAATATGCCTTCTTGATAAGATTTTGTTTTATGTACTGTTTAAATCTATGAATAAAGAGCTTAGTAGCTTCAGATGGAAGCTTATTAAAGAAGCGCACACAATTACCCAAAAATGATTTCCCCACCTTTTGTAATCTAAATGATGGGATGTGTAACTTATTCTTGTTTCTTGTGATTCTATTATGAACATTACAATTTTTCAAAAAGTTACTCCTGTTTTTGTGCGTATACATTAAATTTTCATAGATGTAGGTACCGTTTCGGTATATATACACAAGCAGTGTATAGTTATGTATGTATTAACAATTCAGTATTTTATAAGACATGTTCATATGTCACGTCTTTTGGTGATATTGGTATCCTGTAACAATCACGAAATTCATCAACAACATGCAAGCACCGCAATCCACACAAGCTCCCCGTCAGAAAGCCGAAGCGAGAATGAGTCTGGGGCCGGGCGGCAGGGCGGCCTGACTGAGAATGCTCTCAGCGCGCGATTGTTTAGGTATTTTCTCTTTACAACTAATGTAAAGATTATTTTAAAATATCTGCTAACCATAACTTTCCTTTTATAAATAAATATCTATTATCATGCAAAGTTTCAACATCTTATTTAAAGTATTCATTGAGCTATAAGTACGCGCTTAAATTACAAATGGGAGCCAAATTTTATATTTTTATATTATACCTAATATAATAATACCTACTGATATTCTTATACTATGGCACTATGATTACGGTCATAGGGCTCCCACACAAAACTGCGATTTGGTGCGATTTGGTGCGATGCGATGCGATGTGATGCGATGTCACACGAACTTGATTTGCGAATTTCTGCGATGCGAATTTGTGCGGCGAACCGTTTTGTAGGGTAACCATACCTTCAAGTTTAGTCAGCCGTATTGGACGTGTTTTTAGGAAGCGTAAGATGGATCCCAAAAAGATAATTGAACCGATTTAAGCAAAAATGATCCAACCCACACAAACCTCATTTCGAGATAATGGATATTTAAGTTTGTGACGGTATTTATCTAGCTTTGTAATACAAAATGTTGATATTTTAATTTAATTTAATGCTATGTTAACTCAACTTTTTTGCTATAAATAATATAAAGAATAAATTGTAATAGTTAAGTAGATAATTGGGAAAACTTGCGCCTGGATCATTATTACAAAATTAATTTTGTATGGAAAGAGCTATGTAGGGTGCAAAAATTAAAATGCAAAAATGATTCAAAGTGTGATAAAAATTAGTAATCATTTTTGTGTTTTAAAAGACAAAACAAACAAAATTGGCCCTAATCGTCCAAATCAGAATAAGGTTCATCACATAAACCATCTACATCGTCTATTATTGCAGCTTCCCTTCGGTTTCTTAAATTAATCAATGCAATCATCTGGTATCTAATATCAAATCTGCTGGCCCTGTACTTATTTTATTTTATTTATTTATTTTTCGTTAAAGAACGAAACACACAGAAGCCGGAGGCGTGGCGGAGGCGAAGGCGTGCGAGTTGTATTCTATGGAATCCTATGAAAGCCTACACACACACCGCAGGCCGTGGCGAACGCGGTGCCATAGGAAAAACCGGCACGCATTCGCCTCCGCCACGCCTCCGGCTTCTGTGTGTTTTGAACTTTATGGTTTATTTCGTTTACGTACTTAGATGGAATAGCAATTTCAAATATTAACTTGTCAAAGCTTAACTTGTTTTATATCATCATCATCATAATCAACCTATATTAGTCCACTGCTGGACATAGACCTCCCTTAATGAGCGCCATAGCTCCCTGTCTTCAGCTTGACGCATCCAGCATCTGCCAGCAGTCTTTCGCAGATCGTCATCCCACCTGGCCGGAGGGCGTCCTATACTACCTTTGCCAAGTCTCGGTCTCCACTCAAGAACACGTTTACCCCAACGATTGTCGGTTCTTCGCGAGATATAGCCGGCCCACTGCCACCACTTCAGCTTGCTAATTATTTGAGCTATGTCGATAACTTTGGTTCTCTTTCGGATGTATTCTTTACGAATCCTATCCTTCAGAGAAACTCCGAGCATAGCTCTTTCTATAGCTTTCTGAGCTCTTTGAACTGATGGACCAGCTTAATATTATAGTTTGAATCATTGTAGCAAAATAGAACGGTTATATGTTAGGGTAACCAAAGCAACACAAAAATGATTCAAGTGGCATGAAACATTTATACATTTTAAAAAATGGTCTTCGACATGACAGTTGTGGGTTGGATCATATGGATTTCCCACATTTGTGAACATAGAGGTGTGAGTCTTTGATATGTTAAAATATACCTTATACTGATTACATAGGTTAAAAAAACTCGAAATTGACTAGGTTGTGGGTTGGATCATTTTCGCATAAATCGGTCCAATTGCACTGCTGTTATTGTTAAATAGATATAAAAGAAAAAGAAGATTCTGGATTCATCCATTTAATACGATTATGAACACTGAAGGGAACTATTTTACTCGAAATTACTATGAGTTGAGAACAGAAGCAGTTTTTTTTTACAACACAAAGAAGGCGGCTCAGGCGCCGCACATCTTTCGCTAAAGTTGTCTCAGAGCGGACTTAAAGGGGGGTCACCAAGTATGACGTAATATGACAGGAATGCGCGATGCAAATGAGATCTGACGTTATCGTGCGAGCTCGCAGATATTTGCGATGCGATGCGAGCTCGCAGTTTTGTGTTTGAGCCCATAGTCACAACAGAGGTTGAAGTAAAATGAAATCTAACGTGATTGTGTCAGAGACTTAAATGTCATAACAAACGAATCATTTACTTACTTCTTTTCATATCTTTGGAGTGAATTATATTTTACGCATTTTATTTATTATTTTTATGGCTGTAGTCGACTTTTTTCGCTTGCATTGTTTATTGCCCATTATGAATAACTTGCAACAATACAATAAATTCGCCAAAACTGATTGATTTGTGCACAAAAATGTCGCGGGAAAATTTGACACACATCCGTCGTCTGTAAGCGCCAGCGCGCGACTGATCGCGCCTGCCAAGCCGCCGCGCTGGTGCATTTTGTAGTTATTCAAACACAGTGATTATGAAAA
The DNA here is from genome assembly GCA_944547425.1 of Eupithecia centaureata. NCBI lineage: Eukaryota > Metazoa > Arthropoda > Insecta > Lepidoptera > Geometridae > Eupithecia > Eupithecia centaureata. Next base: position 7,320,895 of record OX155704.1, on the reverse strand, counting down.
TCATTTTATCAAGTCAAACTCTACGAATATGTTTAGAAATATTAAGTGTTTTTAGTTCAGTACAAAAAAAATATTAAAAATACCAGTATTTTAGTCATAATATTGAAAAAACTTTCCAAAAAGGGGTAATTTCGGGATTTTTTTTTATTTAGTGAAATTCATCAGATCGTTTAACTGAATGCAACTTTGAAAAGACTAGATCCTTGAGTATGAAATATCTTTTTATCAGAATGTTAAATACTATTTTCTAAGTATCAGGTGGTTTTAAAAATCACAAACGCGCAGCCTCTGTTGGGATATCAAGCCTTAAGTAAGATATAGTTATTTTCTTCATGATAAGTTTAAGATATGTTTACTTTTGTTATTTCCAGCCAATGGAAAGCGACTTCTTCGTTCAGAAACAAAGCGATGCCGCACATTAAGTCCTACACACGAGTATCAGCTGACAACAAAAAGGCGTCCTACTATCTGCTGACGTCAGCTAACTGCAGCAAGGTATTTGTTTGTAGTTACTAGCGACCCGCCCTGGCTTCGCACAGTTTTATTATACGTATAAACCTTCCTTTTGAATCACTCTATCTATAAAAAAACGCTCAAAATCCGTGCGTAGTTTTAAAGATTTAAGCAGTCAAAGGGAAAAAGGGACAGAAAAAGCGACTTAGTTTTATACTATGTAGTGATAATACGATACGCCACCGTCTATACACAGTACTCACGTGTGCATCCAAAGGTTGCCTGGAAGAAATCGCTTTTAGCGATTTCCGCCCATTGTGCAACTGTTTTAGTGTAAGCATTTCATGTTTTGTTTTTCTTTACTGTGGTGTGCAATGAAGAGTATTTGTATTCTATTGTAGTATTTAATATTCCCACTTTGTTTGCAGGCAGCCTGGGGCTCCTTCAACAAAGGCAACGGAGCCCTGAGGATCATGAGCTACGAGGCAGGGGTTTTGCTGCTGCCGCAGTTTGTGGTAAGTTATCCCTTGACTTGACTAATGTAATAATAATGCTGGACAGTCCACACAGCATCATCTAGCCCCAAGCTAAGCAGAGCTTGTGTTATGGGTACTAGATGACTGATATCGAATATTATCACTATCACTACATAGTATAAAATAAAGTCGCTTTCTCTGTCCCTATGTCATTATGTCCCTTTGAACGCTTAAATCTTTAAAACTACGCAACGGATTTCGATGCGGTTTTTTTTAATAGATAGAGGGATTCAAGAGGAAGGTTTACACATATAATAAAACCGTGCGAAGCCGGGGCGGGTCGCTAGTACAATGTAAAAACCATAATTACTTATAATATTCTTTTCGTTTCACAGATCAACCAGGATTATTTTCCTCTCCAAGGAGAAAACAGACTAATTCTTGCCTACGACGTTCCTCCAACTAAATACACATCGGATATGTCACCTTGGGTTATGGACTATCTATCTTAAACACAACAAGCTTTATTACCAGTGATCGGAATTACCTGAGCATATTTAAGATAAGGACTATTTCCCTCTAGAAGGAGATACGTCAATGAGGTTCCTCCAACTAAATACACATCGGATATGTCGCCTTGGGTAATGGACTACCTATCTTAAACACAACAAGTTTTATTACCAGTGATCGGAATTACCTGAGCATATTTAAGATAAGGACTATTTCCCTCTAGAAGGAGATACGTCAATGAGGTTCCTCCAACTAAATACACATCGGATATCTCATATAGGTCATGGACTACCCATCTTAAACAGATCAAACTTTGTTACCAGTGATCGGAATTACCTGAGCCTATTTATTTAAAGTTCGTTTGTGGAAGTAACATATAGTTGATAATACCTCCTCTTTAATCTCAAGATGATGATGATGAAAATTATAAAATGTACTTTTATTACGTAAATATAAGTTAGAATAGAGACTGTTTATTTAAAGTATCACACTATTTTCGTCATTCATTCATTTTATGGTTCATTTTATTTTTTCATATATTTCAATTGATTTATGGGATGAAAAGTAGCCTTAATTTTATTCCAGGGCTAAACTATGTCTATTCCAAATTTCAGCCTGATCTGTTTTGTAATTTTTGCGTGTAAGAGGAAAAAACATCCAACAATTTTAAACAGTTGTTCGAACTATTTTGATTCTAGTTTTCATCCATTAAACTTCAAAGTTAAACGACGACATAGTCGCCGTACTTTTGGTTAATATCTAAATAGCCTTTCTTTATACGTGTTTAAAATATATATATAAGTACCTAGCATTTATGTATTTAGGGTAGTGCTCTATACTTTTAGTCATATTCGATAGATCTTTTGTTACCTCTTTGTCATATGTTAAAAATGTTATAAATATTAATAAATAAGAATAAAGAGTGATTAAAAATCCAATATGTCTTATTTTTTATTCATATGCTAAAACATACGTTACTTGTAGGTATGTGTAACGTTTTTATGTAGGAACTTATCATCAGACAGGATTTTAGATTAAGGCTGTGTCCCCAGTAGGCAAACTGTGAGCAGCCGACTGAGTTTGCGGCGTATCAGTTCAGTACGCCCTTCCATATATTTTGAATTGAGTGTCCACAGTTTGCTAGTTTGCGCTCACTGTACGCAGTTTGCAGCGAAACGTGCGCCGACTATCTCAGTTAGCGGTCGACTCGCAGGTTCCAGTGCTTGCGATACGCACGCAAACTGATCTGAGTTTGTAGCTGTTCGCCACAAATTTGCGGCTCACTCAGTCGGTCGCTCATAGTTTTCCTACTGGGGACACAGCCTTAAATAGAAAAGAAAACCGAAAACATCATCTAGGTGGACATAAACTAGTCTCTTGTTCTGACTATACTCTACAGCAGCTCCCTACAGCATGTAGTAGATAGGTACCTACCTACTAGTCAGTCATATAAAAAAAGAACATACCTATAACTAATATCTAAATTCATATTAGTCCTAAGAACTTCGAGTTTGGATTATTGCTACAGCTTCTAATACCTATCTGGAGAGTAAAGAGGTTTTGAATTTTTAGACAACCCTTCATAACCTCCTTAGATTTCCTGCCTGCAGCCTTTGAAAGAACAAAATAAAAAAAAACTGTTTGAAATTTTATAATTTGACAGCTGTAGTTAATTTGAAATGAACTGCAAAGAAAAGGCGGGAATAGATAATAGTTTTCTTTTAATTGACCAGCCCGATAATAAAATTAAATGGAAAGAAAAGTTATTCCGTATCACTAACTTGTATATACCTACTTATATAATACTTACCCACATAATCTAAGCATACAAAGAGTGACGAAAAAATTTGATTTTATAAAATGTTTCGGGGGCGGCCGCAGAGTAAAGCTGAAAGGTCCCGGAATTTCTCCGAAAAGGTTTATGGTGCCTCTAGCCCGGTAAGTACCTATCTAGTATCTACGGTATATTGTAGCATTTAAGATTAAATGCCTTTTATAACTGAATATAATTTTATGGCATCAATGCAGATTTAATAGAAGGTATTGCAGTGACGCTATGATTCTGAAACTCCTTGCGCTATCATTTGTTTTTCAAACGCGTGCCTAATTTCTAAGCGGCGCGCAAATAAAAACCTTCCTAGGTAGGTAGGTAGGTACTTATACCTACGTAAAGGGGTATTCTACACGGCCACTTATTCAGGGCCCTAACTACCGGGCCCTGAATATCATCCGGGTCCGGGTCCGTCCCTTAGGGACCCTAAATCTTATTACACCACTCTTAGTTAGGGTTAGGGTCCCTAACTACGAATAGGTACCGCGTAGTGCAATACACTACGCGGTACGTATTCGTTAAGGCGCAAACAGGGGCTAAACTAGCGCCACCACTTATTTTATCATATAATTCCGTTAAATAAAGGAATTTCCAAAATTCACACGTAGTTTGTTAAACCTATCATAAGCTTTTTTTAATGCATCCGTAGTAGTTTCATTTTGTCTATTTTAGGAAGAGGTACGAAAACAGTTTGGTGGCCACCAAAGGCAACTTCGTATCTCTTTCCTACTCGCCACCCCACCTATACGCTAATGCTCTTCACTTCAGGGTGGGCACTAGGCCACTCTGGGATGGGCACGGCCCACCCGGCCCTATAGCCAATGCAGCCATCCATCAAAACTATCGCATCGCATTTATAATATTACTAGCGACCCGCCCCGGCTTCGCGCGGTTTTATTATACCTACGTAGGTATAAACCTTCCTCTTGAATCACTATTAACAAAAACAGCATCAAAATCCGTTGTTGTAGTTTTAAAGATTTAAGCATACAAAGGGACATAAGGACAGAGAAATCGACTTTGTTTTATACTATGTAGTGATTATTATTTATTTCAGAGAATGCAAAATCCACCGCCAGACGCCTTCATGCTTCAAACCACATCGAAGCCAGCTGCAACTATCAATGAAGAGCCAGAATTCGCAAGCTTCGCTCCTCGCTCCTCTAAGAGTACCCCCAAAACACAGTCTCAACGGCGGCGAAGAAACCAACCCTTACTAAGAAAACTTCACCGACTGTTTATGTCATTTCCTTGTTTTCTCATATGTTTTTTACTAGTCTTCACCATGTACTGGGTCTATAAATACAGTTTGATAAAAAATCATCCTCTGTCCCGCTCAGACTTCGGTGTGACATCGGATAAAATGAGAAGGAATATTGAAGATAATGAAGAAAATAGACAAAGACGTGATGATAGTAAGAAATATGAGAGTAAAATTGGTGGTAGCAAAGATTCTTGGACAAAAGCTAGTAACGTTACAACAAATGGTAGCCAAACTTACTATGGTAGAGGTGATATAGATGGCGTTCAAGGTATTGGTATCACATTAGGTCGTTTTAGTCGCGGTGGTAGCAAAGATGGTGACCGAATTGGTAGCGAACGTAGTGGCCAAGAATCTGTCAGAAATGGTGGTCCTGGCGTTGTTTATGAAGATATTGGCAGTGATGTCGATGATGGTAATCAGGTTGACAAATCTGATGGCGGCAATGCTGTTAATGCAAAAGACAAACGCGGTGTTCGCCAAGATGTTGATGGCTTACATTTTGGTACAGAGGGTGGCAATCTCGCTGCTTGGCGGGCTATTGGTTTAGGTAAAGTTGGTGATAGGGTAAATGATGTGGTAGATAGTGACAATATTCATGACGAAGAACAGGGCCGGATTTAGAGGTCTAAGGGCCTTGGGGCAACAAAGGGGTTGAGGCCCCTGACCCTAAATTATTTTACAAATAAAATGAACAGTTTCTTTTCTTTTTTGTTAACGTTACTCGTTTTTTTTAGTTAGTCTCGGTTGAGTTTTTCTATAAATTTTTTTTTGTGAAAGTAACTAGATGGATTGTTTAAGTATTTTATTTACCAACATAAATAACTATAAACAACAACAAGAATTCTCTGAAACTTAATTTTAGCGTTAATGAACGTAACTTCGAACTTTGAAATATAATTATGTTTGTACAAAGTAGGTACCTACCTACTTATATTTTATTTCGCTGTTTTAAAATATCAAAGGAAAAGTTGTTTTTAACTCGTATTTACTAGTTGAAATTTGTTTTCCCCCTAAGTCTATTGTGGTAGCCCCTCTCTTGTGGAGGTCCCGGTGCAGAGGCCCTGGTTGCCCTCCCCTAAATCCGGCCCTGGCGATGACCCTGATAACCAAGTTCGTAGCTGGAAGATGATGGTGACCAATAAGCTCAGACAAGGTGACAATTCGACAAGTACCTACATACGACATCGTCTAAGTGCTTATTTAGTAAGCCTAAAGATATTGATTTACTGATACATAATATTATAGGTACTAAGAAAGCCCCAAACGTGGAGCATTGTCTATTTTTTGGGGCCAATTGGAAAACATCAGGTAAGATTGTGGTCAAACGAAGATCTATTGTTGATTAAAAATAATAATTTAGGTCTAAGGCTGCAGCCAAACGAGCGTAATTTTTTAAGTTGTTAGTCGCATAATTTCTGCTGCATTTGGTTTCATAGAAAAGTCATGTTTAATTCACACGGCGGCGACGCAAAATGAGTTATCCGCCGACTCGGAAAATACGCGACTGAAAACTCAAAAAATTACGCTCGTTTGGCTGCAGCTAAATGGGCTGTACCTACCTATTTTGGCACCTTTTCTTTTATCTTCTTTTCAGTTATTATATGTTGCATGATTTTTTTACTTTGATTCTTGAAATATTATATTCTATATTGTGAGAAATGTTTTAAAGAAAGTAATTTGAGTTGATGATGAATGAATAAGGATAATTTGTTTCTTTTATTGTTTATTTTTGTTCTTTTATTTAATTAATTGCATTTTTGTTTCGATTTTTAGTTGCATATCAATTGCAGAGTAAACCACATTTTCTGAATTGATTGTGAAAGTAGTAAGTAAGCATAATTTTGTTACTTTTCAAATAAAAAAAAAACATTTAATAACTAATCTTTATATTTTATAATTAATCTACTAAGATATCTACAGAATTATCAAACTAAATAATATCTAACTAGCTTATATATTTCATTCTGTTTTGTCTCCTAGTTTCTGCTTTTCAAAAAGCAACTTTAATTTCTCTGTCGCTGAGGTAGACAATCGATTGTTTTCTCCAAACTTGACATTGGGTAGCTCTGCTGTATTTAGCTCAGGATTCTGTAAAAAAATTAAATAATAAATAATAATAAATCATACTATTATAATAAATGGGAAACTCTGTGTGAGTGTTTGATAAATAAGTAATCTCCGTAACTACTTAATTTATTTAAATGAAATTGGTACATAGATAGCTTAGGACCTAGAGTAATACATATGCTATTAAAATTTTGAAATGCAACCTCTGAGGGGTGGAAATAGGGTAGTAAAGTTTGTATGGAAAATTTGTTTTCCTTGATTTGATGCACTCAAAACTCAGTATAAATAGACTGCAAAGTAAATAATCAAACACGATTTTTTTATTTTTACGATATTCCCTCTAGGAGGCGTGCAATATTTTTTTGAAATTTGACAAATTTCCATGCGGGCGAAGCCGCGGGGCGCAACTAGTAAATAGTAAATAATGCTGGACAATCCACACAGCACCATCTAGCCCCAAAAAACATTATATTACCTAGTACTGAATTTATTCACAATCATGGGCTGATCACTGCCTTTCCTTTTTCGATTGTTGTCTATCATTTATTTATCATCATCAGCCTATATCAGTCTGCAGTCATTTCTGTCAACCCCCGCTCGCCTCACCACAACCCCTTTCTTTCTTTGCTAGATTACCGAACCAACATGTCTCAATCTGTGACGCCTAGACAGAGCTAAGAAGATTAGAACTGGAAATATGCCTTTAAATTTTTTTTTGTTTGGGAAAAAATCCTTAAATTAGAAAAAATCGTAGAACAAAAGTTGTCTTGATTTACCCAAGTCGCCTTTTCGAGGTTAATCATTAAACACCTATAACCTGGTATAAAAAAAACCAAGATACCTTAAATGTGAATGGTGTCCACGGCCCTTGAACAGATGGGTAGTCGGTGTACTGATACTTTCTGAGTCGACTCGAAGACACATCTCCCTGAGATGTCCTTAAGTTTTCTATCCACTTCGTTATCTCACCGTGAGTTTTGTTATGCATCGATTGCCATACTCTGTCTCCATTTACTAAAAGAAATAAAATAATAAATCTTTACTATGCTTTAATAATATCATCAACGCAAAAGTTTGTATGTATGGATGTTTGTTATTCTTTCACGCAAAAACTGCTGAACAGATTGGGCAATTGATTGATGAAAATTAGCCTATGTTTTATTAGAAACTAGATGCATCCCGCGGTTTCGCCCGCGAACCAGAGTTTGTTTTTCGTACAAATTTCTGAATTTTATTGCACACCCTGGGTTATTGTGTAAAAATAAAAAATACGTGTTTAATTATTCATTCCATAGTTTATTTATACCGAGTTTTGAGTGAATCGAACCAAGGAAAAACTATTTTCCATACAAACTTTACCACCCCATTTAACCCCCTCAGTGGTTAAAATTACCAAATTTTAATAGCCTATGTCCTATTCTAGGTCCTAAACTATACCAAATTTCATTTAAATAACTTAAGTAATTACGGAGATTACTTATAACAAACATATATATATCTACTTATAATAACACAGACTCTCCCATTTATTATAATACATAGTAAGATAAGATACTTAGTAAGATTTTCAATGAATCGAAAAACTTTGAACAGTATAAATATTCCGAAATTTAAAGTTGATTTTTAATTATTGTGGAAACATCAAATTATTTTTTAATTATTTACTTATTTAATTATGTTTTATACTAATACTAAATACTAAAGTTTAATTTAAACTGTATTTCAATTTGTGCCTCTAGTAAAGGAGGCCAAGAGGAGACAAAGGACAGCACCAAGGAGTCTTATTGTGAAACCAGCAACAAGACGCCTCGGTGCCTCACTAACTTTGCTGGTTTCGCACAGCAGAAGAGGATTCTTCGACCTTGCATCAGAGTTGATTATTGATTGACTGTGTGTGTGAATCAGACTGGTAACTGTTATTACTGAAGAATGGTACTGTCTATTTATTTACAGTAACAGCTTTGTCATCTCATTATATTTTATGTGCTAGCTACCTGTAATTGGGAGATCAGGACTGGTGATACATTTATTTTCTCTCTAATTTGCGTGTATTATGTATCTTCTGTTGGTAGTTCTAAAAAAATAAATGGGGTCACTGAGAACGTTTATCAGTCAACAGAGGACAGATAATACTTACAGTACTCTGCAACCACAACGGGCCCACGGTGACGTCTTGGCTTCAAGTAAACAACTGTGCTTGGGTTGTTCTTAGCAAAATCTACCAAGTCTTGTTCAATGAAGTCCCTGAAATTGTGCAAAAGTTAATGATTATTATAGAACTAGCGACCCGCCCCAGCTTCATATATCATCATCATCATCATCATCATCATCAGCCTACATTAGTCCACTGCTGGACATAGGCCTCCCCTAATGAGCTTCATATTTAGATCTCAAAGGTGACATTATTCAGTATGCGGATGACACTACTGTAATTTTAGCAGCCGAAAGTAAAGATGATCTTATTAGTCAAGTAAGTGACACGTTAGCTAAATTGGGTAAATGGTTTGAAATGAATGGTTTAAAGCTAAATGAAGATAAAACGGACATAATATTTTTCACTACGACGATGACACAAACAGTGGAGAGAGTAAAAATAAATCTTGAAAACGGGAACACATTGATTAGTTCTAATTTGGTAAGAATGTTAGGCTTTGAATTAGATCCATTTCTGTCTTGGAAACAACATATTGACACAACATGTAAAAAACTGGCTAGAGGAGTTTATGCACTAAAACAACTTAGACCTATTACGTCAGAAAAATCTCTTAAAGAAATATATTATGCTTATATACACTCTATTATGTCATACGGCATTATATTATTTGGTAGCTCAACAGATTATGAAAGAGTGCTTAAATTGCAGAAACGTGCCATAAGGGTTTTAACAAGAGCCAAATTCAGGGAAACTTGTCGGGATCATTTTAAAAATCTCCGCATACCAACCTCAGTTGCAGTGTACATAATAGAGGTTATAAAATTTGTCAGGGTTCATTTAAGTGACTACTCTATAAGAGGACAAAATAAACGCACGGCACGAAACAAAATGATGCTAGAGCCGATCATGTACCGACTAAGTATACAAAAAAGACTCCCTAAAATAATGGGTCAAACACTCTACAATAAGCTCCCTTTAAGATTGAAGAGGATTACAAATGAAAATAGGTTTAATGCAGAATTAAAAAATCTTTTAATTGATAAAACGCTGTACAGTATCAAAGAGTTTTTAGAAAACGACTACAGTCACTTCGAAACAAATGTCACGATAGAGTCACCTGACACTCGTAATATCACCTAACCTAGAGTGAAAGATTATTTATTTATGTTTTAAAATTATATTATTTTATAAGTTTATGACTATTGCCCCTTTACAGCTTAATTTAATTGTATTATAATGATGTTTTTTTTTGTGACAGGTCATAGCCTATGCATTTAATTAAGTATATTTTGTATATTTGTTATTTGTATACCTATTGACAATAAATGATTCTTATTCTTATTCTTATTCTTATTCATATATAAACCTTCTAATTGATCGCTCTATCTATTAAATAAAATCTATCATCTAAATCCGTTGCATAGTATTAAAGATTTGAGCATACATAGGGATATAGGGACCGAGAAAGCGACTTTGTTTTATACTATGTAGTGACATAGATTTTTCATTAGTACCTACAATACCTATATGTATATTTTCATAATAGCCTGAGGCCTATTTCAAGAGAAGGACCAAAATGTGCCACCCCACCACAGAATCAAATGTCTTAAACTCAACTTTGAATCAAATGTATTGTCAATTTTTTTGTCAAATGGAGAACCATTTGACAAAAAAAAATCCATACTGGCAAAGCGCAACCAGTGTGTATTAAAATTTGTGGTTAAATCCCTCAAAATATTAACAAAATGAAAGCAAATTACCCCAAATTCAGTCATAATTTAAACATTTTTACTAACACAGTTTTTACTTGCTGCATGAGTTTTATTTTAAGTTTTATTTTGCTTGTTAGTATTTAGATGATTATTTTAAACATTAACACATTGAATGGACCTACAGTCAAAACCTGATATAGCGACATTGAAGGGACCATATAGTTGCCGACGTTATATCCGATAGTTGTTATAAGCAATACACATACATACATACATAATATTATGTAGTTACATTAGTTGTGTAGTTATATTTTTATAGGTAGGTACATATCTATCTAGTATATGGGTTATGTTTGAGAACTTGTTGTCAAATGAAATGTTAGAAAAAAAGTAAAAATATTTATTAAGAAATAACACGCGCACTTGGTGTAAAATATGCAAGGTCAAATAGCCGGGAAGAGGTTCGGATGAGGTGGGAGAAAGTGCGTAGGTAATAATACACACTTAAATATTCCTTCAATGCCTATCAATAAGATTTAAAATCGTCCGTATTGTTTTGTTTTGCTGGGACAAGAAGCGATTGGTTGTTATAGTCTATGAATATCGATACATTTCGTTGTTATAAGCGATATGTCGCTGTATCCGATGTTGTTATAGGCGGTTTGTTTGCTGAATAGTTTACTAGAGATTCAGGCGGGACTTTACAATCTGGCTGTAATAACCGATAGGTCGTTGTAAACGATGTCGTTATAAGCGGTTTCTACTGTATATGTATGCAATAAATGAATAAATAAATGAAAGCCAATCATTTTATTTATTTCCAATCTCTGACAGCCGATCATGTCCCCTGTCCGGGACAATTTTTTTAAGCAATAGATGTAAGAGTTTTTTCTTTTTTTGAAAACGTGCCTTATTCTAAATTGATTTTATAAAAAAAACAATTAAGTATACATGTTTTTCTTATTTTATATAATAATATAAGATACCCTCAATAAAATGAAAATAAAATCATGGGCGCAACTATTATAGTTTTTTTTCTAATAAAGTAAGGAATAAAATTATATTTTATTCTAGCTTTTATGCATAGGAAAATCTACCCAAACATAAAATAGCTAAAATTGTGCTATTTCATGTTGTATTTAATTAAATTTTAGATCTTTTGTACACCATACCTACAATACCTAGGTAATTCCTACAATCTTGGATGTCATAAAGAAATAGATACTTGGATAAAATTTATCTCTACACATACCTCATTCCGCGACTGGCCCCATTATTTTTACAGAATTTCAGCACTATCCTTTGTAGCTGAGGCACGTATCGACCAATGCCGTTCTGCAGTGGAGCCCGTACGAAGGCGGGCTTCAGGAATAAATTGCTTGCTGACATTTTCGCTAGTGTTTTTGAAATACAACCAAACCAAATTGGATATTTCCTTTTGTTTACAAAAGATGAAAAGGTTATTTTTTACTTTTTTGAGAGTTCAATTTCAACTTATAGATCTATTTATTAAAGCTCTGCATTTTATCTTCAACTTCGTGATTATGGCTCTGCGTCTGGTTTGAAACAATTTTGCCAATGACAATCTTTGACTGCATTTTGATTGAAGATTTATTAAATCCACTTAACACACTTTATGGTGATAAATTTTATGGGGCTTCAATTACGAATCAATATTTGAATAAAAAATTATTCTCCATCTACGATCTGTTCGATTCAAAATTATCGATTTATTCCAATCAATCAACAAGCTACTGAGCAACTAAAGAACAACACTACAAAAAAACCATAAAAAAATTATTTAAAAAAAATTAAAATGGTTGACCTATTCTGACGTTGTGTTTTGTTGTTGTGTATTATTATTAAATTCTAGGAATTTCAACGGAAAAACAAGGGGAAAATCAAAGATTAATCCTTAAATTATTTAATTTAGTGACCATAAATGAAAGGTAACTAATTTTGTCTTATTTGTAAAAATCCAACTTGTGTCAAAGAAGACAAGTAATTTTGTTAACAAATTTGAATGGGAAAAAGTGAATAATCGATGCTAATTTGCTAATTATAATCAGTGAAGGTATGTACATACATATAGGAGACTTTCATTAGTTCTAAAAAGACTACAATATTGTCTGAATTAACATTTTTTGTAAATCGAAATCTTAGTCAATTGATAGTTTAGCGAGTTCTTGTGATTAAAAATACCCAACTAAGTAAAGGTTTGAAACCATTCAACTGAAAACGTATTCATTGAACCTACAATAGAAATTCCTAACTTATTTCAGAACGAGTTTCTGTTTTGGCCCCCAACAACATGTCCAATATCAACATTTGCATTAACACATTTATCTCCCATTGGTCAGCCTCTTTTCGCTTCTGTCAATCTGAGCACCTAATTATAAAAATACAAAATACAAGTCTTTATTGGGAACAGAACTTAGGTTTATGGTACAGTTGAGACCTGACTACCTACTGCAAAAGTTAAGAAAAACTGTGTAACTTTGTAATGAAAGTATGTAGTGATTATTATTTTGTTTTCAGCATGCCGCGTAAAAATTCCTCTGATAGTGATGATGACGCTCCTCTCGTCTCCTTCAAGGCTCCCAGCAGCCTTCATAAGCCGGACTCTTTGCCTTGCGAGTTCTGTGAACACATTTCTACGTCCATGTAAGATCCATACTTCCTATCATCAGCCTTTATAGTAGTATATAGTATTAAGTATATCAGTCATCTAGTACTCATAACACAAGCTCTGCTTAGCTTGGGGCTAGATGATGCTGTGTGGACTGTCCGGAATTATTTATTTATTTATTTATTAATACAAAGACGGGACTGAAGAGCCTCATCGAGGCACCAACCCCATCCACACCCACAGAAAAGCTGAAACTTGGCTGTCAATCACCAAAAGTCCTGCTCTGGTTCTTCAAGGAGCTGGGCTGGTTAGGGCCTGGTTAGGCAGGGGGATAATGCACAATACACTCCTATGCGAGATGTCAGTGCAGATCACAGTTCCCCCACTAAGAGTTAGAATTAGAATCAGACTATATTAGTCCACTGCTGGTCATAGGCCTCCCCTAATGAGCGGCCATAGCGCCCTGTCTTCAGTTTGCCGCATCCAGCATCTGCCAGCAGAGGCTTACTTCTTTACTAATATTATACACTAGTATTAGCCTGTATATGTTTCAATGGAAACTTTTATAAGCCACTAGCTGCGCCCCGCAGCGTCGCCCGCGGGGAAATTTATTTATTTGTCCAATATCATATTTTTATACATAATATGCTATTCCCGACGAAGACAAATCCAAAAACACAAAAATCATAAAAATCGGTCCAGCCATTCTCGAGTTATAAGTGTTGTAACAAACACGACTTTCTTTTATATATATAGATTACAAAGGACAAAGCACATGCTGAGTAGCTGCCGTTTTGGTTCCATTTATTTATTGTTTTATGTTTTAGCTATAGCTTACACTATGTTTTGTGGAAACCAAATAAACTTTTACTTTTCTTATCTTATTTATATCATATAGGAACTGATTTAGGTGATTAAAAGTGGCCCATGTGTTATTCCAGCGATAGACTACGTCTATTCAAAATTTCAGCCTGATCCGTTCAATAGTTTTTGCGTGAAAGAGGAACAAAAATCCATCCATACAAACAAACTTAGCGTTTATAATTTTGGTAAGGATTATATTGGTATCTTATTATCTAACGCTAGTTTACCGGCCCCGGCTTCGCACAGTTTTATTATACGTATAAACCTTCCTCTTGAATCACTCTATCTATTAATAAAAACTCCATCAAAATCCGTTGCGTAGTTTTAAAGATTTAAGCAGTTAAAGGGAAATAGGGACAGAAAAAGTGACTTTGTTTTATACTATGTAGTGATAAGTAATATTTCTTTACAGATATGCAAACTATGAACACAGTGCAACCCACATAGTAATTCCCCTAGTCAACTTAACACTGTATCAATGTGAGGATTGCCTATTTTACTTCAGATCACTTGATGAACTTACAACACACGCCAATCTAAAGAAACACAGAACATCACAAGTACCTTACAAGTCTGACTTTAATAATATACTGCAAAGCATTATTAAAAAACAATTAGTTGTTAAATGCCATGATTTGTTTAATGATATTAAATATAATAGCAGAAATAGTACAGAAGTTTCTAAAGCGACTATCAATGGAGATGAAAATAGTATTGTTTCTAAAACAAATATTATCACAGATAAAGTGATTGTAAAAACAGAGCTCCCTACATATGTTATTAGTGATTCGGACAGCAATGGAATGAACAGTGTATCTGATACAGAAAGACAAAGCATAAAAAAGGAACAAATAAGTGATAATCAGGAAGTTTATAAAACAAAACCTGAGATTATAACACAAAATATACCAGGAATGGTAACACAGATTCTCCCAAATGGTAACAGTGAACTTATTTCACTTCAAGATAGATCTGAAACTCCACTCCATAGCAAATGGCGGCGTTTTTCTGACAGTGACAGTGATGAATGTGATGATGCTAATATAAGTGAAGATTCCAAGCTGAAATTCTACCATTCTGATGAAGAACTTACAAAGGTTGATGAGAACATCTTTCAATACGCAATTCATGACAGCAGCCCTAAATTTAAAAGCAGCCCTGACTACGAACCGACAAGAAGTCGACTAGTCTTCGAGGATGATTTTGATGATGATTTGGCCGAAGAAATTCTACCAGACCAACCTTACAAGCCAATACCTAATAGATGTTTAATTGGTACATCTGTTACAAACTTAAAGCCTAATTCTATGATTATTGGAAGTCACATCAATGGAATGGCAGTAAGTACATTGAATGGCAATGGAGATAAAACGAATGGTAATGGTTTGAAGACATCAGATAATGGATTAGATGAGGATGGCTCGGAAGATTATCCAGAGACGGTGCCTTATGAAGTATTGATGAAGACAGAAATTTGTGACTGCAGATATTGTGGACGGTGCTTTTATAATAGGTAAGTCTTAATGAGGGTCTCAAAAACACAATATTTTTATGTTTTATTTATTTAATAGCGCCCCGCGGCTTTGCCCGCTAGGAAATTTATTGCACTCCAGTTCAGTCCAAAATTTCTTAGATTTATTGTCTTGGATACCCATATTATTCTTCATCTGGCGAATAAAATTCCAAGCGGACCAAGCCGTTGGGCACAGCTAGGAAACTAAGCAAATAATGAATCACCTATTTCTTATTTTTACAAAACAACACCTAGGAAAAATGCCATTAATTTCTAAAATTCCTCACGGGGTTGGTTGCCAGATCGAAACTTACCATGTCCGGGAAAAAGGTAGCAAAATTCCGGGACGATCCTGGCAACCCTAGCTTAGCCGCGGAGCGCAGCTAGTTTATCACTAAATAATATAAAACAAAGTCGCTTCCCTCTGTCTGTTCCTATTTATGCTTAGATTTTCAAAACTACGCAACGGATTTTGATACGTTTTTTTAATAGATAGAGTGATTCAAAGGAAGGTTTCTCTTGAATCTATCTACTGTTGAAGCGGGTCGCTAGTTTATTATAAAGAAAGTAAAAACCAGGGATATTCTCCTCAGAATGAATTACAAACTTTCACGTTTATAATATTAGTAGGATTATGTATAGTTTAAAATTTGACTTGCCTAAGTCCTTTTGTAAACCTAAAGAACTAAAGTTATTGATTTACTGATAAACAAACTCAAACCAGTGATATTTTCCCACAGAATGCAACTAATATCCCACGAGACCACCCACCTGCGCATACGCAAGCCTCGACCAACCCTCTGCGTGCACTGCGAGAGATTCTACGCGGGCAACTACAGGGGGCTGAGGAAACACTTGGAGGCAAAGCATCCGCACGTCGACCCTGAGGAGAAGAAACCACAGGTACTTACACTATACCGCTATTGAATGAATGAATGAATGAACACTTCATTGCAAAGCATCCGCACGTCGACCCTGAGGAGAAGAAGCCACAGGTACTTACACTATACCGCTATTGAATGAATGAATGAATGAACACTTCATTGCAAAGCATCCGCACGTCGACCTTGAGGAGAAGAAACCACAGGTACTTACACTATACCGCTATTGAATGAATGAATGAATGAACACTTCATTGCAAAGCATCCGCACGTCGACCCTGAGGAGAAGAAGCCACAGGTACTTACACTATACCGCTAGTGAATGAATGAATGAATGTCGACCCTGAGGAGAAGAACTTACACTATCTATACCGGTAGTGAATTAATGAATGAATGTCGACCCTGAGGAGAAGAACTTACACTATACCGCTAGTGAATGAATGAATGAATGTCGACCCTGAGGAGAAGAAACCACAGGTACTTACACTATACCGCTAGTGAATGAATGAATGAATGTCGACCCTGAGGAGAAGAACTTACACTATCTATACCGGTAGTGAATTAATGAATGAATGTCGACCCTGAGGAGAAGAACTTACACTATACCGCTAGTGAATGAATGAATGAATGTCGACCCTGAGGAGAAGAAACCACAGGTACTTACACTATACCGCTAGTGAATGAATGAATGAATGTCGACCCTGAGGAGAAGAAGCCACAGGTACTTACACTATACCGCTAGTGAATGAATGAATGAATGAACACTTTATAGCCAGAAAAAAAATCCCTCAGGGTCGACCTGCGGATGGGTCGATCCTGAGAGATTTATTTAGCCCAGAGGTCGGCAACCTTTTTAGATGAAGAGCCAAAAGTTGCAATAAAAAAACAAAGATAAAAATTTGTTTTTGATAAACCCTAAGTATAAATTCCATAGTTCCATGTTCGTTAAGGGTAGCTTCTATTCAAAATTTCAGCTCGATCCATTATGTAATTTTTGCGTGAAAGAGCAACAAAAATCCACACATTCAAACTTTCGTATGTATAATACTAGATGCGCCCGCGGCTTCGCCCGCGAACCAGAGTAATTTTTATACAAATTTCAGAAATTTGTTACACAACCTGTAGGATTATTTATAGTTGCCCTAACTACCACTGTATTGTCCTGCCTATAATAAGGTTCACAAGTGAGCAACGTAAATTAATAAACGTAATTACACTTAGATTTGTATTGAAGACAAGTTGTTACAGTGATGGTTTACAAGGGACTGGCGTAAGTACATTGCTGCGCCGTACACGTTTGACCTACTTACATCTATTCGCTTGGTCATCGAAATGTGTCCCTACACAACCCCTTGGAGTTATTTTGTGAAAATAAAAAGAACGCGTTTAATTATTTATTTCAAAGTTTATTTATACCGAGTTTTGAGAAAATCGAACCTAGGAAAAATAATTTTCCATACAAACTTTACCACCCTATTTAACCCCCTCAGAGGCTAAAATTTCCAAATTTTAATATCCTATGTCCTATTCTAGGTCCTAAACTATCTGCATACACAATTTAATTTCAATATCTTAAGTAGTTACAAAGATTACTTTTAACAAACATTCACACAGACTTTCCCATTTATTATAATAGTAAGATTAGTGAAAATAAAGACATATAAATGAAATAATTGTTTCTTTCTTTACAGGTCCAGGTTTGCAAAGTATGCAGGCTTCACTACTACGACTATACACGGCATGTTAAATACTACCATCCTATGGAACAAGGAAACTCACAGCCAATGGTCTTTAGAAAATATGATAAAACTCTCCATCTCTGCGATATGTGTTTAAATTGGAGTCAAAATGAAACTGTATACAAACTTATTGGTAGTCATAGTGAAATAGGTAAAACTCAGAAATGTTATAAATGTAAAAATAGGCATTTTTCTATCAATCTTGTTTCGAGACGACGCGGACGCCCCATTCATGGCAGCAGTATTAGTCGTAGAAACATGACGAATGAAGAGCGGTTAGAAAGAATAAAAAAGAAATTGAAATTGATTAAACAATTGAATAAATGTTTTTGTTGTTGTTTTATTTTTAACTAGCGACCCGCCCCGGTTTCGCACGGTTTTATTATACGTATAAACCTTCCTCTTGAATCACTCTATGTATTAAAAAACTGCATTAGAATCCGTTGCGTAGTTTTAAAGATTTAAGGTGATCCGATTTCCATACATTTGTATTTTCCCAAATATGAGCGATGTGGACATAATTTAACAAATAAATAACTGTTTTTGGCTTTGTTATTCGTCATTATTTGCGGCAAATTGTGTTTGATTCATGAAAACACTCGGAATAATTAGAAATAACGTGAAAATTTTAGGCCATTTCTATCAATGCGTGAGTGAACACGGATAGTGTCGTACGCCCGCTTACTTGAACATGTGAGTGTGATGGCGGCGACGGAATCGCCATCTGTGTGCTATCTAAAGAATCATCTAATAATACCATAGTCTACCGTTCTCAAAGGGTTTTTCCATCGTCCAAGTATTTATTCCTATCTATTTTTGCTGCATGTCAAATAAGATCTAGGAAGCCTACGTTCCGTTTCCATGACAACAATAAATGACACTATGTAAACAGATAAAATGTTTGCTTATAGATACCAGTTTAGAGAGTTTTACGCTGGGGCCACACTACCTTATCGTCTACCGGGCTGTTACCGCAATAATTATGACATTAAATTACCGTTTAAATTACTGCATGACCTGGTGTGGTTACACTAGAGTTTACCTAGATATGTCAATAAATAAGGCGGTAAAAATATCACGTGCGTCGCCGGTGAGCTCATATTGCACACTGGACAAACGGTAGTGGCCACAAACGCATTAATTACTGCGGTAATCTTCTTTGATGTGCGAAAAAAGACCGCCGCCGGAGCTATTGTCTACCGCCATTTGCCATATTGATTGGCATTGTAAAATTATGGCCATAAATCGTGGTTACACCTAGGTGTTGTATAAGTTATAATTAAAATAATTATCGGCATATCACGGTAGTGTGGCCCCAGCATCAGACGTGTCAGATTGTATGCAAAGCATTTCGATCATTCATCAGCGACAACCGATGTGGCGCAGTGGGCGAAGGTCCGCCGGCGACCGGTTGTGGGTTCGATTCCCGTGTCGGAAAAAAATGTGTACGATCTACAGAAATTGAACATGAAATTGTTCCGTTGGTCTGGGTGTTTTCTATGTATTTATAAAAAAATATCTATCTATGTAATGTATTGTATTAAGTTTATCAGTCAACTAGTACCCATAATACGAGCTTTGCTCACCTTGGGGCTAGATGATGCTGTGTGGACTGTCCGGAATTATATATATATTTTTTTCAAAATTTTGAACATGATTTTTTTGAAAAGTTAAAGTTTTTCTTTTTTAATATTAAAACATCATTGTTTTCGTAATTTTTTGCTCGATTTTTTAAAATAATGGTCGCTGTTATAGCTATCACCCAACTTGATAAAAACTACAAAAGCCCATTTTGCATTAAAATTTTGAAGCAAAGTTAAGATAATTATCCCAATAAAAAGAAATAAATATTTAAATTAAACTAGCTTTATGAAATGTTCTCAAAAGAAAATATACTTTATCAGAAATAAAACCATTTTCTAAATTTTTGAAATGTGGCCGTTTTGCATTCAATGAGCGATTTGTAAAAATGCCTGACTTAGCTGGCGTAAGAGCTAAAATAAAATAAAAATCAGTTGGTGTTGATAGTACATAATTGATTCTTTTTATTTTTGTCATACCGTTAGAAACGAGGTCAGGACCCTTTGTGGGATGTACCTACGCAGAACAGTCTACCAAAGTTTTATATAACAATCAAATAGACTTAGGAAGGCTTACAATAAGTAATTTATGACAAATATGAATTTGTTTGTACTAGGTCTATGACATTGTTCAAAATATAAAGAATAAAAATGATAAAAATCAAAAACTTTGGTAGTGTTGAAGGGATTCGAGCCCGTACTAACGGGATGTATCAAAATTTTGTGGATATTTCATTTTCAAAAAGCAATAAGTAAATTAAATTTTCGGTGGTTTCGAACCCAGGTACGACTATACATCGTCGCACCCACCCGACTGTTCAAACCGCTAGTCCAAAGTGAGTTATTGAAATACTGTGAAAATTTGTATTACTTTTAATCTTTTATAAGTGGTCGTAAAATCGGAGCTAAAATACCTAAGTACACAAAGAACAGAGTCAAAAAAAGTGGAGACTTCCTTACGCTAATAATTTTAATATAATTTTATTATAAAATTGGAACAACTTTCACAGTGAGTACATTTAAAATTAATGATTGTTATTGTGAACTTATTCAATTTATTTGTCAATTCCAATGATTTAACGAAATTAATAAATAGCATGAAAAGTATTTTTTTTACCTATATTTTGTAAGATATTCTTTAGCTAATAAGCTAGTTTGTAAATAACATTACCCTCTGCGCCTTTTTACTTAAATTGTTCAAAACGATAAAAGAAAATTACCTCCAATTTTTTTTTATATGTAAATAGAGCCTGTTTTTATTCTTAAAAAAAACAAGAGTCGAAAATTAGTTCGTTAACTAGTGGTTTTATTGAATTAATTTTAGATGTAATTTAGTAATGTCCCGAAAACGGAAATATTGGTCCGAAAAATATTTAGTCCTAAGGCGTCTCCAATTATCTCTGTTATTTTTCGAACAGTAGTTATTTTAGTTCCACTGAATTTATAGGGTTTGCCTGTGTGAGTGACTCGTAGCGGCCGATCACTCACACAGGCAAGATCTTTTTTTGTGTGAGTGACTCGTAGCGGCCGATCACTCACACAGGCAAGATCTTTTTTGCTCTTCCCAAATACAAGCTCCCTAAATGCTTTCAACACTTGAAAAATTGCTTGGTACATAAAAAACAACATACCATTTGCGGCAAATACATTACCACTAAACAATTATGAACAATTTAATTAGAAAATAGTGAAAAACATCAAAATTGAAAATCATCGCCATCTAGTAGCGGAGCTATGCTTAGTCCTGGACGCGAAATCACCTTAAGCATACAAAGGGACAGAAAGCGACTTTTTTTTTATATATTTTATTATACTATGTAGGGATAGGGACTAGTAGACTAGACCCGTTTTATACTATGTAGTTAAGTTTTAGTAGACTACTAAAACTTAACGGTTGGGTAAAAGTGTCCTTGAGTGAAGACCGCGACTTGGTAAAGATAGTGTAGGACGCCCTCCGGGATGACGGTCTGCGGAAGACTACTGGCAGATGCTGGATGCGGCAAGCTGAAGACAGGGCGCTCATTAGGGGAGGCCTATGTCCAGCAGTGGACTGGTATAGACTGATGATGATATTATGGTATCCCTATTTTTGGAATCTGTCTAATAGCTTAAGAGTTTATTCGTTACATACATACAAATGTTTCCTCTGTATAATTAGTATAGACTAGCGACCCGCCCCGGCTTCGCACGGTTTTATTATACCTTCCTCTTAAATCACTATCTATTAAAAAAAACCGCATCAAAATCCGTTGCGTAGTTTTCAAAGATTTAAGCATACAAAGGGACAGAGAAAGCGACTTTGTTTTATATTATGTAGTGATAATGCGTGAAGTAGAAATCTGACAACCTCTATGGCGGAGCGGGCGAAGGGCCGGCTCGCTGCAACGCAGGAGGTTGCTGGTTAGAGTCCCGCCTCGGGACATAATACATATATTGTGTTCTGGTTTCTTACTACTAGTTGCACCCCGCGGCTTCGCCCGCGAACGGCGCGAACCAGGGTTTTTGTTTCGTTCAAATTTATTGCCTACCCCCCTAGGGGTTATATGGTAAAAATAAATAATACCTACGTGTTTCATAATTCACTCCATAGTTTATTTATACCAAGTTTTGAGTGAATCGAAGCAAGGAAAAAATATTTTCCATACAAACTTTACCACCCTATTTAACCCCTTTAGAGGATAAAATTTCCAAATTTTAATAGCCTATGTCCTATTCTAGGTCCTAAACTATCTCCGTACCAAATTTTATCTAAATAACTTAAGTAGTTACGGAGATTTCTTATAACAAAAATTCACACAGACCACTTCACAGACTTTCCCATTTATTATACTAGCGACCCGCTATATATATATTATACTAGCGACCCGCTATTATACTAGCGACCCGCCCCGGCTTCGCACGGCCTGCGTTTGCAATTTAAGCGGAAAAAATGTCACTTTTTACGACATCACATTAGAAACCTCAACAATAACAGTTTTTCTCCACTATTTTATGGATGTTTTTTTACAAAAACCTTCCTCTTGAATCACTCTATCTATTAAAAAAAACCGCATCAGAATCCGTTGCGTACCTAGTTTTAAAGATTTAAGCATTCAAAGGGACATAGGGACAAAAAAGCGACTTTTTTATACTTTGTAATGATAGTAAGATAAGATTAGAAGTAAGATGTGTGAAATAGAAATCTATGGCGCAGCGGGTGAAGGGCCGCCTGCAACGCAGGAGGTTGCGGGTTTGATTCCCGCCTCGCGACAAATTTTGTTCAGAGTGTTCTGGTTTTTTTCTATGTACCTGTAATAAAATATGTAGGTATCTAAAATTAAATATCTTATATCAGTTAACTATTTAGTAGGTACCCAAATAAATAATTTTTATCGGTTTTACTAGATAACTGATATTATTAAAACGAAAGCTTGTAGGTATGTACGTATGTTTGTCACTCTTTCAGGCAAAAACTACTGAACGGATCAGGCTGAATTCCGAGATAAAAATATAGCCTATATGTTATATGACTATAATCTATCTCCGTGCCAAATTTCATCGAGATCCATTCAGTAGTTTTTGCGTGAAAGAGTAACAAACATCCATACTTACAAACTTTCGCGTTTATAATTTTAGTAGGATTTTTACCCCCACCACCATCATCTGCCTCATATAGCTAATGCTTAGCTTGGGGCTAGATGATGCTGTGTGTATTATCCAGCATTACCGTAAACCGGGGTACTTTGCGCCTGCCAGGATATCTTTGCGCCAAATCGGATAAATGATTTTCTCGTAATAAAAAAAAACTTGTTGCTTCAACGGAATAATTGATATGCGAACATTAAACTAAATGCCAGAACACTTCTAAATTTTAAAATGAGGTTTCTAGTAGTGTTATTTCGTCTGGAATGATGCGCTGAGTAAAAGTGCATGAAATTATTAAAAAAGATGGCTGTAAAAATTGCAGTGTATGTGCATAATTACCGGCTCAATATCGGTAAGCTTTTGTTTTTATATGTATTCCTCTAGTTGATTCTGGAAGTTTATTGCAACAATTATTAGCAAATCTTTTTATATTTACTTTTTTATGAGTCAGGTCAGAAAACTATCAAATATGGGGAGACTTTGCGCCTGGCAAAAAAATGACCACATTCATGTTATTTTCAACTTTTTCAGGTAAAAAAACATGTCAACAGTTTATAAACGAACGCTGGGGGTACGGAAGGATGAAAACTACACTAAAGAACAATTTACAGCTATGAATTGCTGCTGTAAAATATGGAAAAAGAAGAGGGTTCTTTACGCATGCCACAGAATAGCCAGGATTTCAGATAATTGTTCTGTTCGTAACGGATCTTACGATACTGAGTTTGTAGAACCATTAGTCCTGATGAGGTGCCTTCAGAACAAAAAACCAGATTCAAAGATGTTAGTCTTGAGAAAGACGCTTTTGTGGTCGTAAAATATTTCGGTAAATTGGGTTTGATTGTTAAATTCAATGAAGAGGAAGCAACTGTAGATGCAATGCAGAGTCAGATGAAGTCATGAAAATGGCCACAGAAAAAAGATACATGTTTTTATATGGAATGACGTCATTGGATGCATTGACCCTCCAATAATGATCAAACGCGAAATCAAAGAGCTGGACAACATGGAGAAAGGCATTGCGCCAAATGGCACGTAACGTTTAATGGATAATTTATAGGTGAATTCAGAATATGGCGCAAAGTATCCCCGCCGAAGAGGATACTTTGCGCCAAACTTTAATTAAAAAATAAAAGTCTGATTATTGTGTTATAAGATAGCACTACTAAATATACCATTTTGAACATCATATTTTATCGTTTTAATCCATATCCCGTACATAAAGTAGATTTTTAGGTATTTTCCCAGTAAATTCTAAATTCAAATTTAAATTTTCGTAGGTGCATAAGATATTTTCATTACTCATACTCGGAAAGTAGGTCTAAACATGCCTGAAGAGCGGGTTGAAAGTGATAGGTACTTTCCCGCCCTAGGGAGAATCGTTTTCAACTGACAGCTATAACGTTACTATTGAACCATGATAATGGCAGAATAAATGCTGAAGCTAAAAAAAAAAATTACCTTAGCGACAATACACTGAATTCAAAAAATACGAAAGACAACAGGCAGTATGGCTTTATGGCTTTCGTCTGTCCTAGATGGACGAATAAATTAAAAAAAATGAGCGGCAATTTGACTAATTTGTTTTCTCATGTTTTTATTTATATTTCCTTGTATTCGCAATGAAAAGCACAGTGTTTACCTCGGGTGAAGTAACTTATTTAGTCTTATTTAGTGCCAAACCACGTCTCGGGACTAAATAAGTTACTTTCAACCCTTGGGTAACAATGTAATAGTTCGATACAGGCTTACTTAGCCTAGTGAAGAAATCAACAGACAAACATAATACTAGGTATACCTATAACGCCGTCTGCAAGGCATACAATTCATTTTGAAGTCATTATTTTTCTTTTATTTTAATTTGAAGGCGATCATTATTTTTCGTAGAAACCTCAAATATAATTTTTAATTATTGACCCATTGTAGGACGATATGCTAGTTGCCGATCCAACCTGTTACTTTTCGGTCGATCGCGTTTTTGCCCAACCGCATAAAAGTGTTATATTTGGTATTTAGAACGCATTCTGTGCCCGACTGTACTGCTGTGTGGTTTTTCAATATGAGGGTGAGTTTTTTTAATTTAGAGCTTATTTTCAACTGACTACCAAAAAAGACAATTCAATTCGACTGAATTTTTTAGGGTTCTGTACCCAAAGGGTGAAAAAGGGACCCTATTACTAAGACTTCGATGTCTGTCCATCTGTCTGTCTGTTGGCTGTAGGTATCTCAAGACCCGCGATAGTTAAACAGTTGAAATTTTCACATTTCTGTTGCCGCTATAACAACACATAAGTACGAAAAATAAAATATATATGTACTTACTCATTTAATTTTTTTACTTCGAATACATTGATACCTCATAAATAAATAATCAAAGCTTCAAGTTTGTATGTATTTATTGATTACTAGCTGCGCCCCGCGGCTTCGTCCGCATAGAAATTAATTTACTTAATTTCAGAAATTTATTGCACGCCTCCACTAAGAATATTACTCATCTAGTACATAACACAAGCTCTGCTTAGCTTGGTGCTAGGTATATGATGCTGTGTGGATTGTTCAGCATTATTTATAATGTACTTATTTATTTATTCCAGTTGATATGTTTCTGGTGTTTCGTGGTGGCGGCGACGCGGGCTCAGAGCGACTTTTATGCGCCTCAAACTTTCAGGCAACATGTAAGTTATTTAGACCTGTATTATGAAAACTCATCTTTGATCAATTAGGTCCATAAATTATGTGAGGCATTTTTCAGGATTTTTTTACCCAAAGGTTCAAAAAATACTTCTCCCTCTGGTGAGATTTCGAAAGCTTTTCTTCAACCCCCACGCAAATTTAACGTGTAATTTTTTTTTGTTTGACTTGAATTTTAAAAAGTAGGTACAAAAACATGATTAATTCCATTATTTTTAAGTAGCAATAGCAAAGACTAATATTTTCGTCATATTTTCACCGTAGTTTTTTTTACTTTTAACTTTCACGCAATTTAACATCGTCTTTTAGTAGAATATTTTTTTTTACCAAAATTTGCCCCCACTCCTCCAAATATGATTAGGAAAGATTTAACTGGACCCCCTCCCCCCTTTTAACACTTCAAGTAATAAATGGACGCCCCCTTATACTTACTAGAAAAAAATCATTCTTGTAAGTACCTACACTTATTTGCTGATACTTTCAAAAGGTACCTACACTAGTGGTGCCACTTATTGTATCAGGAATTCTAATGAATTTCTGATTAATTATTGGATATAGGAATAATTGTTCGACTGTCCTTTGGTGAACACTGCTCTGAGGCTTACAGACAAACCGAATCACGGTTTTAGGTAAGCTATTTAAATAAAATAAGTACTTATATGTAAAACATAAAATAAAAATAATAATAATAATTAGATATAGGAATAAGGATGATGGATCAATTGAGCTACCTTTAGACTGATTGCAACTGTCTGCAATTACCTCAATTGTTTCAATTGTATATCCTAGTTTTAATTTTTACTATTTCTTGATTGTAATTTTCGTATAGTAATAATTAGATACAGGATTATTAATAACTAGCGACCCGCCACGGCTTCATACGGTTTTATTATATACGTATAGACCTTCCTTTTGAATCACTCTATCTATTTAAAAAACCGTATTAAAATCTGTTGTTAGTTCGTCGTAGTTTTACAGATGTCCTAGGGGGGCGGCAGCGTCCTAGGGGGGGGGGGCGGCAGATTTCAGAGGACGGTCCACTCGATTGCAGACAATAAAATTCTATGTCTTCGGGGGGGGGGGGTGCGGCTAATAATGAACGGCTCCGTACATGGGGCGGCGGAAAAAGGTGGCCTACACTCATAAAAAATATAAATCCGGCACTGGCATACATAGGAACAGGAAAGCGACTTTGTTTTATACTATGTAGTGATAATTAGATACAGAAATAAGTAAAACAGACTGAGAAATAATCATCTCTGTTACAAGGAAAAAGTAATCAGGAATTAATTACATCACTGCTACAATGTAGGTGGTAACTACCACCAATTACCGTCCGACAATTTCACGTGGTCTAGTGAACAAGCCGATCGCTCCACTCCGCTTCATTTCTAGTCTAATTAGTAAGATTTATTAGCGCAAGGAATTACCTAGCAATAGGTCGCGGCGTTTGAATCGACCCCTGTAACACAAGCTGTGGATGTCGTAAGAGATGGAACATACTAGAATAATGTCAGCAGTTTTGTTTTGTATATTTTTTTAATTTTAGATGGATAAAAACTTTATTAGAATTCAATAAAAGCCAAGACAATAAAATGACAAATCGCAACGAAAATTAAAGTCAACGAATAGAAATAACTTATAAATAGTTTAGAAAAATTAAATATTTGATTTGGTAAGTTAATTATTACCTACCTACATACACTAAATAATTCTATCATATATAAAGACGATATTTTAATATATCTAAAGGAATTTCAATCAAGGAACAGAAACAAATTTAATCTAGAATTTACAATTGAAAAAACTGAGCTAACTGCAGACGGTTGCAAAATAAAAAGCAATCGACAATACATCTCATCTCGCGAAGAACCGACATCTGTTGGGGTAAACGTGTTCTTGAATGGTGACTGTGACTCGGCAAATGTAGTGTAGGACGCCCTACGGCCACGATCTGCGAAAGACTAGAGATGGATGCTAGATTCGGCAAGCTGAAGACATGGCTTTAATTAGAGGAAGCCTAGAGGCCAATGTCTAGCATGGACTGATATAGGGTGATGATGTTGATGAATGGAAAATCCAAAC
This sequence comes from Eupithecia centaureata, assembly GCA_944547425.1. Taxonomy (NCBI): domain Eukaryota; kingdom Metazoa; phylum Arthropoda; class Insecta; order Lepidoptera; family Geometridae; genus Eupithecia; species Eupithecia centaureata. Next base: position 7,292,821 of record OX155704.1, on the reverse strand, counting down.
AGCATCATCTAGCCCCAAGCTAAGCAAAGCTTGTGTTATAGGTACTAGATGTCTGGTATACCTACCTATTTTAATTTTTTTTTATCTATCTATACTTATAATAAAACTGTAACAGGTCCAATTCTGTACATTGAAGATATTTTGAAAATTTTTTTTGGAGGGCACTCTATTATCGATACTCAAGCCAAAATTGTAATTTTTTTCATTCATGTCTGTCTGTCTGTCTGTCTGTCTGTTTGTCTGTCTGTATCGTAAACGCGCATCACGCCGAAACTACTTGATGGATTTAAATGAAACTCGGCATGATTATAGGTCATACTACGAGGAAGGACATAGGATACTTTTTATCCCGGAATTCAGTAAGGTTCTCATGGGAGAGGGTATGAAAGTAAAATTCCTTTACCGCGTATCACGCCGAAACTACTGAATGAGTTGGAATGAAACTCGGGACGATTTGAGTTCATACTACAAGGAAGGACATGGGATACTTTTTATCCCGGAATTCGGTAAGGTTCCCCTGGGAGAGAGGGTGAAAGAAAAATTCTTTAACCACGCATCACGATGGAAGTGAATGAACTCGAATGGAACTCGGGACGATTGGACATGGGATACATTTTATCCCGGAATTCAGTTTGGTTCCCCTGGGCTATACAGGTTTTCAAAAATTTCTCACAGCATCTGAACGACGCGTACACACGCGTCGTTCAGATACTGTGAGAAATTTTTGAAACTGAATTGAACTGATAAACGTGAAAGTTTGTAAGTATGAATGGATGTTTGTTACTCTTTCACGCAAAAACTGCTGAACGGATCTGGATAAAATTTGGCACAGAGATAGATTATAAGCTGGAATAACACATAGGCTTTATTTTATCCCGAAAATCCCACGGGAAAGGGGATTACGCAAGTAAAATCACGAGTACTCGAAATACTAATCATGCGCAGACGAAGTCGCGGGCACCAGCTAGTTAGTAATAAATTTATTAAATTAATAGGTTAACATAATTAGATCACATAACTCACTAGTAGGTATATACAATTATAACAAACTCATAAAAATCTAAACCGCCACCAGAAGCATAAGAATAGACAATAACAGAGCCAGAAGGCAGAGTACCCAGAATGCTGGCAGCATTGCCACGTTGAATGGCAATGCTAATTCGTTGACCGAAATACATAGAAGCCAGCATTACGAAACTTCTCATAGAGTCCACAGGAGATCAGCTTCTGTGGACTCTATGAGAAGTTTCGTAAGATCTTTAAGTGTGTGCCCCAGGACCCCAAGGACCAAGGGTTTCCACCCCAAATGGCTCAAATGGGTAACCTCGGTCAAAGTACCTATTTAATATATTATATAGACAGATTTTTTTATTGTACCTTCATAGAAAACACCCAGAAACCCAAAACAAATATTTGAAGATCTTACAAACAGTTGTCCCAAGATCGAACCCGTACACTTTGATTATATACTTGTCCCCGTACATAGAAAAAACACAGTACCTATCCCGGGTCCTGGGTGTTTTTATGTACCTACCTAATTTTTACTGAATTACTAATAAAGTTTGAATTAAAAAAAATATCTATGCAATGTATTGTTTTAAGTAGGTATATCTGTCACAAGGTCTGCTTAGCTTGGAAGCTAGATGATGCTGTGTGAATTGTAGCATTATTAATTATTTATTATTATAGGTGGGCAGAATTGGAGGTGCAGCTTTGTTTCAACCTGTACACAACGCCTGGGGCTCAGCTGCAAATAAAGTAAGTTAGATTCATTATACATAGTACATTAGTTCTAATTAATACTTATATAGGATTAGGGTTACCATATCTCCGGAATTGTCCTGAGATCTCCGGACTTTTAGACCAATCTCCGGAGCTCCGGAATTGTCGTAAGATCTCCGGAATTCAGGAATTTTCAATAAAATCGTGCAAATCAATAATATATTTTTATTAAAACCAAACAGTAACTGAAATCACGAATTACAAATAAAATCAACACCAATGCAGGCTATGTCTAGTTCGTTCGTGTAAACTCTCCAGTAAAAGTTTGACTGGAGACACCGCATACGCATTAGTCTCTCTGACCAATTGTGTGACTTCAATCAAAGGTAACGACTGAGGGGCGGCGGGAGGTGCGGTTGCGCTTGCGTGTATGTGGTGAGGTGATTTAACAAATTATAAAATTGTGACTTTTTATTGTAAATATAGGTTGTAGAGTTCCATTACGTGGAATTTCCAATACAAATCTGGCTTATCTCCGGAATTTTCATTTTTCCATATGGTAACCCTATATAGGATTGATGCAGGAGGTTGGTGCGGCGGCAGATCTGGCTGAAGATATCAAGAGGCGCGAATATGCAGGTCTCGAAAGAACCTAAATAGAATAACCTAAATAAAAATTATACAATATTTTTTTCTTGACTTGCTAGTTTCAGCATTCGCCATTATGTTATAATACATTTGGGGATAAGGGACAAATTATTTTAAAAAAGTATACCGTCTGAGTTGTTAACAAATCAAAAAAGGTCTATGATAAATTTGGCACCATGGAGGTGGGAGTAAATAAGTTTTCTAATTAGGTTTACAATACACAAGCGTGCACACGATGTTCTTAATTCAATTTTCTTTTACCTCTAGTCTAGAGGATAAAAACTACTTTTGCCCCACTGTTTTTGTCTATTCTTATGTTTGCACTCAGCTAAGATCAAGTATTTACGTTCCGTAGGGCACTCAGATATCGAAGAGCAAAAATACTCTTTCAGAAATGGGGGGGATGTCAATAGTCAAAAATAAGTGCTTTATTTTCTTTAGTCCTTACAGGGCCCGAATTCCACTAAATAAATCGCTTCACCATTTTGATAGTATGGTGTCAAGATGACAATGTTAAACTCTTTTTGGTATTCTATTAGCATAAACTTTTTGAGGTTAATTATTCATAGCTGTAACGATTACCTTTATAACCACCAATTTGGCATTCTAATTAAGAGACTTTCCTCTTCAACCGCAAAAAATAGTAGAATACCAAATGCACAAACACAAACGTCATTTTAAGCACTATTGAGACCTTTGTTTTGACATTAGTGGAATTCGGCCCCTGGACTCTTGGACACGTCACAAAATTCATTTTACAAATAATTAAATCTATAATATAGGCAATAAATATAATATATAATATAGATATAATATATGAAATATAAATGTAATATAGGAAATAAAGTTCTCACTTTGATTTTTGTTCACTTTAATCCTTTTAAGGTAAAGAAGCGAACAAGAAACCTTTACTTTGTTAGGTTGTTAGTTTTCGAGTTGGAGCAAAACCCGTACCAAACATGTTTATCCTCTAAATAATCTGATATTTTATAGTAAGCCTTTTTACAGAGAATAGTTTTCATAATTTGAATTTATTTACTGAAAATTTACGCAACTCTCTTGGGGTTTTGTTGTAGAAGCGTATACATTGTCCTTTGATGAAAATAGTAATGACGTTTTTAGCGTGATGATGATTGTTGTGATGATTGCAGGTAGACGGGTACCAAGGCGGCCTGTTCGCCCCGGCGGGACGTGACGGGAGTGCGGCGGGGCCACAGGTGGGGCAAAACGCCCCCTGGAGCGATGATAGGGACTTCAACCAAGCTGCTAAAGAGGCTTGGGGAGGTATTAAACTTACACATACACCTTAACTTTCACATCAACCTGAGAGTAACAAGAGTAACAAACATCCATCCATACTTCCAAACTTTCGCGTTTATAATATTAGTAAGATATACAGGGTGTTAGTGTGAACACCGTTGTCCTTGAAACCAGAGGTTCAGCATCATGAGAAGAATCCAAAACCGATGAGAAAAGCTTAACACCTAATTTAGTTTTGCAAGATTTTGATATTTCATGTCTTCGCTATCGTACACGATGCCATAGTCACTCTACATACTTTAAGTACCTACCTACGTAAGTACTTATACCCGCGCCTTACTTGGATCGTAACTTCATTACTTGTGCCCTTCAAAAGACGGGATATTCGCACAGAAGGTGATCCGACACTGAGGTGCACATGGCACGTGTCGCCTGGTCGAAGCACTTGTGTCACGTGTTTGTGAGCAAACGTTTAGTGTTTATAAAAATTTTCTTTAAAAAATGATTAAAAAATAGAATCATTTTTTTTTCATCCGTTTTGGATTCTACTCATGATGCTGAACCTCTGGTTTCAAGGACAACGGTGTTCACACTAAAACCCTGTATTAGACACATAGATATTTTTTCCAAGTCGGGAATCGAACCCGCAACCTCCTACATCGCAGAGAGACCTTCGTAATTTTAACGCATTATTACGGAATAGCGACCCGCCCCGGCTTCGCACGATTTTATTATACGTATAAACCTTCCACTTGAATTACTCTATCTATTAAAAAAAACCGCTTCAAAATCCGTTGCGTAATTTTAAAGATTTAAGCATTCAAAGGGACATAGGGATAGAAAAAGCGACTTTGTTTTATACTATGTAGTGATAACTCAATGATATTCCCCAGGTCCAACCTCCACGGGTCCAGCTGTGTTCCCCCGCCAGGAGCCTTGGAGACTTGGAGTGTCGGGCTCCAAGGAACAACAGGCCAACATCCTGCATCACAAACAGGCACTTTCTGCAGGTAATGCTTTTTATAAATAATTTAGAACAGAGATTTAAAATAAAATTTTTTCGTCATTCAAAAAAGTCTAAAAAATCTTTAAAGTATATAAAAAAAATCTAAACCTTAATTTTTATCAAGGGATAGGTATTTTATCATCCACACAGCATCATCTAGCCCCAAGCCAAGTAGAGCTTTTGTTTTTTATTTTCTATTTCTTTTTATTTAATTTCAGCAATTAGCTTACAATCAGTAACTATTATAGGTACTAGATGACTGAAATATACTGTGTTACTAACAAATTGGATACTATGTCTGAAATAAATACATTTTCAATATCAATTACTTACTACATAGCCTGTATAATTTTAACCCTGTATTTCGTTTCCACAAGATGGCGCCTTCCGTTTCGAGTACGCGTCAGACAACGGCCTTGCTGCGGGCGAGCAGATCGAACCGGATGGCTCTAGAGTGGGGGCCTACCAGTACAAGGACCCCAGTGGCCAGCTGGTCAAGCTCAAGTACAGGGCGGGGAAGGACGGGTTTCAGGTGAGGGTAGGGCAAGGTTGAGGTCAAAGGTCAATATTGAGGTCAACTTCAATAGACATAGAGGAAGGCAACGATCAAAATCAAATTTAAAGGCGACGGGTTACAGATGAGAAAGTGCAATATTGAGGTCAGAGGTAAAAGTTGAGGTCAAAGTTGACTAAAACCTTCAATTGAGGTTATTGTCAATGGTCTTAGTGGAAGTCAAGATATAGGGATCTAATTCAACGTTGTGGTCAAGAGTAAATGAAGGTCAAAGTAGAACGATATGGTCAAAGGTTTCGCGAGTAGGTATCAAAAACTAGAGGGAAAAATCGGAGTCAAATTGACAAGTGCGAGCATAGTTTCACACAGACAACAGCCATCAGTCTAGAGTGGGGCCCTACCAGTACAAGGACCCCAGCGGACAGGTGGTCAAGCTCAAGTACAGGGCGGGGAAGGAAGGGTTTCAGGTGAAAAGAGGGCTATAGCTCAACTTTGGTCTGTCGTCAAATTTGAGGTCAAAGGTCAAATATGAGGTCAAAGTACAGGTAAAATGTCAAGTAAGGTCATTGTCAATGACAATCAAATAAAAATATGATTCTATTAGGTACTTAATCCCTAGCTTTGTGTGTCTTTTAATTAGTTGTATTGTTATTAGTTACGTTGATGTCAATCCGAACTAAATAAATAAAAATTCACAGATCCTCGAAGGAAGCCATTTACCGAAGAGTCCAGAACCTGTAGCACCGCAATCCCAAGGTAATAATTCTTTTTTTTCTTGTTTTTTCTTCGAATTGGATCGTTTGGCCACTATCTGGTTTATATGTGTTTTTTTTTTGGATTTTTTTGTGTTAGTGTAACCAAACCAACGCGTCGCGTACGCGTTGGTTTGATTCCGACGGAAGATCAGCGTTGTTTGCTATGCACAATGTCTATTACAACATAAAGCTGAGTCGGACGCCATTTTATAGTATTTAAGTTTTTAATTAATTTATTAGTATTACTATTTATGTAATTCATGGTGTTGCGTAATATAAGAAACTATGTAACTTAGTAGTAAATGCTTTAATTAAAGATTTTCTTATTCTTATTCTTCTCTCGTAAGTGAAGATCTGCCCTAAGATGGAGCACATTTTCCCAGAAGGAACTTATTTACTCTTGATTTAAAGATTCCGAGATCGTATTCTGACGGGAAAACAGACGCAGGAAACTCATTCCACTCTCTGGCCGTGCTTATCGACTATCACTCCATAGTAGGTATACTAGGGACCAGCCCCGGCTTCGCACGGTTTTATTATACGTATAAACTTTTCTCTTGAATCACTCTATCTATTAAAAAAACCGCTTCTAAGCATACAGTCAAAGGGAAATAGGGACAGAGAAAGCGACTTTGTTTTATACGATGTAGTGCAAAAAAAATCGCTTTCTCTGCCTTTCTCTGGATTGTTTGATTCAAGAGGAAGGTTATACGCATAATATACCCATACGCATAATATACCCGTGTGAAGCCGGAGCGGGTCGCTAGTTTTCAGTATTATTGTGAAAATGATAGTAAAATCTGTATGTTTTTCTTACAGATAACCACTACCAGCAAGCATACGCCGCTCAGAAGCAGCAATACGATTTACAACAGCAATACAACCAGCAACCGAGGGAGCAACCGCAAGGGAGGTGGACGCAAGCCACGGTATGTTTATTTATTACAAGTAAATAACCTTAAGAAGATAGAAAAAATACTATTCATCCTCCCATCTGAGAAAGAGTATTTTTGCTTCGATATCTGATCAAAAGCCGTTTTTATCCTCTTGAGGATAAAGTAAATTGAATTTAGAACATCGTGTGTACTAAGTTTGTGAATTCAAAACATCATTAAACCTATTTACTTCTACCTCCATGGTCCCGAAATTATCATACAACCTTTTTTAATTTGTTTTTAGAACTCTGAACCTTCTTGGTGTAGGTACTTACTAATTTTAAAATTTGTTATCGCTTGCCTTCTTTTTTTGCATAATTTCCAAAGAGAATATAAATACTACGTCATTTCCTCGCTGAGGTGGGATGAAAATTGAGCATGCGATTAAAAGCAACTTTTGTATAGCAAACAATAATATTATGCACACTTAAAAATAATGGTAAAAATTAACAAAAACTAAGCGAAAATTGGCGGTCTTATCACAAATGAGTGATTTCTTCGGCTTGCGACAGATACCTACTCACCAGCTAGAGGGCCATCGACCAGACGCTCAGAATTTTTTTTAAAAGCTCGAAGCGCCGTTTTCTCCTAGGGACCCTGGTCCCTCGACTCCAAGGAAAGCCAATACTTGTTATTGAATTCTCGTAATCCTTAAGTCCTCGATTTTTTCACCATGGAAGATAGCGAAGTCTACCAAATAGGTTTGGCCAAATAACCAAAGGATGGAACTACAGAAGTAGGAATAATATTATTCCTACTTCTGTGGATGGAACCTTTGGCTATGTAACGCCATCTACCAGATTTTCTTTGAAGTTCTTGGTAAGTTACTTAAGGTGCTGTTGGGATGGTTTTTACCTTATCAACACTGTCTCTAAAGTTAATTCAAAGAGCTTTTGTTAGATGTCGCTACAAAAAATTTGGTTTATGTGGCTGCTGATGCAAAATTAAAATATTTTATTTTCTAAAGTTATCTCAGCTGAAATTATTAATCTATTTGTCTTAGGGCCGATTTTTCAATCCCCAGTTAAGTCGTCGAATAGCTACCTAGCCTATAAAATTATCCGTCTGTTTATCGGGCGAATAAATATTTTCAATTTTTCAATCTTTTATTATCTAGAGAATAACTATTAGTGGTTTATCCTAGCCAACTTCACACCATCTGTGTGCAAGCGAGATGCACAGATACTGTATTCAACGTGTTAGAAAAGAATAGCAACTAAAAAATGTATTTGACATTTGACGTTGATTGCAAATAATTGCAATACAAAACATAACCTGTTCTCTGTTGTTGTTGTGTTCTCTGTCTGTCGCTTGCTTGTTTACAGTTCAGTCAATTCAAACCGTGATAATTATCTTCCTAACCAAATCATTATTCGATTTATGTTCTTTTGTGAATGAATCAGAAAATAGAATCCAAGAAACGTGAACGTGCTACAAATTTTAGTAGTTCGGAAGTACGTTTACTGACCGCTCCATTTACAACAAATCACGGTAGGTATGTCGTTTTACCAAACAAATCTATGCAAGCAAAAATAAAACGAACGAAACTGCCAAACTTAACCTAAACGTCAAACTTATCGCGGAGATAAAACCATATCTGGCCCTTCAAGTAGCAGGTAACTTTATTCTTCTGTTAGGGACCTTATTCGACAGTTAACTACTATCTGACCATTGAAAAACCATGAATATTGCTATTCGACGAATAAAGGCTATCTGGTTGTTTATCTGACGATTGAAAAATCGGCCCTTACTGAAATAAAAACTTCCATGAAAGTTCGTTAACCAGATGCAGAGACACATTTTTTAATACCTAAAGTTTATAGAGTCATGCCAAAGTCAAAACAAATCCAATCGCATTTATTTCAGCCTAGCTGCGCCAAGCTGGTTCGCCCGCATTGAAATTTATAGAAATTCCTTTGTTTAACGTAATTATACTTTAAACGAAGTGGTGGCGCTACTTTAGCTCCTGTTTGCGTCGATAAAAAACATTCACACAGACTTTCCCATTTATTATAATAGTAAGATATTCTTATTTGTTACAGGGTTCAGATGATGCCCAGAAGGGCACAGGTGGGCAGTACTTCAACCAGAATTGGAGCCAAGGACAGGGTGGTCCAGAAGACGATGGTCAAGTAAGTTGGGAAGAAACTTAGGTATCACAGATCACTAGGCGTAGTATATTATTATTTTATTCCATCATCATCTAGCATCTGCCAGCAGTCTTTCACAGATCGTCATCAGACCTGGCCGGAGGGCGTCCTACACTACGTTTGCCGATTCGCTCCAAAGAACACGTATACCCCTACGGTTGTCGGTTTTTCACGATATATGGCCGACCCACTGCCACTTCAGCAGCTAATTATTTGAGCTATGTCGATAACTTTGGTCAGAGATGGTATTTATGTAAGGGTGATAATTTTTTGTTTGTTTTCAGTATCGAGAAATCGATGGACAAGATAAAGGACCTCATTCATTTGGAGGCGGCTACGCATTCTCATTTCAAGGATAAAGAAAAACACCATTTATACCTACCATACCTGATTAAGTCATAAAATACATATCTTTTGTTTCTGAATGTAGCTTTATGTCTGCTATACATCAGTAGGGGTATTTTAATTCATTCGAATTAGAAATCGACTTCGAATTCGATTCAATTTCCGTCAGATCTTTAGAAAGCTATTTTGATTAATATCCAAACTGAGGAACTAAGGATCCAAATTCAAATGAAAAAAGATTTCATTCGAATTTGATTCCATTTCCGTCAGATCTTTCGCCCGCTATTTTGATTCATATCCAAACTAAGGATCCAAATTCAAATAGCAAAAGTTTTCGAATACCCTCTTTTAAACTAGCAATTATAGTCAAAATTTTCCGATATCGAATCCGAAAGACTTCCAGATGAATTAAAATGCCTCTCCTGGGGCCGAATTCCACTAATTTCAAATCAAAGGTCTCTATATCGCCATACTATCAAGATGGCTAAAATTACGTTTGTGATATATTCTACTATTTTTTTCACAATGTCGACGAAGACTTTAGTGGCATCGCTTTTGAGTGGTACGGCTGACCGATTGAAGAGACTTTCATTAATAGAATACGAAAACTTTCAAATTGGTAGTCATAAACGTAATCGTCACATCTATGAATGAACCTCAAAAAGTCTGTGCTAGCAGAATACCAAAAGGAGTTTAACACTGTAATTTTGACACGATACTATTATAATGGTGAAGCGATTTATTTAGTGGAATTCGGCGTCTGAAAGTTAGGTACATACTTGTTATAGTAAAGGCTGATTTAGACAGGGTCAGTGACTAACTTCAAATTCGAGACAAGTCAGCGCTGACCTGAGAAAAACCAAATGTAAATTGATTTGAAGTCAGTACAGTGGTGGGTCAGCGCTGACTTGTATATTCACAATCGAAATATCGGGTCAGCACTGACTTGCCTCGAGTTTGGAGTTAGTTACTTACCCTGTGTAAATCTGCCTTAAACCTCATTTTTTAATCATAATTTATTATTATTCGCATCAGCTTTGTCATAGAACGTGGCAATGCAGCGTCTTGGTTACGCGACGACTGGTATTCATATGGATTAGTTGAGCTACCTCTAGATTGTAATATTCTGCAGTTAGCTCAATTATTCCTATTGTAAATACTTATTATAATTTGTTTCTATTCCTTAATTGTAATTTTCTTTATTAATAAAGAATAATTAACACTTTTATTATTTTTTCTCGCTTGCCCTATCCCTGAGTTGATTTTGAATATTTTTAATAAATAATTAATTCCGGACAATCCACACTGCATCATCTATCCCCAAGCTAAGCAGAGCTTGTGTTATTGGTTTTAAAACACTGATAATACAATACAATACATAGATAAATATTTTTTATTATACACTAGCAGCTCCTCGCGGTTTGACCCGCGTAATTCCCGTTCCCGTGGGAATTCCGGGATAAAATATAGCCCATGTGTTATTCCAGACTATAATCTTTCTCTGTGCCAAATTTCATCCACCCGTTCAGTAGTTTTTGCGTGAAAGAGTAACAAACATCCATCCATCCATACTTACAAACTTTCGCGTTGTTAATATTAGTAGGATATACCTACTCAGTTTTAAGGATGCTTTAGCAAACTTTTCTATAGTTATTTATTTAAGTTCACGGTACGAATGCGCATAGCGAGCTTCAGAACCCGATAATAGACGAATAATTGAGATATCGAGGGCCATAGAGTAGTGAACAGACTGGATACCTTGTGATGCTTTTCAAATACTCTTTTTTTTTGTTTCTTTTTTATTTATAAATGTGCTTTAAATATAAGTTAATTTATAGTTTTGTTCATTCTTTGCTCACTTTATTTAAATTTAATATTCAATGTAAACCGGCCTCCCGCGATACAGGTTCTGAACCTAGTGCGGGGACCACAAGTAACAATAACTACTTAAGTTTTTTAGCAAATAAATGCCTTTTGTATTTTGTATTTGTATTTGTAAATCTATTCCGAATAAGATTCAAATCAAAAGCTGAACCTATTGTATAGTAAACAAATGAGCTGAATCTATTCATAAAAAATATCACGTAGTATAAAAAAACAAAGTCCCTTCCCGCTGTCTGTCTTTCCCTAAGTTTGCTTAGATCTTGATGCGGTTTTGTTAGTACATAGAATGATTCAAGTAGAAATTTTATATGTATAATAAACCCGTGTGAAACCGGGCGGGTCGCTAGTTATTTTATAAACTAATTTAAATTATATTTGTTAATTTTAATATTGATGATAAAATTTACTTGTAAAATTCTTAACAATAAATCGATTACGAGCTAAGTTTAGTTGTGTTCACATGTTGTTAAAATGTGTCTCAACGTGAAAATCTTTAATTGGCTCTCTGATTTACTTAATTTCATTAAATTAGTTTAAGCCGATGATTTTCCAGTAAATAAATAAACAAAAATTTTGTTCTCCAACAATATTTTATTGTAAGCCTAATATTATATTAGGCTTATAATAAAATATTATATATAAAATATATAATATTTTATTGCATTTTTATATAAGACTTATCTACCTCACACTCTTTGTCGAGGCGCGAGGCTTGATATCGGGGTCAGATACCAACACGCGCTTGGCCAGTGCTATGTACTTTATTAAATTCCTTCACACCATTACGATGTCATCCGAGAGCTCGGAGTGAGAAATAGAACGGACAAAAATTTGTATTCTAAATCTGTTTATAGGAACTGTTAAAGCCTTTATTAAAAACTACGTACCGCAAAAATCTCTATTCTAAATCTGTTTGTATGTACTCTATAGAGCCTTTATTTATGACTAGCGACGCGCGCCGGCTTCGTATGGGTGTGCTCCATATAAAACGTCCTCTTGAATCACTCTATCTAAAAAAACTGCCTCAAAATCCGTTGCGTAGTTTTAAAGATTAAGGATACATAGGGATAGACAGACAACGGGAAGCGACTTACGAAGCCGGGTCGGGTCGCTAGTCTTACTATAAGGCAGCGTTCGTTGAAGGTTCTTATATTAAATTGGAATCCATTTTATCCCCTCCCTGTAGATTAAGGTTAATTCCTGGGGCAGGGAATTGACAACCTATAGAGGAAACGGTTAAGTAGAGTAGCGGGTTTCATACAACTTTTTTATTGTGACACTAGCTGCGCCCCGCAGCGTCGCCCGCGGGGAAATTTATTTATTTGTCAAATATCATATTTTTCTCGCCGTAAAAACCATCCTTGAACTTCATAGAACATTTTAAAAAAAGATTTGGCCAAATTGGTCCAGGCGTTGTTGAGTTATGCGCTTACCAACACATTTTGCGATTCATTTTTATATTATAGATTATTGACGTTTGTTACCGTTAAACGTAACGACTAAAAGGTTCTTTTTTTTCAAAAATACAATCTAGTACAGTTCTAGATCTGGGGCCGAATTCCACTAATTTCAAAAAAGGTCTCAATAGCGTCAAGATGGCTAAAGTGACGTTTGTGCATTTGGTATTCTACTATTTTTTGCGCTTGAAGAGACTTTCATTATTAGAATGTCAAATTGGTAGTCATAAACGTAATCGTCACAGCTATGAATGAATCTCAAAAAGTTTGTGCTATAGAATACCAAAAGGAGTTAAACACTGACATTTTTACACGACTATTATAATATGGTGAAGCGATTTATTCAGTGGAATTCGGGCCCTGGTTTAATCTATAGGCTCCTGTTTTTATAATAAAACAGATGACAACCAAACATATAATCGATTTATCTAGTCGGTTTTTACGCTGAATTAGCTGAATTAGTGATTAAAAAGCTTGCGACGAGTTTTGCTCCAACTCAAAAACTAACAACCTAACAAGATAAGTATAGGTATTTGCATTCTTGATCACTTCTTTAGATAGATTGATGAAACTGTTATAGCATCGCATAAAAAACAGGAAGTACTAATTAAACTTTATAAAAGAGTTAAGCAATCCACAACGATTGTGAGAAGAATAATGGATGGCTGTACAATATACATTGAACCAAATTAATACTAAACACATTATACCTTGTAAGAGTAAATAAAAACAACAGAGAAATTAAAGTTACTTTAAGGGACATGCTAAATAACCTATTATATCACTTGAAAAGTATTGAAGAGAAAACATCAAAGCGATTTATTTATTATAAATATCCTCCGGTATTTACCAAGTTTTTTATTTCTCAAATTTTGTCTTGAACTAACAAAACTTGCGACTTTCTTTATTGTGTTTGCTACGGATGCCTACGACGTAGATGAGCTACGACGTAGAAGAGCTACGGCGTCGAGGGGCTAATGACAGAATAGCTACGACGTAGGTAAGCTACGGTGCAAAGGGGCTACGATGTGGAGGTACTACGACGTAGAAGAGCTACGGTATAGAGGGCTACGACGACCGAGACTAACTATGGTGTAGAGAGGCTACGACGTAGAAAAGCTACGAACTAGATGAGCTACGTTGAGGAGGAGCTACGACGTAGATGAGCTACAGTGTAGAGAGGCTACGACGTAGAACCGCTACGAACTAGATGAACTATGGTGGCGAGGGACTACGCCATAGAATGGCTACGCTGAATAGGGGCAGCGCGGTAAGCTGAAGACGCTGTGGCGTGAGTTAGGGGGAGCTACGAGTATATCCAGCAGTGGAATAATCCAACTAATATTATAACGTGAAAGATTATAAGTATGGATGGATGTTTGTTACTCTTTCACGCAAAAACTACTGAACAGATTCGGATTAATTTTGGTACAGAGATATATTAAAGCACACAGCACATTTACAGCACATAGGCTAAATTTTATCCCGAAATTTCCACGGGAACGAGATTTACGCGGGTGAAACCGCACGGCGCTGCTAGTATAAAATAACATTGAGAATTATGACACTCACATATACATCTGAAATGTCCAGAAGATACCGTAAGCAAAGCCGCGTGCAATAGTCTAAGGGATTGGTGGTTTCTCAGAAATTCGTGACTAAACTGTATTGAACTAATAGAGAAAACTTGTATTCGATAAAGTTTTGAAGACAACGCTGAGCTGGCCTTTAAAGTCTCCACACACAGAAGCCGGAGGTGGAGCGGAGGCGAAGGCAAGCCGGTTTTTCCTATGGCACCGCGCCGTCACCGCCTGGGGTGTGTGTAGGCTTTCATATGATTCAATAGGATACAACTCGCACGCCTTCGCCTCCGGCTTCTGTGTGTGGAGACCTTTATACTGGTTGTGCATTTTTTTACGAAGACGAATAACCGGCCAAGTACGAGTCGGACTTGCGCAGGAAGGGTTCCGATCTATAAAAACGATAAAAAAATCATATTTCTTGTATGGGAGCCCTCCTAAAATACTTATTTTATTTGACTTTTAGTGTTTTTGTTGGTATAGCGGCAACAGAAATAAATAGTTTGTGAACAACTGTCTAATTTTCGTGGTTCTTCAGATACAGCCTGTGATAGACAGACGAACAGACAGCGTAGTAATAGGGTTCCAATTTTACCCTTTGGGTGCGGAACCCTAAAAATTTTGGTCTCTTTCCATTCATTCGGTGACACAGAATAAAATAAATATAGGAGGGGAGGGGATTCTCATACAGCAAACATGATTTTTTTGTTGTTTTATTAGATAAGTAGCAACCCGACCCGGCTTCGCACGGTTTTATTATACATATAAACCTCCCTCTTAAATCACTCTATCTATTATAAAAACCACATCAAAATCCGTTGCGTACTTTTAAAGATTTAAGCATTCAAAGGGACATAGGGACAGAAAAAGCGACTTTGTTTTATACTATGTAGTGATAGTGATCCGGTTAATTCCCGTTCCTTAGGAATTCCGCGATAAAATATAGCCCATGTGTTATTCCAGACTCTATCTATCTCTGTGCCATTTCGTCCATATTCTTTCAGTAGTTTTTGCGTGAAAGAGTAACAAACATCCATCCATCCATCCATACTTACAAAAGTTCGAGTCATATAACATTAGTAGGCTGGGTACGGAATCCTTTGTATGCGATTCCAACTAGCACTTGGCCAGTTTCATTTAAAAAGGTTTTTTTATTAATTCTATAAACTCATCGTTAGTTTAAACTTTATTGAATGAGCTATCTTTATGGCCATCTTCTTTATAGCCCTCTGTCCTTCTCGCACGATAGGCTTCTCGCTCTAACACTTAGCACGACCTTTGTGAAGATTATAGAACAAGAAATCTGTAGAGTAGTGTTTGATGGTTTTTAAATAAAACTACAAAATCTATGATGATTTATTTTAATTTTTGGATGTTTAAATTCATATTATTGCAAAATAACGATGCACATAAATTATTCAGTGCTCATTAAAGAAATAATTATAAAAATATGTTCAAGGAATAAAAATAAATTATTACTAGTATTATCTATTCAAACAATTGAGCTAATAGACGTTTGAAACCAGTCTAGAGGTAGCCCAACTGATCCATTCTATTTTATTTGAAAGCTAGTGGTTTCCCATTTTATATTGATCAAGATCTGAACAATAGTTTGTAATTTATCCTGGCTAATACCATTTCTGAATAATACACATTTGTAAAAAAGACTTTGTCTTAAGGGGCTAGCGGAAAATGAACTTCCCTTATAAACGGAATAAGTACCAAAATGATTTTTAAGTCGAGCATATTTCCACTAAACGTTGGTGTTTTTTGTATTTGAATAGTATTTATCTATGCTCCTAAATAGTTTATTGGGCAAAAAAAATTCAATTACATTACAATATTTTTTTTATTAACAACGAAAATAACAAGCAAGGAAAAGAAAAATTACAACTAGTATTTACGATTGAAACCATTGAGCTAACTGCAGACGGTTGTAAACAGTCTAAAGGTAGCTAATTGATCCATGTCAGTACGAGTCGGAAGCGTCCCCAAGACACTGGCTGCATTACCACGCTGTATGGCAATGCTGATGCGCTGAGCCAGATATTATTCAATAAAATTACTTTTCGACATATCTTATATATTGTCTTGTTACAAATTAACAACACTTTGTCCGAAATTATAAAAGTTTCAGTCATAATTTTTGGTACTACGGAACACCACCGGAGCGCCTCGAATTAGAGTTTTGTGCAGCCAACGCCGGCCCCGTTGTATCTTTGATTAGTTTCTCAAACAATTTATTTTAAAAATTTCGGCACATTATAAAATAATGCTTCAATTATTTTCATACTTTGTCTTTCAGTTTTATTTTCATTGTATTGCGTTGCATTGCTCTTTGACATTTTGCGTTATTCATTTTTTCAAATAACATACCTAGCCTTCGCAGATTACAAATATTAGTAAGGGATAATTAATAGCTGTAGGATGACCCGTCGACTCCATGGCTTCGAACCCGCACCGCGACACAGCTCTGCACTCTCCTATACCCACTCGAATTAGGACGAGTCCACAGACTTCTTAACATCATCATCATCATTTTAAGATAGATAATAATAATAACCCTAGTCACATTTTGTTAGTGTAGAATAGTTTTATAATATTTTTGTATTTTCTATGGTAAAAAATGTATTTTTTAGCGAGAATTAAAATAAATAAAGTGAAATATAATAATACTAGTGACCCGGCCCCGGCTTCGCACGGTTTTATTATACGTATAAACCTACCTCTTGAATCACTCTATCTATTAAAAAAACCGCAACAAAATCCGTTGCGTAGTTTTAAAGAATAAGGCAGTCAAAGGGAAATAGGGACAGAAAAAGCGACTTTGTTTTATACTAAGTAGTGAAATATGAAATATCCTATATACCTTACTCTCCACACAGCATCATCTAGCCCCAAGCTAAGCAGATAGATACTACAAATTTTGATACTACAAAAAAATAGATACTCCAAAATTTGTAGTTACAGAGAAGCTAAAGTAAAACAATCGGCCTTATCGCCAAAAGCAATCTCTTCCAGGCAACCCTTGGATGGACTGGATCGGTTAATTTACTAAATTGACGGTGGTTTCACTGATAAGTCAAAAAATATCAATTAACTGTGATTATCCTATTAATATATTTGATGATCATTGTGGCGTGGCGAAGATCTGCCTGCAACGCAGGAGGTTGCGGGTTCGATTCCCGCCTCAGAACAAATTTATGTACGATCAGCAGAAATTTGTTCCGTTGGTCTGGATGTTTTCTATATATAAAAACAAAAAATCTATCTATGTATTGTATTGTATTATGTATATCAGTCACCTAGTACACAAGCTCTGCTTAGCTTGGGGCTAGATGATGCTGTGTGGATTGTCCGGAATTATTATTATTTATTATAATACTAGCGACCCGCCCCGGCTTTGTACGGTTTTATTTTATACGTATAAACCTTCCTCTTGAATCCTCTATCTATTAAAAAACCCGCATCAAAATCCGTTGCGTAGTTTTAAAGATTTAAGCGTTCAAAGGGACATAGGGAAATAGCGACACAGAAAGCGACTTTGTTTTATACTATGTAGTGATTATCTACAAATCTTTGTTACCTACCTAAACTATGCTACATATTTATTATTTGTATCATCTTAGAAAGGAGGATGTGTTTTAATTAAAAAGTTATAAATAAAATACCAGTTATAGGGATTAACAACGAAAACTACAAGCAAAGGAATAGAAAAATTACAACTAGTATTTACAATTGAAACCATTGAGCTAACTGCAGACGGTTGCAAACAGTCTAAAGGTAGCTCAATTGATCCATATCAATACCAGTCGGAAGCGTCCCCAAGACACTGGCTGCATTACCACGCTGTATGGCAATGCTGATGCGCTGAGCCAGATACTCACCAGTTATAGGTAAAGTACCAACAATTTTAACCTCCTCAAATTGTTGGTTTTTGTTTCAAAATTTTCGATACAGTATCTCGATTTCTAAGATATAAAAGCTTCAATGGAGAACAGCCTTAATGTTAGAGGTCACTACAGTATCATGATGGCTTAATCAATCAATCATGGAACCACTGCCTTGGTTGATGCTATGCATCTTTAGCTAGAATAACTTAAATAACAATGAACCTCAAGCTGTATTTAGTCGAGAGCTAACTGCAGACGGTTGCAAACAGTCTAAAGGTAGCTCAACTGATCCATGTCAATCCCAGTCTGTGCGTCCCCATGACACTGGCTGCATTCCCCCGCTGTATGACAATGCTGATGCGCTGCGACAGATACTCACCAATTCTTAAAATAGAGTACTTATTCGATATCCATGATATTATGGTATATCAAAGAAAGTAATAAAATGACACTAAAATATGATATTTCAACCATTTTATTATCTAGCCATCTGCCGCCATCTTAAAACCAAAGCCAGCTCTTAAAAAATTACGATCGCAGGCTTACGTATTTAGTTACGCCATTTTACGAGTATTTGTAGCTACCAACTTCAGACTTACATAGAAAATGCTTTAACGTTTTTTGTTATTATTATTATCATCAACCTATTAGTCCACTGCTGGACATAGACTTCCCCAATAAGCGCCAACTTACTGTTTCATTTAGAGGTATTTGTTATTATTGAATCACTGATATATAATTATTGCGTGAAAGAGGAACAAACATCCATCCATACAAACAATCTTTCGTATTTATAATATTAGTAAAGATTTTCAAGCCAAGTTCAAGTAAACTAATTAATAAATTATCTTTCTCTCTTTGTTTGTTTTGAAAGAAAAAGAGAACGTCGGTTGTATTCGTTTATTTTTCTTAAGATCAACAGGTGCCTTGTGGATAAAACTATGTTACAAGTTTTGATGAACACCTCAATATATATATTGAAAACACTTTATTATACTACAAAATGACAGGAAACAATACAGAAAGAAATGTTAAGGATCAAGGAAGTATAAAAAGCCACCGTATTGGAACTTTCGAATTATAATAGGTATGTATATAGTGATATGAAAAAGCGATGTGAAATATATTTAGAATAGTTACTTAATTAAAATAATAGGTACCTATCCGTAACAACCAAAAAATAATAATGATCCTTACGCAGTCGGATCATAAAGCTGTTTTTAAATTCTATTTTTATAATTTTCATAATATTAGAATGATTTTTTTAATGCTAAATCCTAGGTACCTAATAATGAGTTATAGTTATAATTATTGCATGCATACAGCGAAACTAATCTAGGTACTATATAAAAAAAGTAGGGTTTTCCTTCCTGACGCTATAACTCCAGAACGCACGAACCGATTTCCACGGTTTTGCATTCGTTGGAAAGGTCTCGGGGTCCGTGAGGTTTATAGTAATGTATAATAAAACCGTGCGAAGCCGGGGCGGGGCGCTAGTTACTTATATAAGTAATGTATGATTGCATTACCACCTTTAATACCATGTTTGACGCAATAAATTGAACCTTTGTAAATCACAAAACATGAAATAATCCATCATCGTTCCATTAAGAAGAGTTTGTAAACCAAGATGACAATTGCAGCTAAGTAGATATACATGTGAGAGAGAAAGATACTGTGAATGGCCCTGCAGAGGAATCGAACCCGGTACTTACAAGATATCAGGCGGATTCTTCTACGCCTATACCTACGCTACAGATGTCGTCAAAATAACAGAGCTAAAAAACTCTAAATTGTTCGTAAAAGCAATAAAATAAGGAAAGCCGTATGAGAACCCTAGTTCTATTGAAAAAGGATGGAATTTGCACTTACAAGAGTAGACAGAGACAGATATATAAAGTTCTCTATGACAGAAAGAGACAGAAACACAAATTAAGGATCTCTCAGACAGTCTCGGGGAATAATGTTGTAAAAGTTTTGTGATTTTCAGATGGTCATAAAATAAAATAACGAGCTCTGATAACTTTTAATTTATTAAGAAAAATGTCGAAGTGGGCCCTTGAAAAATCTATACTTATAATAAAACTGTAACAGGTCCAAATCTGTACATTGAAGATATTTTGAAAATTTTTTTTGGAGGGCACTCTATTATCGATACTCAAGCCAAAACTGTAATTTTTTTCATTCATGTCTGTCTGTCTGTCTGTCTGTCTGTCTGTCTGTCTGTATCGTAAACGCGCATCACGCCGAAACTACTTGATGGATTTAAATGAAACTCGGCACGATTATAGGTACGAGGAAGGACATAGGATACTTTTTATCCCGGAATTCAGTAAGGTTCCCCTGGGAGAGAGGGTGAAAGAAAAATTCTTTAACCATGCATCACGCTGAAACTGCTGAATGAGTTGGATTGAAACTCGGGACGATTTGAGTTAGTAGTACAAGGAAGGACATGGGATACTTTTTATCCCGGAATTCGGTAAGGTTCCCCTGGGAGAGAGGGTGAAAGAAAAATTGTTTAACCACGCATCACGACGGAATTGAATGAATTCGAATGGAACTCGGGACGATTGGACATGGGATACATTTTATCCCGGAATTCAGTTTGGTTCCCCTGGGCTATACGATAAAAAATAAACGATATTATAAAAATTTCTCTCACAGGCTGTGAGAGAAATTTTTGAAAACCCGTATAGCCCAGGGGAAACCAAACTGAATTGAACTGATAAACGCGAAAGTTTGTAAGTATGAATGGATAGATTGATGGATGGATGTTTGTTACTCTTTCACGCAAAAACTGCTGAACGGATCTTTATGAAATTGGCACAGAGATAGATTATAAGCCGGAATAAAAATAGGCTTTATTTTATCCCGAAAATCCCACGGGAAAGCAAATTACGCAAGTAAAATCGCGAGTACTCCAAATACTAATCATGCGCAGACGAAGTCGCGGGCACCAGCTAGTATAATATAAATCAGTAGAAAGAACTTAAGACTGGAACCAAACAGGTTTAAATGACAAACTACATAGTTTCGATACGTACGTGATCTCCAGGTAAAAAAAATTTACTTAAAATTTTACATTTTCATTAGTTCAAAAGTTAATAATATAACGTCAGCATTGACATACCTACAGTGTGATAATGCAGCCAGTGTCTTGGGAACGCGACGACTGGTATTCACATGAATCAATTGAGCTATCTTTAGACTGTTTGCAACCGTCTGTAGTTAGCTCAATGGTTGCAATTGTATATACTGGTTGTATTTTTTTCTATTCCTTAATTGTTATTTTCGTTGTTAATAAAGATTACTTCATAATGTAACACACATTTTAAAAATACAGTCGAACTAACGTCAACGATAATGGTTTTCAAACGTCAATTAAAGGATGAAGGGTTTTTGTGTAATAGCTCGGCTGGATGGTTGAAGTTATAGGTATAGGTTTCTTTCTTAATGTATGGTTTCTTTCTTTCTTTTCCATACAACAGAGATGATGTTTTACTATTTTTTTTGGATAATGATAGCTACCGAACTCTTCTTACGCGAGATCGACTCAAACGTGGCCTTTTAAAACCCACGTTGTTTTTTTTTAAACCACACAAATGCCCCTAAATCAAAAAATAACTAAAAAACGCACATACCACCTTATCCCGAAACCAAACAAGCATTTTCAGCGAGAACTTATCGAAGACCTGTAGCTTTCACCAACAACCATTCCAAACTCCACCTTATCACCATTGCCACAGCGTCCATTTCACTTCAATCTCCTCTAAACTTACAGATACTCCAGCAAGCGTAAAACGAACCTTATCTCTTTCAAATAAGACCTAGAAAATTCGCGTGGGATGGTATAACTCATCAAAATTAGATAGACCTCCCCCTCCCCGCGTAGTTTGAAATAAACGCACGGATATAAGGGGTTGGGGAGTTAAAGTCATAGGTCAAAGCAATCTGGCTGTTCGTGCGCTTTGGCTTTTAGACGGAACTGAGGGAAGATAATTTTCAGTCGAGCTATAAAGCTCGGGGTGTGTAGACGTGTTTGAAGATGAAGAATTTGAAGATTTAGTGAAGTGAGTATTTTCTTTAAGGATTTTGATATTTGTTATAGGAATATTGTACCAGTATTTAAATTTGGAAAGGTTATTTAGATTCTTAAAAGTAGATTCGATAATATTGATTGATACATTTCATGAAAAGTATTTGATTTAATGACAAAAATACTGAGTTAAAAAGTATAATGTAAATATAAAATTTGATATAAATAAATATCTGTATTATGTTAGTTATAAATCGTTGATGATATGGTATCTTCTTAGATCTAAAGCGACCTAATTCGCGCCAAATGCTCCCCTAAAGGCATTTTCACATACACGTATCGAAATGATTTTTGCGCTGTATATTTTTCACTGTTTTCCTATTCTTTTTCATTTTGAAGCCTTAAGTAAATCAAATAGTTTAATTTAGTCAAGAGGGTTAGCTGTAAGCAATAGTAATGTAGAAGAAAAAATAACTATTAAGAAAATAAGTAAATTTTTAGCTTTTATAAAGAATCACGTTTAATTATTGATTTTAAAGAAATAAGTAAATTATTTGAGCCTCTATGGCTCAGCGAGCGAAGGTCCGCCTGCGACGCAAGAGGTTGTGGGTTCAATTCCCGCCTCGGGATTTTATTTATAAATCCAGTACTTTATTTACAACGAAAATTACAATCAAGGAATATAAAAATTACAACTTGTATTTACAATTGAAACCATTGAGCTAACTGCAGACGGTTACAAACAGTCTAAAGGTAGTTCAATTGATCCATGTCAATACCAGTCGGAAGCGTCCCCAAGACACTGGCTGCATTATCTAGAATTGGAATATATTTGTTTGGTTCGAGTCAAAATATTAATTTATTTGTAGCTCCCGAGTGAAAATTGATAAAAACTAGCATATTATGTTTTATTCCAAGTCTAGAACTACGTCTTTACAAAATTTCAGTCCGATCCGTTCATTATTTTATCGTGAAGAGGTAACCAAACATCCATCCAAACTATCGCATTTATAATATTAAAGTAGAATAGCACAGAAAAATATTTATTATACTGACACAGCACCAAAAAAAAATAATCATGCAATACTGCATACAATAAGACTAAGTAACTAAAAGGGTTTTATCGCCAAAAGCAGATATTTTTTATGATTTAGGCTGTGTCCCCAGTAGGCAAACAGTGAGCAGCCGACTGAGTTTGCGGTATATCAGTTCAGTACGCCCTTCCATATATTTTAAATTGAGTGTCCACAGTTTGCTGGTTTGCGCTCACTGTACGCAGTTTGCAGCGTCACGCGCGCCGACTTTCTCAGTTAGCGGTCGACTCGCAGGTTCCAATGCTTGCGATACGCACGCAAACTGATCTGAGTTTGTAGCTGTTCGCCACAAATTTGCGGCTCACTCAGTCGGCCGCTCACAGTTTGCCTACTGGGGACACAGCCTAACAAAAACAAGAGAAAAGTGTTTCTATCTTGGACCAAAGAAGCAACCTGTTGAGTATTCTAAAAAAAGATATTCAGTCTCTTTTTTCTGAATGAAAACCACATTTTCACTTCTGTATTGAAAACCACATATTCCTTACATTTAGCCGTCAAATTAATATAAAAGGCATTAAACGACTGTAACAGAAGTACGACAATGGTTTACCATTATCTTTCATCTCCACGGCTTTGTCTCATCTGTGTGTGCGGATCTCTAAAGTCCCGTGATTTCTCTGGGGGTTAGACTTTGATTGAAGATTCTAAAGTGCTTATCTTTTAAACGCTTTCGTTCTTCGACGATTCAGACAATTTAAGTTAAATAGGGGAAAAAATTACAAGGCATTTTTTACTTTTTTACGTTGAGAAAAAAATTGAACATCGCTTTAGGTTCGTTGCATTTGATTTTTCCCTTATTTTCGAAGATAAAAATTACTTAAGATAAGACAATTATTTAGTTTAAGCATTTTGAAAAAAATCTTAATTTAATTAAAGAACCAACACCAATATTAGAAAAAACCACTTATTAATAATAAAAAAGCTACAAAAAGGCGTGTTGCGTAAAGCATGTGTTGTGTTGTGATATTTAAATGGTTTTGTTTTAGTTTTAGCGTTCGTTCGTCCTGAATTTTCAGCAAGTAGTGAGAAATTTCAACAATTTTTTTTAAAATACTAGCATATTTTTTCAAAACTATAACAAAGGGACCGAAAATCGCAAATTAATAAAACCAGCACAAATGGCGCGATCCGGAAACGCAGCCATATTGCGTGGATGCGCATCGTTAGCAGCCTCATTTCCGGTCGCCATCTTGAATTGTCTGTGGTTCTATTGTAGTTTTAATTGGAGCTTTTAAATGTTATTTATTGCCAGGATTTAAATTTAACGAATTATTTTAAGTGATTCGGTAGGATTTAATGAATTAGGCAGATTGTTTTCGATTATTCATATTTTTCACATTGTGAAATTCATAGAAGCAAATCTTGCGAAAAATTATAAAACCTAAATATATTAGGTTTATATATCAGAGATACTTACACTAGGGACCTACCTATCAGGGATTCTCTGGGGCCGATATTATAGATTGCACCAACAACCCCCCTCTGTTGAACAAATACGGTGTTATCTGCAGCGTTTTTTTTATTTTATAAATTAGTATTCTAAAGTACCCAAACAACAAACTGGAATAGCAGCATATTTTATGACTGCAGAGTTGTAAAATAGCGGTATAGGAGTTCAAGAAGCAGTTCTTAGCTGCATATAAGCTTCAGCAAACGTTTGTAGCTATATAAGTAACTCTTAGTGGCAGTACTGAAATTAAATACTATCTTTGCATTAAATCGCGAGCGGGTTAGTAAGCTAAAAATAGGATGGAAAATGATACCATAGTTTAGATCTAAACCCAAGGAAATCTACGAGATCTTCCGTTAACAAAGTGATTCCTTAAGTGCCATATCGCGTTACACACACTGTAATGGGATCCAAATCTTTATTAGTTACTTCCTTCACTATTTGTAAAACTCTGTGGCGCAGTTTGCGAATCTTTAAGACGCAGGAGGTTGCTGGTTCGATTATTGCCTTGTGACAAACGTTTTTATGATCTGTAGAGTTTGGATGTTCTGGGTTTTTATGTATTGGAAAAATTATGTATATAAGTACCTACTACGTATTAAATTATATTACGTATTGCACTAGCGACCCGCCCCGGCTACGCACGGTTTTATTATATGTATAAACCTTCCTCTTGAATCACTCTATCTATTAAAAAAACCCGCATCAAAATCCGTTGCGTAGTTTTAAAGATTTCAGCATACAAAGGGACAAAGGGAAATAGGGACATAGGGACAGAGAAAGTGACTTTGTTTTATATCATGTAGTGATTTCAATTATTTTTAACCTGCATTTATGACGTGTGCAAGACGTCCTGCAAGGTCTAAAAAGGAAATAAAACTTTGATTTTGATGTGTGATAATACGAAAAAGGGCCAAATAAATGATTTTTTCTTTCTTCTCTTCTTAGGAAAATGAATTGCAAGTTCTTTTATCAACAGACCATCATCATCATCATGGGGGCAGCATCAGACGGCTTCAGCTACGGCTGGCGCGCTAAGATCGCGGCCTTGAGGGAGAGCCGCAAGCTGGTGCTAGTCATAGTCGCCATCGCCCTGCTGCTGGACAACATGCTGTTAACCACTGTCGGTAAGTTTAATGAGTGTCGGTGAGTTTAACGAGTGTCGGTGAGTTTAATGAGTGTCGGCAAGAGCAGCGATCTGGTGCCAGTCATAGTCACCATCGCCGTGTATATCGATCAACTTACCTTGCGCAAATTATGCAGTTAGATAAAAACAATTTTGAGAAGGAGGCCAAGAGGAGGATCCAGCTAGGCTGGGCAGCGTTTGGACTACTACGTCGAGTCTTCTCGCTATCCATACCGCAATGTTTGAAAATAAGAATAAACAACAAATATACTAAAATACTAAAAAACTAGGGTACCTACCTAACCTAATGGTAAGGAACCCTTTGGGCGCGAGTCGACTCGCGCTTGACCGCTTTTATTTTATTTTTAACGTCGCAATATTGAGGCACGTATAACAAATTTGTAATTTGCGTCTCAGTAGCGTAAGCGAACGAAAATTTGGTTAAGACGACGTAAATTTGGTTAAGTCGACGTAAATTCGGTTAACTCAGTTACAAAATTGTGCTCTCAATTTGGTTTTCGTTTACTTCTGAAATGGAGGCAAATGGAAATGTTTTGGCAACCTTTGTGGCATTGAGGGCGAAAGTCTAAGTACAAGACGGGGTTTGATTCCCGACGCGAGACTATTCCCATGGGAATTTTACAGTTCTCATTAATAAAAGAAAATTAATTAAAAAATCTTTTTAACTAACAACGATAAGTACAATCAAGGAATAGAAAAAATTACAACTAGTATCACTACATGGTATAAAACAAAGTCGCTTTTTCTGTCCCTATGTCCCTATATCCCTTTGAATACTTAAATCTTAAAACCACGCAACGGATTTTGATGCGGTTTTTTTTATAGATAGAGTGATTCAAGAGGAAGGTTTATACGTATAATAAAACCGTGCGAAGCCGGGGCAGGTCGCTAGTATACAATAAAATAAACAAAAATACAGTTAAATAATAGAAACGAACTAGAAAAAATGGGATAATGCATCCAGCGTCTTGGGGGCTTAATCTGTATTTGGTCAATTGAGCTACCTCTAGATTCCTTGCAACATTCTACTGTTCAATTGTAAATACTGACCTGACAATTTTTAAGATTTTATCTAATTTCATATTTATAATTAGGTGTTTGCCAATATATTTTACTTGAAATAATTTTAAAATTAATTTGTTAACAACCAAAATTACAATCAGTGTTCGATCTTTGCTCAAACCGCAGGGTAGTTTTGATTAGAGATGGCATCAGCCGTTTCTTCCTACCCTCTGTTGGGAAATTGGCGAATGAGCGCAGTCACCTCACCAACAAACAAAGAAACGGTTAGCCTCTAGTTCTAACTCAACCGCCGTACAAGAAAGAAATAATCAAATTGCTTACTACTGTTATTTGCCGTGCAATAACTAACTGACACCGTCTGCAGTTAGCTCAATGGTTTCAATTGTAAATACTAGTTGTAATTTTTCTATTCCTTGCTTGTAATTTTCGTTGTTAATAAAGCTTGATCTTACTGACATTAAAACATTTATATAACTCTCGAGTGGGTGTGTCTGGTGCTGTGTTCTGAAGCTGAGATCCTGGCATGGTGTGGAGAATCAAGTCAGTGCCTCGCTATTTTATCTGCCCTGCGCATACCGAGCAAAGATCTTTTTCATTAGGTATTTTTGTTAGGTACCTATTTACTGCCCTACAGCATTATAATACATACAAACTCAAATCTAAGGTCCTTCGATTTTTATAAATTTTACCAGCCCCTACTGTTCAAATCCCACAATCAGAGAATAAAAAAAATTAAAACTTGTATAAAATATATGACAGAATTTGAGCTAACTGCACGGTTGCAAACAGTGTAGAGGGTAGCTCAACTGATCCATGTCAATACCAGTCTGTGTGTCCCCAAGACACTGTCTGCATTACCACGCTGTATGGCAATGCTGATGCGCTGCAACAGATAATAGTTGTTTTGACACTACTAAACATAGCTTGCCAAGTATGGGATATTACCCCTGAATGATACAGTCAGTTGTTTCTCATTGGGAGGCCTATGTCCAGCAGTGGACTAATATAGGTTGATGATGAAACATAGCATGTATGTTGCTTTCTTATAAAGATGCAGTCAAGAACCTCCTTTTGTTGAAGTTGGTTAAAACAGTCCATACCACTCCATTGTAGGAATGCGAAATCATTGCTCTTACAATGAGTGGCTCCCTCACCTCATTTAAAAGTCAAAGGCTTTTGTGGACGTATTTAGGATTAAGTTGCGATCACAATTAATTGATGTACATTATAAAAAACTAGTATAATATACGCTTTGTTTCTTTGGAAACGTTTCAATCCTATTTCTATATCATATTCACTGATTTATGGTATGAGAGCCCATGTGTTATTTAATCGCTAGGACTACCTACGTTTATTCAAAATTACAGTCCGATCTTTTCAGTAGTTTTTGGAACAAAACATAAATTTTTTTATTACACTTACATTTACATATTAAATTTACACCCCATACAATCTACTAAAAAAATCTGCTATTTTTATAACAATATAATATATAATAATTACTTACTTTTTCCAATAGTTGACATAAAAAATAAGTGAAGAGATTAACTTTTTATTTCTTACCTACTTGTTGAGCCGACCCTAGGCTAAGTGAAAAAAAATATCTATATGGACCCAACAAACAAAATTTAAACGATTCATTAACTATTTGTTCAGTAAATATTAAAAAATCTGTGAGTAAATATACAGAAATATTTTATGACTATTTTTAGTGTTTTTTCGACTAGAAACATTTTATTTTACTGATCCTTTATTTTATTCGTCCTTCCTCCGCCCCTGCATTACTCCAGGCAGTTTTATTTGCTGACAAAAGAGTTTTACATTTATTGACCGAGTTCCAGCCACCTGAAAAGATCGACTTTTTATGAAAGAATTAATTTTTGCGTCGCTTTTTTGAGTTCTTTACTTTGATGCGGTGAAAGTATTAGCAAATCTAGAAGATATTGCTTGTTAGCAATAAGGCCACTTATTGTGATTCAGTTTTTCAAATAGACTACATACACATATTGTATTCAACCTCACAATTACTTACACAATAACTTATTCGCAGATTTTGGCAGCAAAATATTGTTTTTGGGTGATTCTACGAAAACTCGTTTTTTGTCTGACTTCTGTGGCACATTTTTTTTTGTTGAAATTGCACATCATGATAGTATATTCTAAATAAAGATTTAATTTTGAATTTTTTGGTAGTGAAGGGAACTTTATTGGCTTTATGGTTACGGAGTTATTCAATTTTAAAAATATGGTGTCCACGGAAATCAGAATTTATATCACCAAAATCAAATATGGGTAGGTTTATCGATAAAAATATGTGTTTTCGGTAGTAAGTAGATTATTAAGCTAAGGACCAATTATTTGACGTTTGTAGTTTTAATCAGTTTTTACAAAAACACCTTTAAATCATTACTGTAACTTTTTACAAAAATCACACTAACAATGTTTATCTTTGTATTAAAAATATTATAATTATTCATTTTGTATTTATTATAAACTTTTATCCTAAAAAACATCATAAAAACTGTAAAAAAATATTATTGAGATGTTAATGAACCCGCAAAATCCACGGAAATCACACCACGGAAATCAAAAAAAATTACAAAATCTTAGAAATTTTCTTAATTTGCTGGTTTATTTTACATTGAAATATGCAGTCGAAATTAGGAACACAAAAGGCATGAATTATCATCATTAATAAAACAATAGGATTAGCATAAACAAATTTATAGTCAACATGGTAATCAGAATTTCTAGATACCAAGCCACGGAAAGTGATTACGTACTGAAATAACAGAGTGACGTGGAGACATACACACTTGTTGTACACACCACTGATGGGGCGTGACTGATAGTTTCTCTCGATCTAACAACAATTTACGCAGATGTTAAAGTACAGCATTTATGAATGAATTAGTGCGCACCAGGGGAATCAAAGCTAAACGACGGACGCGAAGTTATCTCGTTGTAACTTGTCAACTAAAGCTTAGTTTTGCGTAGTAATAGCGTCAAATAAGCAAGTAACTATCTGGGTTATTGTGAACCTATGTAAATTAGTACTAGTGTTTTCAGAAAATGATATAAAAATTTATTAACACAGGAACATGAGGTCCGGACGCACCACGGAAGTCATAATTTCCAAGGATTTTATTTATTTTTACTTATTTAAAATAAGATTATTAAAAAACTAAAAAAGGCCTCCCCTATTATCTTTGTCTAATCTACTATCATAAAAAAAAACAAAGGGCTAGGGATACTTTTTGTATGATTTTTCGAGCCGGACATGTATTTTTGAAACCCGGGAGAATCACCCTTTTATACAAGATCGTTCATCAGAAAATTCAAGCACCCAAAAACATTTTTTTATGTTCCCGAGAAATTCCTTTTTATTGTATTAAAAAATAAGTAAAATAAATATGTTTATAATATAATTTGAGATTTTGTAGTTCCACATTTCACAGTTCCACAGATATCACGGTGGAACTGTACACAACCTCTTGAGTCATGAATTGCAGATCAACCACTCAGAAGATTGCTTATCTAAAATACAAGAGGTAAATAAACACCCCGTATCTAAGTGAATATAGGAAATCTATACGAAAAGCGCCACAGTGATGTTTGTACCTACGAGCTTATTTCGATTCCTATTTGAATTCGAAGCGGCCTAGCTGCCCGCCCCGGCTTCGCATGGGTGGACATGTAATATAACAACTAGATGATTTTGCTCCAACTCTAAAACTAACAACCTAATAAGGTTGTTAGTTTAGGTTTCTGGTTCGCTTCTTTACTTTACCTAAATAGAACGAAGTGAACAATAATCAAAGTGAGCACTTTATTTCATAATTTCAATTATTTTTTAAAATGTATTTTATGACGTGTCCAAGTGTCCTGTAAGCTCTTAAGGAAATATAGCACTTTGAATTTTGAATATTGATGCGCCCCGCGGCTTCGCCCGCTAAGCAGAGTTTCTTTCGTACAAATTTCAGAAATTTATTGCACACCCCCTAGGGGTTATTGTGTAAAATAAAAAATACGTGTTTGATTATTCACTCCATAGTTTATTTATACCGAGTTTTAAGTGAATCGCACCAAAGAAAATTATTTTCCGCACAAACTTTACCACCCATTTTTATTTAACCCCCTCAGAGATTAAAATTTCCAATTTTTTTTTTTAATAGTCTATGTCCTATTCTAGGTCCTAAACTATCTACATACCAAATTTCATTTAAATAACTTAAGAAGTTACAAAGATTACTTATAAAAACATTCACACAGACTTTCCCATCACTACATAGTATAAAACAAAGTCGCTTTCTCTGCCCCTATATCCCTATGTCCCTATGCATGCTTAAATCTGTAAAACTACCTTTATACGTATTTATACTAACTTTATACGTATAATAAAACTCTAGTCTCAAAGTCACTAGTCTATATATATAAAAGAAAGTCGTGTTAGTTACTTCACTTATAACTAAAGGACGGCTGAACCGATTTAGCTGAAAATTGGCAGGGAGGTAGTTTAGAGCCAGGAGAAGGACATAGGATACTTTTTATCCCGTTCGGTACTTATAATAAAACCGTGCGAAGCCGGGGCGGGTCGCTAGTTTATTATAAAAGTAAGATAGAATACAAAAATGCTTTCACCAGAAATATTATCATTACAAAAATAACTTACATAAGACTAGTACAATGAGAGGCCTTATCGCTTAGAAGCGATCTCTTCCAGGTGTATTCTTGTGTGCTTTAAGTACCTATTTGTATTTTATTAAAATTTTGAAGTAAAAATAGATTAATGCTCCATCCCTATCTAATAGAATATTTGTACTTATGATAAAAAGTTTGTATCAAAGGATTTGAACAGTTCAAAAAATATTTCAGTTCATTAGCATCCTACGTTAAAAAGTTGACATTTGAATACGGAGCCAAATTACGAATCGCAAACCATTTTCGATATATGTATAGATTAAATATAGTCTGGAATAACACATAGGCTATATTTTATCCCGCAATTCCTCCGGGAACGATAATTACGCGGGCGAAACCGCGAGGCGCTGCCTGTATGTTGGGGACGAAGGTACTAAGGATAAGACTTGAACTCATTTTCGAATCCTTTTTATTTCCAAATTATATCTCTACTTACAAAGTTATTTCCGTTTATAAATTGTGGAACTTAGTTTTGAAAGACAGTTGTATTAACTTTGTAAGGTATAGTCTAAAGTTGCGAGTGTAAACTCGGTTGGCGAGTTTCATTTGTTTCTTTGAGGTTTGTTTCAACAAAGTTATTTAGTTGTTTTGTCTCTTTGCTTCAAGTATTTACATAGAGCTTTACTATCTTCATTTACTGCGAGAGTTATGTAAAGATGTTTAAAACATGCCTAGGTAGGTAGAATAAAATTAATTGTTAGATTTTTTGGAAAAAAAAACTAGTAATCGACTTCCTTTACATAATTAAAACATCACATAGTATAAAATAAAGTCGCTTTCTCTGTCCCTATGTCCCTATAAATCCAGATGCGGT
Organism: Eupithecia centaureata; assembly: GCA_944547425.1. NCBI lineage: Eukaryota > Metazoa > Arthropoda > Insecta > Lepidoptera > Geometridae > Eupithecia > Eupithecia centaureata. The sequence goes on along the minus strand of OX155704.1, from coordinate 7,260,407 downwards.
TTTCTTAATAGAGAGAGTGATTCAAGGGGAAGGTTTATACGTATAATAAAATCGTGCGAAGCCGGGGCGGGTCGCTAGTTATAATTATATTAAACAGACGCGCTTTACTAAACAAGCTAAATTGAAGTTAAACTGAACTAAATCTGATTTAAAGATACCCGAGTCGAATTTTAGAATAGTGTTGGAAGAGTGTTTTATCGTTACGATGAAATTTTTATCGACATTTTTTTTGCGACCGCTGCGCTGTGGTGTAGCGGTGTGAAGGTTCGTCCTGGCACGCAGGAGGTCTCGGCTCGGGACAATGTTCATACAATATGCTGATTCGGGTGTTCTGTATGTTTTCTATGTATAATAGGTATTCTGTATAAACAAAGATCTATTATCAATGTAAATTATATTAGGAATCTTTTATACCACAGAAAATTACAATAAAAAAAGAAATAAATAACTAATAAGTATATAATAAATAAAATAACTATATGGTATTTACAATTGAAACAATTGAGCTATGTACAGACGCATTTGCAGTTTAACAGTCTAGAGGTAGCTCAAGTCACTGCATTAAGTGTATCAGACATCTAGTACCTATACCTAACTCAAGCTCTGTTTATCTTGGGGCTAGATGATGCTGTGTGATGATAAGGCCATTATAAAGGTTAAAAGTTTTTTAATTGTACTTAAAATATCCATATCCTTACATTGTATAAAACAATGTCGCTTCCCGCTATTTTGTCTATCTGTCCCTATAACTTCTTAAGTTTTTATAATTACGCATCGGATATAAATGCGGTATTATTCGAGGAAGGTTTAGGTATACGTAGAATAAACTAGCGACCCGCCCCCAGCTTGCAACCCGTGCAAGCCAGAGCGGATCGCTAGTTTAAAATATCGATAACTTCGTCCCCTCCCTACTCCGCCTTTGATGAGGCGGCTAAGTGAATTCCACTTTGATCTCGCAAGGAAATTGCCGCCCTTCCGCCCGCCTAGCGCAGAGCCTTTGTCAGGGCAATCAGCGGCTGGGCGGGAATGAACTTTGATACTTAAGAGTTAAGATTTAAATTTCAGACTTAGGTTTTACTTGTTGGAAACGAAGCTAAGTTTTAAAACTTCTTTAAGCCAAAGAAAAGAACCATAAAAGACAAGACGAAAAATTTTGGATTTGAATAGAAGAAATATTTTGATCTTATTGCTTGTTGCAAATATTCTAAAGGGAAGCTCAACTGATCCATATCAATCCCAGTCTGTGCGTCCCCAAGACACTGTCTGCATTCCCCCGCTGTATGACAATGCTGATGCGCTGCGACAGATACTCACCAGCTAGAGGGACACGCGTCGCATCGACCAGACGACGATGCTCAGATATGTTTTTATAGGACGAAGATTTTTTAAAATTGTAATAAAGTAAATTAACTTTAAGGTTCAACTTTTATTCATTTCCAGAGTCTGAAAGTAACACAACTATTTCACATGTCATCTTATTTGTGTACAAGCATCTCCCCGCGAATTTGCACGCATTCATCATCACAATCATCAACGTAGACTAGTCCACTGCTGGATATATGGCCTCCGCTAATGAACGCTAGAGTTTCTATATCTCAAGGCTATTTCTATATACCTACCACCTTTACCCATAAATAAGTACCCAGATTTATGGAATGAAAGTACCTGTGGTATTTCACTGCTAGGACTACGTCTATTCAAAATTTCAGCCTAATACGTCCAGACATTTATCCATCTATACAAACTTTTTTTTTTCAGTCTCATGAAAACACCTTTATTAACAACGAAAATTACAAGCAAAGGAATAGAAAAATTACAACTAGTATTTACAATTGAAACCATTGAGCTAACTGCAGACGGTTGCAAACAGTCTAAAGGTAGCTCAATTGATCCATGTCAATACCAGTCGGAAGCGTCCCCAAGACACTGGCTGCATTACCACGCTGTATGGCAATGCTGATGCGCTGAGCCAGATATTCACCAGCTCTATACAAACTATCGCTTTTATAATATTAGTAAGGAAGTAAGGATCAGGTTTTTTTATATTTTGTTGCTATAGTCAAGTTAAAGTCTTGAATTGTATTTAAAATGAACCACCACAATGCCTTTCTAGCAGTACGAAGTCCTGCATTCAACGCGTTGGAAGACTCTTCAGTTTCAAATTACAGGCATGAAGTACAAAGTACTTGTACGTCAAAGGCATTCTCGTTTGTATGCTTTATGGTTATGTCATGACCTAACTCGTTATGTTGCCATATTGTGATCCAAAGTTTGCTTGTTATAATGTTTTGTTAATATTAAGGCGCTAACTAGGCGTACACTAGTGCCGCTAGTCGCTACTTATTTTATAATATTATTACGTTATACAAAGGAATTTTCAAAATATCAAAAGTTCAGCTTGTTATACCTATCATAAGCTTTTTTAGTGCATCTGTAGTAGTTTTGTAAAATTCTTTAATTAGGAAGAGATACGAAAACAAAGTTAGGTTGCCACCAAGAGCAACTTCGTAACTCTTCGTTAAATAAACAAAATAAAACTACTACAGATACATACATTAAAAAAAGTTTAATATGATAGGTATAACAAACTGAACTTTTGATATTGGAAATTTCTTTTTTTAACACACTACACTGTGTCTTTGGTACTAAACATACCTACTATAATTTCGAAGCGATGCGGTCAAATAAAAAACAATAAAACTTTCTTATTTCATTTAATAGTGAGATATAAATTAATCATCTGCCTTCCATCAAACAAATTTCGAATCGAAACCGAACCCCGACTATTAAAAAGCGAATTATCAACAAAATGAATTCATCGACACGCAAGCCACTTGACTCCCCTCCCTAGAATGAGCTGTCATCCGCACGGCTCGAGTACTCTCGGCAATACTCGGGATCAAATCGAGCCGATGCGTTTAAACTGCGAGTCTGCTGGGTGGGTTGTGTATTTTCGTGATACAAATAATTAATAATTCAACAAATTAAAGCTAATCTTACTCAAAGAGTATATTTTAGAAGTAAAAAATTTAAATAACAGTAGACATACATACTTAAATTACCTAAATCTGTCTTATATACCCAGATACATACATAATATATAATCTAGTTATATTATTAATATTTATTGTGTTTTAAGGTAGTTACTTATTTTGAATAAAAAACACGACGACAAATGACGATCACTGATTCACTCTGTTTTTATTACACGATGTGTAAAAAATACCTGTTACGTATCCGGGTTTTGGACTTTCAAATCCGGGGTTTTGACGCGTCTTGTCCTGGTTGCCAAAGTTTAGAGATGGCAACCCTAGCCGACCCCACTTAGCGTGGGATAAGGTCAGCAAGAAGAAGAAGTAAACAATTCATCGACACAACGACGCTCTTCACTATAGAATGATCTGTCACCCACACATCCCATCTGACATGGGTGGGTTAGGTGCTTTAGGGATGTTCTCGGGATCAAATCGAGCTTGAGTGAGAGCAGCTGGGTTTATTAATTAACTATCGATAAGCCCCGACTACGCACGGGTATTTTATATAAGTACGTAAACTTGAACCAATCTATCTATTGAAAAAAACCGTATCAAAATCCGTTGCGTAGTTTTAATATCTAAGCATAAATAGAGATATTGTAGATAGACAGAAAGGAGCGGGAAGCGACTTTGTTTTATACTATACTAGCGACCCGCCCCGGTTACGCAAGTATTTTATACATATAAACCTTCCTCTTGAATCATTCTATTAATTGAAAAAAACCGTATCAAAATCCGTTGCGTAGTTTTAAACATCTAAGCATACATAGGGACAGAGAAAGTGTTTTATACCATGCAGGGATGATAGGATTATTTAGTGTATGTGTACTTAACTTATACCCTAATAATTTTGTCTTGGTCATGCAGTCAATAGGTTGTACCTACCCAGATAGAGGGTTGTATATTATTCTATGTAATTTAGCTTTGTCGTTATCTTTGCACGGATCGTTGAGCTTCATGTGGGTTATGTACGTAGCTATAGGTATACGTTAGTATATGAATACTTAACTCCTTGGTATCGGTTGTGTTTATACCATAGACATAGAATTTTTTCACTACGTGTTACGTACGTACATAGAGTTTTCGTCTTTCGTCTCGATCTTAGATGAAACTTAACGTAGTTTGACAGCATTTTGACAGCGGTAGAATAGTTTCATGCTAGGCTAGGCCAAAGATTCTGGCATAACTACGTTCTTTGGGCTAGGCTCATAGAATCATTGTAGCTACCGTATGACCAAATATTTTTTTTAATTGTAACATAGAATGATAGAAAAGAGTGCACGTTTTCTGGAAAACTGCTTTTCTGGTACTTTTAAAAGCAGAAAACAAGAAAAACCGCAAAAAAGCTATAATAATAATATAATTTATTAGAATTTTTGTCAGATTCTCTTTTGTTTTTGCGAGTGACACGTGCTTCTTATAAGCGCGATTTCTAAACTTAGCTGGCTTAGGAATTTTTTAAGTACTAGCAACCCGCCCCGGCTTCGAACGGTTTTATTATACGTATAAACCTTCCTCTTGAATCACTCTAAATATTAAAAAAAACCACTTCAAAATCCGTTGCGTAGTCTTAAAGATTTAAGCAGTCAAATGGACATAAGGATATAGGGACATAGGTACAGAAAAAGCGACTCTGTTTTATACTATGTAGTGATGTTTTCGTTTAGATAATTAATAAGACTGTTTGTTTCCCAAACGAATAAAAATAAAATAAATAAATAAGTAATAGAAGTAGACTATCAGTTAAAATTTCAACTGTCTAACCATTCATGAGATAAGTGGCATACGGATGGACAACGGAGCCTATTAAGGCGCAAACATCACCGAAAGTGGCGCCCCCAGTTTATTTTATCATATAACTCCGTTAAACTAAGGAATTTCCAAAATTCACTCGTACCATTTGTTAAACGTTCTTCTTAGTCGTGCACTCTTGGCAGAGTGGTCGTGGTTATGACGGGTCCTGATGAACGGCTGCTCGAGCAATGCGTCGCCATCGTTCCCTATTGGTTGCGTTGTGGCAGTCTGTCATGGTGGACTGTGTTATTGAGGTGATGAGGTCCGACCATCCAGTTGGAGAGCGACCACGGGACCTTTTGCCCTCCATTCTGCCTTGTACTACGAGACGCTCCATCGAGTCTTCATTCCGTGCCACGTGCCCGAACTTAAGTATTCGTATTTGCACAGTCGACGATAATCTCTCCCCTAAGCGAAGTTCTTCGAGAATGGAGACATTAGTCCGATGCGCGGTCCACGGAATCCTCAGGAGACGTCTCCAGCACCACATCTCTAGTGCATCTATTTTCCTCCGCTCTTTTTGTCTCAGGGTCCACGTTTCGGCTCCGTACAGAAGAATTGGAAAGACTAGGCTCCGCATCAGACGAACCTTGGTGGTTTTGGTTATCCGTTATCTTGTTAAACCTATCATAAGCTATTTTTAATGACTCTGTAATAGTTTCATTTTGTCCATTTAAGGAAGAGATACGAAAACCGAGTTTGGTGACCAAAGGCGACCGCGCCGAGACACGCCGGCGACCACGCGTGTCCATTAGTTTTTATACTTGAATATGTATTTTAGTTTTAAGGAATATATATTGATATGGACCGTAGAATAAGTAATATAAGATCTTTTTACTTGTTCTAATGTTGTCCGAAATAAATGACTTTATTTATTATTATCTATCTATACTTATAATAAAACTGTAACAGGTCCAATTCTGTACATTGAAGATATTTTGAAAATTTTTTTGGAGGGCACTCTGTTATCGGTACTCAAGCCAAAACTGTAATTTTTTTCATTCATGTCTGTCTGTCTGTCTGTCTGTCTGTCTGTCTGTCTGTCTGTCTGTCTGTATCGTAAACGCGCATCACGCCGAAACTACTTGATGGATTGAAATGAAACTCGGCATGATTGTAGGTCATACTACGAGGAAGGACATAGGATACTTTTTATCCCGGAATTCAGTAAGGTTCTCATGGGAGAGGGTATGAAAGTAAAATTCCTTTACCGCGCATCACGCCGAAACTGCTGAATGAGTTGGAATGAAACTAGGGACGATTTGAGTTCATACTACAAGGAAGGACATGGGATACTTTTTATCCCGGAATTCGGTAAGGTTCCCCTGGGAGAGAGGGTGAAAGAAAAATTCTATAACCACGCATCACGCCGAAACTGCTTAATGAGTTGGAATGAAACTCGAGACGATTTGAGTTCATAGTACAAGGAAGGACATGGGATACTTTTTATCCCGGAATTCGGTAAGGTTCCCCTGGGAGAGAGGGTGAAAGAAAAATTCTTTAACCACGCATCACGACGGAATTGAATGAATTCGAATGGAACTCGGGACGATTGGACATGGGATACATTTTATCTCGGAATTCAGTTTGGTTCCCCTGGGCTATACGGGTTTTCAAAAATTTCTCACAACATCTGAACGACGCGTGTGTACGCGTCGTTCAGATGCAGTGAGAAATTTTTGAAAATCCGTATAGCCCAGGGGAACCAAACTGAATTGAACTGATAAACGCGAAAGTTTGTAAGTATGAATGGATAGATGGATGGATGTTTGTTACTCTTTCACGCAAAAACTGCTGAACTGATCTGGATGAAATGGCACAAAGATAGATTATAAGCTGGAATAAGGCTTTATTTTATCTCGAAAATCCCACGGGGAAGGGAATTACGCAAGTAAAATCGCCAGTACTCCAAATACTAATCATGCGCAGACGAAGTCGCGGGTACCAGCTAGTTATTATTATTATTTAAAGGCAACTTCGATGTCCGAAATAATAGATATTTTTAGGTATAATAATCTTCACCGTTGTAAAGTTATAGAATACAATAGAAAAAAAATTAATAGTGTTTAATAGTGTTATGTTGTTGTTCACAGTGCCCATTATCCCGGAGTTCCTCTACGACATTCGACATCCAGACGCGCCTCTCTCCATGTCCCTGGACGAGGTAAATAAACATATTTACTTCAATATTTATGTTCCTGAAATATCACTACATAGTCTATATGTCGCAGACGTATTGTATAATCCGCCGTTTTACATTACGGCTAGCTGTTTTGAAAAACAGCGCTGTTTTGTAATGCGGCAGTTCAACGAGTAGCTGGATTGTCATTGCAATACGTTCTTCAATATGTCGGCCCACGTTTAGCCGCATTGATAAACTACTTAATTGTATAGGGTGACCATGCTAACAAAAAAAAACAAAGTTAAAAACGATAATCAATTTTATTAATCGGAAAAGCTAACAGATTTCTTCTTACGTTATTCCTTACTAATCAAGAATTATTATCATAGTTACTTAATATTAATTATGAAACTATGATAATATTATATAAATAAGAAAAACATCATTTAAGAAATTCCTAAGAAAGGTGTTCGGTTTCGACCGGCGCGCCGGTCGAAATTGACAAGAAAATATTTTTTCTAATTCTAATTTTTTCTAATTTTTAAGCATTCCTTAAACAGTTAATCGAACGCGTTCGATGCTTTTATTTTGTGTATGTGTAAGTACATGATATTATAAATTTTAATATCTGTAAATAAAAAGAGCTAATTCTTATATAAAGTAAGTATAGATAAGAAAAATTTCCTTTGTCCATGGTTTGTTTACAGTTCCACATTGAATAGAAATTATTTAATTACTCCTCAAAATTGTTCTTAAAGTCATTTTTTACCCACATATTTAACAAATTTTCTGTAACTCCGCAATTTAGCAACATAGTTTCTTTACCCAACGCCATTGTTGTTGTTATGTCAGGCAGCGCCACGAGTGTTAAGAATCGGAACTAAAACAGTCAAAGAGGCGGCTAATCTCTCGCTTTATTACATTATGGCTAGCCGTATTGAATAACGTATGGCGCCGAATACAATACGGCGTTTTTTTTCAAAACAGCTAGCCGTAATGTAATACGGCGGATTATACAATACGTCTGCGACATATATACTTATAATAAATCTGTAACAGGTCCAATTCTGTACATTGAAGATATTTAGAAAATTTTTTTTGGAGTGTGTCGCGGCGTATCCGAACACACATCTCGAGCAGTGCGGTGTTTCCGAACGTTTTTCAAGAATAATCACAATATGGCGGAAACCTCTAGACTTACCAAATCGCTTCGTCATTATTACAACTTCAAACTATTGTAACAAATTTTAATACAACGATAAAACCATCTTGGACGTTTTAATTGGCACCACCCACACAGTAGCCGCAACAGAGGGCACTCTATTATCGATACTCAAGCCAAAACTGTATTTTTTTTCATTCATGTCTGTCTGCTGTCTGTATCGTAAACGCGCATCACGCTGAAACTACTTGATGGATTGAAATGAAACTCGGCATGATTGTAGGTCATACTACGAGGAAGGACATAGGATACTTTTTATTGTACGCGTCGTTCAGATGCTGTGAGAAATTTTTGGAAACCCGTATAGCCCAGGGGAGCCAAACTGAATTGAACTGATAAACGCGAAAGTTTGTGAGTATGAATGGATAGATGGATGGATGTTTGTTACTCTTTCACGCAAAAACTGCTGAACGGATCTGGATGAAATTTGGCACAGAGATAGATTATAAGCTGGAATAAGAAATAGGCTTTATTTATCCTGAAAATCACACGGGAAAGGGAAAAACGCAGTAAAATCGCGAGTACTCCAAATACTAATCATGCGCAGACGAAGTCGCGGGCACCAGCTAGTATAAAATAAAGTCGCTTTCTCTGTCCCTATGTCATTATGTCCCTTTGAACGCTTAAATCTTTAAAACTACGCAACGGATTTTGATGCGGTTTTTTTTAATAGAGTGATTCAAGAGGAAAGTTTTTACGTATAATAAAACCGCGCGAAGCCGGGGCGGGTCGCTAGTTAGAAATAAATTAGATGACTTTATTAACAACGAAAATTACAATCAACGAATGGAAAAAATTACAACTAGTATATACAATTGAAACCATTGAGCTAACTGCAGACGGTTGCAAACAGTCTAAAGGTAGCTCAATTGATCCATGTCAATACCAGTCTGTGCGTCCCCAAGACACTGGCTGCAAAACCACGCTGTATGGCAATGCTGATGCGCTGAGCCAGATACTCACCAGCTCTCGGGTCACGCGTCGCATCGACCAGACGCTCAGATAATTTTTTAAAAACCCGGAGAGCCTCGGTACCCCACGGACATAGGGTCTCAAATCCAAGGGGAGCAAATGCGTAGGTTCTGTCGAGACCTGCATATTTGCACCTCTAAATAACGCTGGATTGTCCAGTATTATTAATGATTCATTTATTTATTCAGAAAAACAGAGTGAAAAGTATTTAAAGTTATAACAAACTCTTAAAAATAGTTATGTTATTAATTCCTGAATTGTTTTTTTAATGTACTTAGTTACATTGTTTTTTTATGTGTTAAAACCAGTATAGAAACAGTTGATCTAACTGCAGACATGAGGTAAATATAATACGTAAAAAAGACTTGTGATAACAAATAAATAAATAAATAAATAATAATGTTGTAGGTGACGCTACCTCCGCCCCCGCCGACCCCCTACTGCCCCTGCCTCGAAAAGAACATCACCAGCGTCCCGGATAATATCACACATGGTATGTAAATATATGATAATAATCCTTCTTTTATTTATTTGATAATATTTAGACAGAAGCTATTTTAAATACGACTACTGTTCCAATATCTATCTATTTTAAATCTATTTCGCCTCTTCCACTAGTGGACAAAAAATTGAGGCGAATTAAATTTGACTTGTCTAAGTGCTTATTTTGTAAGCCTAAAGAAATAAAGATATTGATTATTGATTATTGATATCAAAAGGAATGAAATGAATGAACACTTATTGTATAGGTGTTCATTCATTTCATTCGTTTATTTCAGAAAAGTCCTTATTTCATATTAGTTTCTAAGTAGGTACCTACAATGTGTTTTAGCTAGTTCACTAAACAGGGTGTAAAAAGACGACTTGGTTCTAAAAATTAAGGGGGGTGGCAGACTATCCCTAAACGTAAAAAAATACAATCCGCAGACTTAAAAAAGCTTATTCGTTGTTCGATTCAAAATCACTGAAATAATGCTGGACTATCAAAAAAGCATTATCAAAGCAAGCCCCAATCTAAGCAGAGCTTGTGTTATGGGTACTAGATAACTGTTAAACTTAATGTAATAGGTACAGAGGCGTTCATCATTTGCTTACCCCCCAAATAGGCATACCGGGTTCGAACCCTGCAATTACTTAAGACATTTTTTTGCTTTTTTTAACAAAGCACGATAAGGATTCCTGGAAGAAATTGCTTTAAGCAATAAGGCCGCCTGTTGTACTTTTTTATAATTTGATGAAATTTAGATATAAGTTAATTTAAGTTCTTTTATATTTCAAAAGGTACAATAAAGTGTTAATTCATTCATTCATTCACGATGCAAAGCAAGCACTATGGTTTATTTTTTGCGCTTAGTTAAAAACTGCTTGAAGTTCTTCATCATTATTTTTGCCGTATATTTTGGCATTTAGGATTATAGCAAATAATGAACGCATTATGTAACTACATTTGCGTTACAGTATTTTTGTTATTTTCCATATCACTCCACTTCCACTCAGAACTCCGAAACAAGTATTTCCACAACCCGCAACCTCCTACGTCGCGAGCGGACCTTCACCAACCGCGCTATCGTCATATCACTGCTAATCTCAATTCTGTACCTATAAGAACCTCTTCTGTTCCAGTAAACATCACAGCACGGAAGGAGGAACGCCACCAGGAGCTGATCCACGAGACGGTCGCCGTGGGGGTCATGTTCGCCAGCAAGGCGCTGGTGCAGCTCTTGGCAAACCCCTTCGTTGGACCCCTGACGCACAAGTGAGTGGAATCAACAGACTCTGAGCCAGTTGAAGTCTCCAGAGAACATATGCATTTGCTCTCCTTTGAGTAGAGACCTGCAGCTCTTGGCGAACCCCTTCGTTGGATCCCTGACGCACAAGTGAGTGGGAATCAACAGACTCTGAGCTGAGTGTAGTCTCGACAGAACCTATGCATTTGCTCTCCTTTGAGTAGAGACCTGTAGCTCTTGGCAAACCCCTTCGTTGGACCTCTGACGCACAAGTGAGTGGAATCAACAGACTCTGAGCTGAGTGTAGTCTCGACAGAACCTATGCATTTGCTCTTGGCAAACCCCTTCGTTGGACACACAAGTGAGTGGAATCAACAGACTTTGAGCCAACTGAAGTCTCGACAGATCCTATGCATTTGCTCTTGGCAAACCCCTTCGTTGGACCTCTGACGCACAAGTGAATGGAATCAACAGACTCTGAGCCAGCTGAACTCTCGACAGAATCTATGTATTTGCTCTTGGCAAACCCTTCGTTGGACCTCTGACATAGAAGTAGGCATGGCTGTCGTTTTACACAACGATTCGCTTTGTAATTTCTCAAAGGATATCCGTTTTTAACAACGGTGTTTTCTTCATCCGTAGATTCTCATAACCGTAGAGTTAACGTTGGTAGAAACCTTGTATCTCAGGCGCCATATTTTTCTGTCGTTATCGATTCAATAACGTTCTCGTAACGCCTGCCTTTTTTGGGTGGCGATCGATAGTATTAAATGTATGTACGAATTAGTTTCGTTGTCTTTGACATCCGATACTCAAAGATTCGCAACACTAACATTGCATTTTGCACACTCTTAACTCATGTACTTTATTTTGCAGAATTGGCTACAGCATCCCCATGTTTACTGGATTCATCTTGATGTTCCTCTCGACTCTGAGTAAGTCAAGAAACTGTCTATTAATAAACTAGCTGTACCCATGGCAAGGGCTTCTTAGCCTTACGCTAAAAAAGCTCCTTTAACCCATAAATCTGTTCCCATGGGAACCGTTTACCATTTCTATAAAACTTATGCATGCAAAGCCGTGGGCAAATACTTGTTCTGACATGACATGTGGCGCGGCGGGCGAGGGTCCGTCTGTGACGAAGGAGATTGCTGGTTCGATTCCTGCCTTGTTGTTCTATAATTAATGTTTGTACGATCAGAATTTTTTTCCGGGGTTCTGGTGTTTTCTATGTAGAGGTATAATTAAAATATATATCTATGTAATGTATTGTATCAAGTATATCAGTCATCTAGTACCCATAACACAAGCTCTGCTTAGCTTGGGGCTAGATGATGCTGTGTGGACTGTCCAGCATTATTTATTTGTTGTTTATAAGAATAAGAAAATATTTATTTATAGCATTTACAAACTACCTACTAGTAAGTTACTTACCTAATTTCTTAAATTACCCAACACCATGAATTACATAATATTAAGTAGTTAGGTACTAATATGTAAGACAGGGCGCTATGGCGCTCATTGGGGGAGGCCTATGTCCAGCAGTGGACTAATATAGGTTGTTGATGATGATGATGATGATGATGTAATATGTATGTAAAATGTTGTCCTCAGTCTTCGCATTCGGTCGCTCCTACAGTGTGTTATTCATCGCAAGAGCTCTCCAGGGGATTGGATCCTCCTGTTCCTCTGTCTCAGGGATGGGGATGCTGGCGGAACGGTACCCTGATGATAAGGTAACGGAAGGACGGTACACTGATTATGAGGTTACATAATAATGGTACACTGATGAAGAGGTTACAAAATAACGGTACACGGTACACTGATGATGAGGTTACGGAATAATGGAACACTGATGATGAGGTTACGGACTAACTGTACCCTGATGGATCGGGCTGAAATTTTGAATAGACGTAGTTCTAGCCCTGGAATGAAACCATAAATCCGTTCCCATGCGATAAAAATAGCCTCGAAACGTTTACAAAGAAACAACGCGAAGCGAAGGTAAATACTAGATAATAATAAAATTACAAAAAATTAGAACTTTAAAGTTTTAATATAATAATAAACTTGAAAAGTCTTTTATTATTCTTAATACTCTCGTTAACGGTAGTGGATTCAATGTCATTTTTAAATTAAGTATTCCGCATTTTTGAACAGGAACGCGGCAACGCGATGGGCATAGCGCTCGGGGGCCTCGCCCTGGGGGTCCTCATCGGGCCTCCGTTCGGGGGCCTGATGTACGAGTTCGTGGGGAAGACGGCCCCCTTCCTGATGCTGTCGGCCCTGGCTCTTGGAGATGGATGTGAGTGGAGCAGGGGACAACGATGTTCTGTCAATCTACATTGGGCTAAGGATAGATCTGATCAGCTTCTGAATTCCACTAAATAAATCGCTTCACCATTTAAATAGTATCGTGTCAAAATGTCAGTGTTAAACTCTTTTTGGTATTCTACTAGCACAAACTTTTTGAGGTTCATTCATAGCCGCGGAGATTACCTTTATAACTACCAATTTGACATTCTAATTATGAAAGTCTCGTTTTGACATTAGTGGAATTCGGCCCCTGGATTTATATTTTATTTATTTTAATTCATTCGATTCGTTTCCGTAACGTAACGTCAAATTCGAATACGATTCCATTTCCGTCGCTATTTTGATTTTATACCCAAACTAAGGAACTAAGGATCCAAATTCAAAAGCAAAAGTTTTCGAATAGGTACGCTCTTTTAAAATAACAATCATAGTCAAAATTTCCGATATCGAATCCGAAAGGCATCCCGATGAATTGAAATACCCCTCCTGATCAGATCTATCCATAACCCCATGATTTCATTGTAGATCCTAATAGCTGTTGATTGGTGCTGTAGGAAGACACATAAAATCAAAAAATTATAAAAAAATCTCTCCATATCCGGAATGCAGGGGAACAACGGTGTTCTGATAACTATCCACAACCCCCATGTTTTTATGTAGATCTTGGAGCTATCAAGATCTTTATTGAAAACATGGGGCAAGCTTAGTTTAGTTTAATTTATTTATTTGAACCATTTAGGAACATACAGAACACTTGATATAGTCAAAGCAATCGATTTATTATTGCTATTATAAATTATTTGTTCGAGTAGATATGTTTTCCCAGTGTTGTACTATGGTTATTTACCGAAATATAAAAATGGAGAAAGGTTAATTTTAATGCGTTTTTTTTTAATTTGTTTAGTCTCTGCAGATGTTCGAAATTAAACAGACTTTAAAAAGAAAAAATGAAGGTTAGCATTCAGACGATGATTTTGACTACATTACATACAATAATTTTACTTACTATCTAAATTAATAAATTATCAATGGTTAGTTTGCTAATTGTAGCAGTAAGATGTAAAATAAACTACCTCCATTTTTGTTTGTTTGTTTTTTTATATGATGCTGTCTATGTTTGTGAGTCAAGGTAAAAGGGGTATTACACTACACGATATTCAGGGACCCTAACCCTAACTAAGAGTGGTGTAATAAGATTAAGGGTCCCTAAGGGACGGACCCAGTAAGCCTTGCTCCCTAATCGCCCTAACTACCGGGCCCTGAATAACGTGTAGTGTAATACCGCTTTAAATGATCTACCCTCTACATTTTCCTTCAATCTCTATGCTAAGAAGGTTGTTTATATTCCAGTGCTACAGCTGATGATCCTGCAGCCAGGCGTGGTTCGTCAGGAGTCGGAGCCACCGTCTCTGAAGGCGCTGGTCACGGATCCTTACATCCTGGTGGCAGCTGGTAAGTGGAACCTGCAGGGTGAGGTAAAGCAAGGAAGTATCCAGGTATCGTGGGGGTTAGGATGTCTTCTGTGCTAGGTCTGTCTAGGTACTACTTGAGGACAATGGATAAATAATATCGTGGTGCATGGTTCGTTAGTGACTATCATGCGAATACTTTAGGGAACGAATACCTACTTATTATTAATCAACGAATAGAAGGAATAGGAAAAATTAAAACTAGTATACATATACAATTATACATATATATAAAAGTATACATGTTGGGTTTACTTTCAACGGCTTGGTTTGAGAACGATCAAATCTTCCCGCCAAAAAGCTTGCGACTTTGGTGGAGTGAATAGTTCCACGCCCCGCCGAGAGGGGTCGCGCACGAGCGCCGCGCGCGCAACTAACTTCATTATCACAAGAAAAAAGACCGGACATCGACCGCGCACACGATAACCATCAAAAATACAAAAATACTCAAAATCAAGACCTTATCACTGTGAAATTGAACAATCTAGTGTCAGTGCAGCATCACGAAGAATCTGTGCATATCTCCCGGGCCCGGGAACACCTCCAAGGCAGCTCAGGTCAGGGATATGAGAAGGTCAGTTTCTACAGATCAAGCCGTTACATTTCATAGTCAAATTTAGCTATCGAATCGCACATTTATGGTCATTCGAGCCAGGATTATCCAGTTACGAATCAATACAACTAAATATCTATACATTTACACGTATTTATTGGCATAATTCACACTAACTTTTTCAATTTGAACTCTGTTCGAGCGGCCCATTGTTTTAAATTTCGTTACACGTATTTTGTCATATCTCAATAAGTAACCAAGTTACAAGTTTCAAACCCATTGCAAACTCATTTTTATACGTCTTTTGTCCTATAACAACGTGGTTCGTAAGTCAAAACATTGTATTTCGTATCATCATTTTTAATTATTACTTACGTAAATTACCGAGACTACGCCGACCGGCCGCCATTGTACGTCGTATCTGGTGCCGTGTGTAGTTATTACGTTGCAAAATGCCTCCTAAAGGTGATAAAGCTAAAGATTCGGAATCATCCGACGAGGAGTATGATACGTTGGTACAACCACATAATACTACTAAGGAAATGTGTTTTATGAGACTTCAAGCTTTGTACGAGATTTCTAAAAATGTTCGTGACAAACCACAATTGCTAGGTGATTTCAACGCTCGTTTTAGCGAATTACCTACTTGGCGCGATAAGTTTGAACAAAGTTTATTAAATATAATTGTTCTTAAAAAAAGGTTTATACCTAACTATGTTCCATCATACAAGGAGATTGAAAGTTTCGATGAAATATATTTTTTCATTCGTGGGGTTTCAAATAGTTTGAACGACACAACACAAAATAAAGCCGAGCAGAAATCGGAAGTCGCCGGGGTCAAAGCTAGGCTACCTAAACTGGAGCTATTTCCTTTTGACAGTAAACTTGAAAACTGGCCTACCTTCCGCGATACGTTTTCTAGCCTAATTCACAGTAATAAACAGATAGCGAATATCGAGAAGTTTTACTACTTGCTATCAGCTGTTAGCGGGCCAGCTTTGACGATTGTTAAGTCTGTGCCGGTTATTGCGGATAATTATCAAATTGTTTGGAGCGCTTTAGTGAAACGATATGAAAATAAGCGCGCATTAGCAACTACCTATCTCGACAAGTTATTCAACTTTAAACCTTTGATGACGGAGTCAGTTTCTGGACTAAATGTATTCTTACAGACATATCAAGAAAACATTAAAGCGCTCCAATTGTTGGATATAAAGGATTTGTCGGGGTTTCTGTTGTTTTATGTGGCGTTGCGTAACCTTGACCCCGTAACTAGGCGTGAACTTGAGCGGGAACTAGGACAGGATGAACTACCTTCGTATGACGAATTAATAACTTTTATTGAAAAACATGTGCGCGTTCTCGAAATGTCAGAGAGTACGACAAATTCCACGCCCGCTAAAGGTGTGCCGTGTTCTCGTAGTCAGTCAAAGGTCAACCAGCCTTCTGGTTCAAAATCTAATAATTCGAAATCGCAGCGGGCGACCTTGTCGTCAGCTTCTGTCAATGCAGACCAGCCTGTAAAATCAACAAAATCCATGGAGTGTCTGTATTGTAAAAAGATGCATTCTATTTATCGATGCAACGAGTACACTGACCTGACGCCGTCGCAGCGTCTTGACAAAATCAAACAATTAAAGTTGTGCGAAAATTGTTTACGTGAACATTCTGTCAGCGACTGTCCGTCTAAGGTACTCTGTACGATCTGCAAAAAAAAGCATCACCACACACTGCACATAGACTCTGTTGCAAATTCGAGTTCTAGTGCGATCGCATTGACGTGCTCGGCTTCTTTGACGGTGTTGCTCGGCACCGCGGTTATACACGTCGCAGATTGTTGGGGCCAGTACCAAACCGTACGTGCTATTATTGATAGCGGCGCTATGTCGAGCTACATAACTCAAGACTGTGCAAAACGTCTAGGGCTGTCACGTCGTAGATGCAACTTCGAGCCCATCGGTCTAGGTGGTAATCCAGTGCGAGAGTTCGGTTTAACTACTTGCAATATTAAGCCGCGGCACTGTGCTAGTCCCGTCCTATCTACTGATGCGGTCATCGTGACCAACATTGCAGGTAATTTACCTACAATGCCCCTGTCTGATAAAACTATTGTTGAGTTTAAAGATCTGATGTTGGCCGACCCGGCTTTCTACAAACCCGCGCCAGTCGACTTGCTAATCGCAGGTGATCTGTTCCCGTACATCTACGATGGTGACAAAATACTTCCGCTGGAACCCGGTTTGCCCGTGGCAATGAGCTCAGTATTTGGCTACGTCATTTTAGGTCAGACTGAGCTAGATCAAACAGCACACGGCAGAATAAAAGCGCGTACTGGATCAAGTCACGAAGGTCCTTTCTGTGGTTTCACTATGAACCTTGACGGAATAATGAACTCGTTCTGGGAGGTTGAGAAGGTTCCCCTTGGGGTACCACGTCGTAGCCCTGATGACGAGTTAGCAGAGCGCCTCTTTGCGAAGGATTATCGTCGGAGCGACACGGGTAGGTATATAGTAAAATACCCCTTCAGACCGTCTGGTGAACTCGGCGACTCGAGCCAAATGGCAACTCGTCGACTTCTCAACTTAGAGTCAAAGCTAGAGCGGGAGCCCGAGTTGAAAACTCAATATCATAAATTTATGCGCGAATATGAGGACCTCGGGCATATGACTTGTCTTGGTGATGTCCAGAACGTGGATTCGAAATATATCATCCCGCATTTCTGCATTATCAAACCAACAAGTACCACAACATCTCACCGTGTGGTATTTGATGCTTCTGGTAAGACATCAAATAATATGTCGCTCAACTCTTTGGTGCTACCAGGTCCCAAACTTCAAGCTGATATAAATGAACTGTTAATCAACTTCCGTCTGCATGAAATATGCCTCTCTGCAGACGTTTGCAAAATGTACAGGATGGTGATCCTCGATGAGATTCAAAGACCCTATCAACATATTCTATGGCGTTATTCATCGGACCAGCCAATACAGAAGTATGCTTTAAATACTTTGACGTATGGTGTTGCTAGTTGTCCATACTTGGCGATTAAGGTCTTGCACACACTGGCGGATGATGAAGCGAGCAAATTCCCAAACGCAGCGCCAATTTTGAAAACGGCTTTCTTTTTAGATGATCTTTTATGGTCGGTGTCTACCGTAGAAGAGGCGCTGCAGCTTCAGCATGAACTCATGGAGTTGTTAAAAGCTGGGGGCTTCATGCTCCGCAAGTGGTCAAGTAATTGCCCACAGGTAGTTGAGCATTTGGACCAGACTTATCGCGAAACGCCAATTGCATTCGACGATAATTCTAACTTGTCCATTAAAGTACTAGGACTGCAGTGGTTGCCAGCATGTGATGCGTTTTCTTTCGCCACCACTCCGTCTAACCCTGTTATCTCAAAACGAACAGTTCTGTCTCAAATAGGTCGGCAATTTGATCCTCTGGGTTTCGTGGCTCCGTGTATCTTTTTTGCCAAATGTTTCATGCAGGAACTTTGGGCTCTTCAGTTGGACTGGGATAAACCATTACCATCGGATCTCGAAGCGCAGTGGACAGCATATGTCGATGAACTTCCATTGCTGTCAAATATAAAGCATGACCGCCATGTCAAGGTAGTGCGCCATACCTATATTCAGATTCTAGGTTTCTGTGACGCTTCAACTAGTGGCTATGCTGCGGTGGTTTATATGCGATCTAAAAACGCGGATGGTGAGAGCAAAGTCAGTTTAATCATAGCTAAATCTAAAGTAGCACCCTTAAAAACTGTCACTATTCCACGTCTAGAACTCATGGCTGCACACTTGCTCGCCAAACTTGTCAAATATGTCCTCAATATTTTGCGTAATCGTCTTGTGGTCAATGAGACTATGTTGTTCACGGATTCGTCCGTCGTGTTGGCTTGGCTCAATACCCCCAGCCACACACTCAAAACATTTGTGTCTACTAGAGTGTCCAAAATTAATGATAGTGTGCCTAGTAAATACTGGTATCATGTGAGTGGTGTTTCCAATCCAGCTGATGTATGCTCCCGCGGTGCCTTACCGTCTGCTCTGCTAGCATCGCACGAATGGCTTAACGGGCCTGCTTGGCTCGACCTAGACCAAGCGCAATGGCCAGTGAAGACGATTGACGAGTTCCGAGACTGCATTCCTTCTGAGCTTAAAACTACAAAACCGGTACTCCTTATTTCTGGAACTGTCTCATCTGAGCTGCTGTACGATCTCACGGAAAAATATTCCAGCTATACTAGACTGCTTAATGTTGTAGCTCGATGTTTTCAGTTCATTCGGAATTGCAGATCTGCTGCTCATGAACGTAGGTCGATTTCAGTTACTGACATCAGAAGAGCTCATGACGTCTTGGTAAAATCTGTCCAAAAACATCATTTTTCAAACGACATAGAAGCGTTAACAAAGAACGGGAATTGTAGTCAGTCCTTGAGAAAGCTCAACCCTTTCATAGATTCGCACTATTTCCTCAGGGTGGGGGGTCGACTTTCCCAATCGGACTTAACGTATCAAAAAAAGCATCCATTGCTTCTGCCAAAGAAATCTAATTTCACCAATATTTTGATAGACCATTTCCATAGATACAACTTGCACGTAGGTCCACGCACCCTTCAAAGTTTAATTAATCAAAAATATTGGATTATTTCAGCGCGTAGCGCCATTCGATCGCGTACAATCAAATGCATGTCTTGCTTTAGGGCGTCTCCTTCAAATCAACAACCTAAAATGGGCGAACTGCCTAAGTTCCGCTCTCAAGATGTTCATGTCTTCTATACTGTTGGTGTCGACATAGGCGGACCTTTTGCTACAAAAGAGTCGACTCGTAGAAATGCTCACGTATCCAAATCGTATTTGTGCGTCTTTGTGTGTTGTGCCACACGAGCTGTCCATTTAGAAGTCTTGTCTTCTTTAAGTACTGAGTGTTTTCTCGCATGTTTTGACCGTTTTACCGCGCGAAGAGGTCTATGTCATTCGATTGTGTCCGACAATGGCACTAATTTTGTCTCAGCTGGTAAACAGCTAAAAGAGGTAACAGATTTTCTCAACAGTGCCTCAGATAGTCTATCCAACGGCCTTACCTTTCGGGGTGTGAAATGGAGACATAATCCACCAACCGGAAGTAACTTCGGTGGGCTCTATGAGGCTGTAATAAAGTCTGCTAAACTGCACTTAAAACGTTCCACTGGTACACGATCTTTATCTTTTGAGGAACTCGGTACACTGTTTTCTCGTGTTGAAGCTGTGCTTAACTCAAGACCCCTCTGTGCTTTATCCAGCGATCCCAACGAGTTTGAGGTGCTTACTCCATCACACTTCCTCATAGGTAGAGAGCTATTGTCGGTACCTGAATACAGTTTATCAGATATTTCCAGTTCTAGACTGAATCGTTGGCAGGCAGTTCAACAAATGTCACAACAATTTTGGAAACTCTGGAAACAAGATTACTTGCATACTTTGCAACAACGGCAAAAGTGGTTTACCAACTGTCGCAACCTTAACGTCGGTGATCTTGTGCTTATAAATTCGGATGCACCTGCATTGAAATGGGCTTTAGGACGCGTTTCTAAATTACATAGTGGTCCGGACGGCGTCGTACGAGTCGTAAGTGTCCGAACCGCGAATAATCATGAGTTTACTCGTCCGGTCTCAAAGCTGAGTCCGCTCCCGTTAGATCAGGACACCGAATAATTACATATACATATATCTACTTTTACCAATTTTATGTATACATGCATGTATGTATTAATTTATATATTTTATCTTATTTCAATACTTTCAACTATTATTATATTATACAGTCCACTTGCTACATTGTAATTTTTAATACTACTCAACTTAATTTTCAACTATATCAAGGTCCAATTGTCCTGGTATCGTAACTGGGAAATCCTATCGGATTTCGGTGGGGGGAAATGTTGGGTTTACTTTCAACGGCTTGGTTTGAGAACGATCAAATCTTCCCGCCAAAAAGCTTGCGACTTTGGTGGAGTGAATAGTTCCACGCCCCGCCGAGAGGGGTCGCGCACGAGCGCCGCGCGCGCAACTAACTTCATTATCACAAGAAAAAAGACCGGACATCGACCGCGCACACGATAACCATCAAAAATACAAAAATACTCAAAATCAAGACCTTATCACTGTGAAATTGAACAATCTAGTGTCAGTGCAGCATCACGAAGAATCTGTGCATATCTCCCGGGCCCGGGAACACCTCCAAGGCAGCTCAGGTCAGGGATATGAGAAGGTCAGTTTCTACAGATCAAGCCGTTACATTTCATAGTCAAATTTAGCTATCGAATCGCACAATACATAAACAACACCTGCTCTACCGGTTGGGACAACATCTCTTCACGGATTATCAAAGAAAACGTAGACCAGTTGGTAGAACCTTTGACACACATTTGCAAATTGAGTTTCGCAACATCGACCTTTCCAAAGTCATTCAAAAAATCAGTTATATTACCCATTTATAAAGCGGGAGACAAAAAAGAATTAACAAATTATAGGCCTATATCAATTCTGCCCGCTCTCTCGAAAATTTTAGAAAGAGCACTGAACACGCGCCTTGTTAATTACTTGGAAAGTCAAAATCTACTCTCTAACAATCAATATGGTTTTCGCAAAAAACGCTCAACATCAGACGCTGTATCTGAACTTAATAACTACATAGTTAAGTGCCTTGATGATGGCAAAAAATGCATAGCTATTTTCCTTGACATGGCAAAAGCGTTCGATACAGTGTCTATCCCTTTGCTATTAGCTAAGTTAGAACGACTAGGTGTACGTGGTAAGGAACTAGAAATTTTTCGCAGCTATCTGAGTGAGAGAACGCAATTGGTTAAAATCGGGGAGCATAAAATTGCACAACTTCCAGTCACCTACGGAATTCCACAGGGGTCAATAATTGGACCGACTCTATTTTTGGCGTATATGAACGTAATTTGTGAGCAAAAGCTAATGAATGGCAAATTATTGGCCTTTGCTGATGATACAGTTTTACTATTCCAGGGAGATAACTGGGAAGAAGCGTTTCGAAATGCCCAAATTGGTTTCAATCAAGTGTCTCAATTGCTCTACCAAAATATTCTAACCCTAAATGCAACCAAAACCAAATATCTGGCGTTTTCGATGCGCAACCCAGGGCTCCCGGACAGTCTAAGCTATTCTTTAAAAGCCCACGCACCGCAATGCCTAAGTTCAAATACATTAAGTTGTTGTGATTGTCCTATCTTAGAATCCTCGAAAACTATTAAATATCTAGGAATTACAATTGATGTTAATCTGTCTTATGCGCCTCATATCAGTCTTCTTACGTCTAGAGTAAGAAAACTAATAGCTATTTTTAAAAATATAAGACATGCAGCTTGTGAGTCTCAAATAAAGATCACGTATACGGCTCTCTGTGAATCATTGCTCACCTACTGCATTACAACTTGGGGCGGAGCTGCTGCTACTCACATGCTCCCATTAGAGCGAGCACAAAGAGCAGTGCTCAAAGTAGCGCACTCTCTCCCTTTCAGGTATCCTACCTCGCAGTTATACCTCGACTGTAAAGTTCCTTCAGTGCGTAAACTTTTTATTCAAAATATTATTCTAAAACAGCACAAGGTAAATCCAGACATTGAATCGCATAATAAAAGAAGAACAAATAAAACTTATAATACTTTCCAATGTAAAACGGCATTTGCTCACAAACACTCATACTTTCTCTCTCCCTATCTTTACAACAAAATCAATAAACTTTCGCCCATCAGTAATTTACCCGCCTTACAATGTAAATACTCTATAAAGGAATTTTTAAAACAAAAAAACTACAATGAAACGGAATCTCTCCTAAAAGTCCTGACATAAAATAGATATACAAACAACTACACTATACATACACTACTATAGATACATATTCATACACATACACACTTTACATTCGCGCCATCTACTGTTGCCCAGACTCTCATGAGACTGGTGTCCTCAGCAGATCACCTCACACACTCCGCACATAACATAGACACAAAAACTACACACACAACTCCTTTTTTTACTGGCTGCTTATTCATATGTAAATGTATAATTTTTCTTAGATTTAATCATTGTGCTTTTTAATTTGTTAAATATATAACTAGGTATCTAAAATCCGAAGCTGGGATCCCTCGCATCTTCATACAAGATTTTCTTAGTAAGAGCGAGGTTTCACTACAATTTACATTATAATGTAAGTTTTTTGATTCTCTTTTTTGAAAATAAATACTTGTTTGTTTTGTTTGTTTGTTTTTTGTTTTGAATTGAAACCATTGAGCTCACTGCAGACTTTTGCAAACAGTCTAAAGGTAGCTCAATTGATCCATGTCAATACCAGTCGTCGCGTCCCCAAGACACTGGCTGCATTACCACGCTGTATGACAATGCTGATGCGCTGACGCATACTTTAGTTAGGGAATACAAACCTATCGTACAATTTGGCTTCAGACAGACACTTTCACAACTTTTATGTGTATACGAAAGTATGGATGGATGTCACGCCAAAGCTACTAAAAGGGCCAGACTAAGATTTATGTTTTTTTCATCATAAGGATGGAAAATAACCTCGTTTATACAAAGACCGATGTGGTGCGGTGACGAAGGTCCTCCTGCGACGCAGGAGATTGCGGGTTCGATTCCCACCCGGCAAATATTTCAGGTTCCAGGGTTTTGGTTGTTTCGTATGTACCTAATGACCAGTACATCAGCGCTAGCCAAGCGCTACATAGATTGGGGCTATATGATGCTGAGTGGATTGACCATCGTAATTTTTTTTTATTTGAAATATCCAGCAAAGTTTAATTACTATTCACAGGAGCAATAACCTTCGCAAACGTGGGCATAGCGATGTTGGAGCCGAGCCTGCCCATCTGGATGGCTGACACCATGGAAGCGCATAGATGGCAGCAGGGTGTCGCGTTCTTACCAGCCAGCATCTGTTACTTGATCGGTAAGGTTTTACTAGCGCCATCTAGTTTGTGTACATGAACTATGAGTAAGCATTCTAAACGCCCTACGGAACGTAGTCATGCTAGAATCTTTAATGGGTAAATTTGTGTTAGCGCCATCTAGTTTATGGTCTCAATAAAAAAGATCCGTGTGGTCATCATAGATGGCAGCAGGGTGTTCCTACCAGCCAGCATCTGTTACTTGATCGGTCAGGTTTTACTAGCGCCATCTAATTCAAACTAGATCATTTAATTGAGGTGGTCCTGGGAACAAATATAACTAATTGAAATTGAGAGAAAAAAACATTTTCAAAATAACTTATGTCCGTAGCGTTTGTACAGTAGAAAATCATATCAAATCTTTGACATTTAAGTACAAAATCAAATACCTGTATAATTATTAACATCATAGTTTACACCGAGTTTCGACTGAATGAAACCAAGGAATAATAATTTATCATACAAACTATACCAATACCTATTAAACACCTTGAAATATTTTTTGAATTATTATCCTATGTTATTATAGCTCGGTTTTTACTATCTAACTACATCTACATACCAAATTTCATCTGAATAACTTAAGTACATATATTATCTCAGTTAGATAATTTCTTGGACACGTCACAAAGTTCATGTTACAAATAATTAAAACAAGGAATATATCAGCTACTGGAGTACTAGATGCTGACAATGATGGCGATTATTGTAAATAGGTACTAATAATATCCACTCTCCCAGGAACTAATCTCTTCGGGCCTCTCGGCCACAAGATGGGCCGCTGGCTGGCCGCTTGCTCCGGGCTCGTCATCATCGGAATCTGTCTCATTCTGGTCAGTACTAAACGACATTATAAAAGTACTAGCTGTGAATAGAAAAAAATAAAACTATTATATAAAATTGAAACTATTGAGCTAAGTGCAGAGGGTTGAAAACAGTCTAAAGGTAGCTCAAATGATCCATATCAATACCAGTCAGTGCGTCTCCAAGACACTGTCTGCATTCCCCCGCTGTATGACAATGCTGATGCGCTGCGACACCTCTCATATAATTAATTAATTATTACTAAATTAATTAATACTCACCAGCTAGAGGGACACGCACGTGTCGCATCGACCAGATGCTCAGATAATAAATAGCTGTTTTTTAAAACTGAGGATTAAATTTTTAACAACTGACATTTAACAAATAACCCTTTCATAATTTGCCACTTTTTTATCAACAATAGACCTTCGTTTGACCACAATCTCCCTGATGGTAAGTGACGACGTGGCCGAAGATGTATCACGAAAGTCTAGAAGAAACTTGGGTTGTAGTTGGCCGGAAAAACAGAAGGAGGCAGCGCATTCCATTCCTTAGCGATACCACTTACCTACCCTTGCTGCTGCTAGGTTTTTAAAATTTTGATTTGATTTTGATTTTCTTTTTGTCCATGTTCTTAAATCTTTATTAAAAACGAAAATTACAAGCAAGGAATAGAAAAATTACAACTAGTGTTTACAATTGAAACCATTGAGCTAACTGCAGACGGTTGCAAACAGTCTAAAGGTATTTTCTTTTGATATACCTACACTCGAACTTTTTAAATATTAGGTAAATGTGTTTATTTAAATACTACAATTATAACAAACTCTTAAAAATCTAAGCCATCACCAGAAGGCAGAGTACCCAGAATGCTGGCAACATTGCTACGTTGAATGGCAACGTAATTCGTTGACCAAAATAGAAGCCAGCATTCCTCTCCTGTGGACTCTATGAGAAGTTTCGTAAGATCTTTAAATTAGATTTTTATTACTATACTTTATTTGGCAGATCCCCATGGCTCGTAAGATGGAACACCTAGTGATCCCTAACGCAGGTCTCGGCTTCGCTATCGGCATGGTGGACTCTTCCATGATGCCAGAGCTTGGGTTCTTAGTGGATATCCGTCATGCTGCTGTCTATGGATCCGTGTATGCTATAGGAGATACAGCTTTCTGCCTCGGATATGCTGTGGGTAAGTGACACATGACATATGACATATGAATAGAAAAGAATAGAAAACATTTATTTCGAAACATACTAGTACATACAACTCACTGTTATTTTTTGTAATCAATCTAAGATTACAAAAATTAACAATGAATAAGGAGTTCTACAATCAAAGTAACACAACTGACACGCATCAAAAAGAGTTTCGGCTCTATGACTCTGTGCCGAAATAAGTGTTGGCTCAGCATAATGACATGTGGGCATAATAATATGACTATATATTTTTTTAAATTTGACTAACTTCCGCTGCTCAGATTTTTTACCTTTCGATTCAATAAGTCGATTGGCATCAAAAAAACTTCTACCAACTTGATTCATTTTAATACGCTGGTCACAACTGACCAAAAAAAATTTATTCCAAAACATTTTTCTCCAAAAAAAACCCGATGTTTCATAAGAAACTGCACCTGTATCTCCACTGGTTATGTGTGCCCCCGTACTATCCCAGTAAAAAAAAATACTCTATATATATGAGACCTACTATTCTATATACTATACTTTACTAGCTGAGTCTGTGACTTCGTCCACATGGAATAGTGACTTTGGGCAGTCACAAAAAACCTTACATTTACTTCCATATTAGCATCTGCCCGCGGCTTCGCATTCATTGTTTCTATGGAAACGTTTCAAGTCTATTTATATCCCATGGAAACTCATTGACGGGAATAAAAGTAGCCTATGTGTTATTTCAGGGCTAGAACTACGGCTATTTAAGTAATTCAATTCTTTCAACGCGATCCGTTAAATTCAGTTAGTATTTTGCTTGAAAGAGGATCAAACATCCATACCGTGACTTTTTAAATTGGTAATGATTTTATTGATTTTAACTTTGGACCACCAGCAGAGCGATTACGGTAAAATCTCCCATCCAATATTTCACATTTGATGGCCTTCACGATGCCCTCCTGGATGGATCGGAATCGTGCAAATAAATTATCCATCGAAGGACAATTGCCAATCCCAGCCGGATTTGAAGCCCATGAATGTTTCGAACGAAATTAGTGTATTTGACAGTAAAGAACGATGGGATCATTCCCATTTCAAGGCTACAAATTAAAAACAATAGGTACTATTTTTTTAACAGTTTTAGGAACAAGATTAGGCATAAAGATAACGAAACGTAGGAATCCGCTTTGTTCACTTTATTTTCATTCACATTGACCATCAAGCCATATAAAATTTTGTAATTCAATTTGTCCCATCCATGGAATCGGAATGTTTATTACCCAGTCTCCCTCCATGGATCCATTGATAATAACGTAATCACCCTGCAGGCCCAGCGTTCTCCGGAGCCCTGATGAACAGCATCGGCTTCGAATGGATGCTAGTCATCATCGCCATCATGAACTTCGCGTACGCGCCTCTGCTACTGATTCTGCGGTCACCACCGGCCACTAATGAGAAGCAGGTACGACTCAGACTTTACCATTGACTAAATAGACTCAGTGGCAGTGGGCCGGCCATATCGCGCGAAGAACCGACCACCGTTGGGGTAAACGTGTTCTTGATTGGAGACCGCGACTTGGCAAACGTAGTGTAGGACGCCCTCCGGCTAGGTGGGATGACGATCTGCGAAAGACTGCTGGCAGATGCTGGATGCGTCAAGCTGAAAACAGGGCGCTATGGCGCTCATTTCATTTTCCGGTTTTACTAATAGACTCAAAGTTTACCATTGACTTCCTAAATCAATGAGAAGTACTTAATTAAACTAATGAGAAGCAGGTAAGACTCAGATAATGCTATTGACTACTTAAACTAATGAGTAGGTATATACCTAAATTTTGAAGTTTGTCGCCTAAAATGAGTGCCTAGTGAGAAGTATCAAAGAGTTGATAATACCTCCTCTTTAATCTCGAGATAGTAGAAGTAACTTCGTTCTTTACGTAAATATACTCAGCCTAATCCGATCTTAGCTTAGCTCTGCTCACCCACACTAACGTGGAAATGCAGGGGTATTCAGACTCCGTTTCCGATCCGATCTGGGCCCGAATTCCACTAAATAAATCGCTTCACCATTTAAATAGTATCGTGTCAAAATGTCAGTGTTAAACTCATTTTGGTATTCTTCAAGCACAAACTTTTTGAGCTGCTCATAGCTGTGACGATTACCTTTATAACTACCAATTTGACATTCTAATTATGAAAGTTTCTCAGCGCAAAAAATAGTAAATAATACCAAAAGCACAAACGTCATTTTAATCATCTTGATTGAATGGTACTTTTGACACCTTTGTTTTGACATTAGTGGAATTCGGCCCCGATCTGTGTTCCTAGTCACGGAACACATTTCATCTCACAGATCTGAAACGGAATCTAACACAGATTCGCGCGAAATTCAAATATTTTATAAGAGGACATTTTAAAAAGCCTTGCTGGTGTCTTCGAGGCTGATTTGGACTTATTTACAATTTGTTATTCCCAGAGCCTGATAGTAGGAGAGAAGTCATCGGTACGCTACGTAAGCTACCAAAACGAGGAGGAAGAATAAAGCCCGCCAAAACGACGACGCCATCTTGAAAGCCGCCATTTTATTTATTTGAAACTTGGGAGTGGTAAGCATAGACTAAAGAGGTTTGCTTAGTAAAGAGTGCCAAAATGTATCGTGCCGAATTTAGATATAAAATATAATATTATTCTATATTAATCCTATTTATTATATCAATATAAC
The DNA here is from genome assembly GCA_944547425.1 of Eupithecia centaureata. NCBI lineage: Eukaryota > Metazoa > Arthropoda > Insecta > Lepidoptera > Geometridae > Eupithecia > Eupithecia centaureata. Next base: position 7,231,527 of record OX155704.1, on the reverse strand, counting down.
CTTAGATTTTACCCTATACTGTAGCTGTCAAAATATATTTTCGTGCATATCCTCAACATATGATAATAAGACACTGGTTTATGTATACTCCTGACCAATTTTTCAGATTTATCCAACTTATCAATATAATATATTTTATATTTCAATGTATATTAGGTAAATATATAAAGTTGCCGTTTAGTCAGGGTGTGTGTAGTATTTTAAATTATTATATTTGACATCCTGTCTATATCTACTATCTTTCTATATCTACCTTTATTAATAATCATATAAACAACTTTAATGAACCAAAAAGGGTTTACAAAAAATACAAAAAAAATACTATCGTTTTCAAATATATTGTTGATATTAATCGGCTTTTGCGATACTTTAAGTCATATAATTTAGCAAATGTGACTTTGACAATATATTTTATTGTTTTTTACAGTATCTAAAGTCGTAGGACAATAATTTTGGATATTTCTCGTTTTTAATATTATGACAATAAAACACATCTTTTTCTTGCACATTTGGAACAATTTTGACCACTTTTTTTGATTATAGGACCAATTGTGTAGAATTAATTTTTTTGAAAGCTTATTAATTATAAACCTAGTTAATATGTAAATAAATATGTGTACCTATACATATTTCTTCATAACCTTGGATTTAAATATGTACGTAAGAGACATTAAGGTTTTTGGCTTATTAAATAAGATTATATTGTTTTATTAATTAATTTAATATGTTACGAAGTTATTGTTTTAATCATCGATTATGAGTGATTATTAAAAGGTATTTAAATAAGTATGTAATATCTAATTAAACTTATATAAATCTAGGGTAGGCATATGAAGTTGGCAGAGAATTTCACGCGTTTCATAGCTTGTATAGTATTCAGTTAAAAATCATGTTGTTTTTTTTTCTTCAGTTAATTTCGTATAATAAACCGGTGAAAACTGGTTTATTTTCAATGAATATTTTTTTTATAAGCACATTTTTTTAAAACCAAGATAAAATCTAATTTTATTTTTGTTGTTCATCTCATCTAGCTAAAATAATATAAAGATATGAATAATTTAAAGTAGAATACTTTTCAATATTTAAGAATTTTCAATTTCCATCTTCTTCAATAGGAATCACGTTGAATATTTTTTCTTCATTTGTGTCTTTTTAACCTACATTTCTAATTAACCAACTTGAAGACAGATTTTTAATAATTATTCGAGTCTAAACAATAGAAGAAAAAAATTGTAAACATTTTAAAACAGCAAAAAGTTGACAAGAAGACACAAAAAAACCCGGTTTTGTATGGCTGCTAAATCGGCGTTTATTAAAAATGTTGAAATATAATGACGTGATTCTTCAATGTTAATCTTGGAACACCGATTCAACTTCTTTAAAAAGATAATAAAATATGGATTAATTTTAACACAAAAAAGTACAAATTTTTTTTTTATCGTTACTAACTTTTAATGAATTTGAAAAAAAAACTCTCAATGTCTTAATGTCTATTTAATCCTAGTAATATATTAAAAATAGAGTTTTATTGATATAACCTCTCATGTTGTAGTTCTAGTAGTACTTGTTCAGCATAATATCATGTGATTATAATATCATATTATATATTATATTAAACTTATTATAGCCACTCATAATCGATACATTATTATTACTTAAAATTATGTTCTAAACATATCAATAACAGTTAAAAAATATTTACAATAGCTGGGTTTGGGTCCTCAAAACGTACTTTAGTCTTGAAAACTATAATTTACTATCAGGATTAGATTATTTACTATTTTAATTAATTTAATATTAAATTAATAACTATGTTAAATATATAATATTAATGTATGATAAATTATCAACTTAGAGTAATCAAGAGAAGAGCTGAAAGTGTATCCCAGTAATAATAATTAAGAACGTGAATATTTCTTCTATTTCAATATATTTATTAATTAGAATATATTTATTCATAACTAACTAGTGGGTTTTATGGCTATATTGCTTAAATATAAGAATAATAATTAACAAGATGTGATTAGATCCCTACTTGCGATTTTTTGTGGAAACCGAGATATTAAGATAAATAAAATTCATTTAGTGATTCAAGCAACACGAAAATCAATAAAATAGAGTAATGGTAAATGTCACACGTAATTTTATTTTGAATACTAATTTCATTACATAATTTATTTGTACATTAAATTATTGTTTTCAACCAACATACCTATTGCAAGTAACTTTGTAACAAAAAATCTTTCCTAAAATGTTAAAAAGGGAAAAAATACAATAACCATTCTGAGTATTAAAATTTATAAATGTGATAGTCATATAGTGATATTTTGAAGCTTGTAGAATCGTAGGATTGCAGCGAACGTGTGCTTATTAAAATAATAAAATAATAATAATAATAATGTTAATCATTTTCGTACCTATTATTAATTTGATTATATGTATTTTATTAATTTGGGTCTATTTGTGTAAGTTTAGTTTTGATATTTTTACAAAATCTTTGTTACGATGCAAATGGTTTATATAAGGACTGTGCTTTAATTGTTTATAAAATTTAATGTATTATTTAATCATTTATATTTAAGAATAATTTATACTGAAATGTACTCGTTAGGTTTAATATATTTACACTGTTACACAGTATTTTTCCTGCGCCAAAGAAGTCCTGTATTTAATTTAATTAGATATGTTTAAATATATCTGTGTTACCTATATTTGTTAAAATCTTGTTGATTTAATAAAATGTGGGTGTATGAACTAATTATAGTTTTATTTTAAAATCCACCAATTTAACATTTATAAAATAATAGCGACCCGCCCCAGCTTCGCACGGTTTTATTATACGTATAAACCTTCCTCTTGGATCACTCTATCTATTAAAAACCAACCAACGCATCATATCAAACCGCATCAAAATCCGTTGCGTAGTTTTAAAGATTTAAGCATACATACATACAGACAGAGAATGCGACTTTGTTTTATTCTATTTATAGTGATTTCTCTCAATGAATAAATAAATCAAAATTAAGGATTATCCTATCTATATATACAAGGTATAACATATTACCCCTACTAAGCCGAAGGGGGGGGTTTCAGGAACCCATGGTGATCAGTTGTGGGGGGGAGATAATTAAAAATTCCTATTTTCAGTTTCCCATACAAAAAGTTTTCATTTCCTAGTGCCAAAATAAAGTGACAACCCTATTCGCGCAACCTGTACTTACCTACTAACTTTACAGGTATGTAGGTAGGTATTTATCTTCGTAGATTTCAGCTATGGCGGGAGATTACTAGACGACCTAATAAATTCGTGATAATAATAAGATGCTAGTATGAGGCGCTTATCATGGGAAGACCTGCGTCCAGCAGTGGACCAGTAAAGGTTGTAGATGATGATGATGATGTAAGTTCCTAGGTAGTGTTGAGAAAATCTTAAAATGCTGAGTTAGGAAAGTTGTAAGTGTAGGTACAAGTTACAAACCTCATATTTTCTCGCTTGTCAGCTGTCTAGATGGCTTCTTACGAAGGGATTTATGTATGTTTTGGTAGGTCACTTGTAGGTACACAGTCACAGACAATTCACACACTTCAGCACAAGGTAGGTTTCTTTTTAGGCATTAACATGTCTCACTCACTTTAGCACTAGTTAGGTTAGTTAGTTAGTAAGTTACACATGCATGACGTAGGTATCGATACCTATGCATGTAAGTAAGGTTCGATATGCCTCCCTTCTTCCAAACAACACACATTTTATGGAAGTAAGCACACGCTTCCAACACACGCCTCTTCATCTCTTCAGCTCTGTAACACTCCGATGCATACACCACACCCTTAAGGTATTCTTAAGTCCTAGTTACTTGTTTTTTAGGCACGAAAGATAAAAATTGTAATTATAGCACTACACGGCACCGCGACGAAGGTCACACTAAAATAGTTCATCATTCATTCTTTTGATTTCGTTCGCCGAAAAGATGGATAATTTTTAGGGTTCATTTTCAATTTTAATAAATCCCTAGTTGACCTACCTGCTACACACACATACACTTTGCGTGAATTCTGATAGTTGGTATACCTAATACAAAATCCCGTAGAAAACGGATTTAAGCTTTTTTTTTTGATTTTATGATTTTAAACCAACGAACTTCTTTAAATTTTGGTATTAAAAAAATTACGGAACCCGTATTAAAAAATATTTCGGCCCGCTTGGCAAATACAGCACCGCCATGTGGTGTATCCAGTGTTGCCAGATGGAATTTGAAAAAAACAGTAGAAAGTTCAGTAAAAAATCAGTAGATTGGAATAAAAATCAGTAGGTAGAAATTAACGACTGAAAATTCTAGAGGTACCATATGTATTTGTGTTTCGCGAGTATTTTGACTCGCATTTTGGCTGGCGACCTTTTTTTTTTTTAGGTGCATTCGTAAAAAGGAAGCGATTCTTTGCATTTTTGCAGACAATTGCAGCTAAAAAAAAAAAAAAGGTCGCCAAGTGGTTATTTAGTCACGGAGCTATAGGCGCGGGAAAATCAGGTAGATTTCACGAAATTTTAGAAGGCGCTCGGGACATCAGGTAGATTTCACTAAATTTTAGAAGGCGCTCGGGAAAATCAGGTAGATTTCACTAAATTTTAGAAGGCGCTCGGGAAAATCAGGTAGGTTTCACTAAATTTTTGAAATAAATCAGTAGATCGGTAGACGCCTAAAAAAGCAGGTAGATCTACTGCTAAATCGGTAGATCTGGCATCACTGGGTGTATCGCATGTTGATAGATGCCGACAGTCAATGAATGAATGAATGGTTCTCTAACTTGTCTATGATTGGCGGTTGGCTGGTTGCCATGGTTTTGCATAGTGCTACAGCCAATAAAATTTAGTCGCGTTCCTTTGTGGAAATACAAGTGTCAAAGATTAATGTAGGTACAGAACGGACAGATAAACTACATAATGACGGAAAGAGTCATTTGGTAAAGTTTTTAATTAAGTTAACCGACCCATGCGACTCAGCTCGTCGTATGTCGGATGTCGTAAAAGTCGACCAAGGGGCTTCGCCAAATGAAAGGCAGCATTTTTATTGTGTGAATTACTTATACCGTTTCTTTGATCAGCAATCCCCAGCCAAGTGATTATGGCAATACCCGCCAGATTCACAGCTCTTTTCAGTAGTGGACATCAATGTGTATTCAGTCAGTAGGTTATTATGATTAGATCAACACACAAGAAAGAACAAACAGTTAGAAAAAGACATAACTGTGTTAGCGTAGTTTAGTTCGTATGTTTAACTACACGTAACTCAACCTTCAAATTGAAATGTGATTTTAGCCATGACTTACGACAATTTGCCTCAATGATGCTGTAGGCGTTTTTCTATTTCAAGAATATGAATCTGTCACTCTTTTCTACATCTATTCTGTGACCATACTGAGGTCATCGTCGCAAGTATAAGAAACAGCAGATTTTAGGGTTGTCACTTCGTAAAAAATCAGCTGGCCATGTGAAAACTTTGTTTTAGTTTTTTCAGAGATACCAATCGAAATTAGAAAAGTCGTTGAACAAAAGTTGTTCCCCGGGGGGGTAGAAATACCCAGCTTTTCGCTTAGTACATGTATATTGTTACACCATGTATAAAAGAAAGTCGTGTTTGTTACAACACTTATAACTCGAGAACGGCTGGACCGATTTTTATGATTTTTGTGTTTTTGGATTTGTCTTCGTCGGGAATAGCATATTATGTATAAAAATATGATATTTGACAAATAAATAAATTTCCCTGCGGACGACGCTGCGGGGCGCAGCTAGTTAATTGAATTTTCATTCACTCTTCCACGCAAAAACTACCGAACGGATCTGGATGAAATTTGGCACAGATAGATTGTAGTCTGAAATAGCACATCCGCACTAATATTATAAATGCCATAGATTGTATGAATGTCTGGATGATTGTTCGTCACGCAAAAACTACTGAACGGATAGGGATGAAATTTGGAATAGACGTTATTCTAGCCCTGGATAACACATAGGCTATTTTTCATTCCATAAATCAGTTCTCATGGGATATAAATAGCCTCGAAACGTTTCCATAGAAACAAAGCGTGTGAAGCCGCGGACAGAAACTAGTGTAATAGTTTGTAAGCCCACGTAGATACTATAGGTAATATTTAAGAATCTAAATAATATCGCAAAAATTTCGTCGAATACGCTACCGCCGATGTCGAAATTTTTACAATTTTATTTAGTTTCTATAATTAAAATTACAATATTTTTTTACAATTGAAACAATTGAGTTAACTGCAGACGGTAGCAAACAGTCTAGAGGTAGCTCAATCGATCCATATCAATACCAGTCGGAAGCGTCCCCAAGACACTAGCTGATCTTAATATTAGACTGCTCAAAATCGGTTCATCTGTTTAAAAACTACGATGCTTCAGACAGACAAACGTAAACCTTATACAGGAAAGTGGAGAATTTATGTGTAAACACATATATTCTCCACTTTCTACTATCCCGTTTTCTTTACTGTAACACAAAAAAATACAGTTTAATGGAAATCCTCCTCCATTTAGGAAGTCGGTTAAAAAACCAATAAAAATAGCACATATTGAAAAAGGTATTTCCATGACTAAGACCCTAATCACTGATAACAGCTATCACACCCAATCTATCATTATCTATCGTTATCAATCGTACCGATAACGAAATTGAAATACATTTATTTTGTTGGTGAAAATTGTTGGCACAACTTGTTCTTCTAATAGTTATAAAGAGTTTGTTATAATTGTATATACTAGTGAGTTCTGGAATTATTAAGGTACCTAAATTAATAAATTTTCTTGGAAATGCAATTTTAATAATAATATTATTTTAATAGGTATGTTGCCCGAAAACAAAACAAAACAAAACCCGAAATTTTATTTCATACATATATACATATATATAATTTACATATTATAAAATAATCGTTACGAGGTAGTTTTTTAAAACCAAAACAGTCTCACTGCTCCCTTGTTTCAGTTAATGCTCCTTACTATCTATTTCGCCTTCTATTCGCCTCTTCCACTAGTGGACAAAAAACTGAGGCGAACTGAACATCAATTATCACTTTATTTCTTATATTATTTTGATAACTATGTACCTATAGGTAGTATTAAATTTGACTTGTCTAAGTGCTTATTTTGTAAGCCTAAAGAAATAAAGATTTTGATTTCTGATTTCTATCATTATGGCAATGGTACATTAGCGCCGCGTTTAAACTTATTATCAAAAAAGTAGAATAAAATAAGGTTTTTATTTATTTTCTCTTCGCTTCAATTTTTTGGAGAAGCGTAAAATAAACCATTGGCAAGTTTATCCTGTTTCTAATACGTGTTTGCTTGATTAATCACTACATAGTATAAAACAAAGTCGCTTTTTCTGTCCCTATATCCCTTTGACTGCTTAAATCTTTAAAACTGCGCAACGGATTTGGACGCGCTTTTTTTTAATAGATAGAGTGATTCAAGAGGAAGGTTTATACGTATAATAAAACCGAGCGAAGCCGGGGCGGGTCGCTAGTATTTTATATACTATTGTCAGTGTGGAACTGAGCGACATCTAGCAAAGCATTAACGTCATTATGAAGGACTAGCAGCGCCTCGCGATTTCACCCGCGGTAGTTCCCGTTCCCGTGGGAATTCCGGGATAAATATAGCCTATGTCCAGACTACAATTACACTCTGCGCCCAATTTCATACATATCCTTTCAGTAGTTTTTGCGTAAAAGAAAAGAAAGAAAGAAAGAAAAATATTTATTAGACAATACGACAAAAAAAAAAGATTAACAAACCTTCATTCCAAGAATAACAACAACCCATACTAACAAACTTTCGCGTTTATAATATTAGTAGGATTTACCCGATAGATAGCTCTTATTTCAGAAATCAATAACTTTCATTCAGCTGAAAAAATAAGCAAATCAATACAAGTAAAATTTTAAAGATATTTTAAAATTTGACTTGTATTGATTCTACTCAAATTATCAAAATAATAAGAGTAGAATAAATAAGGTGTTAATTGATTTTATCTGAAAAAAAATTAATGAAGACTCTTTAAACATTTTATAAAAAAAAGAAAGAAATTCAGTGATTCACTTCCATTTTTTTCTACAATTCGAAGATGAAAGTTCAAATCGTAACTAATTTATTTAAAAATAACTCACTGCTCATTACTGTCAGTCAATGCTTCCTACTGTCATTAAGATATCAATTAGTAATCTATGCAATAACTTTTAGCCAATAACAACTCTACGATAGTGGACATCGTAAGATAGGTACATTATCATGCCGATAACATAATTAATGGAGCGCGATCACAGTCGACTGTTGAAGTTTTTACTACCGGAAGGATTTAGGTAAGTTATTCTAACATCCACTGGCTAAGTTGGAGAGGTCAATTCTTACACCGCTACCGTGATTGCACTACTAAGTATATAATTGATACTACAACACTTTGGATTATATGGACATTTTGATAAAGCGCGCGCATGTAGATTTCTAGATACATTCTATATTTGCCACACAGACACATTTAAAAATACAAAATTGACCGCTCCCGTTAAAATATACAATCATTTTTGATTGGATTCAAGTATCAACTTAGATACCTAGATACTAGTACATTCTAAATTTAGATACATTTTTATTTGCCGATGCAAATAAAATTAGAAATATGAAATTAATTTCAATGAAATGCTTTCGACTAAGTGCATGTTAGGTAAAGACGATAGATAGAGAGACGACGAGCAATATAGTACAAAACAAAGTAAAGTATCTGTAATTTACCTTTTCAGGTACGAAACAAAAATGGCGGAAACTGTCAACATGGCCGACGACGATTCAAATGTCGAAGCGGAAGTGCCAATAGTACAGACAATAAGAAAAACATTAAACAACGAAAATGGGGAATGCGAAGTAAGTAAAGAAATTGAAACTTTTCATGAAGAACCGGTCATAAAAGTGACGAAGAACGAAGTGACTTTAACCAAAGGAGACTTAAAACTTCAGAAAGTGACAGTGACTGAAGACATTTCGGTGAAATTTCAGCATTTGTTCAAGAAACAGACTATGCCTGGAAAAACCGTTGTTACTCAGATACAAAAGTTTGAATACAAATATTAATATTCAAAATCATCTTTAAAAGGGATGTTTGTGTAATTATTCAAAACGCTATGATCATTAACTAATCATTTAAGAATATTTATCTAATTATGGTTTCTTTTACAACTGTTATTTTGATTTAATATATTTTTTATACATATAATATTATTTTACACTTTTATTAAAGGCAATGCTTATTTATTCTCTTGTATAAATCATTTCACAATTTACCTTTTGCAGCATCATCCAGAAAATCAATCCGACGTAACTAAAGTAACACAAAAGCAGTCACAGAGTGATGATAATGATGATAGGAAAAGGACCAAGATCCCTGTGTCCAAGTTCAGACAAACTGTAGAGAGAGTGACAGCTAATAGGCGAGGATCAAGAGACAATGATGAGGTAGGTTAAATTCAATTGACAAAAGTAGCGCCACAACTTTTTTATCATAGAATACCGTAAAAGAATTTCCAAAATTCACACGTACAGTTTGTTAAACCTATCATAAGCTTTTTAATGCATCTGTAGTAGTTTTATTTTGTCTAGTTTAGGAAGAGATACGAAGTATAATCTCTTTATTAACAACGAAAATTACAATCAAGGAATAGAAAAAATTACAACTAGTATATACAATTGAGCTAACTGCAGACGGTTGCAAACAGTCTAAAGGTAGTTCAAGTGATCCATGTTAATACCAGTCTGTGCGTCCCCAAGACACTGTCTGCATTATCACGCTGTATTTAAGTTGCCTTTGGTGGCCACCAAACCCTGTTGTCGTGGTGGTGCTACTTTAGCTTCTGTTTGCGCCTTAAATACAATTTACAATTTGAATGTCAAAAACTTATGAAAATATTCATTACGCTTTAATACTAGTGAACACAGTTTGATGACGAAAAGTTTTCAAGAGCTTATCATCAATCTATACTAGTCCACTAAATACATTCCAAAATACATTCTAAATACAGTCCAGTAAATAATGTTGGACAGTCCACACAGCATCATCTAGCCCCAAGCTAAGCAATGCTTGTGTTATGGGTACTAGATAGCTGATATAATAGAAGTACATTAGATAGATGGATATTTCTTACAAATATAGTAAAAAATACAAACGTAGACTATTGACCCCTGTCTTCAGCTTTTCAAGGTCTTAATTGACTTCAACTTTTGTCTCACTTCGTAGGTAATAATAACTTAATTACATAAAAATCCTTGTTTAGCCCAAGAGTCCTCGAAGATCATCGATTCCAAAACCAACCAGACCAGCGCCAGCGAAACCAGAAAGAAAATCGATCCCTAAACTAAAACTAAAAGAAACTCTGGCAATTAAATTAATTACTACAGAAAACAGAAAACCAGAAAACGCTGAGCCAGAAGATGAATTCAACAAACTTTACGAAGAAGTTGTCCATAGTCCTGTAAATATAGACATATCTCTACTGAATACCAAAGTAGAAGACCCAGAAAAAGTAGAACATACTTTCGAAGAGATAATACACGATTATGACGAGAATAAAGTAAAACCGATAGATGTTGATGCTATAAAAAAATCGAAAATACCGTTTTTGAAGCGACAGAGTTTGCAAGAGGATAGAAATAGTAAAATTATTGCTGCTAGAGATAAAGTAAGGCTAAGAAATAACTCAACGAAATCTGATCCTGATACGAATAATGAAGAAATGAACGATGATCACAATAGTAAGGAAGAAATAGAAGTTATAGTCAAAAACAATGAATATGATAGTAAAAACAATGAATTTGCAGTAAAGCACACGAAAAGCATTATCACATCAAGAACTAATGGAGAAGATGATTCTATAAAAGTCGTTAGTACAGCTACTGTTACAGAAGTAAAAACAATTGATAGTGGTGTTAGCATTGAACCAATAAAAGGTGAGATAATTGTGGAAAATATTCAAAAAGAGTCTGTCAAGGTTGGAATACCAGTTTTTGAATCGTATGTAATGGAACTCACGGAAAAAACAGAAGGCGAAAAGACGGTTGAAGTAAAAAATATACTGACGTATACAACAAACAACGACGACATAAAAATAGTAAATATCAATAATGGTAGTAATAAAATAGACAGTGAATCTGTAAATTCAATTGAAATCATTGAAATTAATGATGAAGACAAGCCTGCATCTACTGAAAATACTATATCAATTATTGATTTTGATGAAGTGAAACCTGAAGTAACGTCTGAAGAACAAATAGATACAGAAAATACAAACATTGAAGAAAGAGATGGCATTTTCGATCCACTGTTGCGGGGAAAGGCAATACCATTAAATAAACTTCTCTCACATGAAACTATTAATAAAGATGCTCTTGAGATTGATAGTAGTAACAAATTGCCTAAAAAAGAATCCGTTATGTCAAAAATAGCTTTGTTTGAGGTAAGTCCTTTAATATTACTCTCAGATAATAAATAAATAAATAAATCATTTATTTCATGCAACAATAGTCAAATACAGATGTTAAATACTTAAAACTACAGCCCATATGAAATATATACCTTAAACTAACATACATACTTAATATAAACTTATTAACTAGCACGTAGTGTCGGCGACGTGCGACACGCGATATGTTTATTCCTACTCCTTACTTTAACTGATTTCATTAGGAACTTTTGCAAACAATTTCTGTTAACTCACTGGTTTTCAAATTTACAGCGACAGGATACAAACAAAAGTAAATTACCTAAAAAGGATTCAAGCTTACCAAAACTTACCACTAGTACACTCACAACTGAGAAAGTACATGTGCATACTCCTCTGATAGTTGATGAAATTTACAAGTTTGATGCAACACCAGGCCTAAATACTAAAGATAACAAGGTAGACAGCGCAACAAACGGTGCCGAAGACGTTTCTGAAATAGTTAAAGCTAAAACTATTATCATTGAATCTCCAGAACTTGTACGTTATGATAAAGAGAATGACATTGAAATTAGAACCACAAATATAACTGTCGAAAAAGCTGCAGTTATAGAAGAAGTATTAACACCAGTGCTAAGGAAAATTGAGCCTCAAGTTAACGAAAATACAAATTATAATAACAGAGCATTGAAAGACAAGGATGTTAAAAGAAATCCTACAGTAATACCTCATTTCATTCCAGTCCGAGAAGTTTTGAAAAGGTACGAATCATTAAGCGAACAAAATCAATATAAAAAGCCTGTACACATACCGAAACGATCGATAAGTGAAATGAGAAATAATTCAAAGTTAGGTGGCAGTCAAAAATCCCTAGATTCCATGTTTGTTGACCACGAAAAACCCGTCAGTGAAATATTGAAGGATATTCACACAGCGGAAGAAAAAGACGAAAGTAGAAAAGAAAACATTTTCTTTGCCAAGTTTTCTAACAAAAACAAAGATGTCGAAAAAACCAATGTCAATTCAAAAACCATAGATGATTTTAAAGATGACTCAATTAATGAAAATAGAGATAAAAAAACTCATAGCAAAGTAGACAAAACAAAATTGAAACTATACGATTTCAACGAAGAATTCAAAAAACCTGAGCTAGACTACAAAACTATAGACTCCGGAGATGACAAATTCAAAAGTTTAGAGTTCATACAAGACTATGTAAAAGCAAAAAATGAAATGCGAAAAACAAAATCCATGGCAGAATTAGATCTGGGTGATGCTGTAAAAGGAAAAGTGAACAAAATTATAAGTAGAATAAATTCATTTGATGTACTCGAAGAAAAGAATGAGAGTAAAGTGAAAGATTTGCCAAGGAAGAGATCGGTGTCGGAAAAGATAGCGTTGTTTGAGGTAAGTAGGTTTATTTCAATTCTTATTTCCTGCTATGATATAAAAGAATATAACAAGTTACTGTCCATGGCTTCGCTTAGGTATAAAGATCAGTAAAAAGAATAAAGGTACAAAAATTCTCCACCGCTACCGCACACCACAAAAATAAGCAATAGACTAATAATTTAAAATTGATTCGTAATTTTTAGTCCGTCTATGGAATGGCTTCCCGACGTCGTCGGTTGTGAAAAATATTTAGTTAAGTATAAAGATTTAAATCAGCTATATCTTTCCTTGTTAAAAAGTTGAACAAACTTTTTTAAGTAAGTAAGTTTATTAATATGTTTTTGTAAAGTGGTTGTATACAAGTTAGGTACTGTGTGTCTAAAAAATTACATCTCAAAAATTTTCGAATTCGACGGGTCTTCAACCCGGGAGCCTTCCTCAGTACGGAATGCCCTAACAAAAGCGCTATCCACACATTTCCGGGTCAGGGCTATCCGTGTTCCGAGTTGTCCGTTTCAGTGTTCCCGTCAGGGACGTGCCATCAGTCATCGGTATCAGTGTAATCGGTATATTATCCCACAAATGATATTTTTCTTCTTAGAATTCAAATAATGTGGATAAGAAAGTAGAACCTATAGCATTCCGCCTGACAAGTTCTATCAACCTTTCTGTGTTCTGGATTCATCTGCACTTGCAGATAAATCATCAACTTTAACAAAAATCGGAAAGCACTGTCAGAGCGTCCGTGCGACCGAGCGTGCTCCGGGACACTGACGCCTGATACGGAGCTGTGTGAACGAGTTCATATAATTTGTACGTAACCGATTTTTTCCCCGTCCCTGACGGAACACGGCCGGGACGAGCTCCCGGAAATGTGTGGATAGCGCTAAATGCGCCATGAATCCAAGTGGCCAGCCAGCCAAAAATCTTTGCAACCTTCTACGGACTCTAAGGCTGTGTCCCCAGTAGGCAAACGGTGAGCAGTCGACTGAGTTTGCGGCGTATCAGTTCAGTACGCCCTTCCATATATTTTAAATTGAGTGTTCACAGTTTGCTAGTTTGCGCTCACTGTACGCAGTTTGCAGTGATACTTGCGCCGACTGTCTGAGTTAGCGATCGACTCGCAGGTTCCAGTGCTTGCGATACGCACGCAAACTGATCTGAGTTTGTAGCTGTTCGCCACAAATTTGCGGCTCACTCAGTCGGCCGCTCACAGTTTGCCTACTGGGGACACAGCCTTAAAGCAGACGGTTGCAAACAGTCTAAAGGTAGCTCAATTGATCCATGTCAGAAGGTGGGTATTATAGTTTGTAGTATTTGAATTAAATTTTTCTTTATCTATTGTTTTGTATTCAAATATCTGATCTACATAGAAAGCTATCCGATATATCAAGTACCACTTTGCGATAATCAAATTGTGTTGTTCAAGTGTTATCACTACATTTTAAACCATCAAGCACATCAAGTCATACATAATATATTAAATACATAATTCTAGAAAATACTATTCAAATAAATAATCGTTAAACTTAGCTAAGATGCCATAGTTTCTGAAAGATAAATTTGAAATATTTGACGTTATTAATCCAAGTGTCTGCGGCTAAGGAAATAAATCAAACCGAATTAATTTAGAGCTAGATTTAAAAACCGCGACAATCCCTCTAGGTAGTTCAAAACCTAAATAAATGAGAAAGTAAATAATATGGCTTTACAGAGAAAACTGACACCAACAAAAGAGGTCCTTCCACCACCAGCGAAGGATAAAGAAGCTCCTCAAGACCTAACACCTGAGATACAGGCTAAGATAGAAGAGCTAAGAAGTGCTAAGAAGTACGGGAGTGTAGAGGTGCCAAGTATAGAGCTAGCGAATGGAATGATGATGCCAGTTCTAGCGGTGGGAACTGCTTTGGTAAGTTAGTTTTATACTATTTTAGTACAAGTGAAATACATAAAAAATGTCTATGTATTGTATTGTATTGTATGGCTCTCATTAGGGGAGGCCTATGTCCAGCTGTGGACTAGTATAGATTGATGATGAATGTATTGTATTAAGTAGGTATATTAGTCATCTAGTCTCGTATAGATCTAGTCATCCCATAACACAAGCTCTGCTTAGCTTGGGGCTAGATGATGATGTCTGGATTGTTTTTGGAACTCATGTGTTATTCCATTGCTAGAACTACGTCTATTCAAAATTTCAGCCCGATCTGTTCAGTAGTTTTTGCGTGAAAGAGGAACAAACGTCCTTTCAACTTTCGTATTTATAGTAGTAACGCCTCGTGATTTCACCCGCGGTAATTTCTTATACCGTAAAAATTCCGGGATAAAATATAGCCTATGTGTTATTCCAGACTATAATCTATCTCTGTGCCAAATTTCATCCATATCCGTTCAGTAGTTTTTGCGTGAAAGAGTAACAAACATCCATCCACCCATTCATACTTACAATTTTTCGCATTTATAATATTAGATAAGGATTTATTCATATTTCTTAGTCCAGTCTACAGCCATTATTAAATTTCAGTTGGATCCTCGCCTAGTATACCATGTGATCAGCGCGGCGATAGATATCGGGTATCGAGCGATCGACTGCGCCTTCATCTATGGAAACGAGAAGGAGGTTGGTGAAGCGATCAGAGATAAGATTAAAGATGGAACTGTGAAACGGTGAGTTACGCTAGCCGTGGCTAGATGGCGCTAGTAAAAAATGATGGTGCTTAGGTAGATAATTTATTTGGTTTACAACATGGACAATTAAAAAACAATGTACTTAAAAGAAAACAGACAACAATGACAAAAAATAAATATACAAGACAAAATATAAACAAAACAAACGACAAAGTAGGGAGATATCTTACTTTAGGAACATTTTTACATAGGTAAGGTAACTACCTAATAAAACACTTATGCAGAGAAAAAAACGCGACGCAAGAGGTTGCGGTTTCGATTCCCGCCTTGGGACACATGTTTACGTACGATCTGCAAATATTATATCAAAACTTAATTATTAAAGAAAATACAATTGGGAATAGAAACAATTTTTTTTATTATTCATGTATCATTCATTATAGAAAACACCTTGGGGCTAGATGATGCTGTGTGGATTGTCCATCATTCGTGTTAAAGAACATCTGCCTAATTCTCTTCTATCTTCCAGAGAAGACCTGTTCATCATCTCGAAGCTCTGGAGTACCTTCCATCGCACTGACCTGGTGAAGAAGGCATGTGAAGACTCGCTCAAAACCATGGGCTTGGATTACTTCGACTTGTATCTTATACACAACCCTATGTCGTTCAAGGTAAGACCCATATTTGTAACATACATCAATACATCCACTGCCGAATAGATTTATAATAGACCGAACAGTAAATCAGTAAATCAATATCTTTATTTCTTTAGGCTTACAAAATAAGCACTTAGAAAAGTCAATTTTAATGCTATAGGTACATAATTATCAAAATAATAAGAAATAAAGTGATAATTGATTTCCAGTTCGCTTCAATCTTTTGTCCACTTGTGGAAGAAACGAAATAGAACCGAACCCAGATTTTGGTGGCCAGCAAGCAAGAGCTACTTCGTATCTCTTCCTAAACTAGACCTAATAAAACTACTACAGATGCATTAAAAAAGCTTATGATACGTTTAACAAACTGTACGTGTGAATTTTGGAAATTCCTTTGTTTTAATGTAATTACGAGTATATGATAAAATCAGCTGCTGGCAGATGCTGGATGCGTCAAGCTGAAGACAGGGCGCAATGGCGCTCATTGGGGGAGGCCTATGTCCAGCAGTGGACTAATATAGGTTGATGATGATGATGATGATGATGATGATAAAATCAGAGTCGGCGCTGGTTTAGCTGCTGCTAGCGCCGCCCTTGAGTGAAGACCGCGACTAACGCAAACGTAGTGTAGGACGCCCCCTGACGATCTGCGAAAGACTGCTGGCAGATGCTGGATGCCGCAAGCTGAAGAAAGGGTGGCGTGAGTTAGAAGAGGCCTATGTCCAGCTGTGGACTGATATAGGCTGATGATGATAATTATGACTTTCACTGCTGAACCTTCCCAAACGAAGCGGGCTACGCCATCATCACCACACTTAACATGCGGAATGGTATAATCGCAGTACAGGTGTTAAAATTTGATGTTTTTACAAGAACTATCCAGCTTTCTGCTCACGGCTTCGTACGCGTTGTTTCTATGAAAACGTTTCAGTGTCGTGACCCTTGGAAACTAACTAATGTGATTAAAAGGTGCCTATGTATTATTCCAGGTCTAGAACTACGCTTATTCAAAACTATAGCCCGATCTGTTCAGTAGTTAAAAAAATTATAATAACGGCAATAAATGATAATAACTGCAATAAATTATAATAATGACAATAAATGATTTTAATTATTATTATAACCTCCAGGAAGGCGGCTCCCCCGTGCCCCGCATAGCCACAGTGCTCCAGTACTCCGCTCACGACTACCTGGACGCCTGGTACGGAGTCGAGGCCCTGGGGGCGAAGGCCCGCGCGCTCGGGCTCAGCAACTTCAACTCGCAGCAAATAAGCAGGGTTATCGACCGGGCGAGGATCAAACCGGTTGTCAATCAGGTGACGAAATGAACTTTGAACTTTGATTTCTCAATTCAAAATGCTTTATTTCCTTTAGAGTTTAGACCTTACAGGACACTTGGACACGTCACAAAATGCATGTTAAAAAAAATTGAAAATATGAAATAAAGTGCTGACTTTGTTTCAATCAAGAGCTTTATTTCATTTGGCTTACAAAATAGAGTAAACTTTTATTAACAACTACCGACCCGCCCCGGCTTCGCACGGTTTTATTATACGTATAAACCGTCGTCTTGAATTACTCTATATTAAAAAATACCGCATCAAAATCCGTTGCGTAGTTTTAAAGATTTAAGCATACATAGGGACGGAGAAAGCGACTTTGTTTTATACATACTATGTAGATACCTAGTAGATAAAGGAAATTGCAATCAAGGAATATAAATAAATCAAAACCGCGATTCATAAAATTATAGATATTTTTGTAAACAAATAAGTAACAAAACAAATATTGGTAGAACATATTTTACGTTATAATATCATCATTATATCATTATATTATTATATTATATTATTATATCATTATATTATATTATTTATATCATCAGAGCAAGCTGCAGGAGCTCCAAACAATACCTGTTTTTGACAGTTTGTATTCATCATTCCATTGGCTTCTCATTCGTTATCAAACTCAATTCGACTCATTTTTTTAGCATGTACCTAAGTATTTCATATTGATGGAGCCAGTGCGTCTTGAAGACGCTTCCGTCTGGTATTGATATGGATCAGTTGAGCTACATCTAGACTGTTTGCTACCGTCTGCAGTTGAAACAATTGAGCTAACTACAGTTACCTACTTGTTGTAGGTATATACCTACTAGTTTTAATTTGTTCCTAATGTAATGTTTGTTGCTAATAAAGTGCATCACTAAAAACAACTATGGCGCTCATTATAGGAGGCCTATGTCCAGCAGTGTACTAATATAGATTGATGATGATGCTGATAAAATGACCGTTCCGTTCCAGGTGGAATGTCATCCATACCTGACTCAACAGAAGTTGGACAACTTCTGTGCAGAACGGAACGTTACACTGAGCTGTTTCGGCGTGCTCGGTTCCAAGGTACGTTTAATATATTACTCTACTAGCGACCCACTCCGACTTCGCACGGGTTTGTTATACCCACCTAGGTACATTATATTAACATATCTACCACTTGATTCGCTCTATCTAAAAAAATCCGTATCAAAATCCGTTGCGTAGTTTTCAAGTTCTAAACATAAGTACATAGGGATAGACAGACAGCGGGGGGCGACTTTGTTATATGATACTAGGTAAATACCTAGTGATTTTCTGCTTCTACCTAAACCCTTTGCTATAGGTACATTTAAGTATACCTAAGTACCTATTTTTTTAAAGATCGAGACCGTCGGCTAAGATCAGACAGAAAATAGCGACAACGCTATAAAAAAGAAGAAGAAAGAAAATACATTATTTATCTCATATTAATAACTTGACTTGTATAACGAAGTTGTCAGCATGTGGGATGTTGATTCAGCGACCATCGTCCCGATAGTCGCTTCGGTTTGGGGGCCATCCATAAATTACGAGAGACAAACCCCCCCTAAACCCCCCTATAATATCACAAAGAAGCTAACATGTCCGCGTGATGTGACAGGGAACACCTTCAGAGCTGAAGAACAGCTCCGAGGCTGTGATAGACGACTCGCTGGTGCAGGTCATGGCTTCAGGACTCGGCGTGACTCCGGCACAGCTGCTCATCAGGTAACGTACTCCACGTTACCGCAGTTAATTTGCGCTTAAAGCTCTCCACACACTGAAGCCGGAGGCGGAGCGGAGGCGAAGGCGTGGCGGTTTTTCCTATGGCACCGCGCCGCCACCGCCTGCGGTGTGTGTGTAGGCTTTCATAGGATTCTATAGAATACAACTCGCACGCCTTCGCCTCCGCTCCGCCTCCGGCTTCAGTGTATGGAAAACTTTAGGCAGAATCTATCGTAATCAGAAATTTCGATTAAATTTTTTACTGTCAAGCCTCAAACCATCTAGGAATCAGGACTTTGGTTACCTGTTCTGTCTTCCAAGAGTCTAGATACCCTTTTAGACATTCTGGGAACTCCGCCTTCTAGTGACGGCTTAGATTTCTAGGACTTTGAAGGAATAGGAAGACTTTAGGAAATAAAGCTCTTTGATAATGATAGTGCAGACTCCAGTATATCATATTATTCAGAAATTCCATCAAGCCTCAATCCATCTAAAATCTGTTGAAGTTAAGATGGTTTGAGTACCTATAATTATAGTTCAATATTTTAGAATTTCTTGCACTTAATCTTTTATATTTCCACTAGCAGCGCTTCGCGATTTCACTCGCGGTAATTCCCGTTCCCATGGGAATTCCGGGATAAATATAGCTTATGTGTTATTCAGACTATAATCGATCTCTGTGCCAAATTTCATCCATATCCGTTCAGTAATCTTTGCGTGAAAAAGTAACAAAAATCCATCCATCCATCCATACTTACAAACTTTCGCGTTATATTAGTAGGATGTTACTACCTACTTCTTACTCTATTTAGAAAGGTTTAGGGTACATTTCGTCCGAATGAAAACTCGTCCGACGAGTTGTCCTCTACAGTTTTAGATTGGGGTACAACTCGTCCGAGTCCCAAAACTGCTGATTTAAGATTCGGACCAGTTGTACCCTTGACTTGTAAGGGTGTTAGTATTTTGTTATTACTATAAAACTTATACCTACTATTATAAATGTTGGTCTTTTAAATAAAATATAATTTCTCCACAGATATCAGATCCAATGCGGTCACAACGTGGTCGTAAAAGCGTCTTCAGCGGCCAGACTTTGGGAGAACCTACAGTCTCTTACCTTCAACCTAACTGAAGGGCAAATGGACGCACTGCACGCCCTTAATAAAAACAAACGGACTTTCGTTTTTAAAGGGTGAGTATTAGAAAGAAGAAAGAAAAGTCAGTTAGGTGTATATAACTTAGAATAGAATAGAATAGAAAACATTTATTTCGACACATACTTACCTAGATAAATTACAAAAAGCTAACAATGAATAAGAAGGTCTACAATCAAAGTAACACAATCGATACGCAACTTATTTTTTTAAACAGAAAATTACATAAAAAACAAATTACAGCATGTAACACTTATTAATAACGAAAATTACAATCAAGGAATATACAATTGAAACCATTGAGCTAACTGGAGACGGTTGCAAACAGTCTAAAAGTAGCTCAACTGATCCATATCAATACCAGTCTGTGCGTCTCCAAGACACTGTCTGCATTCCCCCGCTGTATGGCAATGCTGATGCGCTGCGACAGATACTCACCAGCTCTCAGAAACAAATTACAACTAATATTTACAATTTAAACAATTTAGCTAACTGCAGACGGTTGTACACCGGTTGATTTATAAAAAACTAGCGACCCGCCCCGGCTTCGCGCGTGTATTTTGAGAGCTTCGTGAGCCATTTTGTTACAGATTTACTCTTCCCATTTTAGTATAAGTTTAGTCTAATTTTATAAAGTGTTTCTGTGTAATTCTTTACCTAAACAAATAAAAAATATTCTATTCTATTCTATTATACATACATATGAAGCTTCCTCTTGAATCACTCTATCTGTTAAAAAAACCGCATCAAAATCCGTTGCGTAGTTTTAAAGATCTAAGCATAGATATGGAAGGCGTGAGAACTGTAGCCAACGTTTTACTCCAGGCCTTAGAACTACCTCTATTCAAAATTTCAGGCCAATCTGTTCAGTAGTTTTGAAGAAGCAACAAACATCCATCCATCCATCCAAACTTCTGCCTATAGAATATTAGTGTGATTACATGCATAAATAATTCTAAATCATTGTTTTTTGTTACAGAATGGGAGACACGCACAAGAATTATCCATTCAACATACCATTCTAATTTAATAAGTAGGTATACTAATGTTAATATATTATATTTATAATAAAAGCAATCGATTGTATGTATGTCAAAATGTAGACATTAATTTAATATATAAAAATATCCTACCTTACTAAAAACTCTTTCATTTCGAATGATAAAAATCATATTTAATAAGTGTAATCCTTTAGAAGGTAAAATAATTAGCAGTCTTATCGCTTAAAGCGATTTCTTCCAGGCAAACTAAGATTAAAAGAGAAGATCAATATCTCGGTGGTGCAAGATTTTAAAATTAAACACATAACTTAGTCTTATGGCGTCTAAGGTAAGGTTTTTATTTTCTAAAAATAATAATCATTGAAAATCATTTAATATAATCTTATTTATTTTAATACAAACTAACAATAACATTGACTAACTTACAATAACAATCAGCAAAGACTGAGTTGATGAGAAATGCAATAAAGGAGAAAATAAAAATAGGACAAGAAACTATAGAATATGTAGATGAATATGTCGTAATTAGAGGGAAAACAGGATCATCTTCATGATCATCTCCATAAAACCGGATCACCGAGCATCAATGTGGTTTTGTCAGGAAAGCGCACTCAAGGTGTTATCCGGTACACCAATCTTTACTGGGCTAATGCAGTGCACGAGCGCATGCAATAATAAAGCGTAGCTACGATAATCATGCGATTTAACTCAAAATAGTAATTTAGAAAAATGCAAGAGATGGTCACTGTCATTATTTCAACCAAAGTTATTAATTTTCTTTTATGACATTTGTCCATCAACAGTCTGTTGTCCTTGAATCACATGTTCTATGGCCTGGCCGCCTATAGAGCAAAGAGACCGAATACATATCAAGAAGTTATCATTACTCTTGACTATGAAATGCATGGTATCAAAACGAAGGCTCGCTAGTATGAAATAGAATGAGGTCTGGAAACGCAGCGATCTGCGACATATATATTTATTTGGGACAACTAATAAAAGACCAACACTCGAAGGAAATTGAAAGAAGAATAACACCTGGAAACGATACTGGTCGCTAAAAGAAATAGTTAAAATGAAATAGTACATCTGACTATTATAATAAATGAGAAAGTCTTTGTGAATGTTTTTTATAAGTAATCTCCGTAACTACTAAAGTTATTTAAATGAAATTTGGTATGTAGATAGGACCTAGAATAACACATAGGATATTGAGTTTTTAGGAGAACATTACTTTTTCATACTCATACTCGGAAACTAGGTCTGAAGTTGCCTGAAGAGCGGGTTGAAAGTGATACTTTTCAGCCCTAGGGAGAATAGTTTTCAACTGACAGCTATCACGTTACTATTGAACTATGATAATGGCAGAATGAGAAAAATAAATAAATCGGGATAGCGGCAATTCACTGAAGTCAAAAAATACAAAAGACAACGCAGTATGGCTTCTGGCTTTCGCCTGTCATAGATGGACTAATATATAAAAAAAAATAGCGGCAGTTTGATTAATTTGTTTTCTCATGTTTTTTATTTATATTTCCTTGTATTCGTAATGAAAAGCAGTGTTTACCTCGGGTGAAAGTAACTTATGTAGTCCATCGAACTATCCATCGTCCATCGAACGTCCATCGAACCCCGTCTCGGGACTAAATAAGTTACTTTCAACAGTTCCAACCCTTGGGTAACATATCGTCCATCTGTCACAAAGCCGAGACCCGAGGCTTCTCTTCGAAAATTTATCAAATTTCAGAAATTTATGCACGCCTCCTAGGGGTAGTTTCGTAAAAATAAAAAATACGTGTTTAATTTTTTACTTTTCAGTTTATTTATACCGAGTTTTGAGTGAATAATAGTAATTAGGAATAATTTTCAGAAAATTTTCCATACAAACTTTACTGCCCTATCCCTCAGAGGTTACAATTTCCAACTTTTAATGTCCTATGTATTATTTTAAGTCTTAACTATCTACATACCAAATTTCATTTAAATAACTTAAGTAGGAGATCACTTATAACAAAACATTCATACAGACTTTCCCATTTATTATAATAGTAAGATTACACCTAAAATAATCTTTTACGTCACCAAATAAAGGATATTTCTATTCTATTCTTACAGTAACATAATTTATCTTACACAACAGAATTAAAGTAATACTAAAAAATAAAGGAATAACTTATTTCGATTGGGGCCTCGATTGCTTCAATAACCCTGAAAACAAACAAAAAATATGTTATATAATATCTGGATTATACACAAAGCATTATCTAGCCCCAAGCTAAGCAGACCTTGTGTTAAGGGTACTAAATAACAGATATCATCATCATCAGCCTCTATCAGTCCACAGCTGGACATAGGCCTCCCCTAACTCACGCCATAGCGCCCTGTCTCCAGCTTGCCGCATCCAGCAACTGCCAGCAGTATTTCGCAGATCATCTTCCCGCCTGGCCGGATAGCTTCCTACACTACGTTTGCCAAGTCGCGGTCTCCACTCAAGAACACGTTTACCACGTTTACCAACGGCTGTCGGTTCTTCGCGAAAAAATTACTTACTAACATAAAACAAAGAAGTAATAGTAAAAGTCTATTAAATAACTTACTGGGTATGTTTGTTGGAGGCTTGAGGAGTTTTGCCTGGATGTTTGTATCAGAGGAACTCTTCAACTTTGACACCATCCCTGGAAAGAGTTTACATTATATGTTTGACGGTCAAAACCAATCACACAACTCTATTTTCCTTATCTAGATGATACTAGCATCTTCCCGCGGCTTCGCACGCTTTATTTATGAATATAAATAATGTCGGACAATCCACACAGCAACATCTACCCCCAAAGTAAGCTACTCAAAGCTTGTGTTATGAGTACTAGATAACTGATATATTTTAAACTTTATATGCATAGATAGATATTTTTTATAATACATAGAAAACACCCAGACCAACGCAAAAAGTTTCTGCAGATCGTACACAAATTTGTTTTGAGGCGGGAATCGAACCCGCAACCTCCTGCGTCGCAGGCGGACCGGACCGGATTTATATAGAAACGTTTTTATTTCTATCACTTGAGAACTGAATTATGGAATGGAAAACCTATGTGTTATTCCAGGGTTAGAACTACGTCTGTTCGAAATTTCAGCCCGATCCATTCAGTAGTTTCCACACTCATCAAATCAAATCATTCAAATCATTTATTTGCAAGAATACAAAATTATTATACATTATGTCAGATCTTACAACTATTATAGGAATTGTATTCAGCCTGCAAGCAGGCGTGCAAATGTTATGCGAGTCATATTAATATTATATTAGTCATATATTATGGTACATATAATTCAAATTTCTAAATATTCTTTTACAGTATAAAAACATTTTCCAAGTAGCCATTCTCTTAACTTTTTTCTAAATATATTTCCATTCAGTTCTTTTAATTCTCATCTCTGCTTAGTTCTTGCTCTGCTTAGGGCTTGATGATAATGTGTGGATTGTCCAGCATTATTAATTAAACGGAATGAATGAAACGTTTCTAGACTGTTTCTATCCCATGAAAACTAATTTATGGGATCAAAAGTAGTATCCTCATCCCTCCCGTGTCCTCCGGTCGTCAGAGAATCTGGTTTTGAGTATGCCACCTCACAGAACCAGTTTCTACGACAAATCCTTCTCCATCCAGGCCATAAGGTTGTGGAATGCACTACCAGAGTCTATTAGGAAAGCAGCATCATTACCTATTTTCAAAGCTCGTGTTAAGGAGTTTTTCCTATCAGAAAAGTGAATATTGGTACTTACTATTTGTTTATATATGTATGTATAAGTAGTATATTTAATATATGTATATTTTAGATATATGTAAGTAGTATATTGTATAGTATATAATTTTAATTTTTTTTTTTTGATATTCTCCCTTATCGCAATATTAATTTTTAATTAGGTATCTATTATTTTATTCATTATTAGGTATCTATTATTTTATTCATTATTTTATTTTTGTTATTGTCATTTTGTACACCCCCTGCCTTTCTTAAATTCACATAATTCTTTCCATCCAAAGGTTGCCTGGAAGAGATCGCTTCTAAGCGATAAGGCCGCCCATTGTACTTGTATTTTGTTATGTTCCTTTTTGTAATGTTTTTTCTGGTGTACAATAAAGAATTTTTGTATTTGTATTTGTATTAGTATCCTACTTAGAATTCCTAATTATTATTATACTAGATGCGCCCCGCGGCTTAGCCCGCGAATCAAGTGGGATGACGATCTGCTCTAGGCTGCTGGCAGATGCTGGATGCGGCAAGCACAGGGCGCTATAGCGCGAGTTAGGGGAGGCTTGTGTCCAGCTGTGGACTAATATAGGTTGATGATGATAGAGTTTTTTTTTATACAAATTTCAGAAATTTAGTACACATCCCTAGGAGTTATTTTGTAAAAATAAAAAATACGTGTTTAATTATTTATTTCATAGTTTTTTATAACCAGTTTTGAGTAGATCGAACCAAGGAAAAAATAATTTTCCATACAAACTTTACCCCCTATTTAACCCACTCAAAGGTAATTTTTGAAAATTTTATTAGCCTTTGTCTTATTCTTGGTCCTGAACTATACAGGGTGTTAGTGTGAACACCGTTGTCCTTGAAACCAGAGGTTCAGCATCATGAGTAGAATCCAAAACCGATGAGAAAAGCTTAACCCCTATTTTAGTTTTGCAAGATTTTGATATTTCATGTCTTCGCTATCGTACACGATGCCATAGTCACTCTACATACTTTAAGTACCTACCTACGTAAGTACTTATACCCGCGCCTTATTTGGATCGTAACTTCATTACTTGTGCCCTTCAAAAGACGGGATATTCGCACAGAAGGTGATCCGACACTGAGGTGCACAATAGTGCACATGCCACGTGTCGCCTGGTCGAAGTACTTGTGTCACGTGTTTATAAGCAAACGTTTAGTGTTTATAAAAAATTTCTTTAAAAAATTAGTAAAAAATAGAATCATTTTTTTTCATCCGTTTTGGAATCTACTCATAATGCTGAACCTCTGGTTTCAAGGACAACGGTGTTCACACTAACACCTTGTATAATATATACGTACCAAATTTCATCTAAATATCTTAAGTAATTACGGAGATTACTTATAACAAACATTCACACAGACTTTCCCATTTATTATAATAGTAAGATTATTCCGGGGCTAGAACTGCGTCTATTCAAAATCAGACGGATCCTTTCATTAGTTTTTTGCGTGAAAGAGTAACAAACATCCATTCTACCATACAAACTTTCGCGTTTATAATATTAAGTAAAGATGAGCATTTATTAGTTAACTTACTTGGGCTAACTCGTACAGAATGTTTCTGAAGTACCTTCGCATAAAGAGGAAGCTTCTTTTGAGGTATTTGACTTTCTTTACGAACTGCCGGTTTTATAATAGACTTTCTGACGCCTTCGATTGAACTCCTATGGTTAGGCAGCACCATTTTCGGTTTTACTTTGTTTTTAGTAGCAATTATTTTGTTTTTCGCTTCTTCTATTTTGTTTTTCGGGTCTCCCATTTTGTTTTTCGTGTCAGCCATTTTGTTTTTTGGACCAGCCATTTGGTTTTTTGGGTCAATGTTTTTCTCTTCAATCCTTTTGTTTTTTGGGTCAGCCGTTTTGTTTTTCGGGTCTACAATTTTGTTTTTCGGGTCAGCCATTGTATTTTTGGGGTCAGCCATTTTGTTTTTCGGGTCAGCCATTGTATTTTTCGGGTCAGCCGTTATATTTCTCGGGTCAGCCGTTTTGTTTTTGGGGTCTGCCGTTTTATTTTTCGGGTCAACCATTTTGTTTTTCGGGTCAGAGCTTTTGTTCTCCGTTTCTACTATTTTGCTCTGAAATATCTTTGTATTGTTTTTGGGTAAGGTTTTAGTTTTCTCTGTGGTGACAATAGCTTTGTCTGTGCTGTTTTTTTCTTTAGGCTTATTAGTTGGAGCTTTTTCGTTTTTTGTACTCTTTGTTTGATTATCATTTTTGTTTTCTTTCCCAACCTTCTGTGTATTATTTGAATTTTTAGTAGTTTTAGCATTTTCTGTTCCACTTTTAACGGTTTTTGGGTCTGCATTGCTTTTAGGTCTATTTACCTTATCATTTGTTTTTTCTGTTCCGGTCTTAACGGTTTTTGGGTCTACATTGCTTTTAGGTCTATTTACCTGATCATTTGGGCCATCTTTTGAAGTTTTGTCAATATTTACCACTGTCTTAGGGTTTAAATCTTCAACAGTATTCTTTAGTTGAGGGACATTATTTGTACCGTTTTTTGCATTTGTATCACTTTTTCCAACTTTTTCGGTGTTCAGATCATTTTCAACAGTGGTTTTAGATTGTGGTTTTGCAATTTTAGCATGTTTCGAACTAGCGCCTTTATCATCCACTCTATTAGAATTGTTCTCTGTATTTTTAGAGTTTTTCGCTGTAACTTTATCTGTGTCTTTTTCCGTATTGTTTTTTTGTTTATCATTTTTATCTGTGACTTTGCTCTGCGTCTGAATCTTTTCAGTCTTTTTATGATTATTTTTATCAATTTTATCATTATTTTTTTGTTTATCACTATTGTCACCGTTGGTTTTTTCCACATTCTTAGCGACGGCTTTACTTTGTTTTGTAAAATTATTAGCGCTCTTTTCCACTGGTTTATCAACCACTTTATCCGATTTTTTCTGATTAACTTGTTTTTTCTCAACAGTTTTTTCAGTTGCCTTCTGTTTGTTTTGTTCCTTACCAACTTTGTCATTTCCTTTTTGATTTAATTGTTCTTTATCAACCACTTCATCATTACCTTTCTCATTAATTTCATCTTCATCAGTACTTTTCTTCACTTTATTAACTTCACGCATATCCTTTTCTTTTACCATATCAGTTATACTTTTTCCTCTCCTATCAACAGCATCTATCTTAGCTTTCTTAGTATTTATATCTTCAACCTCACTTGCCCTTTTAATAGATTTGCGATTATCATCCATATTCTCCTTCCCTTTAGGTTTAGCTTTCTTTGGAATCTTTTTAGGTGGTGCCATGACTTCTTTATCCTTCTGTCTTTTATCTATATCTTCATTTTGGTCGATATCTTCGCTTAAAGTAGTTTTATCTAGTCTTCTGACTGATTCTTGGTCCGACTCCATGCTTTCGTACGTATCTTGAGCCTGTGTTTGCGCTTCAAGGCATATTGTGATTATACTGGCCAAGATAAGGGTTCGTTCGTCAGTTTCAAGCGATGGATCGGCTAGTTTTCTGTGCTCTAGCTTTATTCTCTTTAGGTAGGATTCATCTGAAATTAAATAATTTATAAAACAATTGCCGTAAGCCAAAATTATCTCTTTTTATTGTCTAAATTATCTCTTTTATATATTAGGCTATAAATGAATTTTAGTTTAACTTTAAATAAACAAGTAATTCTGGATATTTAATAGAAGCGTTTTACATAAAATAAAACGCATATTAATTTACTTACCTTGGTAAACGTTTATATAACTGAGATAGGCCCTACATTTCCCGCCATATAAATAAGTATTGGCTTTGACTTTCTGTAAAAAAGTACTAGCCAATCAGTAGCCTCGTCCAAAGAGGAGTTGGCCAATCCGGTGTCTTCCCGCCACCGGCCGCTACGTCAGATGTGCGCTTGGAGCGCCGACATCTTGTTTCTTCATTGCGTCGAATATCACCAGGCAGAATTTAATATGTAAACGTTTACCAAGGTAAGTAAATTAATATGCGTTTTATTTTATGTAAAACGCTTCTATTAATTTGACTGTACCTTGGTAAACGTTTATATAACTGAGACGTGTTTGTTATCGCCTGGTGGTGGTGAAGACACTCAACGCCAATGTGAACTTACTATTTTTTAAATAATGTTATAATCGTAAGCCACATCACTTTGAATGCAAATTAGTCATTGTGACATTCAAAACTGCAATACGTATGGTCCAAAACACAATTAAAATATATATAAACAGATGGCTTAAATAGTTAAAAGACATTTATGTATTGTTTCGACTGGTTCTGAAATCAATATCATAGAGATACCATTTATAAACAAATTTATCGCACTCTATCATGATGATGATAGAATGTGCCATCGATCTTAGTATAATAAATAAATAATTCTGAACAAAACCCCACGCAATATCATACAATAGGGCCGCCCAGCTCAGCATGAATATGTTCTGAGTGATTGGGTACTGATGACTGATAAACTTATAACAATAAATTGCTAAATATGTTCAGTATACCTAACTGTATAATAAGACTTCAGCAGCTTAACTTCTTTTAGAAACAGTTTTTGCAACTTTTGCAATGTGTACGACCTTCGGTGACAATAAATCATTGCACAACTGAAAACTAAAATATCTGCTCCAAAATGTGAGTAGGTAGTTACTAGGTATTTAACTCATTAATTTTCTGGACATAGTACTCGTTTTAACCAATTGAAAGCATGTGGGAAAACAGTTACATTAACATTTCAATTTATTGCAGTGCGCTGTAATACCTGAGTAGGTACTTTATGAACCTTTATAACTATAGTAAAGCTTTGTATGTTCATCTAAAATGTCCAGTTATGGGAAGTTCTTATAAAACATTTGAATAACTGGTTTTTCCTCCCCACAATGTTTGGACTAGATTACAAGTTTTGCGATCAGACTTGTGTACATTTCCACTGTAGAAGCGTAAGAAATCTTAGATCCGATACACATAGCTAAAAATACAGGTATATCTATTTCTTTTTCCCCTATAGGTACTTGTTTTGCTCTTAAATACGCACTGGGTATCCTTCTTATGTTATTCGAATATCATACCGAATAGATTTACAAATTCTCACCCGAGAGCATATAGGTACTTAATATAGAGAGGTCTATTGAGACATCAATCAAATTAAGACCAATAATGGTAACTAGCAAACCCTAGATTACTAAGCAGCTTGTGACAGCGAAACCAAGTTTACTTCGAGAACCAACATTATTGGTAACACTGTAGGTATTATACTTGTGCATGAATACCTCACCCATTGTCAATGTACCTCGAAAACAAGCTCTTCATTTGAGATGCAGTAGTGTCTGTTGTACTACAATGTTTATAAAATAAAAAACAAGAACCATTTTCCGCTTAACTAGTAGTTATGTTGAAACATCTCACGACAAATTACTGAAAATCTGACGTCATCGCTTAAGAAGCGATAATATAGATGCACTTTTATTCTTATTATGTATCACAGAGTGCTAGAGTTTAGAAGCTGACAATGATCGCTTACTTGTAAAGAATAGTGTAGTGTAACACTATAAAAAAATATAAACAGTTCTTTACGTCAAGGACAGTGGCTGTCCTTTACTGACGTTCAAAAAGAAGACATTGACGACTTTCCAAGGTTTTTATTACTATAGTGCGCAAACCCTCAATTGCTCACGGTCATTTCTAAGAATGATGATGATGATGTCTGTTTCAAATATTAATTCTAAAAATGTACTAGTATTTGCGATGTCTAATACATTTGAGAATACATTCAGCAATTTATCATACAAAGCAGATAACAGAAATGCCACTTATGATAAAAAGTATGATGAGGGTAGTTGTAAATAAACGCGTGAACGTTCATTACCGTACACACCTTTATACAGATAACCAAGAAATGCCACCGGTTATAAAAAGTATGAAGAGGGTAGTTGTAAATAAACACGGGAATGTTTCTTATCGTTCACACCCTTATCGTTCCCACAATCATAAATCCGGACATGGGTTGAGTACAATTCAGAGCCTATACAGGTAGTTAGTGCCGCAACGCCAGTACTTTCACCAAATCTCCTTCTTTTTGTCTGACAAGTAAAGTCTTTTAGACAATGTACTCTTAAAACGGTCAGGCCAGTGAGTGAGCTAGACCCATACATTTGCGTGGACATATCCACTGATAGACAGTATCTTGATACTGAAGGCAACTTTGTGAAAGATATTGTGTTTTTGGTAGAAGCTACCTTATTCATACTAACAACTATCTCACGCACGCAACATTCAAATTCGTGATGGAATTAGGGATACGAAAGGTTCTAATAATAGGCACTAAATTTTTTATGCGGGTGGGCAGCATTTATCTTATAATTCATTTCCATAATTATTCGTGGTACCCACCCTACAATTGTTAATCATTTTAAAGAATTTTCTCGTCAATGAGAAGTTTTGTAGGTAGACTGAATAACTTATATGTTAACCTTAGAGTCTTTCCTGAAATCTCACGAATGCAAATGGTTCTTATATCTGCTACCGTTCACATATCATACAGTGTGAAAAATAGTAACTCTGGGTTAGACTATGTAGAATGTAATTCAGCTCGAAGGCTTAGGCTTGCCCTTAATTCACAATGACACCTCAACCAGCTGCTATACGCAATTTATAATTTGCCTATAAAAATATCAGCCCATCGATAAATTTATCAACCCATCACGCTTATCAGCCCGAATTTCTTACGATATTCTTATATGACTTTTGTCACAAGTACGGTTTATCAGAAGATTTTATTATTCCTTCAGCTAAACAGCTCCTTCTGAATGTTAATGTCTAACAAGAACAGAAACTCTGTCTATATAGGTATCGAACCTCCCAAATCTTTTGTTGATAGGTATGCAATACACGAATCATATACATAGATATTGGTAAGACATTTGCCAATAGGTACGCGATACCCTGCACTTTTTATTTTGATGCTTCTATTTAATAATAGTTAACCTTCCTGGAAGTTCTAGTCAATAGGTACGCGATACCCTGGACTTTTTATTTTCATCACTGTTGGAGGTGCACCACGATGCTTTTATAGTTAGCCTTCCTGGAAGTTGTTGTGAGTAGGTACGCGATACCCTGGAATTCATCGCTGGTGGAGATACACCACCACGATGAATTCCTTTATTCAAACAAGCATCTGAAGCTTATGTAAACGCATATTTATGTTGAATAAGACTCTTCATTCGAGAATAATGCTCATCACGTCCAAGACAATTTAAAGCTGAAAAATATTCGGTTCGCCCGAATTTTATATGTCATCGCAGCCGTGCGAGGGAGCGTAATAAACCCTGCGGGGGTTTTATTATATACTTGCAAGGAGATGACAATACGCCAGCCATTGTAGCCCTGCGAGGGCATTAAAACAACCCTGCGAGGGTTTTTATTCCTTGTCCAAGATAATCTAAAGCTGAAAAATATTCGGTGCGGCCGAATTTTATTTATGTCATCGCAGCCCTGCGAGGGTGCGTTATGAACCCTGCGAGGGTTTTATTATATATTTACTTGCAAGGAGATGACAATGCGCCAGCCATTGTAGCCCTGCGAGGGCGTTTAAACAACCCTGCGAGGGTTTTTATTCCTTGTCCAAAATAATCTAAAACTAAAAAATATTCGGTGCGCCCGAATTTTATTTATGTCATCGCAGCCCTGCGAGGGTGCGTTATGAACCCTGCGAGGGTTTTATTATATATTTGCAAGATGACAATGCGCCAGCCGTTGTAGCCCTGCGAGGGCGTTAAAACAACCCTGCGAGGGTTTTATTCTTTGTCCAAGATAATCTAAAACTGAAAAATATTCGGTGCGCCCGAATTTTATTATTGTCATTGCAGCCCTGCGAGGGTGCGTTATGAACCCTGCGAGGGTTTTATTATATACTTAATAGGAGAGGACAATGCGCCAGCCATTGTAGCCCTGTGAGGGCGTTAAAACAACCCTGCGGGGGTTTTTATTCTTGCAAGAATGCACGAGGTGTTTTGCTTAAAAATCAAGGTACTTAGCTCATATCGCAAAATAGGAACATAGAACATATCAGTATTTATCCTTGAAATGTATCTTGTCAATCGTGGACTTGAGACACATGTTTATATTTGCATTTTCTACACTTCTGCTTGGTACAAAAACAATAGGCAATGAAATATGTATCTACCCGCTCCTGAAAAAAAAAGTTACTTTCTTGCCAACCTAGATTAACACTCAGTGCCCTTGCAAAACCACCTGCTCTGTGCAATGGTTAGGCAGTGAATAGGTTAGACAACCTATTAGATTAATCCACCCGACGACATTGGGTGTAGGCCACGTGTTATTTGCACAAGTGTGCAGTCAACATTTCATATTTTGTATATTCGCGTATAAATTACGGGCAGGTGACAACCAAACATATCGTACATCGTACGCGTTGCCCACGTGGCTGCGTGGCCCACAATAACCAAAACAACGATATTTTAAAGTACTCACGATGTTATTTCCATTACCATCTAAAATTGACCTCCTTCTCCAGTTGTCTTTCAAGTCTCGTTTTCACGACATCGGTCAGAATTTTGCATATTATATCGTATTTACATCCTTGCTAGAAAAATAAGTATTTTAGCAAATAGCAACATATAACCTCAAAATAAATTCGAACGAATCGAACGGAAAAACCGTTAAAATCTTACTTAGGAGTAATAGAAGAAAAATTATGTCACTGGCACATGGGATGCCAGGTAGTTGTAAAAAGCTTCGGCTTTTGTCATTAAAACAAATATAACCACGTGCTTTCGAGCACAAATAATAAGAAAAATGTCACGGTCTTAGTGCAAGGTAGTAAAAAGGCGTATGCTTTCGTACTAACCATGCGACATGTGTGCGACTCGTGAGTCTCCAAAAAAAATATAAATAGAATGAACTCATTAGTCCAAAAACAAATTACGAAACTTATTTCGCAAATTACCATTTTATTGAAAAAATGTGGGTATGTAGTGGTGTAGACAAAGAAAAATGTACTTACGCAGTAATGCAATTTTACACCAAACCTTTAGAATACTATGTGCACTTTGCAATAATCCTTGTATGCACTTTGAAATATTTTCTGGAATATTTCTTTAAAAGCGTGCTGCGTATTTGGTAGCACGTCTGTACTCGGCGGGAAACTAAACGCCAATGAAGAAACAAGATGTCGGCGCTCCAAGCGCACATCTGACGTAGCGGCCGGTGGCGGGAAGACACCGGATTGGCCAACTCCTCTTTGGACGAGGCTACTGATTGGCTAGTACTTTTTTACAGAAAGTCAAAGCCAATACTTATTTATATGGCGGGAAATGTAGGGCCTATCTCAGTTATATAAACGTTTACCAAGGTACAGTCAAATTAATACTGTATTATGTATGCTCAAAGAAAGTTAAATTTAAGATAACGACGACCGATGTGGCGCGGAAGGTAAAAGTCCGTCTGTGACGCAGGAGGTTGCGTTTTTGATTCCTGCCTCGGCTGAAATATTTATACAATCTGCAAATGTTTATTCCGTTTGTCTGTGTATTTTCTTTGTATAATAAAAAATACTATCTAAGTTGTGTATTGTATTAAGTAAATTTAAGTATTTCAGTCATCTAGTACCCATAACACAAGCTCTGCTTAGCTTCGGACTAGTACTGTGTGGATTGTCCAGCATTATAATTAGTAAATTAAGTAATTCTAACCCAGATATTCGAGATCGAATGACATCTTGTGGTGGAAAGCCGCGACGGCTGAAAGCTTGTTTTCCAGCTTCCAAGACATTGAGAGGATGTTACCGCATTTTAGCACGAAGCCACCTTCCGGCTGAAAAGATACAACATTTAATAAAACAAAATTTATTTATAACGAAAATTACAATCAATGAATAGAAACAAAGTAAAACTAGTGTATACATTTGAGCTAACTGCAGATGGTTGCAATCAGGAGATTTAGCTGAACTAATCCATGTCAATACCCGTTGGAAGCGTCCCCAAGACACTGGCTGCATTCCCTCGCTGTATGACAATGCTGATGCGCTGTGACAGATACTCACCAGCTAGAGGGACACGCGTCGCATCGACCAGATATTTTTTTAAACCCGGAGAGCCTCAAAGGGGGGCAAACGCTCGGGTCTTTCGAAACCTCACAAATAACTTAAAAACGGCTTTCCTGATTTAAGAAATTCTTTCACCAGAATGCTACATAATCCTTATCCCATCATCACATTATTGTCCAGCGGTGGACTTATAAATATAGGCTGACTAGCAACCCGCCCCGGCTTCGCACGGTTGTATTATACATATAAACCTTCCTCTTAAATA
This sequence comes from Eupithecia centaureata, assembly GCA_944547425.1. Lineage (NCBI taxonomy): Eukaryota > Metazoa > Arthropoda > Insecta > Lepidoptera > Geometridae > Eupithecia > Eupithecia centaureata. The sequence continues at coordinate 7,196,055 of OX155704.1, read as the reverse complement.
ACTCTATCAATAAAAAACCGCATCAAAATCCGTTGCGTAGTTTTAAAGATTTAAGCATTCAAAAGGATATAGGGACATAGGGACAGAAAAAGCGACTTTGTTTTCTACTATGTAGTAGGATATATAAGGATATACAGGGTTATAGGATCTAATGATTAACCTCTTAAAGGCGACTTGGGTGAATCAAGACTAACAACTTTTGTTCTATGACTTTTGTCAAAACGTAATACATCTCCAGTTTTAATTTTTTTTAGTTTTGGCGGGCATTTCTTTCAACCCCCGCTCGCCTCACCGCAACCCCTTTCTTTCCCTACTAGATTATGTATACGAGGTCATGTACCAAACCAATATGTCTCAATTTGCGACGCCTAGATAGAGCTAAGAAGATTAGAACTGGAAATTTGCTAATTATATTTTTTTTGTATAGGAAAAAAAAACATTGAATTAGAAAAAATCGTAGAACAAAAGTTGTTAGTCTTGATCTACCCAAGTCGCCTTTTCGAGGTTAATCATGAAACACCTATAACCCTGTATAACAATAGGTATGTGTACTTACCAACCGCTCCATAAAGACGTTGTTTGTATATTTATCTGCCAGGCGAGCGAGTGTGTTTCGACGCGATCTATATGCAACTGCATAGCTTCTTAATACCTGAGGATTTACATTGGGATAATAAATAAAAGGTATATGCCTTGGCTGAACAATAAATAAATAATGCTGGACAATCCACACAAATTTCTGCTGAACGTACACAATTTTTTTCCGAGGCGGGAATCGAACCTTGCTTTGCAGACGGAATCTCGCCCGCTGCGCTACTGAGGCCGTCTAAGCACTAAGCGCTTCGCACGCTTTATTTCAATGGAAACGTGTTTAGGCTATTTCTATCCTATGTGTTTTGAAAAGTAGCCTGTGTTATTCCGGAGTTAAACTATGTTTATTCAAAAGTAATTTAGTAAGTTTCATTTAGCAGTTAGCCTGATCCGTTCAGTATTTTTTGCGTGAAAGAGGAACAATCATCAATCCATAACTTTTAATATTAGCTATTTCTACTCAAAGTTATGGTAACCAATGTAATCATCAACCCACATATTATTTGGCGTTCTCTGTGGCGCAGTGGATGAAGGTCCGCCTGCGACGCAGGAGAATGCGGATTCGTTTTCCGCCTCAGGACAAATGTACAATCCAAATAGCATTATCAAGCCCCAAGCTAAACTGAGCTTGTGTTATAGGTACTAGATGACTGATATACTTAATACATTACATAGATAGATATTTTTTATTATACATAGAAAACACACCCAGAACCCCGGAAAAATATTTATAGATCGTACGCACTTTTGTCCCAAGGCGGGAATCGAACCCGCAACCTCCTGCGTCGCAGGCGGACCTTCCCCCACCGCGCCACATCAGTCGTCAAAATCAATTTGTTAATTTGACTATCCCTTGATATACGTTTTATAACTGAGATAGGCCTATCATTTCCTGCCATATAAAAAAGTATTTGCATTGACTTGCGGGATTTATGATATTGTGTACCTCAATAGCATCACTGGGTCTCGTGAGTTCACTGAGCACAGACGTGGCTAGCTCTGCCTCTTGCGCAGGCTTCACTGGGACCACGTGAAGACCGCGGAAGCTTGTTGGCGCGAATCTTTTACTCTGCAAAAGGAACATAATAAATTAAACCGGCTTAATTTTATTCCTCTCAAAAAGGAGGAACATAATAAATAAAACAGGCCTAAATTCAAAAAATTTAAAAAGGCCTAATGAGTAGTATTTACTATGAATAGTAAAAAATATCTAATCTTGACCGGCCTAATCCAACTATGCTGAGTTGTAATTTGTATGTATAAAAATATGTAATGTTGGTGGAGGCCGCGACTTGGCAAACTTAATTTACGACGCCCTCCGGCCAAGTGGGATGACGATCTGTGAAAAACTGTTGGCAGATGCTAGATGCGTCAAGCTGAAGACAGGGCGCTATGGCGCTCATTAGGGGAGGCCTATGTCCAACTGTGGACTATTATGGGCTGATGATGATGCTTCTATTCTACTAGTAGGATAGTGTGTAGTATACTCACAGGCTGATGCGTGTTGAAGGTGATGGAGAAAGGGACCAGGTCTACCCTGCACTCCGCTATCACCTCGCGCCAATCCCCTGGCTCGGTCACCGGACGCTCACTGAAACAGGGAAATCATCCTTCCTATGAATAAAGAAATAATACTGGGCAATCCACACAGCATCATCTAGCCCCAAGTTAAGCAGAGCTTGTGTTATGCGTACTAGATGACTGATATATTAATACATTATATCTTAATATGGTTTATACGACGACCGATGTGGCGCGGTGGGCGAAGGTCCGCCTGCGACGCAGGAGGTTGCGGGTTCGATTCCCGCCTCGGAACAAATTTGTGCACGATCTGCAGAAATTTGTTTCGTTGGTCTGGGTGTTTAATATGTATAATAAAAAATATCTATCTATGTATAATATGTATAATGTATTAAATATATCAGTTATCTAGTACCCATAACACAAGCTTTGAGTAGCTTACTTTGGGGTTAGATGGTGTTGTGTGGATTGTCCAGCATTATTTATTTATTTATTTTTATTTATTTATTTATACCAAGCTCTGCTTGAGGCTATGATGATGATTAGATTATCAACCAACACTACATAGCATAAAACAAAGTTGCTTCCCGCTGTCTGTATCCTTATGTATGCTTAGATCTTTAATCGGATCTCACAACGGATTTTGAAGCAGTCTTTTTTAAAGATAGTGTTATCCAAGAGGAAGGTTTATTTTTCATGTATACCCATGCAAAGCCCAGGCGAATCGCTAGAATATTATTAACGCGAAAGTTTGTATGTTTTGACATCTTCACGCCACAACTACTGAACGGATGCTCTGGATTAACACATAGGCTACTTTCCATTCCATAAATTAGTTCCCACGGGACATTTCCATAGAAACAATGCATAGGCAAGGCAGGTACTAGTTATAAATACATTACCCGAGTACATGTGGATCCTGCACCAGTACATTGACCTCTGACTGCAGCACAGCCAGCCCGGTGAGCTCCTGTGTGGCTTGCAGGCACGTCCTCAGCAGACGCTCTCGCTGCTTCAGCTCCCCAAGGGCAAAACCCGCTTCCAGAGCGGGGAATGGAGAGGTGCAGTCATCCTCGGAGTCCGAGCTGAAATCATAATGACACTTAGATGTTACTAGATGCATACAGGGGCTTCGCCCGAGAACCAGACTTATTTTTCATACAAATTTCAGAAATTTACACCACCTAGGGGTTATTGAATAAAAATAAAACTTAATTATTCACTCCATAGTTTTTTCATACTGAGTTTTGAGTGAATCTAACCAAGGAATAATTATTTTCCATACAAACTCTACCACCCCATTTAACTCCCTCAGAGGGTAAAATTGCCAAATTTTTATATTCTATGTGTTATTCTTGGTCCTAAACAATCTACATACCAAATTTCATTTAAAAAAACATAAGTAGTTACAAAGATTACTTATAACACCAATAAAGTGATTTTTGGTGGCATACACAATATGGTTGGTTGTTCCGGTAAAACGATGCTTATTAATGTTTACAGATATGGAGAATGGTGTAAATAGAAACAACGAATTACCTGCTGTAGCAAAGACTTGTCGGTATTGTTTTAGTTGAATACTCTTGGATCCTCGTCTCGTAGTATTGTAAATCCTGTAGAATCTGCTCTTTCCTAGCCAGCAGAGCTTTTTTCTTGTCCATAGATGTCCTATTGTTCAACATTTCGGGAAATAAACACGAACACACAAAGTCAACAACATATCAACCATCGAGGAAATACAATACCCAAAATTTCTTGAAGGAAACAACATTAAAAATCTACAACAAGCATTTTTTGAAACAAACTGCCACTCTACTCCAAAGACAATATGATGAAACTTTAAAGCCAGAAACATACTTGCGTGTCGCGGTGTGTCGGGGCGCGCCGCGCGCCAGAAGCATATCGGTTTCATACATTTAGTATGGTTAGGGACATACTTGTATGTCGCGACACGGTCTATCGTGTCGCAGAATGCTAGCCGCCGATTCGCCGATTGCGCCAGAGCGGTGGTGGGGGTTATGTCGCGACACGTAAATATGTTTCCGCCCTAACGTAGTTTAAAAATTCTCTTTGAACCAGTGTTGCCATTGTTTCCCTTGAGTCGTAAATTACGTTTCGTTTTCTGAAATGTTCCATTGACAAGCATTGCAGCAAAAGCAAAAGTTACACTAATTTTTATCTTTTTGTTTAATTTGTTCACATCACCATGTTAAGTTAATAGTTTGAGCAAAAGCTACGAGGTGGTGCATTTGTAAATTTTACGCTGAAGAACCGACAACCGTTCGGGTTAACGTGTGCTTGAGTGCAGACCGCGAGTTGGCAAACGTAGAATAGGACGCCCTCCGGCCAGGTGGGATGACGATCTGCGAAGGACTGCTGGCAGATGCTGGATGCGGCAAGCTGAAGACAGGGCGCTATGGCGCTCATTAGGGGAGGCCTATGTCCAGCTGTGGACTAAATAGGCTTATGATGATGATGATGATGATGACGCTGAAGAAACTACTTATTACATTTGAAGCCTCACCGTCGCTGGAGCCCTATATTATTCAGGGTTTATCACTAATTATCATCAAAAACTGGCTTTATTGTGATTTTCAACCATTGTCCGGTGATCAGAGAAAATCCTCCCCATGCCATGCCATAGACCATCCAACTCCATTCATGACCATAGACTCATTCTCTCAATCACAAGACCGGTCAAACTTCACATGTCAGTGTCATTATTTAGCACTCTTGTTATGCCAGAAACATACTTGCGTGTCGCAGTGTGTCGGGGCGCGCCAGAAGCATATCGGTTTCATACATTTAGTATGGTTAGGGACATACTTGTATGGCGTGTCGTGTCGCGCCACGGTCTATCGTGTCGCAGACTGCTAGCCACCGATTGCGCCAGAGCGGTGGTGGGGGTTATGTCGCGACAGGCAAATGTGTTTCTATACTGGCGCGTGGCTCGTGGCGCGAAAACTTTTTAATTTAGTAATACCAGTTTATTTACAGCAAAATGGACGATCTTATAGAACGAACTTGTTCGTCAACGAAAAGTAATATATGACTCAACGTGTAAAGAGTACAAGGATCATTTGATCAAAAATGCTGCAATGCTAAACATGCTTCTACAATAATTAGCGCCCTATTTTAAGAATACGTATGCAAAAAATCATCTTTGTATACCCAATACTTTAGACAGTAATGATAGAAAACCATTCGAAATATTTTTGGTAGATAACCAGACCAAATTCGAATGAACATTAAAAAGCGGCCTAACAATAATTTAAGCTATCTTTTTGCATATTTAAAATACAGCTATACCCTTTTTTTAAAAAAGTTTTGCTGGGCGAACGTTCGTGCAGCAAAATCAGTTATTCATAAATATCTCTGCAGCCCTTAAGTTACCTCTAAATATTATTTTTTACAGAGATACTGCTTATATATACATAATTGTTCGCAAACTTCATGGATATATCTAACTGCCTGTCTATAAAGTTAGAAGTTAACCGGGAGTGCGGGGAGGGGTAAACCCCGCGCGGTGATCGCTCGTCAAATAGCCGCGCAAACACCATTGTATTTCACCTTAATATTAGTAGGTTGGCAAGAAATCTTAGCGCAAAAACAAAAATAAACTAAAGTATTCAATTATTTCATCATAGACTATGTGATCTGTATTAATCTGAATATAAGTTTTACAGATTTGGCTACATTTGTGGTCAAAATTCTCTACAGATACAGATAAATCTGTATATATGGCAACACTGGGCCATGATACCTCGTGTCGCGACACGATAGTGTGCACACTCACCGCCGCGACAGTAAGCATTGCGACACGCTGGGACACGTAAATATGTTTCCGGCCTTACCCTTGGATAAACTACAGCCTCTCAAGAAGTTGAAGAATAAAACCATACTTATTGTACTATATTCGAAGTCCAAGTGAGCCTTACACCCTAACGTAGACCTTGCAAAGGGTCTGCTATAGATTATTCACCTACCAAAACTAGGCTGTGTCTATACATTCGACACGTATTGTACCTACGTCCATTAGCGCTCTTAAGTTGAAAACACACAGAAGCCGGAGGCGGAGCGGAGGCTTTCATATGATTCAATATAATACAAATCGCACGCCTCCGCCTCCGGCCCGGCCCCGCCTTCTGTGTCTGACGACTTTTAACGTACCTACATATTCTAGGAAGAGTAGCTATTGTATGAAACCGCAAACGACGCGAACTAACGAAGTAGGAAATGAGCGCGCACAACCAGCAATAACACAACCAGCACATATGTAACCACTTAATTTCATCTTCTTGTATAATGGATCTGCATCTGGTTTGACGCAAAGGTGAAACATAAATTTGACATTTAAAATCTGTCTGTCACACGTCACACACATTTCAAAAGTGTCAAATCAAATCACAGCACGACTGGCAAAATACCTAAAGAATTTGTAAAGCTAACGCATTTTTATACTAATTATCTATAATTATCAGCAATAAAGGGCATTTATCTCGCGCAATAACTGTGACGTATCATCTTATACAATTCTACACGTCCTTAGCTAAAATAGTAAAGAAGATTCCAAATAGAAAAGCCAACTGGAATCTCAGCTCCGATTGTTATTCAAATAAATAATTGTAAACAACGAAAACACGAGGTGCTTATTTAAAATACTGTACTAATAAGACTGTGTCAATTAAACATGTCGTGAGCTGAATACGTTGTGTAAATAAGTGATTTTGTCGGCCTGTCGGGGAGACTTCAGAAATGGGGCAAACTGGAAGCGCTATACCCGGTAAGTACCCTTTAATTACTGATAACCAGTTCTAATTGTGTTCTAATCGGATTTGGAACGCGGTTTCCTAGTTATAACCTTTTTTCTGTGTTATTTTAACTTTACTCTCTTATGGTCTATGATATTTAGGCAAATTATGATTCATTATTTAGGTTGGGAAGTAGTTTAGAAACACTGTTTTATTGGGACTTATAAGTTTGTAAATATTTGTTATACTAACACAATTGACTGTGACCTTTGTGGACTCGATACAGAAAAGAGTTTGCTTCTCATTCAATTTAACTGGCAATTAGGGTACTAATTACTTAGTTACCAAAGGAATTTGCAGACTTGCCTATGACACTGATGAAAAATGACTCAACAAATGGTTAGTGTACCTATCATCATTTTTATGACAAAAATTTTAATTGAGTATTTTATTTACTATGTAGACAACAGCCTCTTTGGTAGAATTTTAAATAGTGTAGGCGATGACCTCTTTTGTTTGAAATTTAAAATTTTTCATTTTCTTTCTATTGTCAATTTTCTATGAGAAAATGATTCCATTCAATTTTTAGTTTTTAATTTCTTTCTTAAGCAATAATGAAAGAAATTAAAAACTATTGGCTATTCTAAAGATTCAATATGGTTCACTATTGCAAGAATTTTAGCTGTTTGGGACATCGGTAGTCAATGGCTTTAACATTACAAAATAAGCCAAATCACTACATAGTATAAAACAAAGTCGCTTTGTCTGTCCCTTTGTATGCTTAAATCTTTAAAACTATGCAGGGTCAATCCACCGTAACATACGTTACATCAGAACATAAAAATCATACTTCAAATGTATGCCCTTTTTTATCTTTCAGTAATTTCGATCTTATTTACATCGAAATAGGAAGCATATTTACATGTTATGAGTTGAGTAAAAGTTATAGCGTGAAATAGTACACATAATAGGAGTTATAAAAAAAACTGATCTCGTAACATACGTTACTAAAAAAAGACAAGCGTTTTTACACTAGATGCAATTTCAAAAAGTTCTCTGAATCTTGTGAATTCGCATTGCTGCAATTGAGACATAGGTTCCGTAAAAGATTGAGGATGACTAATCAGTTAAAATTGCAACATATTTTAAAATATATTTATTAAAAAATTATTGAAAAGTGTCGTAACATACGTTACATTAAAATCGTAACATACGTTACCACCAATTTTCATACAAATCGTAAGTAATCTAATGTTACATTTTTAAGCTTAATATACTAAGGTAACTCGTACACATTCAACATATTTTGTAATCTTTCTGAAAATGTCAGTAGTCTTCACAGAAATCTCAACTGGGCTAATGGAATATCATCATCACTCGAGTCCGAACTGTCCGAACCATATACTTGTTCATGCATGCTTAACTTAACCTTTATTGCCACGTTTACTTCTTGTAATGTGGGGGCTGTGATTATTTGTCCGTCTTTCCAAAACATGACGTGCGCCTTTGATATTCCAGGTAAAGGTTTAGCTTGAGCGAAAATGTTGTCCAAATCAATTTCTTTTGCAGTCTGTTCGATTTCTTCCGGAGTGACATTTATAACATTAACGGTTGAGTCTTTCGCTGTCTGAGCGAATTGTTTGGCGTTAGTAACAAAGGCTTCTCGGCGGATAATTCTATTCCTAACGACCCTTTTAAGAGCCCCGCCAATGCCATCCACGGGTCCTTTACCGTGTGAAGTAGCGAAGAACTTCCAGAAGATGTGTTTGTTATGTCTCTTTTCTAGTATCTCTAGGCTTGCCGCTATGAACTTATTTTTAAATTGTGAAGATGGTCCATCTGACCACACGTGAACTTCAGTTACGTGTCCGGGAAGTTCTCGGAGAATCTTATCCATGTATACTACAACTGTATCCTTGTTGTGGTTTCTGTTGTCAGAGACGATTACAATTGGTTGCTGCTTTCCATTAACCCACATAGACACCGTGAACAAAGTCACTTGGGGCTGGACCCAATGGTAGCTTTGTACCTCATCCTGTGCTATGCAAGTAAAGTTCTCAGAAAAATCAACTTGCACCAGTGCCACAGATGGATCGTGCTGATTTGAAGATGAAGCCAATCGATCTTTGTTGTATGCGTCCGCTTGAACTCTTTTTATGTATGAATGCGTGTAAAACGCCGGAGTCATGTCTAAGATATGATCTATTAGATCGATCACAGTTCCAGTCTCTTGCACTTTATTCAATTTCGCATCCAAATCTCTCCATTCATACCAAATAATTTCGATATGCAAGTTCTCGCCAGCGTGATCATATAATTTATGTTTCAAGGTAGATTCACACACCTTGCATTTGTAGAGCCAGCAATCCTTTGAAGCTTCTTCGCAGATCACAGTGCTTATAAAGTCATGACTGTATCGCGGACTTCCAATGGCTTTGTGCAAGGCATTCAGTGCTAAGGCATAGTTTTCGTGATGCTTGCATAAGCAAACATTATGAGGAAGTCTACTAGAGAGGTAGACATGCTTTGGTCGGAGTTCAGCAAATTTACTTCTTCCCACGATTACTCCATATTCTTTAACGAAAATAGCGTGAGTTTCAGTTACAGATGCATACAGGTGCCTTATTTGTACTTTTTCCTTTTTACCATCGACACGATTTGTTATGAAGTCTTTCAGACTTGGAGCCTGACGACTTATATCCTCTCTTTGATAAAATTCTAAAGTTGTTTTAACAGTGTCTTCGTTCAATGCTGATGCATGCTGTATAGGTGTTGATGGCGCCTGAATAGCTGTATCTAAATCGTTGAGCAATTTAGCCACAATCACTTTCTTCTTCTTAGGACATTTTGGCAGAACTTTACGTACACGTGCTACTGCCTTTCCCAGGGATTGAGGCGTGGAAAACAAGGACGAGGAGGATGAATCTTCCGACTGATTTATGTTAGTTTTTTGCAATTTCTTTAAAATCCTGTGCTTTGCGACTCTTTCTCTTACTTTTTTCCTTTCACTTAATAATATCTTTTTTCTTTTTTATTCACACAGCTCGCTAATCAATTTTTTCTTCTTGGACCGACTTTTCTTCGTCGATTCCCGTATTTTCGCTCGGTACTCGTCGTATTTTCCTTCCATTTTCAGCTTTTCTCTTCTTCATCTCATCCTCTCGGCTGCAGTTAGTGGCATTGTAGCCTGTACAATAAAAATTAATCAAAGAAAATTACTGAAACGAATGTAACATACGTTACATTATATGTGTAACATATGTTACGTGACATACGTTACAGAAATGAATGCCATTTTGGCAGTGCTACTATAGGTTATCCTGTATTTTTTTCTTACAGAATAATGCTGATCAACCTAAAGACAGAGGATTTCAAATATAACTAAAATAGATTGCATAATGAAGCTAAAAAGGGAAAATGTATTACTTTCGTAACATACGTTACATTTATAAGACTGTTTTATAAACATTTATTTTACCAAGTTTATACATGCGTGAGTTAGATATAAATGTATGTGAAACTTTAACAATGAAGGCATATATACAGTACTGTGAATAAACTTACCGATATTTCAGCGTCAGTAAGCAAAATTAATTACTTTCTCCAGCAGTTTCAGTGACACGCACTTACTCCAAAGAACGGTTAGCTTGAACTGAAACAGTGGCATTTCTTAACATTGCGACATTTAGCTTTTGACATTTATAGGTGGTGTTGCCATATTTAAAGTAAAAGTAAAGACTGACAAATAGCAAAAAAACTTAAATAATTTTTTGACAACTCATGTCCACTTTTCGTGGATTGACCCTGCAACGGATTTTGATGCGGTTTTTTTTAATATATTCAAGAGGAAGGTTAAAACATAAAACCAAGCGAAGCCGGGGCGGGTCGCTAGTTATTATAAAGGATGTGTAGATCACTGATGGATGCCTAGTTATAATTGAGCCACAGGCTGCAGGTATAAAAAGATTGTGTCTATTTATTAACTAGCGACCCGCTTATCTATCATGCATATGCTTTAAATATTAGGTTATTATATAGTTTTGTTCATTCTTTGCTCACTTTATTTAAATTTAATATTCAACGTAAACCGGCCTCCCGCGATACAGGTTCTGAACCTAGTGCGGGGACCACAAGTAACAATAACTACTTAAGTTTTTTTAGCAAATAAAAATGCCATTTGTATTTGTATCATACAATGTTCCTGGCTTCACACGGCTGTATTATACATATAATCGTTGCTCTTGAAACACTATCTATTTAAAAAAAATGCATGAAAGTCAGTTTCGTAGTTTTAAAAATAAGTATAGTTTTTTTTTAACCAATAGCGCACGTTAGTTTCGAGAGCTATTGGTCAAACGCTCGATCATTTCCAAAAAAAAGTTACCTTGGCTTTCGATTGGCAACCCCGTTCAATATAAAAATCACACTAAGTTAACAACGAAAATTACAAGCAAGGAATAGAAAAATTACAACTAGTATTTACAATTGAAACCATTGAGCTAACTGCAGACGGTTGCAAACAGTCTAAAGGTAGCTCAGTAAGTAATATTTTCACACTAAGTAATATTTTGTATGGAAAAGGATGGATGTTTATTAGCTCATCACGCCAAAACTACTGATCGGATCTGGCTGAAATTTATCATACAGGTAGTTCTAAGTCTGGAGTAAATCATACTTGTCATTTCCCATTGGATAAAAATAACCTTTAAGCTTTTCTATAGAAACAAAGCGTGCGAAGCGAACTAATAGGCGCATCGTATTGGTATTTAATTTACACAATGGATGTGAGAATTATGTACCTAAGTAGGTACATACCTACTTTTCTTTGTGTTAAAACCACAGGCAGGACGCTACTACCTGAGACTATGAGAAAATAACACAGTATCTTTACAAAGTACATCCTTTCTTCTACCATAAGAATAAGAACAGACTAGAAGGGAAACTTCGCTCCGAACGCGCTCAAGGTCACGATATTAGCCTACGTGATTCTGCACGTTAAACGTGCAGTAGGGCTGTCACAGCCGGCGACGCCGCACGCGGATTTTAATATTTGTGTAGGTTAGGTACCTACCTCTATAATATGACGTCATGGTCAAGTTATTGTGGTGTGATTGGTTGTAACAATAAAAGATAATGCATATTATATGATAAAATACATACCCTATGTAAGTAATATTTTCTAAATATTATTGTGTTTTAGTAGGTTCCTATCTAACTAATTAGGTAGGTACCTAATCAAAGGAACGTGAACATCGTTCGTTGACCTTTTCTCACTCGCCTCGCCTCGCGACGACGGCGCGGCGGCGGCGGGGCGCGGCGGTACAATGCAGTAGCAACCCTGGCAAAACGCCTGGACGCCAGAGGGGCGTAACGAGGTGAAGGGGGAAGTAGGTATATAAATGGCGGCGTTTGGGACTAGATCAAAGAAGAGTCCTTTCTACGTAGTTATTATTTATTCTTATGCTTCTACCTGGATTTACAGGCTGAATAAATCACAACCATAGCCTTTCTCCTTAAAAAAAGCGAACTCCTTGCTTTTGAAAAAGGTCGTATACCATAGACGCTAAAGTTTATTTCAAAAATCGATTTTAGAACGACAACTGTTAAGAAATTTTCGTCTAAATGCGAACTCTATATTCAGGGTTGTAAAGGTCGTTATAATTAGTCGAAGAATAATAATTGTGAACAGCTGACGATCAGCTGTGTAACTCTACCTGTCATTGTGTTTTTTTTCTGGTTTTTTTTCGAACGCAATGGACACGTGCATACAGCCTTGCACAATGGTAAATGCTAAAATGACCAAAGCCTTGCAAGCTGTTATAAACCTTATGCCAAGGCGTCAGATCTCAGATTGTACTGCATTTTGAATTTTAAAGAATTCGCAAACACGTTCGAAAAAATAGAAAACTAAATTTCTGTTATATTAAAGTTTCGACCTAAGCTAAATGTTGTTAGAGTCCATTTTTGTGTGGAAATAATACTAAAAGTTTGTCAGTGTTCTTTGTACAAACTGTTATGCAAAGAGGTTTCATTTACCTGAATTTGAAATCAGCTGATTGATGTTTTTCAGATCAGCTGATTCGAATTTTGAATGACGTATTGAGCGTGGGAAGGGTATATTTTAAAATTGTGTTCCAAACTATTGTCACTTATCTTGACGATTTTTGCTAAAATATTAGTTACGATTAAACTGTCTACATTTAAAGTTACAAATTCTAAATAAAAGGAGTAACAGACTCATTAACAGACAATGAACATAACTTTTAAAACAATCATGGTTTTTAACATTAAAGTCATTGAATACGGTATATGTAACATGATTTGATTTATTTTGAGTTTTCCGATATCGATCACGAAAGGACGATCATGAAGTGATTATGGCGCTTGGAAACTGTGCCGAAATATCGGAAAACTCAGAATAAATCAAGTCATGGTAAATATCCCGTACCTATAATGACTTTAGACATTGAACAGTCTAAACTGGTGGGCATAGAGAATAGAGATGGGCCGAATATTCGTTTTATATTCGGTATTCGGCATATTCGGCAGCTTTACCGAATATTCATATTCGGCCGAATATTCGGCTGAATCACCTAATGTTCGGCAAAGTGATACCTACTCAAAGTTCTTACTGTTAAGACCCGTGTATTATCATGATTTGAGTGTACAGTGTAATGAAGTATTTTAGTGTGTAGCTTTCAGATTTTGTCGTCACTGAAGCTTTATATTCAATTAAAGTAGGTTGGTAAAAAGATAATAACTTCAATCAATATCTTCACGCCGGATCCCTTGCAGGGTAGGCAAGGAATCCATAATAACTTAATGCAAAATATATGTAAAGATTACATAGTAATACCTAGATTAATTTACTAATTAATTAATTAATCCGCACGCTTCGCGTTAACAAGTTTAGACTTGCATTTGTGCGACGGAACGGAACCAAATTTACCTACCGAATATTCGGTCGAATATTCGGTTCGGTAAAAGTTTTACCGAATATTCGGCCGAATGTTCGTATTCGGTGAAACCCATGTTCGGCCCATCTCTAATAGAGAATTGAAATTAAGAGTTTTTGTTTCTTTTATGGTGTAGATTATGAAGTAAGAATTTTCAAAATTCTAAAGGTCCAGAAAAAGAGTTGAATTTGAAGCAAAAATGATCTGTATTTCAGGAACCGATAGTACTAAACCGTCAAAGTTCTACCATTATATTCTACATTTTTAATTCTTATATTTTTTATATTCTACATGCAAATATGTAGTAAATAAAAATAATCTGTAGGTATTAAAATATTTTTATCTTATTACTAGCGACCCGCCCCGGCTTCGCACGGTTTTGTTATACGTATAAACCTTCCTCTTGAATCACTCTATCTATTAAAAAAAACCGCATCAAAATGCTTTGCGTAGTTTTAAAGATTTAAGCATACATAGGGACAGAGAAAGCGACTTTGTTTTATACTATGTAGTGACTACGCAACGGATTTCAATAAGGTTTCAATCAATAGACAGAGTGATTCAAGAGGAAGGTTTATATTACATATCTACTTTTGTAATTTAAATACTAGTTTTAATTTTTATCGCTTCGCCTTACGCGCTACATCGGTCGTCTAAGATCTAAACGTATACAGACAGACAGACAGCGCGAAGCTATTTTTTTATAATAAGATCAATATCCAAACACAACCTACTCCAAAGCTGTATAGCTCAGAAAGCTCCTAAAATGAACTTTAAACCCATACAAACAAGAACTACATACTTTCTCGTATTTTTTCATTCACCTAAGACAGATATGAACCTTAAGCACGCAGGAATAAGATCCAAAAGTTAAAATGCCCTCAATTCAGGTAGGAACTTTTTTCGTCCCAGCTGACTTTATCATCTGTCGTTTTATGTAGTATGTTATTATCTTTGTATTCTAGATGGTTTAGGTTATGTGAATTGAAATGTCAATAATAAATATACAATGCTGGACAATCCACACAGCATCATCTAGCCCCAAGCTAAGCAGAGCTTGTGTGATAGATATCTCTGCGACGTCCTCAGTGGCACATCGGGTTAGAGTCCGCCTGCGACGCAAGAGGTTGGTCAGAAGCTTGTGAGTGGCGTATAAAATTCGCGTTTGTAATATTAGTAACTAGCGACCCGCCCCGGCTGCGCATGGTTTTATTATACGTATAAACCTTCCTCTTGAATCACTCTATCTATAAAAAAAACGCATCAAAATCCGTTGCGTAGTTTTAAAGATTTAAGCAGTCAAAGGGACATAATGACATAGGGAAATAGGGACAGAAAAAGCGACTTTGTTTTATACTATGTAGTGATGGTTAATAAATAATGCTGGACAATCCACACTACTCAAAGCTTGTGTTATGGGTACCAGATAACTGATATATTTAATCTATACTTATAATAAAACTGTAACAGGTCCAATTCTGTACATTGAAGATATTTTGAAAATTTTTTTTGGAGGGCACTCTATTATGGATACTCAAGCCAAAACTGTAATTTTTTTCATTCATGTCTGTCTGTCTGTCTGTATTGTAAACGCGCATCACGCCGAAACTACTTGATGGATTGAAATGAAACTCGGCATGATTATAGGTCATACTACGAGGAAGGACATTTAGTAAGGTTCTCATGGGAGAGGGTATGAAAGTAAAATTCCTTTACCGCGCATCACGCCGAAACTGCTGAATGAGTTGCAATGAAACTCGGGACGATTTGACTTCATAGTACAAAGAAGGACATGGGATACTTTTTATCCCGGAATTCGGTAAGGTTCCCCTGGGAGAGAGGGTGAAAGAAAAATTCTTTAACCACGCATCACGACGGAAGTGAATGAATTCGAATGGAACTCGGGACGATTGGACATGGGATACATTTTGTCCCGGAATTCAGTTTGGTTCCCCGGTTCAAAAATTTCTCACTGCATGAACGACGCGTACGTACGCGTCGTTCATGCTGTGAGAAATTTTTGAAAATCCGTATAGCCCAGGGGAACCAAACTGAATTGAACTGATAAACGCGAAAGTTTGTAAGTATGAATGGATAGATGGATGGACGTTTGTTACCTGAACGGCTGTGCTATTACGCTAAAACTGCCCATCCAAATTGATATTCTTGCGCCATTTCAATGGCCATCGCGCGCGTCCTTTCCATACGTTTTCAAATTACGAAGGCCATTAAAAGGGCTTTCTTATGTCAGTTTTTTTTCATAAGTCAATTTTTTTTCAAAACTGACCTAAGAAAGCCCTTTTAATGGGCTTTCCTTTTGTAATTTGAAATTGTATGGAAAGGACGCGCGCGATGGCCATTGAAATGGCGCAAGAATATCAATTTGGATGGGCAGTTTTAGCGTAATAGCACATCAGATCTGGATGAAATTTGGCACAGAGATAGATTATAAGCTGGAATAAGAAATAGGCTTTATTTTATCCCGAAAATCTCACGGGAAAGAGAATTACGCAAGTAAAATCGCGAGTACTCGAAATACTAATCACGCGCAGACGAAGTCGCGGGCACCAGCTAGTACATTATATACATAGATAGGTATTTTTTATTATACATATTAAACACCCACTAAGTAGGTATATTGTCTTCCACGTGCCTTTATCTAATAAAAACAAAATGACCTTTCTTCACCTGTCTTCCCAACTAGTTTTATATGTCATAATTAAATTGTACCTATTATAGGTCATCAATAGAGAAAGAAGCATCTGTAGTCGATTATAAAGGTACTAGCTGCGTCCAGCGGCTTCGTCCGCGTGGAAATTGATGAAAGTAGGTTATTTTTTATTCCAAAGCTAGAACTATATCTGTTCGAAATTTCAGTCCGATCCGTTCAGTAGTTTTTGTGTGAAAGAGGAACAAACATCCATCCATACTTACAAACTTTCGCGTTTATAATATTAGTAGGCTTAGTCCCGAGCTGGGAATCGAACCTTCAACCGGACGTTCGCCCACTACGCCACTGAGGTGGTCTATATTTATAGAAATAGTACCTAGTTATAAATATTAATATATAATTAAAAGTGTCGTGACAGACGGCACACGATCGCCGGCACGCGCCTGCGTGACATATCAAAGCTCAGTTTTTAGGGTTCCCTTGTCTCTTGAGCGAACGATTTAGTTCCGACCGAGTTGACGACCGATGTGGCGCGGTAGGCGAATGTCCGCCAAATTTGCTTACGATCTGCAGAAATTTGTTCCGTTGGTCTGGGTGTTTTCTATGTATAGTAAAAAATATCTATCTATGTAAGAGTTTATTAACTATAATTAAGTTTTTTTTTGCATTTATAATTCATTTATTTTATTTAGAAATAATGTCAGAGAATCTTAATCTAGCACGATTTAAAATAATGATCTATGTAAGTATAAAATATATTAAACTAGCGACCCGCCCCGGCTTCTTCGGCTATATGTATAAACCTTCCTCTTGAATCACTCTATCTATAAAAAAAAACGGATCAAAATCAGTTGCAGATTTAAGCGTACAAAGGGACATAGGGACAGAGAAAGCGACTTTGTTTTATACTATGTAATGATATATCAATTACCTAGTACCCATAACACAAGCTTTGAGTAGCTTACTTTGGGGCTAGATGATGCTGTGTGGTCTAGCACTATTTATTTATTTTAGTTCCGTGCTTCTTTGGTTATTACCTGAAAAACGCGGTGATGGGTTATGTTTTTTAGTATTTATTAGACGTTGAAAACCGACATTAAAAAAATTGGATGTTCTCAATTCTTTAAACAATAATCCCAACTAATATTATAATGCGAAAGTAACTCTGTCTGTTTGTCTGTAATGCTTTCACGCCTAAACTACGGAACCGATTTAAATCGCTTGTATTTAATATAGATTTGTATTATTATTTAAGTTTAATTTAGAGCCGGTATTCGGTGATAAAACTAATATTTATTTGATTTAAATTTATTAATTTATTCTTATCTTATATAACATAAATATTTTATGTTAAACATGACATTTCTAAATTAATTAAGTCTGTTACTCGTATCAAGGTCATTAATCTAACAAGACTCAAAATAATAGTTGAATCCTAAGAATATTATACACGTGAAAGTTTGTAAGTATAGATGGATGGATGTTTGTAACTATCACGCAAAAACTACTGAACGAATCTGGATGAAACTTAGCACAGAGATAGACTAAAGTCTGGAATACCACATAGGCTATATTTTATCCCGGAATTCCCACGGGAACGGGAATTACGCGGGTGAAACCGCGAGGCGCTGCTACTAAAAATATAATGTTCGACAGTCCACACAGCATCATCTGGCCCCAAGCTAAGCAGAGCATGTGTTATGGGTACTAGATGACTGATATCACTACATAGTATAAAACAAAGTCGCTTTTTCTGTCCCTATGTCCCTATGTCCCTTTGACTGCTTAAATCTTTAAAACTGCGCAACGGATTTGGACGCGGTTTTTTTTAATAGATAGAGTGATTCAAGAGGAAGGTTTATACGTATAATAAAAACGTGCGAAGCCGGTGCGGGTCGCTAGTACTGAAAAATGCATGAAACCCTTCCCAAGTATGCGCGACTCACGCTTGACCATTCCCGCCAGCGATTATCAAAAGGCAAACGCAGCCGTCGCTTCCGGCACATGGCACGACTGCATCTGGCTTTGTTTGAAGGCATGTGCAGGTTCGAATCCGTGCCCTGCCCCGAAATCTATTGATTCTGTAAAATTACTTGAAATAAAAAAAACGTATCTACTTAAAGTCAAATGTGGGTGTAATCACTACATAGTATAAAACAAAGTCGCTTTCTCTGTCCCTATGTATTAGAGGGTCCAATTTCGATATTTTTCAATTTCGAAACTGGCTTTCGAAATTCGGAAGCTCAATTTCGAAATTTCGAAATTCGGACAGAAAATTTTTATTCTCTGATGATGATGAGATCTGTGACTCCCTTTCTTTACAGATAGAGTCGGAAAAGTGATTTCCTTTATCTAAAATATAAAAATTATTAAAATACTTCAACTTTACTACATCAAGTGTCACCGAGGCGCTTGCCCTGCACGTATATCAGTGACGAAGCAACCTCCCAGTCGTATCGCTGAAGCCTGGCAATGAGACGCCAGACCGGTATTATTGGATACGTAGACGACAGCACCGTGAGTCCGTGATAGACAGGTACCTGTCTAACACCAGAGCCAGCCAATTTGACCCTGAAGGTAGTCTCAGATTGGGGCGAGGCTAATCGGGTCGATTTCAATGCCACCAAAACACAAGCATATCTTTTCTCTGCTAAACAGAGTCCGTTAGTCCAGGCTCCTTTTTTCCGAGATGTACCGGTGTACCTATAATGGATCAAATGGAGCTTCTCGGTGTCACGCTCACACCAACTCTTAACTTTGGTGTCTTTATTGAGTCGAAGGCTAAAATAGCAGCCATGAAGCTAGGAATCCTAAACAAGGTTCAGCGATACTTTACACCGGGACAGCTTGTATCGTTATACCAAGCACAGGTTCGATCTGGTATTGAGTATTTCTGCCACGTTTGGGATGGTTCGGCTAAGTATCAGCTAGCGGTTCTAGACTCTATAGGATTCAGACCTAATGGCGAACAGTACCTTGAGGAAACTAAGGTCCAAAGTCTTGAACACCGTCGCAATGTCGCTTGCCTATCGATCTTTCATAGGTTACATTTCGGAGACGCTCACAGGAACTTCACTATTTGATTCCACCATCTCCCTTCCACTCCAGGACGAGTAGGCGTACGGCGCATTACCACCCTTACCTTGTGGATATTCCATCCTCTCGAACTAAGCGGTTCCGTGTTCGGACTCAGTTTGATCCATTACGCGTTCTTAATTTTGCTAGCATGGCCAGCCTTACTCCATCCCGAAGCGCAGAATCTTCCTGAGATCTTCATTCTTCACAGGTTTCGCGGAATGACCTCGGCAAGTTGTGGATTTATGTTCATTGTGTTGTTATTCGCTTGCATTCAAGGATTACCTGGGCAGCTGTTTCATCATCGCTGCGACATCCTCTGCAAAGAGGATTGTTGTTCCAATTTTGAATAACTATTTATTTAGTGGTCAGTGTCCCGTTCCGTTAGTTTTCCCACCAGGATATGCATGTCCAATCTATTTAGGTAAAGGAAGCGATTTGTTAGGGTCGATAATATCTATATAAATGGAAACGCCGCTCTGGCTTGTGCACTCAAACAGGTATGTCGTCGCTCTTTATGCATATCTATAGTTCTGAGCCTAGCATATATCTGGAGCAAAGAGAATGGCAGAGGTAGTAGGGGCAATGATCCTTCTGTAACCGTCTCCGATCCCCTGCGTGGCAATTCATGAGCGGCGTCATCATTCCTAGTAATCCGCTATATCCCTTGATCCACTGAATGATGCTCCTGTTCTTGGTCTTTCTTATATTTTCTAATGCTAAGTGACATTCGAACACAAGAATGGACTTGCAGCTGTTCCAGGGATCTGAGTATGGCAGCGCTGTCAAAGAGAATACGTACGCCTTCGTCACTGTTTCCTCTGTTGTGTACAGCTCTCTGGGCTATTGCTACACATTCACATTAGAATATGGAGCTGTGTTCTCCTAGCGTTATTGATATGCATAAGAGGTCCATTAAGTGAGCGCCGGCTCCCGTCCCTGTTACGGTTTTGAAGCCAGCTGCGTAGATTCTGGCTTCACGGGTTCCTGATTCATCTTTTTGATCCTCATATAGCTGTATCTGTATAGTGTTTATTTAGTATCCGGTTAATTTTTTTCTGTGATTTTACGTTGATGTTTAAGGACGATATAAAAAAAACCTTTGCAAAATCAAATTATGTAAACACGACTTTTTTAATTACCTATATGCGTATTTTATTCTGTATATAGGAACTTTGTGTCTGTGGCACGCTGTGATATGTTTTACTGTGGTTGGTAATAAGCTCTTAAAACAGTTAGGGCATCCAGCATTTTGGAGCTGAGAAACCTCCTCAGGCGGTTACTTGTTGAAGCTAGAGAGCTTCAGCACTGGTCGGGGGGTATTATAATGAGGTGATGGTATACAAGGTACCCATATTATTATTTCTTCCGTGGTTAAATCATGGAAACCAAAAATTTCGAAATTTCGAAATTGAGGCCTCCAATTTCGAAATTGAAAAATGGCAAAAAAATCCTACGAATTTCGAATTTACGAAATTTCGAAATTTCGAAATGCACCCCCTACTATGTATGCTTAAATCTTTAAAACTACGCAACGGATTTTGATGCGGTATTTTTAAGAGATAATAGAGAGTGATTCAAGAGGAAGGTTTATATGTATAATAATAATAATAACTATTATTATTTCCTTCAAGCCGAATACCAAATGCATCGCGATTTAGTTGCAGTTGATAAGAACCTTACTCCTCTCTCCTTAGCTAACGAGAACTGGCGCAAGCCTAAGGTGATGAGCATTGAGGACAGGAAGGCTATATGGGAAAGCAAAGAGCTACATGGGAGATTCTACAAGGTCCTCACAGGACCTGATGTAGATCTCCTAAGTTCAGTAAACTGGCTACGTTTCGGTGACCTCTTTGGGGAAACTGAAGGCTTTGTCTGTGCAATTATGGATGAGGTAGTTAAGACGAACAATTACCGAAAGTATATCATGAAAGATGGCACGATCGATATCTGTCGAGCGTGTCACCTTCCAGGGGAGACCCTTCGTCATATACTTTCGGGTTGTTCGCACCTTGCTAACTCTCAGTACTTGCACAGGCACAACCAAGTAGCCAAAATTATACATCAACAACTTGCTCTCCGATATGGCCTTACTGGCCCTGAGGTTCCATACTATAAGTACACACCGGAGCCAGTTCTCGAAAACAGTCGTGCCACGCTCTATTGGGACCGCTCTATCATTACAGACAGGACTATTCTTGCGAATAAGCCTGATATTGTACTGATAGATCGGTTAGAAAGAAGGGCGGTGCTCGTTGATGTCACCATACCACATGATGTTAACCTCGTTAAAGCTGAGAAAGATAAAGTCAGTAAATATCTTGACTTGGCTAACGAGGTTGTCAGCATGTGGGATGTTGATTCAGCGACCATCGTCCCGATAGTTGTTTCGGTTAACGGGGTAATAGCGAAGAGCCTCGATAAACATCTCAAGAGACTCTCGCTAGGCAGTTGGATCAAGGGTCAGATCCAAAAAGCGGTTCTCCTGGATTCGGCGCGTATCGATAGGAAGTTCCTCTGTCTGCAACCCTAGTCACCGGCTGCTTGAGCCTAGCTTCGCGGTCGGTGATCCACCGTTTTGATTTATTTTTTACTGTAGAATAGTTTTATAAAAAAAATGTATTTCTATAGTAAAAAATGTATTTTTTAATGAGAATTTAAATAAATAAAGTGTATAATAATAATAAATCATTTATTTCAGGCAACAATAGTCAAATACAGATGATAAATACTTAAAACTACGGCCCATATGAAATATATACCTTAAACTAACATACATACTTAATATTAGGTCCTTACATATGAAATTGGCGTTTTTCGTAGTGGCCACTTTAATCACAAATTTCTCCTCTTTGGTAAGGAATTCCAAATTCAAATTTGTACAGCTATAGACTCATGTATTTGTGCTTCGATGATCGTCATTCATTTGTTTTTTTTCTTCTGTTTTTTTCTGTTTGCGTCACTCATTTTACAAAATGGAAAACTTAAAATATCGCATTATTTACGAGTACGAGTTCCGCCGTGGCACTAGTGCTGCGGAAACAACTCGAAGGGTGAATGATGTGTATGGCGGTCGTGTTGCAAAAGAAAACACAGTTCGTTTTTGGTTCCAACGTTTTCGTTCTGGAAATTTCGACTTGCAGAACAAGCCCCGTGGACGGCCTGAGACTCAAGTTGATAATGAAGAGTTGAAGGCTATTGTGGAAGCGGATCCATCGCAAACCACGTCCGAGTTAGCTGCAGGCTGCGGTGTTGTGTCAGCAATTGCAAACCATGATGGAAAAGCTAGCGGCTAAACAACCTAGGCTGGTCAATCGCTCCACGCCACTGCTGCTTCACGACAACGCTAGACCACACACTGCGCAACAGACGGCTACTAAATTAGAAGAGCTTCAATTGGAAAGTCTAAGACATCCTCCGTACTCCCCGGACCTTGCTCCAACAGATTACCATTTTTTTCGAAATTTGGATAACTTCTTGCAAGGGAAAAATTCAACTCCGATGGGGCAGTCCAAATCGCCTTCAAAGATTTTATTGATTCCCGTCCGACTGGTTTTTTTAGTAAAGGGATCAATGAACTACCTATAAGATGGCAAAAGTGCATAGAAAATAATGGTTCATACTTTGATTAATTAAATATATTATATTAAAAAATATTCGACTTTTTGTTCCTCCCATACAAAACGCCAATTTCATATGTAAGGACCTAATATAAACTTATTAACTAGCACCATATAAAACCGCACATAATAAAACCGTGCGAAGCCGGGGCGGGTTGCTAGTACTATTATAAATCTACGCTCAGCGATATTTCTTTAGGCTTACAAAATAAGCACATAATAATATTTGAAATATAATCTTAATTGATTTTTTCTTCCCTTCAATTTTTTTAACTGTCATAAAAGCTCACAGTTAAGGTGAAAATTTCACATTGATCTCAACTCACCTTTCACCACAGATAACGAACTAGTACACCTAGGACACGTGCCCTTTTGTACTTTCTACACCCTTTCGTTATAGAAAAAACATCCTTCATACATCTTGCTAGCTTATACAGGGTGCGTACAAAAACTTTTTTCATAACTTATTCAGATATTTAAAAATCTTGGAGGCGGATTAGCGGTTTTTGGTGGTAAGTTTGCTTCAAATCATAAAATATTTTATGTCTAACCTTTTCTTAAAATTCACATAATTCTTGATATTCAAAGGTTGATTGGAAGATATTATTGCTTCTTAGGTTGACCATTTTACGATAATTCTGATTAACATCAGAAGTACAATAAAGCATTTTTGTATTGTATTGCACTAAACCAAGCTTTTGATTTATTAGTTACTAGCGACCCGCCCCGGCTTCGCACGGTTTTATTATACGTAAAAACCTTCCTCTTGAATCACTCTATCTATTAAAAAAAACCGCATCAAAATCCGTTGCGTAGTTTTAAAGATTTAAGCGTTCAAAGGGACATAATGACATAGGGACAGAGAAAGCGACTTTATTTTATACTATGTAGTGATTAAATAAAAAAACAAATAATATCATTCAGCTGGATAATCCACACAGCATCACTTAGCTCCAAACTAATCAGAGCTTGTGTTTTGAGTTATGAGACTACTGGATAAGTAATATGTTCAATACAATACATTACAGGAATAGATATTTATTTAATTTACATTATTTTGGAATTTATTTAACCATACATTTATTGAGAATTTATTTTAATTTCATTTACCAAACATCCTGTATAATAGTTAAAACCATTCAAAAGCTAACCCTCACTCCAAATTAAACCTTACCCTGTAAATTATAAGCTTCATAACAGTTTCTTCCCAATGAATATTACACCTTGAATTAACAGGATGATAGATAAACGGTAAACTATCAGATGCGACAGATAGCAGCTTACCATGATGGAAGTGTTTTTTTGAATTTTACTGATCAATAAGTTATTACCAGTGATCGGAATTCATCATCATCATTATCAGACTATATTAGTCCACTACTGGACATAGGCCTCCCCTAACTCACGCCATAGCCCCTGTCTTCAGCTTGCCGCATCCATCATCTGCCTGCAGTCTAGAGCAGATCGTCATCTCACCTGGCCAGGAGGGCGTCCTACACTACGTTTGCAAGATCATTACGATACATTACGTTTGATCGGAATTAGTACCTGAGCTTTATTTATATCGTGTCACGAGGCGAGCGTTGAGACTATACCACAGTTTTTAACTTTTTTGGTCTCTTCGTTCAACATGTTTCCTCTCATACCTGATTTGTCCATCCATAAGTACACACTAACTTTAGCATTTATAAAATAAGTAATAGTAAGATGAATTAGTAAGAATAAGTGAATACTGAGATTTAAGCTTAATTTAGGCATGTCAAACTTTAGGTTTATTGATTGGTTCTCTATTTAATAAATAAATAATTCCGGACAATCCACACAGCATCATCTAGCCCCAAGCTAAGCAGAGCTTGTGTTATGGGTACTAGATGACTGATATAATTAATACAATACATTACATATATAGATATTTTTTATTATACATAGAAAACACCCAGACGGAACAAATTTCTGTCATTACCTAAATAAAACGATACAAAAATAACTTTAAAAACCCGTTTTAACCCATTTTCACGAATGCTTTTTAATTATCTGTCTCATAAACCAAACAAACTTTCATCCCCTATTTTGAACCCCTTTAAGCGTAAAATATTGACAAATTTTAAATTTCATATTTATTTTAATACAGGGTGTTAGTGTGAACAGCGTTCTCCTTGAAACCAGAGGTTCACCATCATGAGTAGAATCCAAAACCGATGAGAAAAGCTTAAAACCTATTTTAGTTTTGCAAGATTTTGATATTTCATGTCTTCGCTATCGTACACGATGCCATAGTCACTCTACATACTTTAAGTACCTACCTACGTAAGTACTTATACCCGCGCCTTACTTGGATCGTAACTTCATTACTTGTGCCCTTCAAAAGACGGGATATTCGCACAGAAGGTGATCCGACACTGAGGTGCACATGCCACGTGTCGCCTGGTCGAAGTACTTGTGTCACGTGTTTGTGAGCAAACGTTTAGTGTTTATAAAAAATTTCTTTAAAAAATGAGTAAAAAATAGAATCATTTTTTTTCATCCGTTTTGGATTCTACTCATGATGCTGAACCTCTGGTTTCAAGGACAACGGTGTTCACACTAACATCCTGTATAATAAAAAGCCTCAAAAGAAAGTTCCAAGCTTCTAGCTTCAATACATACGAACTTTCGCGTTTATAATATTAGTAACGATAGTATCCTAGTATTCAAGGTAATATAAAAATAAACCTATACCTAGCTTTTCTTACCCCGTGGAATCCTGGGATCTAGACTAAAGATAGGCATATCTCATCATACTTTAGGTTCCCTATTAGTCATATTAAGCTAAATGTAACGATTTAACCGGAAACCATTAACCTCCGGTGACTCGACTAATTGTATAATTACCAAAGATAATTGTTGCTAATGAAAGGAGAAGGTGCTGGGTAGATGACGCATCGGGTTTGGGTACATAGAAATTATTACCATGTATTTCTAACGTGAACAACAAAGAGTAAAATAATCGTTTAGACTAAAAGATTATCGAAGTAGTGAAATGTGTAGACTAAGCCATTATCCGCGTTGTGAAACTTGTGCTTGTTTCTTGCATTTCCAACGTCAGCAACAAAGAGTAAAATAATCGTTTAGACTAAAAGATTATCGAAGTAGTGAAATGGGTAGACTAAGCCATTATCCGCGTTGTGAAACTTGTGCCTGTTTCTTGTATTTCTAATGTGAACAACAAAGAATAAAGTCATCGTTTAATTAAGACTTAAACAGGAGCTTCAGTAACGCCACCATTTATTTTATCATATAATTCCGTTAAACAAAGGAATTTACAAAATTCACGTTCCGTTTGTTATACCTATCATAAGCTTTTTCATAATGCATCTGTAGTAGTTTTATTTTGTCTAATTTAGGAAGAGATACGAAGTTGCCTTTGGTGGCCTGGCCACTAACCTCTGTTTTCGCCTGCGCCTTAAACTCAAATATTATCGAAGTAGTGAAATGTGTAGACTAAGCCATTATCCGCTTTGTGAAACTTGTGCTTGTTTCTTATATTTCTAACGTGAACAACAAAGACTAAATAATCGTTTAGACTAAAAGATTATCGAAGTAGTGAAATGTGTAGACTAAGCCATTATCCGCGTTGTGAAACTTGTGCTTCTTTCTCATATTTCTAACGTGAACAACAAAGAGTAAAATAATAATTTAGACTAAAAGATTATCGAACTAGTGAAATATGTAGACTAAGCCATTATTCACGTTGTGAAACTTGTACCTGTTTCTTGTATTTCTAACGTGAACAACAAAGACTAAATAATCGTTTAGTTTAGACTCATAGATTATCGAAGTATGCAGTGAAATGTGTAGACTAAGCCATTATCCGCGTTGTGAAACTTGATCTTGTTTCTAGTATTTCTAACGTGAACAACAAAGACTAAATAATCTTTTAGACTAAAAGATTATCGAAGTAGTGAAATGTATAGACTAAGCCATTATTCACGTTGTGAAACTTGTACCTATTTCTTGTATTTCTAACGTGAACAACAAAGACTAAATAAACATTTAGACTAAAAGATTATCGGAGTAGTGAAATGTGTAGACTAAGCCATGATCCGCGTCTAAGGCGACAGATGCGATCCGCACCTTGCGTATGCGCAGGATTCTGCACGCGCGCGTTTTTATACTTACGCCATCTTTATGAGCATCTGGAGTAAAATGGTTCAAAGACCTTTACACTAAATTCCTTATTATTATTCAAATAAGATATCATAAGCTAATTTGTCATCTTATAAACTTAAAGTAAATTTTCCTTTGATGCTCTTAAATCCTAGAAGAGATACGAAGTTGCTATTGGTGGCCACCCTTATCATGGGTCAGAAATAAAAAAAACCTTTTTCTAGACTTGTATATTCAATGTATTAACTCTAGAAAAGAATTCTACGATGTCTGAAAACGCTGTTTTTAAATAAAGATTTCTCGTTTTTTTTTCGAATGAATTTCAAAAGGTTGCTAATTTGGTCTATCAACCAACACCGTAGACAAAAGCTTCCTGTAAAGTGACCAAAAGCTGAGACCTATTAAAAAAAATTCATGTCTGTAAAAATTCTGTTGTATTCTCGTGTCTTGTGGTTGATGGTTTCAAGATCTTAATGCCCAGCGTAAATTAAGCCTTATCATAATCTTGAAATGTTTGAAAATAAATAAGCAGACGCACCCAAAATCCACAAAAGCAATGAGAAGAAAACCCAACAATTTAACTCAGTTTCCTAAATTATTTTATCCACAAGGAAAATGATTGGTATTTTTAGATCAGCCCAATGATCTAATAACGTCCCTATAAGGTCTATCTGAATGCCTTTTCCCGCTATGCTACAGAACTCCATAGAAAACTGACCTAAGTTTAAAAACAAAAGGTAAAGGAACGTAATTGCTCATCCCAATGCAAAATTAGCACAGAAAAGTCCTTTGTTCAATTTCATCTGCTCCTGAAAAAGCTACCCCTGTTGACATTCAGACGCTCCATCCCGCTCTAACCCGTATAAGGGATAGAGACAGCTGCAAGGGCTGCTTTCGATGCGCGCGCCTTAGTGCCTAGCTCTAGAACCATCAACGCACACTCCGCGTTCGGACCGCGTCGCGAGCGGACGTCCCGCCTCTTCGTGCTGTGTACTTCGAGCGTGACTGTGAAATCGTGACTCTATTGTGATATGAATTAAAGTTCGTCTCTAAAAGGATATAACAAATGATGGGTGTTAGCTGTATGAGTGTGAGGCAGGCTAGAGGGGTTTGCCAGTGCCCCGCGTGTCCCAGGTCTTCGGTGCCTCCTCAGACCCTGGTGCTCCCCCCCATGGCGATGGAACCAGAGATTACTCCTGTTAAGGATAAGAAAGGATCTAAGATGAAGGTTTTGAAGAAGATTAAAAAGAAAATCGGATTGGGTGAGTGGATTTTAAGTCAAACGGTTTTAATATAAAACTCGATGTGAATAGTCAACATTTTCTAACATATCACATAGTAATTAAATTGTTTGTTGATTACAGTTTTCCTTATAAAATCTATTGTATTATACTATTTATTTTAACTATAGATTAATAAAGATAAGTTATGAAATACTTTAATCAGATACCTACATAACTTATTTTTATTAATCTATAGCATACAATGTTAAACGAATGTCACAATTACATGATGATAAAATTTTATATTAATAAATTATTTGGTTTTTCTTAATCTTATTATTTTTTTCAAAAGTAAAAAATTCAAATCGTATTTACGTTAGCGTTTTCGCGTTACGCTCTGACAATTGCGCTGTTTACTGCATTGTTGAGCGTTATTTCTAACGGTTTTTTCGCTATCTCCGATAACAAATCGACGAGACGACCTCTATTAGCGGGCTAAGGTACGACGCAGGATGTTGCAGATTCGATTCCCGATTATGATTAGGTTCAGAGTGTTATCTATGAAATAAAAAATATCTCTCTATGTTAAATAATGTATTAAGTTATATCAGTTATCTAGAACTTAAAGCTCTGCTTAGCTTGGGGTTAGGTGATGCTATGTGAATTTTCCAGTGTTATTTATATATTTAAATCTTCATTCTCTATTTTATTTACTCTTCTAAATTATCTATAGTAATTCTGAATAATCCTATAATAGGCCACTGCTGGACTTAGGCTTCCCCTAATGAGCGCCATACGCCTAATATTTATACTAGTGTTTAGCGCCGGCTTAGCTCGGGTGTTTTATACATATAAACCGTCATCTTGAATCACTCTAAAAAAACCCGCATCTCGTTCCCTTGCGTAGTTTTAAAGATCTAAGCATACATAGACAGTGGAAAGCGACTTTGTTTTATACTATGTAATAATACATAGCCCACTGTCTTCATATATATTATACTAGCCACCCCCCGGCTTCGCACGATTTTATTATACGGATAAATCTTCCCCTTGAATCACTCTATATAATAAAAAAAACCGCATCAAAATCCGTCGCGTAGTTTTTAAGATTTAAGCGTTCAAAGGGACAATGACATAGGGACAGAAAATGCGACTTTATTTTATACTATGTAGTGACTAGCGACCCGCCCCGGCTTCGCACGATTTTATTATACGTATAAACCTTCCTCTTGAATCACTCTATCTATTAAAAAAACTGCATCAAAATCCGTCGCGTAGTTTTTAAGATTTAAGCGTTCAAAGGGACAAATGACATAGGGACAGAAAAAGCGACTTTATTTTATACTATGTAGAGATAGTGATGAAACTGAACTTTAAACTGAATATGTTTACCCAAGTATTTTACTACCGTATTACCATAATATCTTCAGTATCCATGCCAAAACTCGATACCTACAAGGTTGTAAAATAATAATTTCAACAAGGAGGCGCGTGCCATCTGTCCATATAATGATCCAGTTTTTCTGCCACCACCTGTTATCTTACACCTTGCTGGTCATTAAATTAAATTTAAATACTTAAAAGAGGTCCTCTCGTAATTTAAATACTTGTATTTTAAATACCAACTTGCTTTTGAACTTGAGGCCGTTTATGGCAAAATTGGAATTGGAATTTGGGTGTCTTCTCTCGGAAAAATGATCTGCGAAAGACTGCTGGCAGATGCTGGATTGCTCAACCAGGAGCCCATTTCCACTCATTTCAAAACAAAGGTCTCAATGGTGCCATTCAATCAAAATGATTAAAATGACGTTTGTGCATTTGGTATTCTACTATTTTTTTGTGCTTGAAGAGACTTTCATAATTAGAATGTCAAATGGGTAGTTATAAAGGTAATCGTCACAACTATGAATGAACCTCAAAAAGTTTGTGCTAGTAGAATACCAAAAAGAGTTTAACACTGACATTTTGACACGATACTATTTAAATGGTGAAGCGATTTATTTAGTGGAATTCGGGCCCAGGAGACAATCAAGAAGTGTCTAAAATGATAATCTATTTTGACTAACACCGTCTATATTGTTCTATTATATCCAGTTCATCCCAAGGTAGTCCTGGAAGATATCGCTTTTCGCGAGACCGCCCTTTATACGTAGTCTTTATTATATAGTATTTTATGTTTTCTTTTCTTTCTTTGTGTGGTAGGTTTAAGTATAACAAAGAGTTTTCTATTCTATTCTTTTCTATGATTAATTTATGTATGCCTCTGTAATACCTTAGCTATGGATGACATCAAAAATCTGAGTAATACAATACAAAAGTCCTTTATTGTACACCAGAAACAGAAAATTACATAAAGACATTACATAAGACAAGTACAATGGGCGGCCTTATCGCTAAAAAAGTAATTGTAAGTAATTGTCAAACTAAAAGACGCAATTGCCCATACGGATCAGATCATGTAGCGAATTGCGACATGGTTGTCCGAAACATAAAAGTTACTCAATTTTTTTACGTAGTTATTAAAAGTTCAAAGAAACCTAATAATGATCTTAAATTTAAACAAGGTCTGGTCATTAACCCTAATATTAATTGTTTGTACGCACTTAACTTGTGTAAAACTATTGTGAAATTTGATAGTACTTAGGTTTTGTGTAGTTTTTTGTTACTACGCATTATTTCGAGTGTTTTAAAATCTTTTAGTATGAGATCCGACTGCAGAATTATCCCGCTCATCGTTTTTTGATTAAGACCAAATTTTTATGTTTATTCTGTGATATATTTTGCCGTTTTTATAGATAACTAGCTGCGCCCCGCAGCGTCGCCCGCGGGGAAATTTATTTATTTGTCTAATATCATATTTTTCTCGCCGTAAAAACCATCCTTGAACTTCAACGAACATTTTAAAAAAAGATTTGGCCAAATTGGTCCAGGCGTTGTTGAGTTATGCGCTTACCAACACATTTTGCGATTCATTTTTATATTATAGATGGGTGGTACGGAACTAAATGGACAAAAGATTGAAGCGAAGAGAAAATCAATGATCACTTTTTTCTTATATTAATTGATAATTATGTATCTTGTCTGAGTGCTTCTTTTGTAAGCCTAAAGAAATAAATATATTGATTTACTGAACCCTTCATGCGCTAGTTCTACTCACACTTGGCCGGTTTTATTATGTACAACAGATGGAACTTTGTTTCCGCAGTTCCGGTAGAAACATCTGGTGTGACTTAACTTAAGATTAGGAAATAGTGCGAAATTTAAATGGTTTTGGGGTGCTTTTTAAGTTTTAGGGTCTTGGTAACGTAAAAGACTTTCAAACTTTTTTATAAAATTTTGTTATAAGCTTGTGTTTGGACGCGGCAGTATACTAGTGGATAAATAAAAATAATGCTGGACAATCCACACAGCATCATCTAGCCCCAAGCTAAGCAGAGTTTGTGTTATGGTTACACACTAGATGACTCTGATATACCTACTAAATTCATCAGTTTTTTTATATATAGAAAACGACCATTTAAAGAGATAGAATATAGAAATCACATATATTATAGAAATCCTTGAACAAATGTCTGCAGATAGTATGATTATTTGCCAAGACGGGAATCAAACCCGTAACCTCCTGTGTTGCAGGCCACGTTATATATTCGAGTTTATATAATTAGTAAATAGCCAGTCTCATTATCAAACAATGATTGCTTAAAATTCCCACACTAACAATTACAAAGGAAATGATAAAAAACATACTTCCTACTGATAATTTGATGATAATTTTGTGAGAAATTATTTTATGTAAGTAAAGGGATTAAAGATAGTTATCATCATCAATGTAATGTATTGTATCACTACATAGTATAAAACAAAGTCGCTTTCTCTGTCCCTATGTCCCTTTGTATGCTTAAATCTTTAAAACAACGCAACTGACTTTAACGCGGCTTTTTTAATAGATAGAGTGATTCAAGAGGAAGGTTTATACGTATAATAAAACCGTGCGAAGCCGGGGCGGGTCGCTAGTAATTGTATATATATATATAGGTATTTTGCTAACATACCTAATCTCGAATAAGTATTAAATACCCCAAAAGTACCTACTACTTACCATTGAATCTAAGTTATTATCAAATTAACATGGATCATATAAAATGCTTTACGATTTGCGACAAATTTCTAATCCGTTTTACTTTTTGTATTTTAAAAACCAAAAAGTATAAAAATATACATCCTACCTACTTAATAATTTGCTCTGTAGTTGCTACTTTTACTCCAGACGTACCTACTTATCATTTCTCTTTATGAAACTTCATGCTTATCAATTACAAACACATGCCCTCTACCTGTCTCTTTCTGCCTTACCTGAAGATTGCATCTCTCTGTCGCTCGAATTTTCAAACTTGGAACAGCTGTTTCGCAACGGGATCTTGAGGGCGTGCGCCATAAGCTTTTGTCTTAGGGTTGCCAGTAACATGTAAATGTTTTATGACAAAATAAAATAATATTATTATTTATTGAAATCATTGTTTTAATATTTGAATATCAGGTTTACAAGTAATTTTTACTTTTTTTTAATGGTTGCTGAAGCTTAAACTACACAGTTTCTGAATTCGATTAAACGTGTATAATTTATTATAATAACGATTAAATACATAACTGTAATAATTATTTATTTATTTAGCAAGTACAGATTAACACTTCCAATAACTCTAGTCATCCAGCAATTCAAGCAATCCCGCACACTGTCTTTGAATTATAATAATAGTAAGTAATATAAATTGGGTTTTCCCTGAGATAAACAAAGAGGTCAAAGAATCAGTATAGTATAGTAATTTATGGGTCCAATTTAATTGAATTCCGTCATACGTGATAAGGAAAATAACGTTAGGTAATACCGTGCTACTTTGTGAAGTTCCCAATGTATTTGTTTTTAAGAGATAAGGAAAGGTTAAGAATATTGTATTGGGCAAGCAAAGACCACAAAGTTTTAATGACTCACAAACAATGCTTTATTTATCGACGGTGTATTTATTTTTATAATGCTCATTAGTTAGTACTTTTTAAAAATTGAACTATCTTCTGTACTCCATCTGGTCATTGCAAAGCGTGAGTACAAGTGACCATAAAATTATTTCTATTGACAACCCTGAATTGCCAGAATCAGCTGGCGTTCAAGTTTCGAACATCTGGTCTATTGTCAACTTTTTTCTGCATTCGACCTTCTCTAGGCTGTATGGAGCGTGGCCATAGACATTGCAATTTCTGAAAATAAAACTCCATGCGTTTTTTTTACTTCCATATTTGAAAACGTCTATTCTTCGCAAGCTGTCAGCTGATCGCGGTACGGAAAACCGATTATAACGGTTTTTGCAAAATGGTATGTAGACGAGAAAGGTAAAATACCTAGGTTACCTTATGTCTTATTTTTTTGTGTTTAGTGTTAATTCAGTATTTTCTGAATATATCTATACCAATCTATACCCAACAGATAAATAGGACGCTCGCTACGTTAGTGCTTGAAAATCTTGTAAGCCTTGAATTAGCCCTAAGGATTTTGAAAGCTATCTACTTCATTTAATTAGTTTGAGTTTATTTGACCCCTATTTAATTTGTCAACAATATCGTTTCTTCATGCAACTTTTTTATGTAGGTAAGTTTGAATAATCATTACCAAACAAAATTATATTTAGTTGGGCGAAGCAGAAGCCAGTTCCAAATAGGTACGTTCGATACCAGGTAAATAATAAAGACCGCAATGTAGCAAAAAAATATCAAACAGCTGCTTATGAGATGCAAGATACGGTCAGGTACGCGATAAAAGAGGAAAGGAAACAAAATTACGGAAAGGTGATGCCAGCTGATGCATTTTCTATTAAATTTATGGTCCAGATGCAAAGATGCGGGTGTTTTTGGTATATAAAAAGGTGCTTCTTACCTAAGGATATATTTATCGCTATACTTTTGGAATCCAACATCTTTTGGGTTAAAAACATTATGGATGGATGCACGAATCGGTTGAAATTTTGATCTTTGCCAATCCTACTAATATTATAAACGCGAAAGTTTGTAAATATGGATGGATGTTTGTTACTTTTTCATGCAAAAACTACTGAACGGATATGGACGAAATTTGGCACAGAGATAGATTATAGTCTAAAATAACACATGCTAGGCTATATTTTATCCCAGAATTCCCTCGGGAACGGGAATTACGCGGGTGAAACCGAAAGGCGCTACTAGTATTATATACACGAATTTTTGTATCAATGCATATTTGTTCATCTTTCTCGCAAAAACTATTGAACGGTCTTCTCTAAGTACTTGAAAGATTTTCAGTTTTTCTGTATCGAGAAATCTACAATGTCTTTAGGAACTGCTTTGTTGCAGTGGACTGATGATGATGACGTAAATCTTATAAGAGTCCTTGGGTTTAATTACATGCAGGAGATTTGAAAGGACTCTGTAAGAGGAATTTGACTGGAAAAGGAAAGGACCCTGCAATCCTTAACAGGAATTCATCCATTCTAAACCAAACACTAAAGGTCTGACCACATTATAGATTAGAATCAACCGGTCAGAACCGGACAGAACAAAGGTATTGTACAGTGGCATGTCGCGTTCTTGACAGAAATCAATAAATGCGAGAGAAGTCAATCATATTACTAAAATTGCAAAACTCTTTTTAAAAAAAAACATGAATCTAGTCTTCCCCATAGGAAGAGACAATAGTTTAAGATCCGATCCTTTCTTTCTTCTTTCTTCTATAAACGCGAAAGTTTGTATTGTATGTTTGTAATTTTTCAAGCAAAACCTACTAAACGGATCGGGCTGAAATTTTGACTAGACTTAGTTCTAGCCCTGGAATAAAACATAGGCTACTTTTCATCTCATAAATCGGTTACAATGGGATAGAGATAGCCTTTAAACGTAATATTATAAACCAACTTTAAATAAAAAAAGATGCAGTGGAACATAAAATCGAAGTTTCTTATTCGTTTTCATACTAAACCTACTCTTATGTCTCCTAGATAATATAACATTTGCGCAAAAATTAACCCTAAACTTCGATTTTCGTTCGGCCCAGATCACTATGCTTGAAATTCGTCATATCGTCGTCTTTGGACCGGTTTTCGCATCGATAGATGTAGTGAGACCCTAAGACGCCACCGGCCACTAACAGCCGTGGGAAAGAGCTTACGAAATTACCTTTCGGTGTTCCGTTCATCCAATTTTTCAAGCAAAACCTACTAAACGGATCGGGCTGAAATTTTGACTAGACTTAGTTCTAGCCCTGGAATAAAACATAGGCTACTTTTCATCTCATAAATCGGTTACAATGGGATAGAGATAGCCTTTAAACGTAATATTATAAACCAACTTTAAATAAAAAAAGATGCAGTGGAACATAAAATCGAAGTTTCTTATTCGTTTTCATACTAAACCTACTCTTATGTCTCCTAGATAATATAACATTTGCGCAAAAATTAACCCTAAACTTCGATTTTCGTTCGGCCCAGATCACTATGCTTGAAATTCGTCATATCGTCGTCTTTGGACCGGTTTTCGCATCGATAGATGTAGTGAGACCCTAAGACGCCACCGGCCACTAACAGCCGTGGGAAAGAGCTTACGAAATTACCTTTCGGTGTTCCGTTCATCCAATTATACAGTGCTTAAGCTAAGGCGGTCACGATTTGGTAAAAGTAATAATTGGTGTTGCCAAAATGTTTGAATACTTTTTCTGGAACGATCAAAATAGAAAAATTAAGAAAAATATTACAATATAATAGGAGTACATTAAAATTTATGACAGCAATACAAACAAGTCACAAAAAGCGCGTTAGCGCTGGTTTCCAATTAGAACCCGTAAAAATGAAATCAAGAACGGATATACAAGCTAAAAAAATGTTATATGTTATAGAAAATAAAAAAGTCAAATTAAAATAACAAAAAAATCCAGTAATTGGTAATTCAAACATACTAACAAACCTTACTTAGGCACATCTTTAAATAATTTAGTTCTACCTTCTATATTGTTAGATAGAAATCTAACAAGATTTCACGGCAATACATGAAAGTGATAATAATTAATATTTATTTAAGACAAAATGATAACACTTATTCCTCTAAAATACTTATGACAAAGATACAGAAAATACATAGCTAGGTATAAATACAATATCATTATCCTATGGGTACTTGTTGTCAGAATATCACCATAACTCTTTCCGAACAGTTACATTGCGTATCTTCTAATACGTAACTCTCTCTCGTTATATCGTACATTCGTGTTTTCTCATGCCCCGTGCCCTCGCGGCCTTTGTAACCCGTTTAAAGGTTATAATATCGATTTGAACTTAACAAAGGCTTCAGCCATCTTATTTTTGATCAGTTGGAGTTAGGATGTATGATCAGAAGTGGGATAAAAGTTTTTTTGATGACTGTTGCTTTATATTTTTTTTTTCTTTTATTATTTAATTATTTGGTGTTTTAAAGAAACTATAAACTAAGTTAAAATTCCTTTTTCATCCTCTTTTAAGTTAGTTTTAAAAATAAATAGGTTGTATCTAACTATTCTGACAAAGATGATAAATACCTACATTAATTTATTATTCTACTAAAGTAAGTAAAAAGCACAAGTTTGTTCTGACTGTATAAGAATAATCTGATAAGATCTATGTAGCAACGTCACTCGTTGTTTTACGTCTATTCGTGATGCGAATGAAAATACAGACAAGTAAAAAAGTGGATAAAAACTAGTTTAAACTTGAATGTTGTTATGACAGACGAGTTTAAACTAACCTATAACTAAAATATGAATAATGAGAAAACAAAAGAGCGTCTTAAACACAATAGTCTTTATTGTAAAGACTTGCAAAAAATTACTTTGTAAAATTATTTTCCAGGTATTTGTAAATAGAATAGACAATAGAATAATAGTAAAATGAAATGAATCTGGTGACCAGATGTGACATGGCAACCCTTTGTAAAGAAAAAAAAAAACATTTTCCAATTTCGAACTGCACCGTGGGAAACGCGGTACGGATTTCGAAACATCCAACGCCTTACTGCAACGGGTTAAGGTAGTTTTTTTACGCGGAAATGTAATGGTCGCGATACGCGGTTTAGATTTTTACTTTCTTGTGTAGGAAATACAGAAGAATTTCAATTGCAGGTAATTTCACGCTAAATGCATGGAGTTACAGTGTAAACCGCAACACTTGTTTGAAATTACACCCTATTTTGAACAGATTGGAGTGCAATTTATTCTGTACTACATTTCGCAGCAATATTTTGAAATTCCTACTATAATGTAAACTGAACGCTATGCATTTAGACATAAAGCCTAAAAATCGCACAAGATGTGAATCCATAAGTGAATTTAATTTGCAAGATGCTTAGCATGCTTAACATCTTGACTATTTTTATGATGCCTGAAATAAATGATTTTATTATTATTATTATTATTAGCTTCCGGGATTGAATATGGAATCTATTATTTGAATTTGGAATCTATTATGGACAATCACCTGCCTTTTATGGCACCTGATTGTAATATAGCTGTCCGTTTCCGTTGGGAAACCATAGTGAATGTGTCGATGACTTTATTCAAATCAAGAACACCTTGCGCACTCGAAATTTGAAATGTGCGGAAGTTTGCTGTTCTATTGTTCAGTCATGATTCGAAATTTGAAAAAGCATATTTTTTTCAGTTCATTTGTTTATTGGAACTTTCATTGTTAGGGTGACAAAACTAAATCGAGCTGTACTGCGCTGTGCTATGTTTGGTCAACTCATTGACGCAGCACAGCACAGCGCAGCACAGCATGGTTTGTTTGTATCCTCATTAAAATATTAGACGAGCGAGTTGACGTTGACACAGCACAGCGCAGTACAGCGCAGCACAGGTCGATTTAGATTTGTTACCCTTATAAGAGTTAATTTTTTGTGCGAATAATCAATCTTTTATTGTTTAGATTCGAAATTCAACTTGATTGGTTCAAAACACTCTTAAGTTTCCATTCAAATTACGTAAAGATGAATATTTTATAATACTGTACCTAAAAAGTAACGTAAAGCACTCTAAACTTTCTTGTGGTATGTAACAGCGTCTAATCAAAGTGGAACAACGTACCTGAATTCTTTATGACTCACTTCAAATTTTCGACGGCCTTCAAAACCTAAGCTATCATTACACCTATCTCGCTCCCTCATCAAGTTATTTCGTAATCGCTCTTCCGCTATCTCTCTCTAGCACGCTCTGAGAGGGTTTTCTCACGCGA
The DNA here is from genome assembly GCA_944547425.1 of Eupithecia centaureata. Lineage (NCBI taxonomy): Eukaryota > Metazoa > Arthropoda > Insecta > Lepidoptera > Geometridae > Eupithecia > Eupithecia centaureata. The sequence goes on along the minus strand of OX155704.1, from coordinate 7,157,227 downwards.
GACCGTGGGAACATCACCTTTCGTCGTATATATCGAGTACATCGATATATCGATTTGTCACTGGAATCGATTCTGTTTGTAAACATAGCTGTTTCTATCTATTTTGATTCTGCTTTTAATTGGTGGAATGTTTTTATCCTAAATGTTGTCTATGGTCATTGGACAAAAATGTCGTTTATTTGTATTTGGTTAACAATTCGGCTGCATTAGGCTAACTTGTTTATGTTAATTGAAATTGGTTATGCGTTTAGCTTCTATCCAATAATCACCATTTTATATTTTAATTTTTATCGGAATATCTAAATGGAATATTTTGTGATTAGTATCGATCGTCCCTCCAAAATATTTTTGGTCAATTTGGTTTAGTCCCTACTGGTGGTAGTTTTTAACGGATTATAATTTTGCTCTTGATACAAATAAATAAAGTGAAGTAAACATTCACATAGGTATCGGTCCCAAAATTTAGTACTCTTTACGCTATATTTACATTTACTTACATTTTAAAATTGATTCCCACTCACACGACTTTGTTTTCATGTGTTAGTGTTACAAAGAATATTCTGGTGTAGGTATAATTCATTCTTCAATTAATTGTCTCTTCACAAATCATTCGATAATGATTCATTCTTGTAATAAAATCGTGCGCTACCCATTAATGACGCAACGTTTAAAAAGAAAAAATATTAGCCCATCCATACTCTATGGTCATTAGTGTGGGAACGCGAGAACTCGCTGTATATTTCACCTATCTGTGAGTGAACGCTCCGGTTATACATACTATGCTCCAATCTGTAGCAGTGGTACCAACCTGAGATTCGAATGCAGTTCTATTTTCGACCGTTTGAAATTTGAATATCTCGATAGAACTTATTCAAATTTGATTTGTAGGAATTCGAATTTCTTTTAAACGTCAGCTGACCAATAATTTTCATTAGCATCTTGATATATTACGGATTCCTATTAATTAATTTGCCTCTAACGAATAAGTTATTTATGGTTTATGCCTATTTGTAGTTTAACTGCTTGACAGTAGTGCTGTACCAAGTCTTGCTACAAATAAATTACTTAGTTGATGTGCTATCTCCGTACTATTTCGTAAGGTCATACAAAAGAAATTAATAGGCTAGCGTGAACCTAAATGGTCAAAGTTGGTTCATAAATTTTTCATAGAGACTTGATTTTGATTTATCGAGACGTCGTCATCGACACGTTAAAATATCTGCAGATCGTCCTAACATTGCAAGTCAAGTGTTAAATCCTGAGACTAAAATCACAGGCCAAAAGGTAATTTTCAGAATGATGATTCTTATATTTGTTAATTTACTGGCATTCGTGATTTTCGAAAACTTTCGAGAATGTTCATTTACAATCTGATTCATTTGTAAAACTAAGACCTCTTGGAAAAGTCATACAAAAAAGTATAAACCAAAGGAAGTAGAGGAAGTAAATCCAGATTTAGTTGCAAGAGGAACAAGCTTGTACACTTTGTTTACGTCCGATCCAAACAAGTCGGTTATTAATATACTAAAACCAGATAGGTAGCTAGCGCATCCGCCGCGCCCCATCCTGTGATCGAGTTTGGAAAGTTTGCAACCTCTTTCGTTGAGAGGCTGATTAGGTAAACAACGAACACCAACCTTATTGAACAGAAAAAAAAACAGTCCATAAATTCAATTTTCGAATTTCGTTCTGAATATTATTGGTTCAGTAGTCGAAAAAAGGTGACATATACCTAGGTAACATATAAAATTAGTAAGGAGTATGGATGTAAGTCATCAAGGTTTTTTTTAAACTAGTAAACAGGACGCGAAGTCTGTACTTATAACGGCGCTGCATCCCGATTCCCACGTGAAAACATTGTCTTTTTGCTCGCGGAGCTTGAATGACGGCGCCATTTTGTTTTTACTATTTTTCAGTTCGATTATTACAAGTTACAACTAGTACAGGTTTGTCCAAGGCTTTTGTATTGCATGCTTGTTAGAGCTTGCGGTTTTGTTCTATTTTGGTCGTATAATTTAAGTAGGATCGGTATTAATTTATCTGTATAAAAAAATCCTGTTTTGGTCAAACCATAACTTGAGAAATACTATCGATTTCATTATTCTTTTTAAAAAAATTTTGTAATACTTACCTTGAAGAAGATTCTTACGAAAACAAAAGTTAAAATTACGGAGATTCGCGCGTCTGATGATTGTGAATTTAGCAGATAGCTGATCTATTATTATTTTTATTCTTTGGTATATAAAAATAGTCTATGAGTTTCATATCTACCTAAGGCAGGACAATGTCTGTCGGGTTTCCAATACAGAAATACAAGTTACTGGAAAAAGCTCATGTCAGATTTCTCTAAAAACAATATACAGACAATTTTCAAATAAAATAATTGCCTGCCTACTCGAGCTAATCCATCATCCATATAATCCATACACAAGAGTTGGCTGATGTGTTCCTAAAAACGTTAGGTATTTGGAATATCGCTGGATATTTCACAGAACTTTTGTTTGTACAATTCTTCTCTGGGTACGAGTCTTTGAAATAAGTTACAGTAAGGCATTTAAAACAAGTTCAAGGCCTCCCCTAACTTTCCCTTCAATAATAAAGTCAATTGTCTATGCGTGAGTCGCCATCTTTAAAAATATTCAACTGCGGGGGTGTAAGCCATAGATAATGCAGTAATACTATAACAAATGTTGAGTACAGATGGCGGGACCCACGGGGATTGGTCTATATTTGTTTTTCTTCTCGTTCGAAAATTAAATTGAGAATTTATCCAGCCAGTCATGTTTTTGTAAGACATTCTGAAATTGAATGGATCTTGTTTTTCCTTTTCTTTCATTTGTAATATATCGATGATGTTTTAAAAATCGTGTACAGTTTCTTTGTTTTAGTAATATAAAATCTTGAAAATGAATCGAACTGCATAATGATATTCCAAATTGTTTCTTTCATAAGTAGTATATAATTTTGTTAATTAATCGAATTGCATTATGTAGATGTTCCAATAAGATAAGCAGCAATATTTAGCAATATTTTGAAGTTTAATATACATCCAATATGTGTACTAATACTACAATTGCATCTTCGGTTTCAAGTAACGAAGTAAACCTTTCTATCTTTTATTCAAATCATTATTACACTTTTAACTTAACTTTTCAACATTACTCTTTCACAACACCTCTTATCCTTGTCTTTCATTCACCACACATGCAACTATCTCTTTCACACTTGCGTCGCGTGCGTCACGGTCCGCGTCCGACACACGCCTTGGGTTTTTAGATCATAGGTAATTTCACGATAATAGCGATTACTCTTATTTTTATAGCTATAAGAATTATACTCGCTTGGCTGACCAACATTTGTTCTAGAATCTTCCAATTGAAAGGAACATGATAAAGTATAGCTTAGATAATATTTTGCCAAGAAACTAGTTGAGCTTTGTTTTTATCTACACAAATAAAAAACCTGAAAGAAAATACGAATCGAAATCAACTAAGGAAATTCAGCTATATCCAAGGATGAAAAGGATGAAAAGGACATAAGGATGAAAATTGTGCACGGTCTATTGTAATACATATTTGCAATATACAATAGAAGCAAGACACTTGGCAGAATGATCGAGTTATAGTGGCCTCGTAAACACCCTACTGTCAATGTCATCGAAAAATAAAAAGTTTTTAATGCACTTGAAGTCAAATGCTCTTTGGACCCTTAAACTCAATCCCCCTTTGGGATTAGAATTAATTCCTTTACTACCATATTACTGAGAGTTTTACTAATGCAATTTTTGGCGTTGATTGCATTATTTTCTTCAAAATGTCTTTCATTGCAAGCGCATTTATTCTTACTGAACTATTATTTATTCTGTGACTTTATGTTTAGCTCAAAATTGTGCTAAAATATTTAAAAAAAATACCTATGTCCATTCGTGCTAAGCCGGGAATATAAATCACGCACGCCTAAACCTAGTAGAAATTGGCGTTTGTATTCCTTTTAGGTTGGATGAAGGGGTTTGCCAAGAAAGGATTTTCGAAAATTCACACATAGAAACAAGAATGCTCTGAGCTGTATTTCAGGATCCGCTAGACCATTTGATCAGCTAGATATGACTTGTAAAGTAAACCTATACTTTACGCATCCAACAATAACAGAGAACAAAAACTGAAGATACTTAAGTTCTAGAATATATCTTGGTATCCAAAGAATTCCTCCAATAACCAATTACAGAAACGAGATCATCCCGAATCGGTGTCAATAGCCACCGTAGCGAATCACTCAATCAGCGACGTGGCGAACTGATTAGACTTTTTACAACGTTGCCTGTTCTGGTCACGGCGCTGCGCAGAAGCAGGTCTCTGACCGTGGTCGCATCGGTCCAGAACGTAGCTTGAGGTCATTTTATACACTCTGTTGATTCCCCTAGCCCTGAGGCTAGTTAAATTTATTTTACAAGCGACTCGCCCGGCTTCGCACGGTTTTATTATACGTATAAACCTTCCTCTTGAAACACTCTATCTATTAAAAAAAAACCGCATCAAAGTCCGTTGCGTAGTTTTAAAGATTTAAGGTTGTTTCTGGTCCAGGACTAAGCATAGCTCCGCTATTAGATGGCGCTGATTTTCTATGTTGAAGTGTTTCACTATTTTCTTATTAAATTGTGCATAATTGTTTAATTGTAATATATTTGCCGCAAATGGGATGTTGTTTTTTATGTACCAAGCAATTTTTCATGTGTTGAAAGCATCTATGGAGCTTGTATTTGGGAAGAGCAAAAAAGATTTTGCCTGTGTGAGTGATCGGCCGCTACGAGTCACTCACACAAAAAAAGATCTTGCCTGTGTGAGTGATCGGCCGCTACGAGTCACTCACACAGGCAAACCCTATAAATTCAGTGGAACTAAAATAACTACTGTTCGAAAAATAACAGAGATAATTGGAGACGCCTTAGGACTAAATATTTTTCGGACCAATAGTTCCGTTTTCGGGACATAACTAAATTACATCTAAAATTAATTCAATAAAAAAACTAGTTAACGAACTAATTTTCGACTCTTGTTTTTTTTAAGAATAAAAACAGGCTCTATTTACATTAAAAAAAAAATTGAAAAAAAATCGTTTTGAACAATTTAAGTAAAAAGGCGCAGAGGGTAATGTTATTTACAAACTAGCTTATAAGCTAAGGAATATCTTACAAATTATAGGTAAAAAAAATACTTTTCACACTATTTATTAATTTCGTTAAATCATTGGAATTGACAAATAATTTGAATGAGTTCACAATAACAATCATTAATTTTAAATGTACTCACTGTGAAAGTTGTTCCAATATTATAATAAAATTACAATAAAATTGTTGGCGTAAGGAAGTCTCCACTTTTTTTGACTCTGTTCTTTGTGTACTTAGGTATTTTAGCTCCGATTTTACGACCACTTATAATAGATTAAAAGTAATACAAATTTTCACCGTATTTCAATAAGTCACGTTGGACTAGCGGTTCGAACAGTCGGGTGGGTGCGACGATGTATAGTCGTACCTGGGTTCGAAACCACTGAAAATTTGATTTACTTTTTGCTTTTTGATGATAAAATATCCACAAAATTTTGATACATCCCGTTAGTACGGGCTCGAATCCCTTCAACACTACCAAAATTTTTGATTTTTATCATTTTTATTCTTTATGTTTTGAACAATGTCATAGATCTAGTACAAACAAATTCATGTTTGTCATAAATTACTTATTGTAAGCCTTCCTAAGTCTATTTTATTGTAATATAAAACTTTGGTAGACTGTTCTGCGTACATCCCACAAAGGGTCCTGACCTCGTTTCTAACGGTATGACAAAAATAAAATGAAACAATTATGTACTATCAACACCAACTGATTTTTATTTTATTTTAGCTCTTTACGCCAGCTAATGTTCAGGCATTTTTACAAATCGCTCATTGAATGCAAAACGGCCACATTTCAAAAAATTTAGAAATTGTTTTATTTCTCATAAAGTATATCTTCTTTTGAAAACATTTCATTTCAATATTTATTTCTTTTTATTGGAATTATTATCTTAACTTTGCTTCAAAATTTGAATGCAAAAAGGGCTTTTGTAGTTTTTATCAAGTTGGGTGATAGATATAACAGCGACCATTATTTTAAAATAGAGCAAAAAATTACGAAAACAATGATGAATGTGATGAATGAAAGAAAAACATTTTTTCAAAAAAATCATGTTCAAAATTTTGTTTTGGCTCCTAAAAGTGACGATTAGTCCAATAAAATAAAAAAATATATATAATTCCGGACAGTCCACACAGCATCATCTAGCCCCAAGTTGAGCAAAGCTTGTATTATGGGTACTAGTTGACTGATAAACTTAATACAATACATTACATAGATAGATATTTTTTTTCTAAATACATAGAAAACACCCAGACCAACGGAACAAATTTCTGCAGATCGTACACAATTTTTTTCCGACACGGGAATTGAACCTGCAACCGGTCGCAGGCGGACCTTCGCCCACTGCGCCACATCGGTCGTCGCTGATGAATGAGCGAAATGCTTTGCATACACTCTGACACGTCTAATGCTGGGGCCACACTATCGTGATATGCCGATAATTATTGCCATAAGTTATACAACACCTAGGTGTAACCACGATTTATGGCCATAATTTTACAATGCCAATCAATATGGCAAATGGCGGTAGGCAATAGCTCCGGCGGCGGTCTTGTTTCGCACATCAAAGAAGATTACCGCAGTAATTAATGCGTTTGTGGCCACTACCGTTTGTCCAGTGTGCAATATGAGCTCACCGGCGCGGCGACGCACGTGATATTTTTACCGCCTTATTTATTGACATATCTAGGTAAACTCTAGTGTAACCACACCAGTTCATGCAGTAATTTAAACGGTAATTTAATGTCATAATTATTGCGGTAACAGCCCGGTAGACGGTAAGGTAGTGTGGCCCCAGCGTAAAACTCTCTAAACTTGTATCTATAAGCAAACATTTTATCTGTTTACATAGTGTCATTTATTGTTGTCATGGGAACGGCACGTAGGCTTCCTAGATCTTATTTGACATGCAACAAAAATAGAAGGGAATAAATACTTGGACGATGGAAAAACGCTTTGAGAACGTAAACTATGGTATTATTAGATGATTCTTTAGATAGCACAGAGATGGCGATTTCGTCGCCGCCGTCACACTCACAAGTTCAAGTAAGCGGGCGTACGACACTATCCGTGTTCACTCACGCATTGATAGAAATGGCCTAAAATTTTCACGTTATATCTAATTATACCGAGTGTTTTCATGAATCAAACACAATTTGCCGCAAATAATGACGAATAACAAAGCCAAAAACAGTTATTTATTTGTTAAATTATGTCCACATCGCTCATATTTGGGAAAATACAAACGTATGGAACTCGGATCACCTTAAGCATTCAAAGGGATATAATGACATAGGGACAGAAAAAGTGACTTTGTTTTATACTATGTAGTGACTTGTTGCAACCGTTTGCAGTTAGCTCAATGGTTTCAATTTTAAATACTAGTTGTAATTTTTCTATTCCTTGCTTGTAAGTTTCGTTTTTAATAAAGATATTAAAATTGTATACTAGATGCGCCCTTTCACCTGCGAACCAAAGTTTTTTTCGTACAAATTTCAGAAATTTATTGCTCACCCCTAGGGTTTCAACAAATTCTAAAAGACACAATAAAATAAATATTTAAAGGGGCTCCCATACAGGAGACATGTTTTTTTTGCAGTTTTTGTGGATGGTCCCCAATTAATGACAATCACTTAGTGACTCGCTCGGATTATTTTGCTAGGGTCTTTCTTTGTGCGTGATTAGAAATCAACCAATAATCGCTGAAAAAAGTTGGAGCAAGTCGGTTATAATAAGATGGTTCTGTGTCTATTCCCGTAAAATTCGATAATTTCTGTGAAAACTGTTAACTATGAAATCGCAATTTGGGATTTTTTTCTCGAAATTTATCTTGCGCCTGGTTGTAGTAGCAATAGCACGATGCTTCTTCATTGTTTTGAATTTTGTTTTCCAATTATCTGAAACAATAGTACTTATTCTCGCAACACAAACATTTGAAAATGGCATACCTTAAATGGCGTCATGCAATTGTTGCCATCAACAAACATGACAGCTTACGTCATAATTGACAGTTGATGTTGACATTGGTAACGGAAGCGTGGTTGTATCAGGCGTGATGAAGTCATCGCGCATGTCTCGATGATCTCAAATCCTGTATTATCACTACATAGTATAAAACAAAGTCGCTTTCTCTGTCCCTATGTCCCTATGTATGCTTAAATCTAAAACTACGCAACGGATTTTGATGCGCTTTTTTTAAAGATCTAGTTTTTAAGACTTCTTGTCTTAAAAACAACTTGGCATCGATGCCCCTCACTTCAAAATATATCAAACAGCAGTAATAATCAATTTATTTAGTTTATAAATAGTTCAGTAGGAATCCACTGAAATATGATTATAAAATAGTAGGAACATTTAATGGTTCGCATTACATGCTAATTAAAGCCCGATTCTTTCAATAGTTTCAACAAAAAATGGACTGATAATTTTTACTTTCCTCGCCGAAAGTAAAAATTATCCGTCCAATTTACTCCATACAAACAAACAACATTACAAATATGATTTCTTAACCCAATTATTAGATTTGTACAACGTATGAAACACAGAAGTTAATTTAGTTATAATATATTTCTCTCTTTATCTCGCGATGAGTCTTTGTATAAAGACACTATACATGGCCGACATTATTAATAGCTTTAAAACGCGGAACAAAAGACTCTTTCAAACAAAGTGAGTCAGACAAAACAAATGTTTAAGCTTTATTAGTTACTTTAAAACGTAGCTTTATTTATTGTGTACATTATTGCGTACTAGCAACTTGCCCCGGCTTCAAACGTTTAATATATCTTTTACTAGCGATCGCACGGTTTCATTATACGTATAAACCTTCTTCTTGAATCACTCTATCTATTAAAAATCCGCATCAAAATCCGTTGCATAGTTTTAAAGATTTAAGCATACATAGGGACAGGGAAAGTGACTTTGTTTTATACTATGTAGTGATGATTAAGATGCTCTGATGTTTATAATTTTGATGATACCATAAGTTTATTCAATCTATCTATCTAAGGACTATGCTAAGACATTTTTGGCAAGCATTTTCAAAGATTAGTTCCATCATCGGACTTTCTTGTCTTTATACCAATTTACTTTGCCTTGAGCCTGTAACCATCAATTCGCCATCAGAATCTCATAAAAATGTCCTTTACCGAACCCATTTCATTACAAAATCGAGGGGATCCCGCAGGGAGCGCGCGGTCCTCTCTTCTTCCCTTGAGGCGTATTCCAATCTAGCTTATAACGGCCACAGATGGTGTACATGGTTACTATTAACCGCTTCGTGGGTTTAAAAGGTTTTTATTGGATTTCTGTAACGAAATTTGAAGACTTTGATTATACTTTTCCGTACTAATATTAAAAACGCGAAGGTTTGTACGTAGGTTGTAATTTACGGACGTTTGTTACTCTTTCACGCAAAAACTAATGGATGGGGTTGAAATTTGGATAAACGTAGTTCTAGCCCTGGAATAAAACACAGATTTTCATCCCATAAATCAGTTCCCACGGGATAGAAATAGCCTAGAATCGTTCATAGAAACAACGCAAGCGAAGCCGCAGGTAGTAATATTAGCAAGCAGTAATATAAGAAATAAAGTGATAATTGATTTTCCCTTCGCTTCATTCTTTTGTCCGTTGTACTTAATGAAATTAAAAAAAATCGCATCTGAATCCGTTGCGTAGTTTTAAAGATTTAAGCATACAAAGGGACATAGGGACAGAAAAAGCGACTTTGTTTTATACCATGTAGTGATTGAAATGATACTGTCACTATGTTTGGTTCTATGTAAATACGTAAAAACAATTCATATAAATAAAACATAGAATATTTTATTATATGTTGTATTTATTTCTTTATCTCGAGCTATTCCCTTCTTTTCCCTTCTCAATGTTTTTACAATGGTTACAATGGTATGTACTCGTACTTCATTTTTATATTCTTTTTTCTTGCCACATATTATCTTTCCCCATAGGGGTGTCTATGTTTAATTTAAAAAGGAAGTATTGTATTGTTTTCGTAATGCGTGTGTATTGGACCGAGTATTGTGGTCAAGGGATATGTTACTCTATACGTATGGCTTTTGTCTGTGGGTTTGCTTACGTTACCTGTTGATCGTTTTTATTATCTGACAGTGAAGTAACAGCAGACATATTTGGGAATTAGGTTAGTGTAGAATATTATAAGAACGTATGTAATTTCTTATGATTTGAGTCATTTTTAAATACTTTCTTATGTGATAAAGTATAAGTTAGCATTTAATAACCTATTACTCAATTTACCTGTATTTTGGTTCTGTCATGTATTCTAATAATAGACTATCTAATAATAGAAAAAAGGTGTCTATTCATTTTTTCTTCGCTTAAATTTATTTGCACTAGTTGAAGAAGCGAAATTAAATAAATAATCATTTATTTCTGAAGGTCTTACATATTAGAATACATAATGTGTTTTACACCTAGTTCACTAATTAAAGTTTCAAGAAATGTATATATTACTTTGTCATATACACATCTATGAGTTTCCACCAGCCCTAATAACGGAGATGCGGCCCGATGCGCCGGCGCATCCTGCTATCCAAACGGAAACTTGATATTTACCTTCAATTACACATTATACTCTGATTTGTTTGACTTTTCCGCTAAGTTCCATCCGTCTATATTAACTTCAAAAACTATTATGTTTTATATAATAACTGGTATAAAAAGTGCTAACAACATCACTACATAGTAGAAAACAAAGTCGCTTTTTCTATCCCTATATCCTTATGTCCCTTTGAATGCTTAAACCTTTAAAACTACGCAACGGATTTTGATACGGTTTTTTTAATAGATAGAGTGATTCAAGAGGAAGGTTTATATACTTATATTACAACCGTGCGAAGCCGGGGCTGGTCGCTAGTAACTAATAAACAATAATCAAATAGGTCACTATATAAAACGACAATAGACAGTATGTCGGTATGTCAATAAATACAGCTGAATAACAATATGAAAAAATAAATGAAATCGGCAGTCTTTTGACATCTATTTAAAAAAAAAATATCTTGAGTCTTGGTAAGCTAGCATCCTAACAAGGTAAAGGTTTCTTGTTCGTAAGGTTAACTTTACCCTAAAATATAAAGTGAACAAAAATCAAAGTGAGCACTTTATTCCCTAGTTTTAATATTATGTATCTATTTTATATGAACTTTTAGACGTGTCCAAGACTCCTAGTAAGGTCTAAACAAAATAAAAATTATTTTAAAAAATAATATGAGTACTATCAATTTAAAATTATTAACACTACACACTTTAAATTGGAGTATAGAAAGATCTAAGTCTTCCCGATCCCGTCTTTCATTTAACAACAACAAAAGAGCTCCATAATAGGGTTCGTATATCCCTTGAGATAGTATCTGCATTACCGCAGATGTATTTCATTATGCTAGGGTGATAATCCTTAGGGTCGAGGGTTGAAAACTAGGGCAGTTGTAACTTCGTAGGTCGCGACTCGCGTTATTAAAAGAATATCGATTTTGTACGGCCTATTGCTTCTTGCGTCAATACAATACACATGTTGTGAGATTAAAGGTAGCTTTATCGATTGTAGTCTTTAAAAGCTCATTTTAGGTTTCCGTAAACGAAGTGTTAAACGGGAAACAATTTCTAAGACTCCGCTGTCCATGTGTCACCAGGCTCGTCGAATCGTGATATTTAGACATTTAAAACTTTCGCATATTAAGTACTTTCCCGTGGGAATTCCGAGATAAAATGCCTATGTGATATTCCAGACTATAGTCTATCTCTGTGCCAATTTCATCCATATCCGTTCAGTAGTTTTTGCGTGAAAGAGTAACAAACATCCATCCATCCATCCATCCATACGTACAAACTTTCGCGTTTATAATATTAGTAGGATGTATTTCTGTTTTGTAAATATTAAAGGGCATACAAAAGACATTTTTTTGCCTTAATTAAAGATGTACGAGAGCGAATCCGACTCGTACTTAGCCGGTTTTTAAATAACTTAAACCTAACCTGTGAAAATATCTGCTACTAGCGACCCGCCCCGGCTTCGCACGGTATTATTATATCTTCCTCTTGAATCACTCTATCCTCTTATTTTAAAAAGAAACCGCATTAAAATCCGCTGCGTAGTTTTAAGCATACAAAGGGACATAGGGACAGAGAAAGCGACTTTGTTTTCTACTATGTAGTGATAAACTGAACTCTATGTTGAAATCTTTGTTATAATTTTTTTGTAACCTGTAGTCTATAGAATACTTCTACATATACACCTATATAAAGGCTATATTACTAAAGAGATAGAGATTTATTGCGTTAAATTTATCGTCACTAAAACCAACAATCTAAATAACATCGACAATAAACTAATAATACAGTCAATAAAATATATATAACGCGACAATAAAACTTTTACAACCACTAAATCAACCCACAACATTCTGCCAATCTGACATTACGATTTATATGTCAAAATAAAAGCGCGCGAAGCAAATGTCACTCCGTACGTCACTGGCTAGTCTTCCTAGTGCAATCCCTAGTCGGATTTAGACAGTTGACGTCATTGTGGTCTAGATAAGAAATAGATGTTGTGTAATCTATTGATGCTTGCCCGGTGTCGACGAACTCCTGTATAGTACGGTAGAACGAAGTCCAGTTGATATGTGGGATTATATATCTGTGTAATGTATTGTATTGGGTATATCAGTCATCTAGTACTCATAACACAAGCTCTGCTTAGCTTGGGGCTAGATGATTCTGTGTGGATTGTCCAGCATTATTATTATTAATATTACATATATACAGAATTGCTTAACATAAATTATACAGATACATACAGTATATAATTTGGATTTGTTATACATAGAAAACACCCAGTATGGAAATATATTTTTATAAGCAAAAGAAAACCTAGTATAATTTACCAGTTACTTTTTAAAAAAATTACAAGAATCTACATTTTAAGATTTACTATTTTTTTAGGGCGCAGAATAAACCTACGAAGTACCTATGTTTCTTCTTTGGCTAACGGGTTATTATAAAACAAGGCTCGCTGTGTATATCTCTCCTCTATTCTGCAAACTTTAATTTACAATACCATCTGAATTTGACAGCTGTCAAATTGACAGACTCTTTGGTTTGTTTATTTACATTCAAGGGTGTGGTCGCTTGTATGTTTAGTGCTAAAAGTAACCAAAATACACTAATAAGCGTAAAAATAGCCGCCACGTGTTGAATATTAATTTTCGTCCAAAAATAGACTGTAACTAATTGCGTAGACAAATGAGGGTTGTACTTATGTTGAACGAATTTGGCGTACCCTACTTTTAGAAAATGGAGGGTGGTTTTATGACTGTGTTTATGTTTGAAAATAGGAAAATTGAAAAATGTGATCATTTTTTTTAGTTTGGCTATTTTTATAGATTTTCACTTTTTTCATAACGATGAACGAGAAAAAAGTGAAATATAAAAACCCTTGCATTTTTTTACCATCGTGAGAAACACAAAAGTGAAATTTCGCAACCAAAATATCAAATAACCTTTTTTGCATCATCCGATTTTGATCATTTCCTCCCCATAAGTTTAAATTTTGAAGATCGAATCGGTACTTCCGCCGGAAGTCATCCCCTCTGATCAAAATGGCCCCCGCCACAGCTGGCTTGATGAGTTAACTGATTTCAAGATGGGGCTGAAGGATTTTTATCTTGAAATCACTTTAACAGTTCCCTAAGTGACTAAGTGCTTACAACAAATAAATAACTATAACTAGCGAAACACCCCGGCTTTTCACGAGTGTATTCTACATAAGATTTCCTCTTGAATCACTTCACTATCACTACATAGTATAAAACAAAGTCGCTTACTCAGTCCCTATGTCCTTTTGTATGCTTAAATCTTAAAAACTACGCAACGGGGATTTTGATGCGTTTTTATAATAGATTGATTCAAGAGGAAGTTTTATACGTATAATAAAACCGTGCGAAAACGGGGCGGCTGTGCTATTACGCTAAAACCGCCCATCCAAATTGATATTCTTGCGCCATTTCAAAGGCCATCGCGTGCGTCCTTTCCATACGATTTCAAATTACGAAGGCCATTAAAAGGGCTTTTTTATGTCAGTTTTGTTTCATAAGTCAATCTTTTTTCAAAACTGACCTAAGAAAGCCCTTTTAATGGCTTTCGTAATTTGAAATTGTATGGAAAGGACGCGCGCGATGGTCATTGAAATGGCGCAAGAATATCAATTTGGATGGGCGGTTTTAGCGTAATAGCACAGCAGGTCGCTAGTTTATAATATTAGTGTAACTCCAAGTAACTGTACACCTGAAGCCCCACCATAAATGTCACTGTCAAATTACCCGCCAAATCACGCAACATGGCCGTCTTTAATGTCTACCACCGTCTCAAATATCAGCTTCCTCTCGGAAGTGCTCGCACGTGGTTTCACAATGGTGGGTCTCTATGGGGTGTTCCACTTGGTAACCCAAGGGTGACGGCATAGGGGCAGTACATAACTATGGTTGAAAGTTTTTTGTTTGTTTTTTCTTCATTGCATCATCTAGCCCCAAGCTAAGCAGAGCTTTTGTTATTGGTAGGATGACCGATATACTCTATACTATTTTTTTATTGTACCTGTGTCTAAATAAATGTTTTTTCTTTTCTATTCTAATACAATACATTTAAAATAGATAGATATTATTTATTTTAAGTAGAAAACAATCCAAAAAATATAATTAACTAGTATCTGCCCGCGGCTTCGTAAGCATTGATTCTATGGAAATGTTTCAAGGCTTTTTCTATCCCATGGAACTGATATATGTTATTCCGGCCGCCGCCGGCATTTAACAGATAAATTTCCACACGGGCGAAGCCACGGGACCTAGCTAATGCTAACTATTTCCTCTATGGTTCTTTGGATTGTTGATCCGACCTATAACATCACTTGCTAATGGCTGGCAGCGAACCTAAGTGCAGTTATCAAGAAAGTTACTCCAGGCGTATCGGCATTTAATAAAATGAGGGTAGTTCGATATAACCGAGAAATAAAACTCACTTCGCAGTAACTTCAGTTCTTTTGTGACCATGACGCGTAAAACTGTATTGAAATATCGGAACATAAATCAAGGTAAAAATAGTTTTAATAATTGTAATATTGGAATTGTTCTGAGCTTCGTTAGCTAGTTTGCGTATATATAAAAGGGAAGTCTGTAATTAAATTACTTACTATTAAGTTGTCACGGCAGACTGTTATTTAGCATCTAAATTTAGTTTATGGTTTTATTTGAAACGCAAAACACACTTAAATTAGACTATGAAATAATAATTTAGGCCATCCTTTACTCTTTACACAATCGTTTTGGTTAGACCACAGAAATACCAGCTTTCAAATAAAAAAAAGATTTGTCAAAATCAATCTATCCAAAAAAGTAATGGCTTAATTAAAACATTGAAAAACTAGTCTTGTGAAGTCAGAAATTTATAACTTCATTTCTAAATAACCACTTAGCCCAAGTCAAATTTTAAACTATAGTTGTATGTAGGTAGTTAAAAAGCAAAATTGATTAAGTAGCCAATATTTTATTCCAGACCTAGAACTCCGTCTATTTACAATTTCAGCCCGATCCATTCAATCGTTTTGGCAACAAACTTAGAGGTTACATCCATCCAAACTTTAGCATTTATAAAATTATTGTGTTATCTAATTAGAAATAGCGTTAATTGATTTTCTCTTCACTTCAATTTAGTCTTCTTATTCCCTCCTCCAAAGTTTGTCAAAACTGTCCAATAATATCGAAAGATCGTCGAAAGAAGAATAGTCGCTATCCTTTCTTTCGATTCGAACAGAATTCCTTTGTTTACCATAGTCTAGTTACCCAGACATCCTATTAAGTAGAAAGTTCTAGTAACCTTTGTAAGACATATTATCAGACTAACAGTACATTAATAAACTCAATTATAGTTAGCATTTGACATCGCAAGCTGGTCGCGCATCTGCTAAGCAGGTGATGGCGGCCATTTTGGATTTGTTTGAAGGGGAGACAAAATATCTTGGGGTGGAGTAAATGTGTTATAGAAAAGAAGTTTTACGCTTTTGTTGGAAGATTTTTGTGTTGTAAGATGGTTATTTTGGTGTAATATTTAAGATAGATACAAATGTGTTACTTAAAAAGTTGTGTTATACAAGTTACATTAAACGAAATTTTTGAAAGAACCAATCTTTAGCACCTAGTTTCTACAATGGATAAAACATGCTACATAAGTATGTTATTAACTAGAATTTTTTTATGTTAACTTATTTGATATTTGTATATCAAACTTATTATCACTACATAGTATCAAACAAAGTCGCTTTCTTTGTCCCTATATCCCTTTGAACGCAACGGATTTTGATGCGGTTTTTTTTAATAGAAAGAGTGATTCAAGAGGAAGCTTTATACGTATAAAATAAAACCGTGTGAAGCCGGGACGGGTCGTTAGTAAATTATAAATGTGAAAGTTTGTATGCAAAGATGTTTGTTCATATTTCAAGCAAAAAGTACTGAACGGATCGGACTGTAATTTTGAGTACATGTAGTTCTAGCCCTGGAATAACACAAAGTCTTCTTTACTACACATAAATCAGTTGGTTCCCATTGGATAGAATTAGCATTGAAACTTTTAGATAGGTACTACTAGTTGCGCCCCACGGCTTCGCCCGCATGGAAATCAATTTGTCAAATTTCAGAAATTTATAGCACGACGATAGAAATAGCCTTGAAACTTTTAGATACTATAGTTTCCAAAAAAAAACCAAATTTGTATTTTTTTGTAAAACAGGGACGGATCTTTTGACAAAGGTAACTAATTCCTCTTCATTTCTTTCCAGCCCCCCGAACATCATGCACCGGTGGCGCCCCCAACAACCTGCCCCCTCTCGGCTTCCACTCCGTCCATGGAGAGAACGTGCGGATTTCCCGCGACGGCAGCACCGCCCGTCGAGTTGAATCATTCTGCAAGGGCGTCGTGTTCAGTGCGCGGCCCGTAAGGGTTAATGAGAAGGTATATCTTTAATTTTCTTAAATGACTCCGTGACGAAGACGAAGGTCCGTTTATCAAAATCAAATAATTTATTGGTACCATATACGTTATTTAAAAACTAAACAATGCAATGGTACTGACGCTAAAAGAATAAAACTGTGTCGCGTACAGTATCGCCCTCCTCTTGAAATGGAAAATTAAAAACAATTTACGAGAGGTTATCCTAGGTTATCCTTAACTAGCGACCCGCCCCGGCTTCGCACGGTTTATTATACGTATAAACCTTCCTCTTGAATCACTCTATCTATAGTTTTAAAGATTTAAGCGTTCAAAGGGACATAATGACATAGGGACAGAGAAAGCGACTTTATTTTATACTATGTAGTGATTAAATTATTATAATTATTAAAGTAAATTTACATGCTTAAATACAAGATTTTAATAAACGTATATTACTATGCGTTGAATGAACTCAACATAATGAAAAAGTGACGTGTGGTGTAAACGAAAATAAATAAATAAAAAGTGGGAATTATTCCCGATGATTCCAACTCCCGGCACGGTGCAACGTGTTTCGATCCACAGATATTTGTTCTCAGTCATTTATATCGTTACAAATATTATAAACGTGATAGTTTGTATGTATGTTTACTGCTTTAAGTTACCATAATTAATGTTTAGTTAAGTACCTAATATAAAGATAAAAGTGTCTAGTACATAAGGGAAGAAACTGTTCCCCTGTAACACAGCTACATTGTAGCTACCACAGGTGACAGTGTTCCAACTCCATTGTAACACACATATTTTTTTTAATAAACGTTTTGTATATTTGCTATGGAAAGCTGAAGACAGGGCGCTATGGCGCTCATTGGGGGAGGCCTTTGTCCAGCAGTGGACTAATATAGGCCGATAATGATGATCTAGTACCTACCCATAGCTTAGAACTAGATGACGCTATGTTTCTCATCCAGCATTTTTTATTTCTTATTATTTTTCTTCAGGTTTGCATCCGTTTCGTGGAAATCTCCAACAGTTGGAGCGGAGTCATCCGCTTCGGCTTCACGACCCACGATCCCTCCACTATAACACATCCGCTGCCCAAATACGCCTGCCCGGATTTGACCAACAAACCCGGGAACTGGGCGAAGGCGCTGGGCGAAAGGTTCTGCGAGAAAGACAACGTTTTGTATTACTACGTCAATTCGGCGGGGGAAGTACATTTTGGTGTGAATGGAGTGGAGAAGGGATTGTTTTTCTCAGGTTTGTGGGTTTTTATACAGTTGTATATAAAACCTGCTGTGCGATTACGCTACCACCCATCCCAAATTGACATAAGAAAGCCCTTTTAATGGCCTTCGTAATTTGAAATTGTATGGAAAGGACGCGCGCGCCATTGAAATGGCTCAAGAATGTCAATTTGGATGGGCGATTTTAGCGTAATCGCATAGCTGGTTCCTTATTGAAATAAGGAATTACAGCAGAAATTATGATACACATGACTCCCCAAATTAATATTCTGCGTGTGAAATACGATAACTGCAGTTCTCTTAGTTCATTTCGTTCGCTAAAACCGGTATTCCACTACACGGTATTCAGGGCCCGGTAGTTAGGGCGATTAGGGAGCAAGGCTTGGTGGGTCCGTCCCTTAGGGACCCTAAATCTTATTACACCACTCTTAGTTAGGGTTAGGCTCCCTTAAAATTGGGTAGTGGAATAGGCCTTTAACTTATCATTTCCTACCCTCGACTTATTTTGTTGTAAGAATGCTCATAACTTTATCAAAGACTTAGACTGTTAATGGTAGCTTTCTGTGTTAGGCAAAAACCTCTGTGTGGATTATCCATCATTATTAGCATAGACAAAAACTTGTTAAGCTTTCTGTGTTAGCCCAAAATCTCAGAATTAACCTTTTTTTCCCAGGAGTGGACACGAGAAGCCCGCTATGGGCCTTAGTAGATGTATACGGAAACTGCACAGCGGTGCAGTTCACTGACCCCCGCGCTCCGAACGTGCGGCGGCCGAGTCCTGTCGAGGATGACAGGCTGGTGGCTTCTATGAGGTGAATATATCTGACAGACATGCAATTCTATGAGGTGAATATATCTGACAGACATGCCATTCTATGAGGTGAATATATCTGACAGACGTACAATTCTATGAGGTGAATATATCTGACACACATACAAAGTTAACAGATTGGTGGCTTCTATGAGGTGAATATATCTGACAGACATACAAAGTTAACAGATTGGTGGCTTCTATGAGGTGAATATATCTGACAGACACACAAAGTTATAGATATCAGTGAATATATCTGACAGACATACAATTCTATGAGGTGAAAATATCTGACAGACATACAAAGTTATAGATATCAGTGAATATATCTGACAGACATACAATTCTATGAGGTGAATATATCTGACAGACATACAAAGTTATAGATATCAGTGAATATATCTGACAGACATACAATTCTATGAGGTGAATATATCTGACAGACATACAATTCTATGAGGTGAATATATCTGACAGACATGCCATTCTATGAGGTGAATATATCTGACAGACGTACAATTCTATGAGGTGAATATATCTGACACACATACAAAGTTAACAGATTGGTGGCTTCTATGAGGTGAATATATCTGACAGACATACAAAGTTAACAGATTGGTGGCTTCTATGAGGTGAATATATCTGACAGACACACAAAGTTATAGATATCAGTGAATATATCTGACAGACATACAATTCTATGAGGTGAAAATATCTGACAGACATACAAAGTTATAGATATCAGTGAATATATCTGACAGACATACAATTCTATGAGGTGAATATATCTGACAGACATACAAAGTTATAGATATCAGTGAATATATCTGACAGACATACAATTCTATGAGGTGAATATATCTGACAGACATACAATTCTATGAGGTGAATATATCTGACAGACATACGATTCTATGTGGTGAAGAAATCTGACAGACATACAATTCTATGAGGTGAATATATCTGACAGACATACAAAGTTATAGATATCAGTGAATATATCTGACAGACATACAATTCTATGAGGTGAATATATCTGACAGACATACAAAGTTATAGATATCAGTGAATATATCTGACAGACATACAATTCTATGAGGTGAATATATCTGACAGACATACAATTCTATGAGGTGAATATATCTGACAGACATACAATTCTATGAGGTGAATATATCTGACAGACATACGATTCTATGTGGTGAAGAAATCTGACAGACATACAATTCTATAAGGTGAAAATATCTGACAGACACACAAAGTTAACAGATTGGTGACTTCTATGAGGTGAATATATCTGACAGACTTTCAGAGAAATATATACCTTGACTCTACATGATGCTGTGTGTATTATCCACCATTATTCTCTCAAGTTTCAATAAATCATCGTCATTATTGTTCTAGGTCTATGACAGTAGAAGAGCTACCAGCACCGCGTCATCAGAACCCGTTGGCTCCGCTCAGTCTGCATCGGACTAAAGGAAGGAACGTCGTGATGGTCAATGATAGAGGAGTCGCAGCCAGGTGAGGTTCCTCTACTTTTATAACTAGCTGAGCAGTTCGCGGCTTCGTGTGTATTCTACTAATATTATAAACGCGAAAGTTTGTAAGTATGGATGGTGGGAATTCCAGGATAAAATATAGCCTATGTGTTATTCCAGACTATAATCTATTTCTGTGCCAAATTTCAACCAGATCCGTTCAGTAGTTTTTGCGTGAAAGAGTAACAGACATCCATCCATCATACTTACAAACTTCACATTTATAATATTAAGAAGGAAGTAAGGATTAATTTATATTTTAATTTTAAAATCAAATTTTTATTTTTTATTAATTTATATTTTCGGGAAGAACTCCAAGTTACGTGAATACTATAATAATAAAAACTAATATAACTATTGTTCCACAGATCCGAAACGGAATTCTGCCAAGGCTACGTGTTCACTGCGCGCCCGATGCGCCCCGGCCAGACAATAGTCGTGCAGATCCTATCCACCGAGGCGGCCTACGCGGGCAGCCTGGCGATAGGCCTGACGTCCTGCGACCCGGCGACCCTACGGCCCGGCGACCTGCCCGACGACGCGGAGCTGCTGTTAGATAGACCCGGTGAGTACGCGGCAGCCTGGCGATAGGCCTGACGTCCTGCGACCCGGCGACCCTACGGCCCGGCGACCTGCCCGACGACGCGGAGCTGCTGTTAGATAGACCCGGTGAGTACGCGGCAGCCTGGCGATAGGCCTGACGTCCTGCGACCCGGCGACCCTACGGCCCGGCGACCTGCCCGACGACGCGGAGCTGCTGTTAGATAGACCCGGTGAGTACGCGGCAGCCTGGCGATAGGCCTGACGTCCTGCGACCCGGCGACCCTACGGCCCTGCGACCTGCCCGACGACGCGGAGCTGCTGTTAGATAGACCCGGTGAGTACGCGGCAGCCTGGCGATAGGCCTGACGTCCTGCGACCCGGCGACCCTACGGCCCGGCGACCTGCCCGACGACGCGGAGCTGCTGTTAGATAGACCCGGTGAGTACGCGGCAGCCTGGCGATAGGCCTGACGTCCTGCGACCCGGCGACCCTACGGCCCGGCGACCTGCCCGACGACGCGGAGCTGCTGTTAGATAGACCCGGTGAGTACGCGGCAGCCTGGCGATAGGCCTGACGTCCTGCGACCCGGCGACCCTACGGCCCTGCGACCTGCCCGACGACGCGGAGCTGCTGTTAGATAGACCCGGTGAGTACGCGGCAGCCTGGCGATAGGCCTGACGTCCTGCGACCCGGCGACCCTACGGCCCGGCGACCTGCCCGACGACGCGGAGCTGCTGTTAGATAGACCCGGTGAGTACGCGGCAGCCTGGCGATAGGCCTGACGTCCTGCGACCCGGCGACCCTACGGCCCGGCGACCTGCCCGACGACGCGGAGCTGCTGTTAGATAGACCCGGTGAGTACGCGGCAGCCTGGCGATAGGCCTGACGTCCTGCGACCCGGCGACCCTACGGCCCGGCGACCTGCCCGACGACGCGGAGCTGCTGTTAGATAGACCCGGTGAGTACGCGGCAGCCTGGCGATAGGCCTGACGTCCTGCGACCCGGCGACCCTACGGCCCGGCGACCTGCCCGACGACGCGGAGCTGCTGTTAGATAGACCCGGTGAGTACGCGGCAGCCTGGCGATAGGCCTGACGTCCTGCGACCCGGCGACCCTACGGCCCGGCGACCTGCCCGACGACGCGGAGCTGCTGTTAGATAGACCCGGTGAGTACGCGGCAGCCTGGCGATAGGCCTGACGTCCTGCGACCCGGCGACCCTACGGCCCTGCGACCTGCCCGACGACGCGGAGCTGCTGTTAGATAGACCCGGTGAGTACGCGGCAGCCTGGCGATAGGCCTGACGTCCTGCGACCCGGCGACCCTACGGCCCTGCGACCTGCCCGACGACGCGGAGCTGCTGTTAGATAGACCCGGTGAGTACGCGGCAGCCTGGCGATAGGCCTGACGTGCTGCGACCCGGCGACCCTACGGCCCGGCGACCCGGCGACCCTGGGTTCCATAGGGGTAAAAATGGGACCCTACTATATTAAGTTTAGCAACTTTGTTTTATAATTTCAAAGGGTAAAAACGGGGACCCTATTGCTAAGATGTCGGTCTAAATTTTCACAAGTTATATTTTCTGTCGCCGCTATAACCACAAAGAAAACGAAAACCAAATAAAATAAATATTTAAGAAGGGCTCATGAGATACAGTCTGGTGATAGACAGACAGGCAGCAAAGTCTTACAGCCTGTCCAGATAGGGCGCTTTACGCGCGAGTGCCCCCGCTGCGCGATTCCTTGCTCGCGCGCAAAACGCGAGCAACGGGCTGGACTCTCGACTCGCGCGTGTTGCGCGCGAGTCGAGATACTCGGGCGCCATTGCTGCGTGCAGTGGTGCGCGCGATTCCAACGCGAGTGGACGTATTTGGAACAAAAACGGAGACTGATAATTTTGACATGTTTTGACAATTTTGGTATGCAAGCCTGCTTTGTCTCGCTCCATGTTTATAACTGTCCCTGGGTCCCTCCCATACAAATCGCGCGTAGGAGCGCGCGTAAAACGCCGCATCTGGACACAATATAAATTGAAACGCGCGAGGGCACTCGCGCGTAAAGCGCCCTATCTGGACAGGCTGTTAGTAATAGCCGAACCCTACCCTTTTACCCTTTGGGTATGGAAGCCTCAAAAGTATGTACTTAAATATCATCAGCCTTACCACAAAAAACAAAATCACAACTTAGACACGTTTTTAACAGTTGTTTAGCAAAAGTCATCCTACAAAACAATGTTAAACAACTGTGAAACACGTGTCTAAGTCGTAACTTTTTGTGGTAAGCCGCATATATTTATTAAGCAGCATTGCCATACAGCGTGGTAATACAGCCAGTGTCTTGGGGACGATTCCGACTGGTATTAACATGGATCAATTAAGCTACCTTTAGACTGTTTGCAACCGTCTGCAGTTAGCTCAATGGTTTCAATTGTAAATACTAGTTGTATTTTTTCTATTCCTAGCTTGTAATTTTCGTTGTTAATAAAGGTAGAAATAGTTTTTATAAATATGTATAATTTATTTAGTAAATGTTTATCAACTTATCTAATAACCAATACATTTCCAGAATACTGGGTGGTCCGCCGCGATGCGGCCAACGGCCTCCGACGCGGTGACGAGCTAGCGGTCACTCTGACGGTGGACGGTGAGGTGCAAGTGAGCCGCAACGGCAGCGCGACCGCAACCGTCATGCATGTCGACCATACGCTGCGGTTATGGGCCTTCGTCGACATATACGGGGCTACGCAGAAGGTATTACCACATATAATATTCCATCTATAATAAAAAATATCTATCTGTGTAATGTATTGTATTAAGTATATCAGTCATCTAGTATCATAACACAAGCTCTGCTTAGCTTGGGGCTAGATGATGTTGTGTGGACTGTCCGGAATTATTATTATATATATATACATTATTTATTTAATTATTACTTTATAACATACTTCTAACTATATGTTGTACTAGCGACCCGCCCCGGCTTCGCACGGTTTTATTATACGTATAAACCTTCCTCTTGAATCACTCTATCTATTAAAAAAAACGGTTTCAAAATCCGTTGCGTAGTTTTAAAGATTTAAGCAGTCAAAGGGTGTTGTTTTATACTAAACAAAGTCGCTTTCTCTGTCCCTATTTTCCTATGTCCCTTTGACTGCTTCAATCTTTAAAACTACGCAAAGGATTTTAATGCTGTTTTTTAATAGCGTGATTCAAGAGGTAGGTTTATACGTATAATAAAAAGTGCTAAGCCGGCGCGGGTCGCTAGAGCATTATATACATAGATAGATTTTTTCTATTATACTTATAAAACACCCAGACCAACGAAACAAACTGCAGAACGTACACAAATTTGTTCCGAGGCGGGAATCGAACCCGCAACCTCCTGCGTCGCAGGCGGACATTCGCCCACCGCGCCACATCGGTCCTCAATCAATCATTCATACATCAAATAAACTTATTTAGCAGCTTTAAAGCCTATCATTTATTCATTAAATATTCGTTACATTACAGCAGTGCCTTAAAGCAAAGCCTTAAATGAAATTAAATAAGACCTGTATTAAAAAGTATATATATTCCAGGTCCGCCTCCTAAGCTCCCAACTCCAGTCTCCCCCCCAACAGCTACGAGTCCTCGGATCCGGCCCCATCTCGAGCTCGGGGGGAACCGTCCTCGTGGTCAGTCTGCCCCCTCAGAGTCAGAACACCACGCAGATGACTCTAGCGAGCGCGCATTATATAGAGGTATGTAACTGTCAGCTTTATAGAGGTATATAACTGTCAGCTGTATGTAGAGGTATGTAACTGTCAGCTTTATATAGAAGTATGTAACTGTAAGCTGTATATAGAGGTATGTAACTGTCAGCTGTGTATAGAGGTATGTAACTGTCAGCTGTATATAGAGGTATGTAACTGTCAGCTGTATATAGAGGCATGTAACTGTCATCTGTATATAGAGGCATGTAACTGTCAGCTGTATATAGAGGTATGTAACTGTCAGCTGTATATAGAGGTATGTAACTGTCAGCTGTATATAGAGGCATGTAACTGTCAGCTGTATATAGAGGTATGTAACTGTCAGCTATATATAGAGGTATGTAACTGTCAGCTGTATATAGAGGCATGTAACTGTCATCTGTATATAGAGGCATGTAACTGTCAGCTGTATATAGAGGTATGTAACTGTAAGCTGTATATAGAGGTATGTAACTGTCAGCTGTGTATAGAGGTATGTAACTGTCAGCTGTATATAGAGGTATGT
Organism: Eupithecia centaureata; assembly: GCA_944547425.1. Taxonomy (NCBI): domain Eukaryota; kingdom Metazoa; phylum Arthropoda; class Insecta; order Lepidoptera; family Geometridae; genus Eupithecia; species Eupithecia centaureata. The sequence continues at coordinate 7,131,643 of OX155704.1, read as the reverse complement.
AACTGTCAGCTGTATATAGAGGCATGTAACTGTCAGCTGTATATAGAGGTATGTAACTGTCAGCTGTATATAGAGGTATGTAACTGTCAGCTGTGTATAGAGGTATGTAACTGTCAGCTGTATATAGAGGCATGTAACTGTCAGCTGTATATAGAGGCATGTAACTGTCAGCAGTATATAGAGGCATGTAACTGTCAGCTGTATATAGAGGCATGTAACTGTCAGCTGTATATAGAGGTATGTGTATGAGCTTTTTTAAGGTATGGGGGGGTGATCCCCCCTTTCTAAACAAAGGGGGGGCTGATAGTGTTTTCTTAAAGGTACTTTGAGCTCATCGGCTATCTTAAGTACATCATCCCCCTTTATTTAAGATGACAGTGAAAGTAATTTTTTCATGTTCAAATTAGTTTTTTTATTCTTAAAATAGAAAAGTCAACGATATTATGAAATTAGTTTGTATTAGTGTAGAAACACACCGCCATCGTCAAGATCTTCCGGTTGCCTGAAGGAAAATCACTTTAAGCAATAAAACCGACGACTTACTCCCATGGTTATTAAATTTATAAAACTAACGACTAACCTAAATAAATAAAACTAACGAACCCTTTTCTTCCACAGCCGATCCAAGCACCGCTATGTATCAATAGCATACCGTACTCAAGACCGGCCTGTTCAACTAGAGACCAATGCTCGTCCAACCAAAACAGCCAAAACGAGCAAATAACCCCCATAGAGCGACTACCAGCGCCATCTACAAGCAGGCAAAACACCTGCTATCAAGCACAAGTCAACCAAATACAGACGCATCAAAGCCAAACTCATCAAAATCAATCGCATCAAATTCAGAGCCAATCGCATCAAATTCAGAGCCAATCTCATCAAATCCAGAGCCAATCTCATCAAATCCAGAGCCAGTCTCATCAAATTCAGAGCCAATCGCATCAAAATCCCTGTCAAAGTCAAATTCAGCCGATATATTCAGTTATTGGTGAGAATTTGACTGGTACAGAGTGTACTATATGTTACGAGAATCCAATAGACAGTGTTTTATATATGTGTGGACATATGTGTATGTGTTATCGATGTGCTGTGCAGCAGTGGAGAGGCAAGGGTGGGGGTCAATGCCCTCTATGTAGGGCACAGATTAAAGATGTTATTCGTACTTATAAGTCTTAAGACAAATGTGACAAAAATTGAGTCAAAAGAGAGGTTGATAAATTTCTTTCTTTCTCTAATGTATTTAAGAAGGAGGAATTTGGTTATTTAAGCGATTAGGCTCAAGTTTTATTATAAACGAATTGATAGAGCTTCTCGTTTGACTAAAGGCCTTTTAGTTGCGTTTATGTTCGCTACAGGTTAGTGCAGAGTTAGTTTGACCGAAGATATTACAGTGGTGTGACTTTGTTCACAGATAACTTTGTGGTACTATACCGTTTGATAATTGTTTCTAGTAAGATTGATTTGATTTGTTTCACACTTTAAAATTATGTGTAAATAACAAAGTTGTCAATGACCGAAATTTAAATCTGACCTTTAAACTCATATAAATTCATTTATAAGTCATTTTTAGTGACAAATATTGCTTATGTTGTTAAATTTTAGTTTCTTAATCATCTATAATATAATATTTGGGCATAATATGAAATGTAGTTTTGACAACTTAAAAATTTAACATTAAACTTGCTATTAGATAGGGCCAATTATTTAATTTTCGACTTAAGTAAGGCCAAATGTAAATATCCAAAATAATAATATATAAATAATCTTACTATAGGTTAATATTTAGGCTATTTATTTCATGACATTTAATTTATTTTGACATTAGGACTATAATTTACTGACTTGAGTGCATCTTAGATAGATTTGCGATTTATATATCTAAGCAACGGCCAAAAATGGCAACAATGCCTCCATTGCTGTCATGTTCGCCACAGGTTAGTGTAGAGTGTAGTATGACATGAGCTATTACGATGCGACGTTCACAGATAACTATGATGAACTATAAAATGTGTCGGAGAAATGACATTTTTAAATCTTTGACGATGTTCTACATAATCATAGATGGTGCTAATTTTCAACATTTTTGTAAATTTTGATTTCAAATTATTTCTAAATTCTCGTATGTAAAACGCCTTTATGTAATAACTGATTTGTAAATTATAATAAAAATTTTAGAAATGTACCACATTTTCTCGAGAATAGACCTAATGATAGATACAGCACTCTATTATATCTATTGTTAAGTTTATTGCTTTCAGTTTACTTGAGGCTATTTAGAAGTAGTAAATGCTAGACCACTAAAAAAATAAGGAATTTAGCTAGAAAAAATAAGTACTTAAAAATTAAAAATGCTTAATTCAAATCAGTTTTCAAGTGCATAATTTGATAGAGATTTTTTTTATCTTTAAAATCTTTATTGAATTGGTACCTAAATATAATGTATATTTTACGTCAGCTAAATCATATTTCAAGCAAATTTCGTCCAGAATGGTGTTAGGTTAAGACTGAAAATCGCCCAAACAGCCGTCAATTCTGGGTAAATCCCATGATCGCTACAACGCATTCGAAACGTCGCGAATTAAAAAGAAAATATTACGAAAATAAATTATCTTAACTGTAATTAAAATATACATATCCACCATTTCTTTCACGAAACCTCAATGAGTAGGCAAGGTTTTTGAATTGTAATATAAAACATTTAGTATAAAAAAACGTTTACCATATCATTATTTTTTTCTTTTTTATAAGCGTTATGATGCAATTAATGTTCCACAGCGTTACATTTCAAATAAAGTTGCGTTTTTCATGTTTGCTTTTTACGGTTTTTACAAAGAATTTTATTCATTAATTATTTATTCTTCTTTTCCTTACTTTTCATTTGATCACCATACTTCTGTTTATTTTAATTATTTTTCAAAAAATTTAAGTAAAAATCGTTAAAAGCATAATAAATAATTATACAAAGTTCCTAACTAATAATAAATGCCAATAGATCGACTTTCTACTCGAAATATAAGATGATAAATATGTAATCGATTATTTAATCAGAACACAATAGTAGATTACAAGCGACTGGTGTTGCTAGAGCTAAATACTTATGACCATAGAAAAAAGTTTTTTTGTGAGGAAAATTATAAATCATTATATTTAAAAATATACATTTGACATCTATGCGACAATAGTTCATTAAGTATAATATATTATTAGAATATTGACTATAATGCTCAAATTTGCTACATTAAAATCATTTAGAATATTCATTTCTAAGTAGGTAACTAATACCTAAATATTATGAGGGTTTTAATTACTTGAAGCGATTAAGGGTTAAGCCAAATAATATCCAATCTCACGTGAGATAAAGGGGAGATTTTGTCAAATATCACATTATAATTTTCGACGAATAAGTTCCTACGCATTTTATTGTACAATTTTATCGCTGTGATTCTAGACTACGTTCTTAAATCTTAAATGCAATCTATACAGATTAACTTATTCAAGGATATATAAATACGCGTTTAGAAAAATATCACGTGAGATTAGGGGCGAATCTAGCAAAACAAAATATCACGTGAGATTAGGGGCGAATCAAGCAAAACAAAATATCACGTGAGATTAGAGGCGACTCTAGCAAAACCTCACAGGGTCGAAAAATTTCCAAAATCGCCACAAGTAATCAATGGATGGCCCTTTAAGAACTAAAACCGACTTTTAATTATAATGGTCATTGCTGATGAGAATTTGTCACGAATGATAATATACACTGTGAAAGTTGTTTTAGCTTTTGATTGTAGTTTTATTAAGGACTTTATTTCGTACCAATTCAGTTTTAATACCAAACACATCAGCCAGTATAGGTATTTTTTATTGCTATTTATTCGTATAGATTTAGTCGATTTAGTATACTTTTAATTATGTTTTTTATAATGACTTAAATATAATTTTACTTTATAAGACTTGTAACACATTACCAAAACAGTGTGACCAGTTTAAAAAGTTTTGAAACCAAATTTATTAAATTAAGTGTTTATGTAAATATTGCTTATTATTATTTTTTGGGAAATTGGTTATTTCGTGGTGATTAGGATCGTCGCGGGTACGATTTCCTTTACGGGACAAAATGTTTATTCCATCTTGATCTGTCAATATTTGTTTCGATTTGTGTTTTATAAAAAAGTATTAAGAAGTTACAACTCAGAATACTCTTGCGCAAGTTAAATTGAAACAAGTCTCGAATATCGATTTTTTTAACACTTAGCAATGAATCTGTAAATAAATCGCGATTTGAGATGAGACCAAATCTAATTTGTTTAAAACACAAGTATTGCTTTGAAATTAGATGGATATTTGAATTGTCTAGTACCTATAATTTATTTGACAGAAACGGAAAAAAACATATCACATACGAAACAATACCAATTTTTAAAAAACCTAAGTTGTGTAATTTTTTTATGATGTCATCATGTTCTTTGAAGGTAAATTCAGTTAGTTTTGTGTTTCTTACAAAAGAGAAATAAATAAAATCTAGATTAACATTCGACAAATAAAATCCTTTGTAACGAAACACGATATCTTAAACCAAGTTGAAAACGTTAAAAAGGCATTTTTCTCGTTTTTAATTCATCTAAACTGAATTAATATGTAAAACGTGATCATTAGAAAAAATATTCAAAAATAACTCCCTATTTGTGATAGAATTTTTTTTCTTAAGTTTTTCTTTAAAACAAGTCTGTCAATATAGCCCTCGTCATAAAACTTTGTTTCTCATTTATTAAAATGTTTCTTTAATCCTTTTCCTTTTTGTATGTTTTTAAAAATATATGAAAATTTTAAAATATTCTACTGACTTGATTTCTGATTGTTCTTTTTTTATATGTAATTTTTATTTTATGTTTATCTAATCTGTAAACTATAAAACACTACTATTTCTTACCAAGTTATCTGTGAAACGTCCTAAAATGGCAACATTGTATTCTCAATTACTATTGGTTGCTTATGTGCGCCACAGGTTAGTGCAGAGTTAGTATAACCGGAGAGATACGCGACTCCGTTCACAGATAACTTGGTGACACTGTTGCAGCAAAGTTCAAAGTTGCTTGGCGGGCAGGTTAATATTGACACCTAGTCGTATATTTAACTTTTGTGTAATATAATTTTTAGATTAAGTTTTCAAATAAAACTGGTTATTAATCATATTACATGTTTTTAATTTGTTTGAACCACCTATAGGTATATAATATATCTTGTTTAATTACAATCAAGGAATAGATGAAATTGAAACTAGGTATATACCTACTACTGAAACCATTGAGCTAACTGTACACAGTTGCAAACAGTCTTAAGGTAGCCTAATATAAAATAATGACTATATAATATACACAAAAGGCTTTCATAAACATTTAGAAACTTTTGTAGTTTCATAAATGGTAGGCGGGTTATCAACGAACCGATTCGTAGATAACCCGATTACGTCATTAAGTATGTCATGTCGACAGGTCTAAACTAAATAGTGGTAGGTATTTAATTCACCTTGTTCGGTTAAAGTTTGATTCTGGTTGCAATAGATTCGCTTAAGGTCATTGATAGGAATAATTTAGGTGGAAACCTATGAGCTTAAAATTTACTTAAACTTTGAAATATTATAGACTTAGTTCTATCCCTGGAATAATCGTGTCAAAGGTTAAATAAAGTAAGAAGTAATTAATTTTGAATTTTATGTATCCACGTTCATACCCCCGTGCGTTCCATGGGAAATTAGGGAGATATAGTATAGCCTAGTTTGTTTAAAATATCGTATTTCGTTTGTTCTTATGAATATAAAAGTTACCTACCGCACTGACTCCTCACTTATATACAATTATAGTATACGACTATACAATTTGTCCTACTCTTCAGTGTACCTAATAGAACAACAAATCCATGAATGAAGTTCGCATAATTTAATCTTACTATTATAATAAATGGGAAAGTCTGTGTGAATGTTTGTTATAAGTAATCTTTGTATGTAGATATTATAGGACTTAGAATAGGACACAGGCTATTAAAATTTGGAAATTTTAACCTCTGAGTGGGTTAAATAGGGTGGTAAAGTTTGTATGGAAAATAATTTTTCCTTGGTTCGATTCACTCAAAACTGGGTAGGTATAGGTAAATAAACTATGGCCTCAATAATTAAAACGTATTTTTTATTTTACTCAATAACCCCTAGGGGGAGAGCAATAAAATTCTGAAAATTTGTACGAGAAAAGTCCTCTGGATTGCGGGCGAAGCCGCGGGGCGCATCTAGTAGGTAGGTACGCAAACGGGAGGTAGCGCCACCAGTTATTTTATCAAATAACTAATTACGTTAAACAAAGGAATTTACATAATTCAAACTTTCGGTTTGTTATACCTAACATAATCTTTTTTTTTATGCGTCTGTAGTAGTTTCATTTTGTTTATTACCTATAGCATAGGTACCTATAGGAAGAGATACGAAACAGACTTAGGTGGCCACCGAGAGCAACTTCGTATCTCTTCCTAACTATTTGTCTAGTTAAAGTCTTGTCTAGTAGGTAAAACTACTACAGCGAGTAAGTATAATTAGTGTCGCTAGTGTACTTCCTGTTTGCGCCTTAAATTATTCCTTTAAATGCATACTTTTATAACTATAACCTATTTGTAGGAATATTTTAAAGAATCCTGAAACTTGTGTGCAGTACTTCTAGCATTAGGTATAATTATGTTAAATAAAGCAAATCTAGGGCTACTGGCTAAGGAGTTACAATAAACTTCAACATCCCTTTTCACCTCCATAGGGGTTAAATTTCCTAAAATCCCTTCTTATCGGGTTTCTGTGTAGTAATGGTACCTACCCTCCAAAATACAGTTTTCTAGCTTCAGCGGTTTGGGCTTGGCGTTGTTTCCAAAAATAGCTTGGTCCTTCGAATATATATTTCTTTACACCGAGTCTCCAGTACAGTTTGCAAATCAGTACCTAGCAAAAACTACCAGTAGATTTTACGAAACAAGATTTTGTCATCATCATCACATTAGTCCACAGCTGGACATAGGCCTCCCCTAACTCACGCCATAGCGCCCTGTCTTCAGCTTTTCGCATCCAGCATCTATTGTTCTAAAATTTTAAAAACAAGCAGCAGCGCCTGGTTTCACCCGCATAATTCCCGTTCCCGGGAATTCCGGGATAAAAAAGGCCTATCTGTTATTCCAGACTATAATCTATCTCTGTCCCAAATTTTATCCATATCCGTTCATTAGTTTTTGCATGAAAGAGTAACAAACATCCATCCATACCCACAAACTTTCACGTTTTAATATTAGTAGGATAATTCGAGCCAAATCAGGGTAAAATGAATAAAAAATAGTCAAATTAACTTCAAACTTTATTTATTTATAACTATTCAAACATTCTATCATATTTCATAACATTATTTACAAAATATACAACAGAATAATTCTACAAATTGTCAACATTTTAATTCATCTCTATTTTATTACTCAATTCACAATGCAGCCAGTGTCTTGGGGACGCTTCCGACTGGTATTGACATGGATCAATTGAGCTACCTTTACACTGTTTGCAACCGTCTGCATTTAGCTCAATGGTTTCAACTGTAAATACTAGTTGTAATTTTTCTATTCCTTTGCTTGTAATTTTTGTTGTTAATAAAGTATTCACAACTGATTACTTTGATTTCCACTAAAAGAGATGAGAACGTATGATGAGAAAAAATAATAGTATCTTGACTAAACTGGGAATATGATAGACATATTTTAACACCCTCACTGCGATTCACAATACGATTGCCGAGTGGTTAGGGGGCGTCCATTAATTACGTGAGGTTTTCAAGGGGGGGATAAAGCCAACCAAGGTTGCCTGGAAGAGATCGCTTAAGCGATAAGGCCGTCCATTGTACTTGTTTTGTTTAAGTAATGTTCTTTTTTGCAATACTCTTTTTATGGTGTACAATAAAGCATTTTTGTATTGTATTGTACTGTAAAACCTTTCCAAATCTCACTAGGGAGAGGGGTTTTTTTAGCAAATATCACTGAATTTTTTTTCTAGTTGAAAACGGCAAAAATTTTGCGTGGAACTAAAGTTAAAGTAAGTGATTTTAAACTACGGTAATACACACACAAATTTCAAATACTAGTCTAAAAGTTTTGTAACAATTTATCTTTTTGTACATTTATATTTTTTTATAATCCATCGCGTTTCCATCCAAAACACAAATTTTGAAAAATCTCACGTGAGATTTGGGAAGGACTTTCAAAAGAATCCTGAAAAACGCCTCGCGTATTTTATAGACGCCCCCTATTATTGAAATACATCGAGGCTTTTACAACATGCGTGCTATTGAATAGGTTACAAAACCGAGGTAGCGACTAAAGATATGGGTTAAAAATTTACTAAAACTAAAAAAATATTTTCCCTACTTAGATAAAACATTTTCTAATCTAAGTGACCATTTTTCAATTGACGACTATATTTTCTAGTTAATTCTTAAATATGAACATCATTAGGTATTAAGACAATTTATTATCTAAGCCAAAATAAATGATTGAAGTTAAAGGAATGTTTATTTTTTATACATAACTTTATTAGAATACATAATAATATATAATACAAGGTGGTACATAACATGTGTACTAAACCAAAAGGTGATACAAAGACACATGTTACGTGAAGTTAAATGAAGTAAAAGTAAAAATATTCCTGCAAGGAATAAGACCGCTAATTGCAGGATACTTAATTTATTAACAATTTTTAATTATACTGTATATTACATGTTATAGAATGTGATAATGAATATCTTCCCACTATAGACTTAAGTATTATTATTCTCTCGACAAAATATTTTTCCGAAGTCAAATTTAGATTGATTGCAACAGACTGCATTCACTACATAGTATAAAACAAAGTCGCTTTCTCTGTCCCTATGTCCCTATGTATGCTTAAATCTTTAAAGCTACTCAACGGATTTTGATGCGGTTTTTTAATAGATAGAGTGGATTCAATTGAAAGGTTTATGGTATAATACACCCGTGCGAAGCAGGGAGCGGTCGCTAGTTGTAAATAAATAACGTCGATTGTTTGTTATTTGATCGCATGTGGAGGCCTATGTCCAGCAGTGGACTTTAGATCAAACTCCCCACAGAGCACTAGGGCCCGAATTCCACTAAATAAATCGCTACAAACTTTTTGAGGTTCATTCATACTGTGACGATTACGTTTATAACTACCAATTCGACATTCTAATTATGAAAGTCTCTTCAAGCGCAAAAAATAGTACAATACCAAATGCACAAACGTCATTTTAGCCATCTTGATTGAATGACACTATTGAGACCTTTGTTTTTACATTAGTGGAATTCGGCCCCAGTAGTAGTCAATTATTAAGACTACGGCCACCGCTCGCGCAGTGAACGTGTTAATACTCTTCCGCCATGATTAGCACCACCAATGCCGTCCAGCCTGTGAATGGCTTGCAGCCTGACCCTTTGCCGTCTGTACCGGAGTAATGTTCCCAAAGGTAGCCCGTTCTTTTGTATTCTTTTAGAATGTTGCCTGCGAAAGAAAAAATATCTATTAGAAGTGTAAAAAATATAGGAAAAATTTATAAAGTAAAGTAAAAAAAAGTAAAATCATCTTTATTTTATAAAAAAACTAGCGACCCGCCCCGGCTTCGCACGGTTTTATTATACATATAAACCTTCCTCTTGAATCACTCTATCTATTAAAAAAAACCGCATCAAAATCCGTTGCGTAGTTTTAAAGATTTTAGCAGTCAAAGGGACATAATGATACAGGGACATAGGGACAGAAAAAGCGACTTTGTTTTATACTATGTAGTGACTATGTTAAACACGAGAAAAAATAATAATAATACACAAATAACCTCAGCCTGCTCACAAAATTGGCTCTGACTCTGACTTTATGTGTTCTTATGTATATTGAAATATTATTATATCTATGTACTGTATATCAGTCATCTAGTACACATAACATAAGCTTTGCTTAGCTTGGGGCTAAATAAATAATACTGGACAATCCTCACAGCACCATCTAGCCGCAAAGTAAGCTACTCAAAGTTTGTGTTATGGGTACTAGATAACTGATATATTTAATAAATTAGATACATAGATAGATATTTTTTATTATACATAGAAAACACCCAGACCAACGGAACAAATTTCTCCTCCTGCAGGTGGACCTTTACCCATTGGCAAAAATTATAAACTAAATTTTATGAATGTGGACTTATTTGGTATTGTTTTTACATATATGTATTAGTATTTATTTACATATATTATTACTTATGTAGTTTTCAAAGTCAAAGTCAAAGTCAAAGTCAAAGTAATTTATTTGCAAACATGAGTAATAGAGGTGTTGATTTATATAGAAGCACAACATGTTCTACCTTAATCTAGGGCATGCAAATATACAAAGTTTAATGTTCTCAAATTAATTACAATTCAAATATCTTATTAAAATTACAAATAAAAGTCAATTAACAATAAACTGCATTACTAATTAATTATTTAATATGTCCTTATCCGATAAAAATTCATTAATATTGTAATAACATTTTGACGTCAATATATTGTAGAGTTTATTCTTAAACTGTTGCAGCGGTAGCAATTTAAGGTTGCTCGGCAATTTATTAAAAATTTTTGGCGCCATTCCATAAAAACTTTTACTAAGTAGAGCTGTTTTTGCACTGGTCGAACACAGGCGTTGTTGGTCGCGTCTACTGCGGGAGTGACTTGACTTTTCAAATAAATTAATATTATTTTTAACAAAAACAGCTATCTCAAAAATGTAGAGTGCTGGAAATGTAAGTAAATTTAATGCTGTAAAGCAGGGTTTACAACTGTCGCTTGGCTTCAGGCCATACATAGCCCTTAAACATCTTTTTTGTGACTTAAAGATCTTTTCTCTGTCCGTGCAGTTTCCCCAAAACATAATGCCGTACCGCAATTTAGATGACACGTAGCTGTGATACACGGTTTTAAGTGCATCCATACCAACGATTTTTCGCAGTTTGTAGAGCATGTATGCATATTTGCTGAGTGCCTTGCATACTTCATCAGCTTGTATTTGCCAGTTTAATTGCCTGTCGATTGTAAGACCTAAAAATTTAGTATTGGCGGTTAACTCTACTATTTGATTTTTATATTGAGTTTGAGTTTCAGGCATAGGCAGACGTTGCGAAAAATGCATTATTTTTGTTTTGTTTAGGTTAACACTTAAATTGTTGTTGTCTAACCAGTCTATTATTTTATGTAGAGCGTCATTAATTTCCGTTTGATAAGTTTCACGAGATGTACATTTCACTATGGCAGTGCTGTCGTCTGCGAATAGGACCATGGGATGTTTTATGATCGAGGGTAAATCGTTAATGTAGAGTAAGAATAATAGGGGGCCTAATATGCTACCCTGAGGCACGCCATACTTTATTATTCGTCCCTCGGACGTGTGTTTTATTTCTGCTTTAGCTTTTGTACATATTCTTCTTATCTCTGTAAATTGGATTCTTTTATCAAGGTAAGATTTGAAAAGATTATGTGCGTTCCCTCTGATCCCATATCGAAAAAGTTTGTCTAATAGTATTTCGTGATCGACAAAATCAAATGCTTTTGTCATGTCCATAAATATGGCACATATAGGAGTTCTTTCATCTACTCCTCTTATAATTTTTGTCAAAAGTTTGAATATAGCTATATTTATAGATTTTCCCTTTCTGAAGCCATTCTGTTCATCTACCAGGATATTACTTTTTTCTAAGAATGAGTTTAATGCATTAAAAATAATTTTTTCGTATATTTTTGAAAAAGCTGATGTAAGTGCTATAGGTCGGTAGTTTTTTATGTCACTTTTTTCCCCTTTATTCTTGTAAAGAGGTTTTATAATAACAGGTTTAAGACGCTCTGGGAAAACGCCATTTGTTATACCTAAGTTTATAATGTGACTCAGGTGAGGAGATACAGAGCTGCTCACCGATTTAATAACTTGAATAGAAATGTCGTCGTAGCCTGTGCTTTTTTTGTTTTTTAGCGATTTAATAATCTTTTCTACTTCAAGGGGGATAGTGGGGGAGATGAAAATAGAGTTGACTGTTGAATTTATGTTTTTATTGTAATTCAAGGATTTATTTTGATGTGAATTTATTTGCTCTATGAAAAAGTCGTTAAATGCAGTAGCTATATCCAATGGTTCTTTATAAGTATTGTTATTATACGTAATATTTGTAATATTTTCATGAGGTGTATTTTCTTTTGTCCTCTTTATTATTTCCCAAATTGTCTTTGACTTATTAAAAGATTGTTTTATGTTATGGCTATTCTGCGAGAGTTGAGTAAGTTTTATAATTTTTTTTAATCTCATTGAGTATCTATTTAATTTTAATTTATTAGCTATATTTGAGTGTCGTCGATATGTCCAAAGGAGTTGTCTTTGTTTTCTACTGCAAAGTTTTATTCCTTTGGATATCCATTTTGGTTTTCTTTTTATTGACAAATTAATTTTTATTGTTGGAAAACATAGGTCGTAAAATAACCTGAATGTTTCTATGAATAAATTATAGGCATCGTTAGCATTTGTAGTTTCATACAGTTCGGAAAAAGAAAGGCTTTCCATGCACGATTTGAATTTTTTCAAATTATCACAGCATAGATCTCTTCTAGATACGGTCCAGCTATTTATTTTGCAAACTCTACGGACAGGATATGTTAATAATTGAGCTGTATGATCTGAGAGTCCGATATCAAGTACCTGACTCTTACAATTTCTTTTATAACTAATAGCAAAATTATCAATGCAGCTCTTACTCGACATTCGAGTTGGTTGTCTAATTATTAGGTTATAACAAAGCAATAAGTTTTCGAACTCTAAAGAAACTCGATTGTTTTTTAGAATATCTATGTTAAAATCACCACATAGAATAACATTTTTTTTAGTGTTACAAATTTTCATCAATAAATTTTCCAATAGTTCATAAAATAAATTAAGTTTCGTGGGATTAGGCACTCTGTATATGCATACTAAAATAATATCATACTGTATAAGTTCTATGGCGCAGCATTCAAATACAGTTTCTACACATAGTTTTGTTACATTAATTTCATTAAATGTTATACCGTGACGGACTAATATGCATGCTCCTCCTCGGTTTTTACATCTAGAAAAGCTAGCAGCAAGATTAAAGTTAGGTAAACCAAGTAAGTCTTCTTGTCCTCTTGAAATGAAATGTTCTGTGATGCAGAGTACGTCTATGTCAATACGGTGTTGTTCATTTATGTCTTCTACATATAGGGTCAATAGGTCAGATTTGTTAAGTAATCCTGCAATATTTTGGTGCATTATGTGTATATAATTATTCGAGAAAAAACTGCAATTCGTTATTTTCTGTATCTGCAGGTTCTTCATACGTGCTTGAAGTACAGGAAAAGTTCTGCTCAGCTATCCATTTAGTTAGCTTTCCCAAGTCATGAAGAATGATTCGCATACCCTGGATATTCACTTTTCCGTTCACTTTTGAGAACATTCTGTAGTCGTAAGTTAAGTTTAGATTAGAGTCAAGTAGATATGCATATTGCTTGGATTCGGTGTCTAGGTAGAGCAAGTTGTTGAAGTTTTCGATTCGCCAATTGAACATCGTTGCATATGTATGGCATTTAAATGTTGGTAGGCATATAATAATATTAGTGAATTGAACGTTTAACAGCGTTTCTCTTATATACATAACTAACTCTAAGTTATTATTTGTGTTTTGAAAATCCTCTTCTCCTAGAAATATTATACAGAAATCCTGCATCGTATAATCTTTTAATTTCGCTTCTATTCCTTCCAATAAAACAGTTACGCCACAGACTGGTTTCCTGTAGTGACAGACATTGTACCTATTAATCTGCTCAGTTTCTACTAATGTTTTGTGCTGCAGATTATGTGATTTTTGGCTGCTTAATAAACAAATTTTATTCAATTTTTGGTTAGCAACTGGAGGTGTGTAGTTGGCTTTAGTTCGAGTTAGGTTGTTTGTCGTATCGAGTGAAGTAGAGGGGTCCAGGTTCAAATCTTGATTTTTTTTCTGTGTGATTTTTTCCATAGTTTGCGTTTCTTTTTCTTTTTTTAGAGTTGTTTGTTTAGCTAATTCTGTATTTGTTTGTGTTTCTTTATGCAATTTTTTTCTTGATATTTCTTCGGTTTCTTTTATGATTATTGTACTGTCTGTTTGCGTTTTTTTATGGGCTTTAGGTTGTTTAGCCTTATTATGAGGTGTTGACATTGTTGGAGATATAAATTTAGCTGGACTATTGCCAATTTTTTTGTACAGCACATTTTTTTTCGTCAATTCCTTATTCGCTTTTGATAATTCTCTATTTTGTAGAGATAATTGCTCTATTTCTTCGTGAGCACTGTTGAGTTGTGTCTGAAGTTGCTCTATTTTTTGTGTTAATGTTTGAAGTTGGTCATCATTTTCGATTGAAACATCCGGAAGGCTGTTGGTGGTGACATCTAGCGCGTCGATACTCATATCTGTTTCGTTTCTGTTGATAGTCAAGTGCGTAAGGGCTCTTCTGAAGGTGATATTTTGTTGCTGGTCCATTATTGAAGAAACGCTTCTGTTGTTCGCTAGATGGTGTTAGCGAAGAAATCTCCAGGCAAAAATAATACCGATAGAGATCTGAACACGGTACCCACCGATCGTCAGTCCTACAGTGAGACCGTTTGACCAGATTGTATACACGTTGCAAGTCGAAATTATGATTCAGTTCGTAAGTGATGTGAAAGTTCGTGAATTGTTGTTAATGTCCGTTACTGCAATGAGTCACACTTTTATCACAACACCCTCAAAACATTTTTGACGAACGAAAAAGTTTATTTTATAACTTACTCTGATTTAACTTCTCAAATAAAATAAACAGATCTTTGTTATCACTTAGTCTCGGGTTAACACAGGTTGTGAGTGACTCTCTCTGTAGATATGACCCAGTGATTTCAGGTTCAAAAATCTTTATCACAGGTCGCACTTCGGATCATATTTCACTTTAAATCTTAGATTGTTTCCTTGGAAAACACTGCCACTAATAGTTTGAAACATTGTTGTTGTAATTATAGTTTATTCTTCGTAAGATGTACACTTAAACTATTTTTTTCAAATAAAAATATACAGAGCCGATGTTTACACTAGCAGCGCCCTCTGGCATCCCACATTGTTAATGTATTTATAATATTGATAATTACCTAAATATAAGTTTTGCCAAATTTATTTAGTATAGTGACATTCCAATGTTACTTATTAACTCTGGTCAAATAAAAATAACAGTCAAGGAATAGAAAAAATTACAACTAGTATACACAATTGAAACCATTGAGGTAACTGCAGACGGTTGCAAACAGTCTAAAAGTAGCTCAATTGATCCATATCAATACCAGTCAAATAAAATTAATTTACTGATGTATACTATTACAGTTATTTAGTACACATAACACAAGCTTTGAGTAGCTTACTTTGGGGCTAGATGGCGCTGTGTGGATTGTCCAAAAATAATTTATTTATTTGGTTCGATTCCCGCCTCGGAACAAATTTGTGTACGATCTGCAGAAATTTGTTCCGTTGGTCTGGGTGTTTCCTATGTATAATAAAAAATATCTATCTATGTAATGTATTGTATTATGTATATAAGTCATCTAGTACCCATGACACAAGCTCTGCTTAGCTTGGGGCTAGATGATGCTGTGTGGACTGTCCGGAATTATTTATTATTATTTATTTATTTACTTATCTTGTTACGTTGAACTAAAAAAAGAAATATGTATAGTTTGTTGATGTGTACTAACCGACTACATTAGTCCTGAGAGCTTGGTGTAGCTCGGCCGCTCTAGCGGCGTGCTGCGACTTCGCTTGCGAGTAGTGCTTGAGCGCTGACAAAGCTAGGTAGTTTATGTTGATCCACACCTGGGAAAATAAAAACATTAATAAAAAAACTTAATTTTACTTCAATTGCAAAACAATATATTGTCTAATAATTTTATACTAACTATTACAATAAATGGGAATGTCTGTGCGAATGTTTGTTATAAGTAATCTTTGTAACTACTTAAGTTATTTAAATGAAATTTGGTATGTAGATAGTTTAGGACCTAGAATAGGACATAGGCTATTAAAATTTTGAAATTTTAACCTCTGAGGGGTTAAATAGGGTGGTAAAGTTTGTATGGAAAATGATTTCTCCATGGTTCGATTCACTCAAAATTCGGTATAAATAAACTGCAGAGTAAATAGTAAATAGTACCCCTAGGAGGCGTGCTATAAATTTCTGAAATTTAACAAATAAATTATCAGGCGGACGAAGCCGCGGGGCGCAGCTATCATAATAAACGTGAAAGTTTGTATGAATCTATGTAACTTTGTTATTCTTTCACGCAAAAACTTCTGAACCGATCGGGCTGAAATTTTGAATTTATGTAGTTCTAGCCCTGCAATAACACATGGGCTACTTTTCACCCCATAAATCAGTTCCCATTAGATAGAAATAGCCTTGAAACGTTTCCATAGAAACAGAGTGTCAGTATGTTTACCTGTCCGCGCCAATATGGAGGGTCATGTTCCGTATTTCTCTTCATGAAGAATGGAGAAGATTTTGATAACGATCTGAAAATAAAAATGAATTATTTTCTACCGATCAAATAATCAAATGATCAAATAATTCGATGATTTTTGATAAAACTAAAAACGAATTTTAAATTTCATCCATTATTAACATCGATCAAATATAGTGACCTAGAATTAGCGTAAGCCAAAAGTAACCAAAAAAAACATTACTTTTATTCAAATCAGCACTTTTTAAAAACTTTAAATAAGCACTGTTTTGTCATAAGTCATTTAGAGTGTATCAGCCTATATTAGTCCACTGCTGGACATAGGCCTCCCCTAATGAGCTCCATAGCGCCATGTCTTCAGCTTGCCGCATCCAGCATCTGCCAGCAGTCTTTGAACGTCATCCCATCTGGCCGGAGGGCGTCCTACACTACGTTTGGTTCGCGGTCTCCATTCAAGAACACGTTTACCCCAACGGTTGTCGGTTCTTAGCGAGATATGTCGATTTTATTACTTGTTTTTACCACGCCTAGTGATATCATGTTGGGTGTCCTATTAAATCACTACATAGTATAAATCAAAGTCGCTTTTTCTGTCCCTATATCCCTATGTCACTTTGTATGCTAAAATCTTTAAAACTACGCAACGGATTTTGATGCGGTTTTTTTAAATAGATTTGATTGATTCAAGAGGAAGGTTTATACGTATAATAAAACCGTGCGAAGCCGGGGCGGGTCGCTAGTATAGAGATAACTCAGAAACTACTGGTATATTCTTAATCAAATTAATTCAAGATCAAGATTCAAATTAAAGAATCTTCTAATTCTGTTTCCTAGGAAAAAAGATATGGCTTGGCGTAGGAGACAGTGACTCGGCAAACTTAGTATAAGTTTGCCGAGTCGCAGTCTCTACTCAAGAACACGTTTACCCCAGCAGTTGTCTGTTCTTCACGAGTTATGACCATTATTATTGAGCTACCTTTAGGCTGTTTGCAACCGTCTGCAGTTAGCTCAATGGTTTCAATTGTAAATACTAGTTGTAATTTTTATATTCCTTGCTTGTAATTTTCGTTGTTAATAAAGAGATAGTTTATTTTCTCAACCGTCATGCCCAGCGTGGGGATTATGGGCATTACCCCTAAATGATACAGTCAGTTGCCGCTCATTCGGGGAGGCCTATGTCCAGCAGTGGACTAACAGAGGTTGATGATGATAATTAATAGTTTACTTATAGATAGACTAGCGACCCGCCCCGACTTCGCACGGTTTTATTATACGTAAAAACCTTCCTCTTGAATCACTCTATCTATTAAAAAAAACCACATCAAAATCCGTTGCGTAGTTTTAAAGATTTAAGCGTTCAAAGGGACATAATGACATAGGGACAGAGAAAGCGACTTTATTTTATACTATGTAGTGATAGATAGTAACTTTATTGCACCATCAAAGTTATAAATATCAGAGCATCTTAATAAATTAAAACTAAAGTGGCACAATCGGCGGCCTTATCGCTAACAGCGATCTCTTCCAGGCAACCTTTGGATGGACAGGATCGGTTATTTTTGAAATGTTACGATGTTATGATAAATCACTACATATGTAGTATAAAACAAAGTCACTTTTTCGGTCCCTATATCCCTATGTACCTTTGAATGCTTAAATCTTTAAAACTACTCAACGGATTTTGATGCGGTTTTTTTTAATAGATAGAGTAATTCAAGAGAAAGGTTTATACGTATAATAAAACCGTGCCAAGCCGGGGCGGGTCGCTAGTGAATAAATAAATAAATTTACCTGAGTCCGTAGGGCGACCACATCAAGTCTGGATCGTCTAGGGTTTCCAGGATCTTGCCGAGCTTGGGGCTGCCCGGGTGAAGAACTTTCAACAGCATCGGGAACAGGGATATGTAACCTGGATAGATTATATTAATAATTAAATTAAATTCATTTATTTATTCTGAGACACAAAGATCCATAAAATACAGTAGTAAATGTCACAGATAATAATTAAATTAAATTCATTTATTTATTATAACAAACTGTACGTTTGACTTTTAGAAAATCCTTTGTTTAACGAAATTATATGATATAATAAGTGGTGTCGCTACTTCCATAATAATATTAATTCAATAAAATATTATTATTTAATTATTAGTATTATAATATTATTATTATTTAATGTATAAATTAATAATAATAATTTCGGACAGTCCACACAGCATCATCTAGCCCCAAGCTAAGCTAAGCTACTTTAGCTTCTGTTTGAGCCTTAAGTAAAGTTAAAACAAAAAAACAAATCGAGCTAAAATTGATTGATTTGAATAGACCTAATTCTTAAATAACACAGAATATTTTTAATCCCTTAAATCTGTTTCCATGAGATAGAAATAGCCTTGAAACGTTTCCATAGAAAAAACGCGTGTGAAGCCGCAGGCAGATACTAGTAGAACGCAGATTATCCGAATAAATTGGGACCGGGGTCGATTCGGATAATCGGACATAGACTGGTAGTAGAAAAACGAACTGTCACAAATACCAACATATTCGTAACATGTAGAATAACAACAATTTTTTGACTTTTTACATATAATTCAATATTTTAATACATACTTAATTATAGTAGACTGTATACCTCATTATTATTATTGTAGTAACAATTTTATTTAAGAATTTTTGTTAGATTATTTAAGAAACTAGTCTTAGTATTAAAACAATGTGACCTAATTTTAAGACAATTTCCGACACAATACAACTATTATTTGAAAATAAATGAAAAAAAAAAAACATATGTCTTTGTAGCACTGACCTGTATCTATACAAGTACGCTGGACTTCTGATAAGCCGGGCTTTAGTGAGCCGATTTGATTTTCGCCATTTTGTGCGCTGATCGTAGAAGTGGGTGGGAAAGGAACTAATAATAGAGATGGGACAATGAGATAAAATACATCGATAAAAGACATTTCCGACGAGTTGTATAATTAATTGTACTAGGTAATATTATAAAGCTGACTAGTTTGATTGTTAGGTTGAACGCTCAAATCTCAGAAACTGCTAGTCTTAGGATAAGCCGAAGCCAGACTAACGGGTATTTAGTACCTATGTGGCTAGCTAGATCCAAAAATTAACAGGGAACGTTTTTTAAATAGAAATGTATTTTTTTCAGGATGGAGTGGAATAGGTATGGTATTTATAGAAAATAAAAATATATGTACAATCCTTTAATATTACTACAAAATTACACTAAACATTTCATTGAATAGAAGAATATTTTTTGTCAGACAGTGTGACTAAATAACATAATCTCCGAATAGACTTTATTACTTAGGGTAATACAATTAATTTTTCCTCCATACAAACGTAGAAAGCTAATTACTCCGCCGTAGTCTTGATTTTATAAAAGAATTTTTAACTCTCTGCAATGCTTTTTTGGATGACCTTTTGCAACCACCTTTTCATGTATTAGAGGACAACTAGATTGTAGCTTAGACCTTGCCTTCTTTGAAGCAATACTCTGTTGCGGGTTGGAACTTGTGCTTCGACGCTTTCGACCTAGAAACAAAATTTTTGTTTATCAACAACTAAACCACAAATGAAAAGTAAAAATATATCAGTATACTGTTTTATAGCGCATTCTTGAAATAATTTACATACAAGGAACATGACGTGGTCCTAATTTTATTGATTAAGTACTTACCACTCAAGTTGGTATTATTCTGATCCATAATTAATGTTCTTTTTACATCAACAGGTATTGTCGGTTAGGTACAGGGGGTGTCTTATGTACGTCGAAAACCTGTGAATTATTAAAAAATTATATGTATTTGATAATAAAAATCGGTCATCGGCGAATTACGTTCTTGAAAGTAAATAGATATCTATAGCAAAAATATCGATAAGTTTTATCGACAGGTAACTTTGACAGCACTATTAAACTTTATTGTTGATAAAAAACCGGTAATATGAAGATAAATATGTTATTATTACGTATAATAACGAAGATAAATTTAATTTGTTGAATATTAGCCGAAGATAAGCCGTAAATTCACTTACTTGTAGAATGGAACTCCACTTCCCTTCTGGTAACGAGTTTTGCATAACTCACACTCTTTCATAGTTTACCTATGAATGCCCACCACTTATTTATGTATGAACTAAATAAATAAGACACAACAAACAAGCTAAATCGCGTTAAACCACCAAAAACACTTTAAAAACACGGGAGATAATACAAACGAGACAACGGCCATTTGTCAGTTACGTCAGATTTAGTTGTCTTCCCACGCATTGGGAAGCTTCAAATAGGCACATTCAAGAGCTGTCATTTCAAAGGGTATCAGAGGTCCAGCGTACTTGTATATATAGAGGTCAGTGCTTTGTACTTGTGCGTACTTGTGCGTACTTGTATATACAGATGACTCAGTGTGTAATGTGGCGGCTTGCAGCAAAAACATTAAACACCTTAGCAAAAATAAGTTAAAAAAATATGTTAAAATAAGTAAGTTTGTAAAAAAAACTCAAAACTTATTAAAAAAACAGAAAAATATAGTATCAAGTCTCAAATGTAAAAGAAAAGTTCTAGATAAATTAGAGCTCTGCACAGCAAAGCTCAATTATAACCAAACCCAATATGAAGCTGAAATTCAAGACCTAAAATGTAAACTTGGCCAGGCCGAGCACTCCCTAGAGCATTACATCAGCCTCTATGATCGAACAACTCAACAGACAAGGGAACTCAATCTGGCCATGGATTCACTTCTTAGGAGTCAGGTGAGTCTGGAGGGCAGGGTTCTGGAGGGCTGCGGCTGCTGTGTTCCTGGCCCCGTCTGTGATCAGTCAGGTCTGGACAGTACTGTGTCAGTCGCATCCCACCTTGATCTCAGCACTTCATGCTCAGGCATAAAAACCTTATTGTACTGCGATGAAATTGGAACAAACATGGGTCAGTTCTTAAATATGACTATGGAACATTCAATAATAAATAACTGTTTCCCTAATTCTAACCTGCATAATATTACCTATGCACAAAATTGATTTTAAAACTATTGACAGTAATTCAAATTTGATTATATTCCTTGGTAATAGGGGTAATGTGAACAAATCTGACCTAATTAGGTATATGGATAAACTGTGCTCATTAAATTTAAAACAAATTGTAATGTTCACATTCCCCTACAGCGACAGCTTGCCACATTCTGAAAATATACTTAGATATAAGTTAAACATGACATTGCATACTATTTCATGCAACAACAATGTACATGTGATTGATACTAACAGTATTGTTAGTAAAAAATATTATTTGACTCAAGGTAATTACTACCTTTCTAATTTTTACAAAAGACAGATAGCAATTTCGCTATCCTATTATTTTAAAACAACAGCCAAAAACTTGGCTATAACAAATGCTTCTTTTGAGCATTACAATAACTTAAAAAACAATACCTTGGAAGTTATTCCAATTAATTTAAATTAGAAATTAAGACAATAGAGGAAGTCTCTTGCCCTAAAAAGTCAAATAATATTAATAATCACAAGAAAAAACAAAGTTGTAAAATAAATGCAAAGCTTACTAGCTTGGTGCACCAAAATATTCAAGGTTTGAGAAGTAAATTATTAGAATTAGAGTTATACATGAACTCATTTGATATTGAAATCATCTGCTTAACAGAACACTGGCTGAAAAGCCATGAGCTCATGTTTAACTTTAGTAACCACCAAGTTGGTAGTTCTTTTTGCAGATCACATGCTATTCGTGGAGGCTCTTTAATATTACTAAATAAACTACTGAAATTCAAAGAACGTAAGGACATAATATGTATGTCTGTTGAAAGCCACATCGAAGTAGCATGTGTTGAGTTGGAGCAAAGTATTGTAGTAAGCGTATACAGCCCACCATCAGCTTCCTTTGAAATATTTGAAAACATAATGGATGATATCTTATTTAAAATAACAAAATCAAATAAAAATCTCATAATATGCGGAGACTTCAATGTTAATCTTTTAGAAGTTAACTCCCACAGTAGTAGATTAACTAATTTATTTAAATCTTATAATCTAAGTCCACTATTTATGGAACCAACTAGAATTACTGAAACCTCAGCAAAATGCATAGATAATATATTTGTTTGCCAAAATGATAAAATTGTAAGTAAAAATATAATCAGCAATTTAAAATCAGACCACTTAGGTCAACTCATAAAAATGAACATTCAATTGAAAAATTATAATTGTAAAAAGAACATAAAATATATACCAGTAACCACACATCGATTTGATCAGTTTAAATTGGATTGGGACTCTAAACCAGCACCTAACTACTCATACAACAACCCAAATGAGTCGTATAGCAGTTTTTTCAACAAATTCACCTATGCGTTCAATTCAATATTTACACCCAGGTCGATAGTGGTCTCTGAGAAACTTAACTTTAGCGAGTGGGCAACAGTAGGTATACATAAAAGTAGACAAAAGTTGTATGAACTGTATAGTGAAAAACAATACAATTTTAGTGAGGAGTTTAAAGAAAAAGTTAAAAATTATTCAAAATTGTTTCGTAAAGTTTGTCAAATTGCAAAGTCAAATTATATTAGCTCAAAAATTAGAAATAGTGAAAATGTAATCAAATCAACTTGGAAAATAATAAATAGTGAGACTGGAAAGGTTAGTAACTATACTAATGATTACAATTTAAAAATTAATAACTCTTCAATCAAAAATGATGTTGAAGTAGCCCAAGCATTTGAAAACTTTTTTACTAATATTCCAATCTCTACTACTAAGTGTCTTAACTCTTCTCAAGTAATCGCTGAGTCTCTACTTATAGAAAATGTACCTAAATGCGAAAATAAATTTAATTTCAATCATGTTGATGACAAAGATAAAATTAAAGCCTTTAAACTTTTAAATATTAAGAAAACTGCAGATCTCTGGGGCATTTCTGTTAAAATTATTAAACCTTTGATTGATATAATTGCACCTGATTTAGCTTTCATATTCAATGAGTCCATTGATTGTGGGGTATTTCCTGATCTAATGAAACATAGTAAAATAACTCCACTGTTTAAATCGGGTAGTAGGTCTGACCCCACCAACTTTAGACCGATATCAGTACTGCCTACATTCAGCAAAGTTTTTGAAAAACTTATTTTACATCAATTGCTCAGGCATTTCAATGGCAATGACCTGCTACATTGTAAGCAATTCGGGTTTACTCGAGGCAGGTCAACTACTGATGCTGGTGTAGAGTTGGTATCACATATTTTTGATGCTTGGGAGAAGTCGCAAGACGCTTTAGGCGTCTTTTGCGACTTGTCAAAAGCATTCGATTGTGTACACCATGAGACATTAATCAGGAAACTACATCACTATGGAATAAATGACACCTCTTTGGATCTTCTTTCATCTTACTTAAGTGACAGGATACAAAGAGTTGACATTAATGGGAAACGGTCTTCGGGGTCTGTAGTTACTATGGGTGTACCGCAGGGGTCTATCCTCGGTCCTTTCCTGTTTTTAGTTTATATTAACGACCTGCCTGATCTTGTAAAGAATAATCACGAGATTGTATTATTTGCTGATGATACTTCTTTAATTTTTAAAATGAAAAGACAAACTACAAATTTCGACGATGTGAATAATGCAATCTCAAAAGTTGTCCACTGGTTTAGCGTCAATAATCTTTTGCTTAACGAAACCAAAACGAAATGTATTAGATTTATTCTACCTAATGTGAAACAAGTTAAGGCTGATGTAAACGTGAAAGGAGAAACTTTA
The DNA here is from genome assembly GCA_944547425.1 of Eupithecia centaureata. NCBI lineage: Eukaryota > Metazoa > Arthropoda > Insecta > Lepidoptera > Geometridae > Eupithecia > Eupithecia centaureata. Next base: position 7,107,270 of record OX155704.1, on the reverse strand, counting down.
GACATTGTAGAAAGTACCGTATTCTTAGGAATCACTCTAGATAGTAAGCTTCAATGGGGCCCACACATAGATAAGCTATCGAAGAGACTCAGTTCTGCAGCATATGCAGTCAAAAAAATCCGTCAATTTACAGACGTGGATACTTCTAGACTTGTTTATTTCAGCTACTTCCATAGTATTATGTCTTATGGTATACTACTGTGGGGGAACGCTGCAGACATTAACACCGTATTTGTGCTGCAGAAGAGGGCTGTTCGTGCAATCTATAATATGGGTCCCAGAGAATCCCTCCGCAATAAATTCAAAGAAATAAACATAATGACAGTACCATGTCAATATGTTTATGAAAACTTGTTGTACACATAAAAATATCAATAGGTTCACTAAAAATAGCGACATACATAATGTAAATACTAGAAATAAGAATAAACTCGCTTTGCCCACAACTAGATTAAACAAAGTTAATGTATCTTTCAAAGGGCAATGTATACGCTTCTACAACAAAACTCCAAGTGAGTTGCAAAAATTATCGGTAAATAAATTCAAACAAATTATCAAAACCATTCTTTGTAAAAAGGCTTACTATAAAATATCTGATTATTTAGATGATAAAAAAGCTTGGGACGAGTTTTGCTCCAACTCTAAAACTAACAACCTAACAAGGTAAAGGTTTCTTGTTCGCTTCTTTACTTTACCTAAAAAGACCGAAGTGAACAATAATCAAAGTGAGCACTTTATTTCATAATTTCAATTATTTTTTAAGAGGCGGTTCACAAATCTACGTTATGCTGATTTAGGTATTTCGACACCGAGTGGGCGGGGCATCGTGCTACGCAAGCGAGTATTGCTATAAAATCTTGATCCACCAGTAATTTTTACAAAGTTTTCTTAGGACTGATTTCGGTAGATGATTTTTTTATGTGAATCAAATATCGCTTCCATAGATTTATAAATAATTTAATAGTATCTGTTTGTCTTATAGTTTTTATGTAGGTAATTTTATTTATACTTACTATGTTACTATTACATTAAAAGTGAAAGTCTGTGTGAATGTTTGTTATAATTATTGCAGTAACTACTAATTTATTTTACCTAGAATAACACATGTGAAGTATTATTTTGAAAATTAACCTTTGAAGGGGTTAAATAGGGTGGTAAATTTTGTACACAGTGCAAATAAATTTTGAAGTGAATAATTAAATACGTATTTTTATGTTTTACAATATAACTCCTAGGGCTTTTGCAATAAATTTTTAGGAAAAGAAAAATAACTTTTTTCTCTCATTTCTCTCATTCACTCAAAACATGATACCATTACCTGAAAACCATTACGTATGTAAATAATAGATAAGCGCATCCGCTCTCCGCGTCGGCTCTAAATTCCAAAACGTGGCCTACCCACCAAAGAATAAAACGTAGTGATTATTCTCAGCCTTGGACATCGATATAGTTCTCAATTTGACAAATAAATTTACAAGCGGGCGAAGCCGTGGGGCGCAACTAGTAATATTATAATGTGAAAGATTTGTATGTATGTAACGAATAAACTCACAAAGTGACCGATTTCGAAGACTCTTTCACCATTAGAATGCTACTTATCCTTCAGCAACATAGACTATATTATAAGTAAAAAAAAGGATCCCTACTAAAACTTAAATTATCTAAAAGAAGGTGTAAAAAAGTTAGTCACAAAATGTCTTTCGGCGCGTGCGCTACGAAAACTATTGATGATAGAACAAAACAATGTACTACGACTTTGCAGAACACATTATTATCTACAAAAAATATCGCTACAATATATGTCTAACTATTACAGTGACGTCATAATAAATATTCATTTAAAAAACGCCATCATTAACGCCGTCGTCGCAAGAAAAGGCTCTTTATTTGTACCCTGGTATAATAATAATAATAATGCAGGACAATCCACACAGCACCATCTAGTCCCAAAATTAGCTAGTCAAAGCTTGTGTTATGGGAACTAGAAAACTATTATAATTATATAGGTAATACAATATGTATATGGATTGATTTTTTTTTATTACAATAAAAACGTATGCGACTAATTATTATTTTTTGAAAAATGTATTGAATGAAATACATGTTGAATTGATTAATTGATTCCAAACAATAAACTTGTTTTAATTTAAATATTGTTATTAATAAAATAAGTGAAACGATAGCAAAGATTAATTTTAGGGACATGAATAAGGCGTATTGGATTAAAAATAATTAAGTAATTTATATCCTCAGTTTATACGAAAATAAAAAAAAACGCCTTAAATGAAAAATAAACTTGGAAAAATTAAAAACACCTCAAATTCGTAGCAACATACCCTGGGTTTAGTCGGAAACGATCACGTGATCGAAATTTGTCTGGGTGTTTTTATAACAAAAAACTAATTTTTACCTGCAAGCAGCTCGCGTCGGTTGTGTAGGCTGTTTTTTTTATTTAGAACCCCTTTTCGTAACCTACACTCTTGAATTGGTCGAAATCGAAACCCATGACAATATTTTGCGATAAAAAATGTCGAGGAGGGGCTCGACTTTTTTTCTTCCTATTAAAGATTATAACCCTCTATACGATCCCGCCATCCGAAATTATCTATCGGTACGCTATCCGGTAGCAATTCAAAAGCGGGGGGTCTTGGGGGTCAAAAAAATTTCACCCCCCACAACGATATGGAACCTTCCACACGACCCCACAAAAATCTGACCCACCCCCCTACACTGCCGAAGAACCCCAGGGGGGGGGGGGGGGGTCGAGGGGGTTGTCCTGGGGGTCGTGGGGGGAACGCAGCTCAGCGAGCGAAGCGAGCCGTACTGGTCTCGGTGTCGCATCTCGGCTCGCTTCGCTCGCCTCGATGCTCCACCTTAAAAAAACCTCAAAAATGGGGCAAAAAATAGTTTAAAAAAAAAAGGGGTCTGGGGGTGCAAATGGGTCTATTTTTTTTTGGTTTCCGCAACTATTAGTCCTCCTCTACGTGACTACGAAAAGATTTTTTTTCCATCGCGAGCCGTTCGGGAGATATGAAAGGGGGTTCTAAAAAGGGGTCATGGGGGGGGGGGTCGATTTTTTTTCTTCCTATTAAAGATTATACCCTCTATACGATCCCGCCATTCGAAATTATCTATCGGTACGCTATCCGGTAGCAATTCAAAAGTGGGGGTCTTGGGGGGTCTTAGGGGTAAAAAAATGTAACCCCCCAAAACGATTTTGAACCCTCCACACGACCCCGCAAAAAAATCTGACCCACCCCCTACACGGCCGAAGAACACCAGGGGGTTCGAGGGGGTTGTCCTGGGGGTAGTGGGGGGAATGCAGCACGGCTCGCTTCGCTCGCCGTGCTGGTTCCCAGTGTCGCATCTCGGCTCGCTTCGCTCGCCTCGATGCTCCACCCTAAAAAAACCCTTAAAATTGGCCAAAAAACGGTTTTTTTAAAAAAAAGAGGGTCTGGGGGTGCAATGGTGTCAAACTTTTTGTGGCTTCCGCAACTATTCGACCTCCTCTACGCGACTGCGAAAAGACTTTTTTTCCATCGCGAGCCGTTCGGGAGATACGAAGGGGGGTTCTAAAAAGGGGTCATGAGGGGGCGGTCGATTTTTTTTTCCTTCCTATTAAGGACTTAACCCTCTATACGATCCCGCCATCCGAAATCCTCTATCGGTACGCTATCCGGTAGCAAGTCAAAAGCGGGGGGTGTTGGGGGTCTTGGGGGTCAAAAAAATTTCACCCCCCAAAACGAATTCTAACCCTCCATACGACCCCCAAAAAAATCTGACCCACCCCCCCACACGGTCGAAGAACCCCCGGGGGGTCCTAAAGGGGGTTCGAAATTTAAAAAAGTGGAAATTTCCCCAAACTCACACCCACCCCCCCTACACATTTCCGAAAAAAAAAACATACCTCCCCCTCCACCAACAGGGAGAACAATCATGTCAGTCAGTGAGTGGTAAACCAATTTTATATAAAGGGTAATAAAATAATACCATACCTTGCTTTCTTCAACGATAGAATATTTAGTTTTTTTTTGTTTAGTAACGCATTTGTATTTATTTTTCCCCATTTCGGCTTGTGATAAACCTCAGTTATAATAAAAATAACTATCTGGTTAAATATGTAATAATCATGTTACGAATTTAAAAATTATTGAAATGCGAATGTAAATATTTACAACGATCAAAACGTTCCAACTCGCTCATAAACGCTGCATTTTTTGGGCGTTTCGTTCGACGGAGAGTGCGAGCAAAAGTGACATAGGTCCACCTTCGACAAGCGCTCGCGCGGTACTGAGGGCAGATTGCCAGCACAATGAAATATATACCTTTTTTAATAAATTCATTAAAAAAAATTAGTTGGGATTTAAAACGTAAAATTAATATTGTATTTTAAGAAAACAATGAAGATTATTTTGGTATAAATTTTATGTCAAAATGATGTAGAACTTTGGAGATATTAGGGTTTGTTTCGAAGCCTTTTCGATCGATAGTTAACCTCGGTTCAGATTTTTTTCCCTTCATATAAAGGCATAAAACGAAAATGTATTTAATTATTATCGAAGAATGGGATATTTGTTACCTTAAAAAAAATAGTTTTATGGTCTATATTCAATGGAATCTTCAAATTAGAGCTCCCAAAACAGGTCTCCGAGCGTTTTTGCCTAAACTAGCATCGGGAGAATGATTATAACTAAATAAACAAATAAGTAATCTAAAATCTGGTTAATTATTACTGAAGTTGAGGAAACAATCTACTATTAACAAGAAATTGTTATTTCAAGCAACGAACGAAAGCTATAGAATTTGGACGACGAATAAGTGCATTTTCGCCTTATTTCGTAATAGGGGCCTTAACATGTATTTTATGACGTATCCAAATGTCCTGTAAGGTCTTAAGGAAATAAAGCACTTTGAATTTTGAATTTTGTAGCGACCTCTAACATGATGTGAGCTGAACTACAAATAAAATAACAAAAATTCTGAGTTCAAAAAGTAGATCACGTGACCATTATTCCTAGATCGCGCAAACGTTGGTTTCAACAACATCTGGCCTATATAGAACTTTCCGACATCAACTGTCGGTCGAAAGACCCCGGGTAAGTGGGCCAGATGGGCCGACCCGGTACAGGGAAGATCTTCCCCTGTAATCATTTGGGGGAATTCCACCTTTACCCCTAAATCTTGTTTCTAGCTTCCAATCTTAATAGTTGAAATATATCTGAGAGTTCCAATATTACAACAAAACAAAACAAAATGACTTACTTGTTTTTTTTTGTTACGCTCAGGATAGATTCGTTTGATTGGCGATTCCGATAATTGGCCATTCGGTTAATTGACGATACGGATATTTGACGATTCAGTTAATTGAAGATTCGGATATTTAATTGACGATTCGGATAATTGGCGATTCGATTAATCAGCGTTCTACTGTAGTAAGTATTTGAAATGTAACGTACCGTGTGCAGAGGTGACCAACCGAGGCTGCGGCGTCTCGGAGACGGCCCGCACGACGCGGCCCGGCGGCGGCGCGTGCTGTCTCACTAGGCGGACCGCGTCGGTGTGGAGCCCTGGAATTATTATCATTTATATTAACAAAATAATTGCGAAAATACTTCATCACCATCAGCCTATATTATTCCACAGCTGGACATAGGTCTCCCCTAATGAGCGCCATGTCTTCAGCTTGCCGCATCGTCATCCCACCTTGCCGGAGTAGTACGTTTGCCGAGTCGCGGTCTCCACTCAAGCACACGTTTACCCCAACGGTTGTCGAGATATGGCCGGCCCATATTTAGAAGTAATATAGCAGGATCAAATAAAGGCTTTTTTTATTTTTGTTTTATTTATGTAAATGAAAACTAGAGTTTTATCATCAATTTCTATGTCCCTATGTATGCTTAGATCTTTAAAGCTACGCAACGGATTTTAATGCGGTTTTTTTAATAGATAGTGATTTAAGAGGAAGGTTTATACGTATAATAAAACCGTGCGAAGCCGGGGCGGGTCGCTAGTTATTTATATTAACAAAAATAATTGCGAAAATACATGCAAATTCTTAAAATAAGTGTTTCATATTGTAGTTCATTTCACGTCAGCTAGAGATCGCATATTTTTTACGCTTCTAAGCGATAAGGCCGCTCATTGTACTTGTCTTATGTAATGTTCTTTTTCTTTTGTACAATTAAGTATTTTTGTATTGTATTGTATTGCATTTGATGATGTATATCAAAAGTAGACTCACCGTAGTCCGCGTAAGTCTGAGTTTGCGGCGACCAGTGCAGTTCGTTCAACAATTGCTCATCCGATAACTGATCCTTTATTATTTGATATCTGGAATAAATTAAATTTTGCATTATCTTAACTTGAATAGATCAAGAAACGATATTTCTAGTATACAATAATTATAGTAGTCAGTGATTACTATAATTATTTACTACTATACTATATATCACTAGCAGCGCCTCGCGGTTTCACCCACATGATTCACGTTCCCGTGGGAATTCCAGGATAAAATATAACCTATGTTTTATTCCAGACTATAATCTATCGCTGTGCCAAATTTCATCCAGATTCGTTTAGTAGTTTTTGCGTGAAAGAGAAACAAACATCCATCCATCTATCTTTCGCGTTTATAATATTAGTAGGATTATCATTACAAATATTGGATGTAAAGATGTATGGATGGATGGGTGTTTGTTCCTCTTTGACACAAAAACTACTGAATTAATCGGGCTGAAATTTAGAATGTACGTAGTTCTAGCCTATAATAAACACGTGCGAAGGCGCGGTTAGATGCTAGTACTGTCCAATAAGGTATTTTTTTATTATCTACTACTAAGTAAGTATAACTTTACTATATACAGTATAGTACGTAGTGTTATAGTACTGTGTACTATAGTAGTAGTGTATTAGTTATCACTACATAGTATAAAACAAAGTCGCTTTTTCTGTCACTTTGATCCTATATCCCTTTGAATGCTTAAATCTTTAAAACTACGCAACGGATTTTGATGCGGATTTTTTAATAGATAAAGTGATTCAAGAGGAAGGTTTATACGTATAATAATCGTGCGAAGCCGGGGCGGGTCGCTAGTACGTATACTATAGTTACTTGGTGGCGCCGAGTTGCAGTGCTTTGGCTATGATCGCTAGTGAGTCGGCCGCTGCGAACATCCAGCAACGCAAATCCAAATGACGCTCTATGTCTGACGGGTGGGACGCTCTGTGGACAAACATATTTATTTAATAAATAATATAATACCGGACAGTCCACACAGCATCATCTAGCCCCAAGCTAAGCAGAGCTTGTGTTATGGGTACTAGATGACTGATATACTTAATACAATACATTACATAGATAGATATTTTTTATTATAGTTATATAGATATTATATATATTAATTAGATATTATTATATTAATATATATAGATATTAATATAATAATATATATAGATATTAATTAGATATTAGCTTCATCCACGTGAAAACTAGGTTATGTAATGTACATGTGTGAGTTTGAAAGCTAATAAAATTATCTTGAAAATAATATACCACAACCTACAGTTTATTCCATGGAAACTGTAAAATATGGTCTGCAGAAACCAGCGATGAAGTGAATCCAGTTTATAGCTCGCAAGTGTATATTTAATGAATAAATGATCTATCTATCTGAAAGTTTATAGACATGAAATGGGCATGACATCCAGCAACGCAAATCCAAATGACGCTCTATGTCTGATGGGTGGGATGCTCTGTGGGACAAAATATATTTAGTTATTTACTGTTTTTAATAGTTACTCAGTTATTAAATTAGTTAGCTGCCCCCTCTTCACCCCTGTGAGAATCGAGTTGTGTAACGTATATTTAACGAATAAATGATATGTGTATTTAAAGCAGGCGCGGATCCAGGGGGGGGGTCATGGGGGTCATGACCCCCCCCTGGGCTGGGACCAGGACCTAGGTAGACCACTAATTAAAATTGTTAAAAATGTTTTTTTATCTTTTTATCACAATACTTAAAGATTTTGTGTACTTATAATATATTTAATTAATTTAATACTCATTATTTGAGATTTTCGGGAACGACAGAAAAGAAATTTTGTATTTTACCGCGTCACCGCCACCTCACCTTCCTTTAGATGTTACATTTCGTGTGACACTGACACTAGCGCGCGCTTTGTTTCGACTAACCGAAACCTAAACTAGAATCAAGTTTTTAAAACTTACGCGATCAGAACACATTATTATAAATATTTACGTACGCGTATTTATCGCATTTATTTAGCTATTTTTTATATTTCGGTATGTAACAAAATAATGAAAATAATAATAATAATAATAATTCCTCTGTCTGCAACCCTAGTCACCGGCTGCTTGAGCCTAGCTTCGCGGCCGGTGATCCACCGTTTTGATATATTTTTTACTGTAGATTAGTTTTATAATATTTTTGTATTTTCTATAGTAAAAAATGTATTTTATAACGAGTATTAAAATAAATAAAGTATAATAATAATAATAAAAAAAAAAAAAAGAAAGATGAGAAAGATGATGGTTAGAAAGATGGGCGGTGCTTGCTGATGTCACCATACCACATGATGTTAACCTCGTTAAAGCTGAGAAAGATAAACTCAGTAAATATCTTGATTTGGCTAACGAGGTTGTCAGCATGTGGGATGTTGATTCAGCGACCATCGTCCCGATAGTCGTTTCGGTTAACGGGGTAATAGCGAAGAGCCTCGATAAACATCTCAAGAGACTCTCGCTAGGAAGTTGGATCAAGGGTCAGATCCAAAAAGCGGTTCTCCTGGATTCGGCACGTATCGTCAGGAAGTTCCTCTGTCTGCAACCCTAGTCACCGGCTGCTTGAGCCTAGCTTCGCGGCCGGTGATCCACCGTTTTGATATATTTTTTACTGTAGATAAGTTTTATAATATTTTTGTATTTTCTATAGTAAAAAATGTATTTTTTAACGAGTATTAAAATAAATAAAGTGAAATAATAATAATAATAATCTCCTAATGATGCCATATATGGCGCTCATTAGGAGAGGCCTATGTCCAGCAGTGGACTATTATAGGCTGGTGATGATGTAACAAAATTATTCTTTCTTTACGCCTTCTCCCGAAACGCGTTACCTATCACAAGAAGATTCGATCCCGGTCTTTATTTTCAATCCCGGGATTTCGGGATTGATAAAACACGATCCCGGAATAATTCCTGGATTGGACAATTTAATAAAATCTAAGCATCATATGAATATCGTTTTTATTTACTTTCAAAACAAAAGGTAAAAAACGCACTCACTTAATTTTTAAACATATAATTTTTTTTTAAATTCTACTCTCTTACAGTAGACAGATAAAGAACCTTGATTTACCGTGAGTTAAACGTATTGTTACAACCAAAAGGCAAGTCGTTGACGAAGATTATCGAGAATAAATAAATTTTACAACGATTTGAAGATATTGTTTGATAGAGTCTTTATCTCTATCAAACAATATCTTTTATGTAACTGTGCTAGTTCTAATATAATGTAAGTTAGTTTAGATAAAAAAAAAACCTGTTTTGTTTATAATTTGTGTTTACATTAGGTACGCAACGCGTTTCGCCTTTTTATTATTTTTAACAATTTAAAGAATTTTACTCAATCCTTGAAATCCCGGGATTGGAAAAATATTATCTCGAAATTTTCGGGATTGAAAATACCGGTCGATTTTCGCCATTGATCGAATCCTCTAGTTATCACTTCATTTATTTCAATGGGCACGTTTTTATAGACGTGGAGAAGTGCCAGTCCGGTTAGGGGTAGTTATCGCCTTTCGTTCAGATTTAATGATTATGGAATTTTTCCCTTTTTAGCTATTTTATTACATTCATTGATCTAGGTATTCATTGATCTAGGTACGTAACCAGAATGAACGTGTAGGTAGAGAGAGGGTAATGAGAATCGCCTGTAAGGTAATCGTACGTGTGGGGGGCGATGAATTTATTAAATTTCTGCTAAATACCCATATGGACGACAATTTTTATAACTTATAAATGTGGTTTAACTAATAGTTACAAATAACATGTCAAACACATTTTCAGTCTTCTGCTAGGTTTTCTGTGATCTTTTTAACTTAAAATTCTAAACCGACGTGCATGTATGAAAGAAGTACCTAATAAAAGTGATGAGACAAAAGAGGTGTGCAAGGAAAGTTGTAAGTGGAAATCCGTTATCTCTGCCTACCCTCTGGGAAACAGGCGAGTCTATGTAGGTATGTAGTTCTGTATCAATTTTAGCGGGGAATAAAAGTCGGATTCCGTTTATTCTGTTTGTACTGTTATCTCTCATTTATGAATTGTCGTGGAGTGGCTTGGAGTGAAGGCGGTTTGGGTCAGGTTTTTAAACTAATTGGATGTGGTTTGTAGGTATTTTATTCTCTACATCGTTTTCACTTTTGGGGAGTGGATTTTCAACTATAATCTTTGCTATTTTTCTTTAATTAGTAATGATGAGTATTTTCTTACATCTTTTCCCCTGTCACCTTGAGCTTCAAATAGTTGTCTTCTCTTTGTGCATCCTTCATATTTTTCTAGTTAGTTTTTATGAAGATTGTTTTATAATTTAGTTTATACTCTGTCGTGTCTGTCACGCTTTTGTGGCCTATGAGAAAGCCTTTGATTCCGTCGAAACTTGGGCTATTTTGGAATCCTTACAGCAGCGGTGCCAAGTAGATTATCGCTATATCGAGGTGCTGAGATGTCTGTACGATGCCGCCACTATGAGTGTCCAAGTACAGGGCCAACAGTCTAAACCCATCCAATCATATCCCTGAAACTGTTCACGAGCACATTGGAAGATTTGTTTAAGACGCTGCACGGTGGATCGAGCCCATACAATGGGTTGGACATAGCGTGCCTAAATTTTCAAAGTGGTAATTTCATAGAATTGAATATGCTATTCGATAGCTTTTTTAAATCTAAGCAATAAATATTCTATTGCATTTTTGGCCTTGAGTCATAGTTCAGGAGTAAATGGCATAAAACTGATTTCATTGTATGGAAAGCAACATACAAACAGAAATAGTGGGCGTATTTCGTCCTATTTCGTTCTGTGGTCTATAACAGCATGTTCTTGGCACTGTACCGCAACTTTCCTTCAAAGACACATCTTGCGTTTTTTTGCGGTTTTTGAGTAACATCGAAAATAAAAAAAATGAAAAAATTTGGCCTTATTTTATTTTGCCATTCGATAGCGTTATTAAAACTAAGCAAATATTATTCCGTTGCTATTTAGCATCAGACTTATAGTTAAGGAGTAAATGGCATAAAACTGATTTCATTGCATGGAAAGCAACATACAAACAGAAATAGTGGGCGTATTTCGTCCTATTTCGTTCTGTGGTCTATAATAGCATGTTCTTGGCAATGTACCGCAACTTATCTTCAAAGACACATCTTGCGTTTTTGTGCGGTTTTTGAGTATCATCGAAAATAAAAAAAATGTGGCCTTATTTTATTTTGCCATTCGATAGTGTTATCAAAACTAAGCAAATATTATTCCGTTGCTATTTAGTATCAGACTTATAGTTCAGGAGTAAATGGCATAAAACTGATTTCATTGTATGGCAAGCAACATAAATATACATAAATAGGGGGCGTGTTTCGCCGTTTTCATTTAAAGAAGACTTTTATACACCCTAGAACGTAGCATTACCAAAAACGCCCCCTATTCCTGTTTGTATGTTGCTTCCCATACAATGAAATCAGTTTTATGCCATTTACTCCTTAACTATAAGTCTGATGCTAAATCGTAACGGAATAATATTCGCTTGGTTTGATAACGCTATCGAATGGCAAAATAAAATAAGGCTATATATTTTCTTTGTTTTTTTGTTTTCGATGTTACTCAAAAATCGCAAAAAAACGCAAGATGTGTCTTTGAAGGAAAGTTGCGGTACAGTGCCAAGAACATGCTGTTATAGACCACAGAACAAAATAGGACGAAATACGCCCACTATTTCTGTTTGTATGTTGCTTTCCATGCAATGAAATCAGTTTTATGCCATTTACTCCTTAACTATAAGTCTGATGCTAAATAGCAACGGAATAATATTTGCTTAGTTTTAATAACGCTATCCAATGGCAAAATAAAATAAGGCCACATTTTTTATTTTTTTTTTATTTTCGATGTTACTCAAAAACCGCACAAAAACGCAAGATGTGTCTTTTAAGGAAAGTTGCGGTACAGTGCCAAGAACATGCTGATATAGACCACAGAACGAAATAGCACGAAAAACGCCCACTATTTCTGTTTGTATGTTGCTTTCCATGCAATGAAATCAGTTTTATGCCATTTACTCCTTAACTATAAGTCTGATGCTAAATAGCAACGGAATAATATTTGCTTAGTTTTAATAACGCTATCGAATGGCAAAATAAAATAAGGCCACATTTTTTCATTTTTTTTATTTTCGTTTTTACTCAAAAACCGCAAAAAAACGCAAGATGTGTCTTTGAAGGAAAGTTGCGGTACAGTGCCAAGAACATACTATTATAGACCACAGAATGAAATAGGACGAAATACGCCCACTATTTCTTTTTGTATGTTGCTTTCTATGCAATAAAATCAGTTTCATGCCATTTACTCCTTAACTATAAGTCTGATGCTAAATAGCAACGGAATAATATTTGCTTAGTTTTAATAACGCTATCGAATGGCAAAATAAAATAAGGTCACATTTTTTTATTTTTTTTATTTTCGATGTTACTCAAAAACCGCAAAAAAACGCAAGATGTGTCTTTGAAGGAAAGTTGCAGTACAGTGCCAAAAACATGCTAATATAGACCACCGAACGAAATAGGACGAAATACGCCCGCTATTTCTGTTTGTATGTTGCTTTCCATACAATGAAATCAGTTTTATGCCATTTACTCCTGAACTATGACTCAAGGCCAAAAATGCAATAGAATATTTATTGCTTAGATTTAAAAAAGCTTTCGAATAGCATATTCAATTGTATGAAATTACGACTTTAAAAATTTAGGCACGCTATGTCCAACCCATTGTATGGGCTCGATCCACCGTGCGCTGGACTGGAAAGGTAAGGGCATTAATATAAACGGCGATTACATCTCGCACCTGCGATTTGCTGATGACATAGTCATAATGGCGGAGTCGCTAGAAGAGTTAAATTGTTAAAAGTTATAAAAAACAAAGCGTTTTACGTACCTAATATAAACTTAACTGGAATCATTTTTCTAATTTTATTTATTTAAACTAACTTACATTATATTAGATTTCTTTTTTATATCAAACAATACCAGTTGTGTAACTGTAGGTACATAAAATAAAAGCATTCCTTAAACAGGTAATCGCTGCATCTTGAGTCGCGTCGTGGTCAAAATTGTTGTAAAAATTATTTATTCTCAATAATCTTGTGAATGTGATTTTAGTTGATTTTTACTTTTTTTGAAAGTAAATAAAAGTTATTTTCATATGATTCTTACGTCGATTTTTACTAAATTGTCTACGATCCTGGGATTATCCCGGGATGGCGTTTTATCCATACCGAAATCCCGGGATTGAAAATAAACACCGGGATCGAATCCTCTTGTTATATATTTATATATATTTTTTCTTGTTATATATATTGCTTGTCTTGTGTCCTCTTGGTAAGGCATTTCGGGAGAAGCCATAAAGAAAAAAAAATGTCATATACCTACCTAAATAAAGGTACAGTAGAAACTCGATTAACCGGACTAATTGATGTCGCTAGGCATTCGGATAATCGAAAATCCGGATAATCGCATGTATGAAAAATAGCGGGTTTTGTGCATAGTACGTATTTAATGGGTCCGGTAGTGTTGGCACAAACTAATATTGTTACCCGCTCTTTGCTCCTTTAGTATCCTGGAGCTTAATTCTCTCGCCTAGAAGCGAAAGATTTTGAAGGTAATGACTCCAGTTTCATCAGTATTATCATCAAAATCCAAGTCATAAATATGTTCATTTTTTTTTCTTAAGAGTTTGCTGCATTTTTTCTTCATCTGTTTTTTATTGAACTGTACCTAATTCTTTTTCACAAAGTAGTTGCCCAGTTGACCGTTTTTATAAAAACCAACAAAGCAAAGCGTCTTCTAAAGTTCATTTTAGGTTTCTTCATCATTTTCCGATGTTAACACCCGTCTTCACAATCGAATTTGCAGGTGTACAGCAAAATTGTTAGGTATTCATCTTAATATCACTTATCGTGGTGTACTGATAAATTTGGTGTACCACCAAATTTATCAGCTAACTTACGACAGGCAGGTTTCTGATTTTTTTAATGAATCAATACCTTTTTTTTTACTTCAGCGATAATCGAACTCACATATGCTTTGACATTTTTAAATATATTATGTAGGTAGACTATTTAACATTTATTATTGCTAACTAACTAAAACAATAACGAAAGGCGTGGGCAACGTGCGGGTCTAATTCTGAGACGTTCATGCTTGCACAAATTCGACTTTTTTAATTTTCGAAGTTTTTAATTTATTGGTCGCGGTCGGTAGTCCGGATAATCGCGAATCCGTATAACTGAGGGCCGGATAATCGAGTTTCTACTGTATTTTAGTACTTACAGAAAGTACTTGCAAATTACAATTAAATACCTACGTTTTACTTCTATCTATGATAAAAAAAAAAATTATAACTTCTTGTGACTTGACCACGACTTTTTGACCCCCCCCTGGCACCGAGGCTGGATCCGCCCTTGATTTAAAGTGTATGAACGTAGAATAGGTACACCAAACACACATGTTAAAAAAAATTAAGCAATAAATGATAGGCTTTTATGTAACTAATATTGAATGTATAAATGATCTATTATTGATAAATAAATCATAGGCTAATTTAGGCAATGATGCCATGTAAATAGTGTAACGTACATTTAATGAATAAATGATAGAATTTAAGGAATTTCTAACCATATTATGTAATGAATATTTAATTAATAAATAAAAGGTTTGTATGTGACGAATATTTAAAGATCACAAATGATTTATCTAACTATCTAAACGTCTAAGAACGTAGAATGTTCACGAGACGCAGACTCACCGTGGATAGTCGTCCAACCCGGAGCTCAGACTCTTGGGGTTGAGCTGGAGTCCGTCGTCGAGGCGGCCCCGCCACCGGTACGAGGTGGGCTCGGAACCTTTTTGCGTCGATTGGAACCAGTTGTACCATGTCTGGGGAAAACGGGACCAGTTAAAAAAAAAAACAATAATGCTTGACAATCCACACAGCACTACTACTATCTAGCACCAAAATAAGACCAGTTTAATAAAAAAATGAATAATGCTGGACAATCCACACAGCACCATCTAGCCCCAAAGTAAGCTACTCAAAGGTTGTGTTATCGGATTATCAATATATGTATAATACATTATATATATAGATGGACATATTTTTTATTATACATAGAAACAAATTTTTTTAAAATCCGTTGCGTAGTTTAAAAGATACTAGAGACCCGCCCCGGCTTCGCGCGGTTTTATTATACGTATAAACCTTCCTCTTGAATCACTCAAAAACCGCATCAAAATCCGTTGCTTAGTTTCAAAGATTTAAGCATACAAAGGAACATAGGGACAGAGAAAGCGACTTTGTTTTATACTATGTAGTGATATGCATACAGACGGTGGGAAGCAATTTTGTAAAATACATTCATATACTATGTAGAGTTAATCATTACCTGCAGCCTTGGAAACATCTTGTTCAGTGATTCTCTGAACTCTGGGTACAGTTGAACCATTTTTCCAAGAGTTATGAGTTACACTGAACGATGATTCCATAACCTAGATAATTTTTGTCAACAAATTAGTAACCAAACAAAAGAAATATTGGTGTAAAATATTCTGGTACCATCAGAGCAAGGTGCAGAAATTCCAAACAGTCAATAGTTTTGATATCTTTCATTCATCATTCCATTGGTCATTCGTTTTCTGACTCGAATTTCGTTATTTTTTGATGCGCTTGTGCAATTAGTCGATGTTGAAGGTTTTTATTTAATTTTCAGTTGTTACCTTGCTGTTACCTTGCTGATGTATGTTATTGTCATCAGTTTTTGCTATGTTTTTATCGATAAATAATAATATCTTAGTTTACAACAAATATCTACGCTTCAAAATCAGAGTATACTAGCGACCCGCCCCGGCTTCGCACGGTTTTATTATACCTATAAACCTTCCTCTTGAAAAACTCTATTAAAAAAAACCGCATCAAAATCCGTTGTGTAGTTTTGAAGATTTAAGTATACAAAGGGACATAGGGATTAGGGACAGAGAAAGCGACTTTGTTTTATACTATGTAGTGATAGTTATAAAGAGGTATTGATTACCTGCAGTCTAGGAAACATCTTGCTAAGTGTTTCTCTGTAGGGGCCGTAAGGTTGAAACAGCTCTGGGTACAGTTGAACCATTTTGCCAAGAGTTATGAGCAACATGGGTGGATTAGCAGCGGCGTTGCTTTGTACTACGAACTCTTTAGGCACGCGAGCTAGGGCTTCGGCACCTGAAATAAAAAAAAACATATTTATACTTGACTAGCGACAGTAGCGACCCGCCCCGGCTTCTCACGGTTTTATTATACGTATAAACCTTCCTCTTGAATCACTCTATCTATTAAAAAACCGCATCAAAATCCGTTGCGTAGCTTTAAAGATTTAAGCATACAAAGGGACATAGGGATATAGGGACATAGGGACAGAGAAAGCGACTTTGTTTTATACTATGTAGTGATGATTCAGTGGCACAGGGAGGGTCGGACTCAACTCGAAACAAATGTTTTTACGATCGGTTTATTAGGGTGTTACAATATATAAGTAGTAAACATATCTATATGTAAAATCATCGGATAATAAAATTAAAATAATAAAAATAACAATAATCGTCTGTCAATGGATACTTACCCCAGTGAATCAACCCATAAAACATCTAATGCTAAGCTAATCAACCCAAAAAACAGCTTCACATTCCTCGCCCCTTATCTCCTCACCCAGGATCTATTCCCTCGGAATCCAGCCCTCCACGTTGAGCAGGTCCAGCCAGTGCGCCGCTATCTCCAGGAAAATGGACACCCCCTAGTGTACCAACCCCCCATAGCTCTCTCACCCAGTATCTGTTCCCTCGGAATCCAGCCCTCCACGTTGAGCAGGTCCAGCCAGTGCGCTGCTATCTCTAGGAAGATGGACGTCCCCTAGTGTATCAACCTCCCCCATAGCTCTCACCCAGTATCTGTTCCCTCGGAATCCAGCCCTCCACGTTGAGCAGGTCCAGCCAGTGCGCTGCTATCTCTAGGAAGATGGACGTCCCCTAGTGTATCAACCTCCCCCATAGCTCTCACCCAGGATCTGTTCCCTCGGTACCCAGCCCTCCACGTTGAGCAGGTCCAGCCAGTGCGCCGCTATCTCCAGGAAGATGGACACCCCCTAGTGTATCAACCTCCCCCATAGCTCTCACCCAGGATCTGCTCCCTCGGTATCCAGCCCTCCACGTTGAGCAGGTCCAGCCAGTGCACCGCTATCTCCAGGAAGATGGACACCCCCTAGTGTATCAACCTCCCCCATAGCTCTCACCCAGGATCTGTTCCCTCGGTATCCAGCCCTCCACGTTGAGCAGGTCCAGCCAGTGCGCTGCTATCTCCAGGAAGATGGACACCCCCTAGTGTATCAACCTCCCCCATAGCTCTCACCCAGGATCTGTTCCCTCGGTATCCAGCCCTCCACGTTGAGCAGGTCCAGCCAGTGCGCCGCTATCTCCAGGAAGATGGACACCCCCTAGTGTATCAACCTCCCCCATAGCTCTCACCCAGGATCTGTTCCCTCGGTATCCAGCCCTCCACGTTGAGCAGGTCCAGCCAGTGCGCTGCTATCTCCAGGAAGATGGACACCCCCTAGTGTATCAACCTCCCCCATAGCTCTCACCCAGGATCTGCTCCCTCGGTATCCAGCCCTCCACGTTGAGCAGGTCCAGCCAGTGCGCTGCTATCTCCAGGAATATGGGTGCTCGCCAGCGGCCGATCAGAAGACCGTGGAAGCCTTCGTCCCAGAGGAAACCTCGAGGGAAGAAAGATCTAGAACGAATAGAGTATATTATTACGCGAAAATTTGTAAAGATGTAAACTAAAGTAAAATTGTCAGAAATCAATTACTTTACTTGGTGAATGATTTACATTTTTTCAAAATGTTAGGCTCACTAGTGATGTTACCTCATCATCATAATCAGCCTATATTAGTCCACTGCTGGACATAGGCCTCCCCTAATGAGCGCCATAGCACCCTGTCTTCAGCTTGCCGCATCCAGCATCTGCCAGCAGTCTTTCGCGGATCGTCATCCCACCTGGCCGGAGGGCGTCCTACATTACGTTTGCCGAGTCGCGGTCTCCGCACAAGTACACGTTTACCCCAACGGTTGTCCGTTCTTCGCAATATGGCCGGCCCACTGCCACTTCAGCTTGCAAATTATTTGAGCTATGTCGATAGCTTAGGTTCGAACTACCTACATTCCGAAAATGTTTGATCGAATCATGATTTGAATGACCTTGTTTGTTTTTTCACCAGTAAAATAAACCTGTGTACTCACCTGCTTGGAACAGCGGTGTATAGAGGCGCTCGCCAGTATGGAACCGGCTCTTTAGTGTGTTGTGACGTCACGCGGCCTGCTCCATAGAAATAGCCGATACCTCCCACCATGTTCGACATGGCGGCTTTAGCTATGGATATGTCTTCTGGGGAGTATCTGTGGAGAAATTGACTTTTTATAGATTTTATATATATTTATAATTACCCTGTCTAATATACCCTAATGTCTAATACCCTATTCTTAGGGTAAATTAGACAGAAAACGGACACTTAATTAATTTCAAAGTCACAATTCAAATAAATACGATCGAAAAATAAAAATATGATCCTGGAAAATTCAAACAAGCTATCGAAATATATGTGGAGAAATGGCGGCTTTAGCTATGGATATGTCTTCTATGCGTCAAGCTGAAGACAGGGCGCTATGGCGCTCATTGGGGGAGGCCTATGTCCAGCAGTGGACTAATATAGGCTGATGATGATGATGATGTCTTCTTGGGATTATCTGAGATATGGCGGCTTTAGCAATGGATATGTCGTCTTCATGATTGTCAAAAGAAAAAATACGTGTCCTATATTTTATACCAGCTGGTGCCCGCGACTTCGTCTGCGCAGGATTAGTATTTCGAGTATACTAGCGGTTTCACCGACTAAATAAAATATAGCCTATGTGTTATTCCAGACTATAAATCTATCTCTGTGTCAAATTTCATACAGATCCATTCAGTAGTTTTTGCGTGATAGAGTAACAAACATCCATCTGTCCATCCATACTTACAAACTTTCACGTTTATAATAGAAGGAGTAGGATTTTTCAAAAATCTAGCTGACCGAACGAATTCGGTATTTTTAAACTAGTAAAAACGAAAAAAATAAGTAAGTGTGTAAGTAAATAAAAAACTAAGAAAACACTTAGTATAGTGAAAAACTGAAATAAACTATTCAGAATTAGATCTTTATAATGTGAACCTTACCCTTTAGCAGTAAGGTTGAATTTCCGCTCGAACTCGACATCGAACGCGGTTCGCTTCACTTCCATAATACATCTTTATAATGTAAACCTTACCCCTTAGCAGTAAGGTTGAATTTCCGCTCGAACTCGTCATCGAAGGCGGCTCGCTTCGCTTCCATCGCTAGCCGGTAGCTCTCTTGCAGTAGAAGCGGGGAGGGAGAACTCTCGCAAGAGTAGACTATGTCCATAACATACGGAGCTTCCACTAGGTATTGTATTGGTACGAAGTTTACTTCTATACCCTGGAATTGAGAAAATTGATAGATAAGTTCTGTTCTAGTCTTGAGACAAATGTTTTAAGATCGGCGATCGGTGTGGTGGGTTGGGTGGAGGGTGTTTTTGTAGGGTGAACATGACATCGCGTACAATATCGAATACATGAAATATCAAAATCCTGCGAAAATAAAATAGGGATTAACCTTTTCCCATCGGTTTTGGACTCTACTTATGACACTGAACCACTGGTTTCAAGGATATGACTGTTCACACTAACACCTTATATTGCGAAAAGTAGCCTATGTTTTGACCCAGGCGAAGAACTAAGTCTATTTAAAATTTCAGTCCGATTCGATCAGTAGGTTTGGTCTAGATGCAGTACCGCTATCTTCCCCAGCCCGGGGCAGTGCTCGGCAGCAGAGAGTATATCTATATAACCTAACCTGTTGTTGTAGCGCTGGCTCCCCCTTCAATACCGCTATCTTCCCCAGCCCGGGGCAGTGCTCGGCAGCAGAGAGTATATCTATATAACCTAACCTGTTGTTGTAGCGCTGGCTCCCCCTTCAATACCGCTATCTTCCCCAGCCCGGGGCAGTGCTCGGCAGCAGAGAGTATATCTATATAACCTAACCTGTTGTTGTAGCGCTGGCTCCGCCTGCAATACCGCTATCTTCCCCAGCCCGGGGCAGTGCTCGGCTGCAGAGAGTATATCTATATAACCTAACCTGTTGTTGTAGCGCTGGCTCCCCCTTCAATACCGCTATCTTCCCCAGCCCGGGGCAGTGCTCGGCTGCAGAGAGTATATCTATATAACCTAACCTGTTGTTGTAGCGCTGGCTCCGCCTGCAATACCGCTATCTTCCCCAGCCCGGGGCAGTGCTCGGCAGCAGAGAGTATATCTATATAACCTAACCTGTTGTTGTAGCGCTGGCTCCCCCTTCAATACCGCTATCTTCCCCAGCCCGGGGTAATTTTCCGCTTGTAGGAGGGAGTATATCTTGTCTTTGAGGGTGTGGAGGCCGTTGACGTGGGCCTCCGCTTGAGATTTGTGGAGGACTTTACCTGGTTAAAACAAAATAAGATCATTATACATATTAAGCATAAGCACCAAATATTTTATAGGGCATGTTGAAGACAGGGCGTTATGGCACTCATTAGGGGAGGCCTATGTCCAGCAGTGGGCTAATATAGGATGATGATGATGATGATATTTAAGATAATGCATAAATTATCGACTCAAATAATATGATGCGAGTAATGCTTAGGTGTTATGTAAATATGATAGATAAATAAAATTGTAGATTAGTATAAGATTTTTTGTGTATAATATGGTAATGTTTTTAATAATTTTCTAGAAATGCATCTCCAAGCGAGTTTTTTTAGCTTTCTTATGCGTTGACATTTTAATGGTTAAGAGAATGTTCTCTATAAAAGTGGTTTGCTGATGTTAAGCAGGAATGAGATATCCTATGTTACCCACACTAGATAAAGATCTGTGTTGTGGGTAAATTTACGCTTACCTATCGCTTGGTGCCTGAGCTTCGGGTGACTTTGTGAAAAAGGACAGTTCTATAATAGCATCTCCAATTTGTATTATGTATTTTTTTACTTATATATAAATATACCTATAAATATGTTTATATTTACTTAAACAATTACTGGTATTGATATGGATCAATTGAGCTACCTTTAGACTGTTTGCAACCGTCTGCAGTTAGCTCAATGGTTTCAATTGTAAATACTAGTTGTAATTTTTCTATTCCTTGCTGGTAATTTTCGTTGTTAATAAAGTATCCTTAAACAATTAAATTAAACAGGTTATGATAAGAGTTATTTTATATTAGTATTCCTGTTAGTACAACTGTTCATTCTCCGAATAAATCAAAATAAAATACATAAATACATTATAAGTAGTTACCCTGCACAGTATGTATCTGGAGCCGGTAGTCTCCTCTCAGGATGCTCCCTTCCTCCGCCCACAGCCCCCCCCCCCCTACCAGATCAACATGAGGTGTGATGATATGTAGGATACTGCACACATTATAAGTAGTTACCCTGCACAGTATGTATCTGGAGCCGGTAGTCTCCCCCCAGGATGCTCCCTTCCTCCGCCCAAGGTGTGATGATATGTAGGATACTGCATACATTATAAGTAGTTACCCTGCACAGTATGTATCTGGAGCCGGTAGTCTCCCCCCAGGATGCTCCCTTCCTCCGCCCAAGGTGTGATGATATGTAGGATACTGCATACATTATAAGTAGTTACCCTGCACAGTATGTATCTGGAGCCGGTAGTCTCCCCCCAGGATGCTCCCTTCCTCCGCCCAAGGTGTGATGATATGTAGGATACTGCATACATTATAAGTAGTTACCCTGCACAGTATGTATCTGGAGCCGGTAGTCTCCCCCCAGGATGCTCCCTTCCCCCGCCCACAGCCGCCCCCCCCTACCAGATCAACATGAGGTGTGATGATATGTAGGATACTGCATACATTATAAGTAGTTACCCTGCACAGTATGTATCTGGAGCCGGTAGTCTCCCCCCAGGATGCTCCCTTCCCCCCCCCCACAGCCGCCCCCCCCCCTACCAGATCAACATGAGGTGTGATGATATGTAGGATACTGCATACATTATAAGTAGTTACCCTGCACAGTATGTATCTGGAGCCGGTAGTCTCCCCCCAGGATGCTCCCTTGCTCCGCCCACAGCCGACCGCCCCCTTCCAGCGCGCCGTACCAGATCAACATGAGGTGAGATGATGACTTGGGCTAGAACAGAAGATAATGCTGGACAATCCACATCATCTAGCCGCAAGACCTTGTGTTATGGGTACTAGATGACTGATATAATTAAACACTCACACTAACATTACAAACATAGATGGATATTTAAATGATAATAGTGATTCGACGACCGATGTGGCGCGGTGGGCGAAAGTCCGTCCGCGACGCAGGAGGATGCGGGTTCGATTCCCGCCTCGGAACAAATTTGTGTACGATCTGCAGAAATTTGTTGAGTTGGTCTGGGTGTTTTCTATGTATAATATTGTATATTTTAATAAACTAACAATAAAGATGTAAACAATAAAAAATATCGATCTATGTAATGTATTGTATTAAATACATCAGTCGTCTAGTACCCATAACACAAGCTCTGCTTAGCTTGGGGCTAGATGATTGTGGACTGTCCGGAATTATTTATTTTATTTTATCTTGGTCACGCCATCACGCGTGAACGGCTGTATGGATTACCCTAATTATTTTTTATGTGTATGATTAAAAAAAAAAGAAAAAAGCTTGG